>CATOUR010000029.1:3750000-4375000 GCA_951848785.1 Callosobruchus maculatus
CGAAAAAAAGGGGTCAACTTTTTAATTAATTTTTTATATAAGCTTGGCGGATTTTTTTAGCCTTAGAAATTGTCGGATATTATTTTTTTGCCTTAGTTGATATGCCCAGTCACTCCCCTATTAAATGGGTCCAAAAACTTTTGAATCGCTCGATAAATAATCAAGATATGGCGTTACAACTTCGTGAACACATGGCGCTGTGATACAGAAGTCATAATACAAAAAGGCCTATTCTGTCAAAAATTTTCGTGTTACATACACGAATTGCATGTGGTTAGACAGGAAACATCCTGCTAAACATTAAACTGCCTTAATAAATAGGCACTAATACGGCTTTTTTTCAAATTATTTGCAAGTAACCAAAACAAGTGCACTAGAAAAAAATGTTTTTTCAGTTTGGTGAATTTTTTAGCCTTAGAAATTGTCAGATATTGTATTTTTTTGCCTAATGATATACCCAGTCATTCCTCTATAAAACAAGTCCAAAAAGTCGTGAATCGCTCGATAGATAATCAAGATATGGCGTTACAACTGCGTGAACACATGGCGCTGTGCTACAGAAGTCATAATACAAAAAGGCCTATTCTGTCGAAAATTTTAGTGCTACATACACGATGTGCATGTGATAGGACAGGAAACATCCTGCTAAACATTAAAATGTCTTAATAAATAGGCACTAATACGGCTTTTTTTCAAATTATTTGTAAGTAACTCAAATAAGTGCATTTCAAAACAATTTTTTTTCAGTTTGTTGAATTTTTTTTAGCCTTAGAAATTGTCAGGTATTATTTTTTTTTACTTTAGTTGATATGCCCGGTCATTCTCCTATAAAATGAGTCCAAAACGTCGTGAATCGGTCGATAAATAATCAAGCTATGGCGCTACAACTGCGCGAACCCATGGAGTCCTGATACAGAAATTGAAAATGTAATAAAAAATTAATTAAAAGGTTGACCCCTTTTATTTCGCATTTTTTCTCGATAACTTTTATTGTATTTTCATACCTCAAAGTTTGTCGACATGATGGTGGAACACATTGTATAATATGTATAGTGTGTATCCAGGCCCCTTAAGGTGCACCATGGCAATCGTAACTGAAGCTTATCTAACTATTGCAAATATTTCGCAACATTGCAACATTACAGTTTTATGATGAATGATGTCATAATGTCCCAGGTCAGAATCCACACACATGTCATTCTTGTGGTAGACAAATGAACTCTAGAAAAATTCGCGATAAGAGCCTGTTACACAAAGTCGAAAAGACATCAGATGCTGATTCATGGGAGCCACACTATTTTGGCTGCAAATTTTTCTGTTTTATAAACCTGCATACATTATTTTACATATCTTACATGCCATGAGGATATTCAATTTCGTCCTCAATCAAACTTTCGTCACCTTGAATAGACGAGCACAAACTTAGATTACTATAGAAATAATCCACCCTCTCAAGCCCTTGTCTAACCCCATACAAAATAAATTTAATTCATCCACTTCATCACCGTCGTCAAGCATGTTACTTTCAATTCTATGGTCCATGTCTCCTTTCCTGAGATTTTTTCACATATTGTCTCGACTAGGTACTCATTATATCGATAACAAGACGGTTAAAAGAATTTACAATAAACCTCAGGACTAAAAATAGTTCAAAAGTAAGGCTAACTGGTCCTTAAGCCAGACAAATCCAACCCTTTTCTTGACCATGGTTTGGCATCCTCTTAACTGCTCCTTAGACAGCAGTGCAAAGCAACACTATCATCCTAGTTGCCATTGAAATTTCGAAAAATTCAAATAATTCAAATTGCATAATAACAGGAAATCCTTGTTCATCTGTAATAATCCACGCCACTTACATCTATATCCAACTAATGTTAATTCACCCTACCGGATCATGACCTCACGCGAGGTTTGGATATTTATGTATGTACACGTTAAACAAGTGTTAAGGGTAGTCTCAGTCATCATCGTGCCCTGAGGATGCGGATGCCTCGTGTAATCGTGAACGAAAGCTCGAAATTCATTGCAAATCAGGTTCTATTAGGAAGCGAAGAATTTTCTAGTGACAATACCGTTCCAAGCCGATCCTTTTGTTTAAACGATTACATAACTTGATTGATTCGGTTATACTAAAATTAATTTTTATACTCCTAGTATCATATCATCATATGACACTCTATTACAATTTATGTCACCCAAATGTCATAATCAAATCACCTGTATGAATGTTATGTGCTGCTTGTAAAATCTTAAGCGACTCACAGACGCTCCAGAAATCCTCAGAGAAAGACCTGCACAGTCCTGGCCTGAAGGCCCATGCACTTTGGCCTGAATAAACCCTCCTTCACAGACGCTCAGGAAACCTTTCATTTCAGTTCAGTTCTAGCAAGAATGGCATCAAAAAACGGCTTGTGCAGGCGATCGAATGGTTTTTCAATTCCCATCCGGCGGCCTGTACAGTCCGGCGAACCTCCACATACGCTCCGTTAATATTTGAGGCCAGGACTGTGCAGTTTCTCCTCTGAGGATTTCCTGATCGTCTGTGGGCCGCTTTATATGTGATAAATTTGATATCTTCTACAGTGAGAGACCAACGTTGTTTATAGACATTCGGAGATTATTGTACTCTTATTTTGAGTGTTTTTTTTGTTGGCTGTTATAGACAATTGCATTCTATCTGCAATTTTAAGTTTATTTTTTGTATCAAATATTGAGTTTCGGTGTTTGAACAGTACGATTTAGAGCCTTCTTTATTTGTATTCTTTATGTAGGTATCAATTTTAGAAATTTCCTATGATTGGGTGTATACACGTTGGAAGTAAAGCTTTATTATTATTATTATCCCCTTCACTTTGACCTTTTTCGCTAAGAGTGCTTCCTGAACATAAATCTAAAATGAAATAGTGCATCTTGCTATGAGGTCGTTATAAGCATGCAACACAACCATGCAGTGTAAATGTCATTCTTGAAAATGACCTATCGGTTTCTCAAAAATAGGTAAATTAAATTATTTCCTAATGCAAAAACACGTATAAATTATCAAACGCCATTCACCTGATCTACATATAGGGCTGGGCGATTGGAATCTTGTCAATTCAAAGGTGAAATATGCAGAATAATGCCTGCTAAATCAATTGCAAAATTAGAATTACAATGCTATTGAACGTTAATTGTTTTTACTTGTTTTCGTTGTTGTATGTAACAGGCGGCTCATTAACAAGATTATATAGTCGATGAAACTTTTATACGTATTAATTTGTAAGTTAGACATTTTTTAAAACTCTGTATACATTAACATTAACATATACCAGAAGCTTCACTCTGAGCCAGGATTCATAAATGTCACGATATTATAAAAATATCGAATCTTTTTTATTGTTCCCAGCTTCAGTAAACCTATTTTTAGCCATAGCTAAGGATTCATCAAGCCAAGTAGCATGAGTTTTTTCTTAAATACTTGACTTGACTTGAAAGCTCAAGCTTTTGAAAATTTGATATTTGACTTGACTTGATTTTCGATCTGAACTACTTGACTTGATGTCAAGTAAAATCAAACTACTTGATATTACTTGATATCGATATATAAAATGCGAATCGAAGCGTTAAAATAGGGGAATCACCCAGGTTACGACAGCAAGCAGGCACCCGATGACTTTAAAACTTTAAAGCCAACCGACACAGAATGGTTGTTATTTGAACGTATTTGCCAGTACCTTATTGTTTTTAAGAGTATTTCCATCATTTTTGCATTAATATGCTGCTCGATAGACTAGGTTCGTGGGCTATGGAACTTTACAATAAACCTGATCGAGATGAAACCGATGAACAGATTATAAATAGTATTCAAGCGGCAAGGGACAGTGCTGAAGGTATTTTAGAATGGTGGAAAAGACACGAATGTATTTTTCAAAACCTTGCCGCAATGGCCAAAGACTTTTGGCAACGCCAGCTTCTTCAGCTCCAGTTGAAAGGCAGTTTTCTAGAGCTGCCTTAACTCTTACCAAAACAAGAAATCGGTTAGGTGATAACTCCGTTAGAAGTCTTATGTGCCTCAAATCATGGATGGCAAATGAGGATATTAATTTTTTTACCTCTGTGTCATCGGCATCGATTGCTCTGGTCATTAGCCTCGAGTTCTGTGTAGGCTTTGTTACTGTTTCCCGGCGCCACTCTAGGAACAGCACTGTTGATTAGAAGCCAACAGTGAAGGCTCAGATGGGGATTCTTCGCTGAGCTTTTTTTATGGATATTTATTTTTGATTGAAAAAACCAGAAATCAATTACCGCCTCTAACGAGAATCGAGCCCGGGACCTTCCGGTCACGAGCCCTCGATTCTAACCACTGAGCCAACCCACCCCCATATGGGTTTGTTGCTTTTCTGTCTATTATTGTCAGAATTCAGAATATTTCGTATTTTTGTTTCATATTATTACATTCATTATTTAAGTAAGTTACATCTTTATATACATAGACTTTTATTGTAACTGCGTTTTGGCAGTTAATCAGATTAATATCAAAAAAGAACTATTTTTTCAAGAAAAATCAAGTAGTTTGCTTGAAAAACTTGATTTTCAAGTTGCTTGATGTGTAACTGCTTGACTTGACATGAATTTCGAAAACAAATACTTGACTTGATCTTGACTTGATATCAAGTCACGTCAAGTAGCTTGAAAATAAAGTCAAGTCGTGAATCTCTAGCTATAGCCAAAACAAAATTTGTGGTATTAACAAACGTCTTTGCCTAGTTAATTTAAAAAAAGCCAGGCTTCACGTCATCTTTACTAAGAAGAGCGCTTTTGCACCCCAAGAAAATACCAATGTATACTCACTAGGATTTAAGACACATTCAGTCTCTTTTATTCCTCAACAGAACACAACACACCACTACAATTTTTAGACATAATTAGGCTTGGCACATTACAAACAAAAGACTGATTTGAGACTTGATGCTGCATGATTTTTAATACAAAAACAAAAGTCATTTAACTATTTTGATAAGGCGAATACCAGCGTCAATATGATTACGTCACCGAGCAATTTTATGACATTTACTTGGAAATTTCGAATTCGTAGTCTGGTCAAAGTGCACCTAAGCGTGCTGTTAATATTTTTTGAAGGGATATTCGAGAAAAGATTTAGTAACAGTATACAGGGTATAGACTGACATAAGTACGTTTCTTGCTCGTTTTAAAGCCGACAACCGCGTCATTCTGTCGTACTTAGCTTCCGAGACAATATTTTTTGAGTATACTACAAACGCGAAATCTTCTAAAGATTGCTGAATAACTTCGAAAATAAACTTCGTAGACAAAAACTATGGTTAACAAATTGGACCTAAAAGAAGTTATTGAAATTATTTTCTACAAGTAGACCATTTGAAGAGACACGTTTTTGTTGAAGCCATTTTCTTCTAATTTGAACGGTAACGCCGCTAGAGAGCACCACGCGCTATTGGACCACCCTGTATACCATAATAAATGAATAATTAACAAAAAAGAGCTAATGTGTTGAAAGTTTAAAAAATGGGACATGAATCATAAAGACTTATTACTCTACTCATTTTTAATCAGGTATATTAAAAAATAATCCTTCCGGAGGTTGTGAAAGATATTATATACAAAAAAATGTAATAAAATAGTAAGAAATAAAAAAATTACTGATTAGTTTTGGTTAAACTACTTGGCCTGTTTCCTATTAGCTACTTACAAAATGATTTTTGGAAATAATGTTTTTCCTAAGGTTCATGCGCGCTGTGGCTTTTTGGGACTTTTCCCATTATCCTAGGATTTTTTTTAGGTGATTCATTACGGGAGTGCATTATCTGCTTAATTCACTTAGATCCTTGCGTAATAAAGCGCAGGTACATACATAACAAAGCTGCTTCTGGATGCTGGAAGTTTATTACGGTATCGACAGTTGAATAAAATAAAAAACCTAGCTTTCCGTGGCCACATGACATTTTTTGATGATAATAATAAATATTATGATAATCAAGAAGCAGCACCACTGTGTAATAAGCATTAGCAGATTAATTGAATCTGTTTATAGCTGAAACAACACTATCTGTCTCGCTCACTCATCGCAAATATGTTCATTATCCATCTCACTCATCATTTTGCCGTAAAATTAAGAAACTACCAGAAGCTTGTGCGAATAAAGAACATCTGACCTGAGTGAAATGGGTTAGCAAAAATCGGGTTACTTGAGGTTTTCCTTTTTTTACTCGTTTTTTTTTAGTATGAAACTAACAAGTATTGTACCATTTTACAATCCTGGTTAAATGCGCCAACTTTTAATGGCACTTGCCAAGGCACTTTAGTAGATTTTTTTTAAAGGAGGGTCTTTCAAATTCGGCAAACATTGAAAATTTTAAATTCATAGTTTAATAAATAGTCTTCATTTTAGAAAGCTTGGGGCAATTGTGTCATTATTATCAAAGTTTAAATGAATAAAAATAATAAAAGTTAACCACAATAACAGAAAAATTGTTATAATTTGACCAAATTTTTAGGTTTTTTTTAAATGCCCATAATTTTCAAACTGCATGGGATAGATTTTTTTTCTGATTTTTCTCATGATAGTTACAACCAATCCTGTCACCCCGTTGCGGCTTGACGTTGACTTCTGGGGGGTATTCTTCCAGAGGGGAATTTTCTTGACGGATGGGTGGTGGAGCTATTTGGCTGAGTGTTGGTAGCCAGTAAGTTGGGGGCGATTTTATGCATCCCGTAATAGTTCTTATAGAAGTGTTTAACTGGGCGTCTATCAGTCCAATATGTGAGCTGTTTAGCCACACTGGCGAGCAAAATTCAGCCGCAGAGAAACAGAGGCTCAGGGCCGAAGTACGGAGCGTAGAAGTGGAGGCGTCCCAAGAGGTTCCACGTAACTTTTGCAGGATGTTATTTCTGCTGTTTACTTTGGCTGTGATGGACTGAATATGTTTTTTAAACGACATTGTGACACCTGAGTATTTGGGTGTGGGACTATAGGGTACCACACATTTTATTGCTAAGGTGAAAACACGATCTTATTGTTTTGCTCATACTTGGCTTTAGCTTCCACCTGCTTCAGTATGATCCCAAGATTGAAAGATTGGCCGTTAGTGTGGCCTATAAAATGTTGATATTTCTGTAGGCTAGAGGGTGGCTAGAACTAGGTCATCTGTATATGCGAATTTCCGGGAGGATAACTGAGGAAGGTCCGAGGTATATATATTGAACAATAGGGTACTTGCAGAGGTCGTGAAATCGTCTCGGGAGTATACATAGCGTAAAGAAAACCATATCAAGAAGCAGTAGGAAACAAAAAACATGATTTTACTGACGGACAAAAAAAGATATTTGCAAAATAAAATAAGGATGTATTCAAATTTTTCCACGTGACTTAGAACAAGGGCTGACGTCACAGATATCTTATCGATATCGACAATCGATACTGCTACAGCGCAGGTCAGTGAGATTCAACTGCAAACTAGAGATGATCTGAAGTCTTTAACAATGCGACTCAATTTATTGATACTTAAACATATTTGAAACAGGCAATTAACCCACTAGCATTTTCGTTGGAATACATTTTTATATCTGATAGGTATCACAGTCCATCCTGTTTGTGACCGAGATTCGCAACTAATTGAAGCTATCATTTTATTTCGGCGCATCCCATTATGAATGAATCCAAAGATAGAACTTAATTCAAGCCCATCCCTACAAAGTGAATTAGTAATCTAGCCTAACTTTTATTCTTTTGACTTTTGTACTTTTGTGTGTGACTGTGTTTTTGGTTATAATGATCAATGTCAAAATGTTAGGTTAGCACTGGCTATCGATATCGAATATCAATACTTTATTTCCCAACACTATACGATATCACTGACGTCAGAGGTTGTTTGCGCGGCATTTTCCGGCATTTGAAATAATTTTTGGAATATCTCTCACAGCCGATTCCAAAAAACCAAACAAGTGATTTTGTCATGTTTACTAGGCTCTAAGGAACGCGTAAACGACATAATATTTTTTTCTGCAAGTACCCTATCTGTTCAATCATTAAGTAACTTACAGTGTCTTGACTGTAGGTTGATCCGTCGGTTCTAACCTGAGACGCCGATGAAAACAATGCATAAAATTTGTCGACAACTTTTAAAATGTTGACAACGCACAACAAACAGACGCTGAGCTGCTGATACATGCTCGCAGGTATGTGTAATTTTAGTGGCGCTTATCGACAAAACGCCAAAGGAATGTACGCGAAATTTACGTCATACTCGTCACTGGAAGTGTGGAAACTTTTTTCAATTTGTGTTGACGATGCAATTTAATAAATTAGATTGATTTTTAATTTGCGTCAGTGCTGGACTCATGAGTTATATGGATTTTTTAACAGCCATATCAGCGGGTACCATACATAGGTGTGTGTTTATGGTTTAATCACTTTTCGCAGGTTTGCAAAACCAATCCATTATCTATGTATTTAATTTTGGGAGGGCGGTCAATGTAAATCTCACCGTCAATTCAGATAATATTTTAAAATGCAAACAAAAGTTTCGGATATTTCCGAAAATATTGCAAAATTTCGCATTTAGTTCCTAGTGTAGGCGAGATAAATACGCAACTGATTAAATGATTATTCTGGGCGTATCTTAAAAAGCATTCAATAAGGTAGTAATTCAATCAATATGAAAATGACCAAAATAAGCTAAGTAAGGACCCAACTACCTAAATGAACATCAATAAAAAAGTTGGACCTGTATCAGGAGAAGCGTGTGGTCATACAAATTATACAGAACATAAATCAAACATCTCTCGGGTCATAGGTATTAAGGGTCAACTCGCGAAATACCTCTCCAAAAAAATAGATGAAATAATAACTATACAAAAAGCATATAACAAAACTCGACCAGCTCTTGTGTCTTTGGTATTAAGGGTCAACTCGTGAAATATATCTTCGAGAGCTCCAATCACTAGGGCGGAGAATTATCATGATAACTGTGAGGCAAACTTACTAAGATACTAGTGGTCAACTCGCAAAGTATCCACTCATTTGTATTAGTTCAGCACGAAGGGTCAATTCGCGACGTACTTCGAGATTGTTATCTATTTTCAAGTTCAAGAATTGGATTATCAAACCATTATTGATATAGATGTGTGTATGAAACTTTGAAAATTGTCTAGTAAACAAGTTCTCAAATAAATTAAGAAAATAGGTTAATATACCAATAAATAAGGATATAGTTAGTAGAATTGGGTACTCTGTGAGATAAACTCACCTATGCACAATCTATGCACAATCACAAAACAAATCACAATACTCCTTTACTGTACGTGATACAACATTGTACTGTTTTGAGTGCCTTTTCGACAAGAAGGACCGTGCTTTCAAGTTGGTATCAACACCAAACATTATATGCGATTTTGAACCTTATTTCAATCTGGCGAGCATCTTGAAATAATCATAAAGTTTTTGTGAAACTCTTTAGGCTGTTTAGAAGACAATATCGGTCGGGTGGTGATTTATTACCAGAGTCTGGTTTTTAACTTTCCTTTATCTACTGGCCTTTATGGTGTCACGTTTACGATGCATTTTTAACTTTTCTCTGTAGTACTTTCGCGTTGTAAGATTTACTCGCCCTCACACTAGTAAGCCTAGTCGTCCAGGGCACCATTGACGCCTGCTAATTCCAAATATCGGTTCTGGTCCAATGCAGGGGCTGCCAGCCCCTATTCTAGCTAGGGGGCCCATTTTTTCGTTGGTATACCAATGTGTGGCTTGCTAGCTTCTGAAGGGCGACAGAATAGTCTTGAGTCAAATCCGATCTGGCCCTCGGAGCTGCCACCACGTTGTGAGCTGGCTGGCTGGCACAGCCTTGTTCTGAACTGTTCGACTTCCGCCTAGTGTTCCACCATCAATATAGCGTACACCTATGGTTGGAAGACAGTCGTGCAGGTTTCCAGCGCAAAGCTTCGCTGCACTGCTTTTCCCTCAAGGCAGATGTCGGCGCCCATGGATCCCAACTCCACCGAAGCACACCAGACTATATGAGGCAAACATTTCACTTTTGCACTGACCCTACCGTCCCTTTCGGTGATGATTAGTGAGAATCTAGACTTAAGGTATCTTTGACATTTTCCACCCTGAATGATGATATCAGAATATTATTCTCCACCAATCGCTCTATATTCGTGTGGCCAAGTAGTGGTTCTCGTGCTACAAAAAATCATGTAATGTTTTAATATAGTCAATGGAGTTTTCCGTTGCGTTCTTCAGTGATGTGGCGGATGGTCTGCCGTGGATCTCCACAATCACATTATGGATTGGGAGCTTTACCCGATTTATGTAGAGTATCAGCACATACCCCATGGCTCGTTCTGATTCTATTCAACGTTGTCCATATTTTCCTCGGTAATTCCATTCCGGGTGGCTTGGTGACTATGCATGGCATTTGTTGGATTTCGTACGGCGCATTATTTTCCCAGTGTGTTCTCCAGGCGCCAGCGATATCGAAGTTTTCTTGAAACAGGGAGTTGGCTTTTATTATTGGAGGGTGTCTGGAGCGCAGTCTGTTTATTTCTATATTATTTATGTCAAGATGGATCGGTAGAAGATGATTATTCTGGATTTTTTCGAATTCTCTGAGAAGAGCTGTTTCTCTTCGTAAATATGAATGTGGTATATGGCTGAGGACTAGAAGCCAGTATGTTGGTGTTGACTTCAATGTGCCCAAAGTCATTCGCATTTTCTGGTTAAGCTGGACATCAACAAGTTTACAGTGTTTGCTGTTGAGCCAGACTGGGGCTGCGTATTTCGCTGCCGCGTAGACAAGTCCAAGAGAAGATGATCTGATAGACTCACATAACATTTGGATGATGTTATTTCTTGTATTCACCTTTTCTGCTGACTTTAAGAGATGTTCTTTAACCCTAGAATACTAACCATCGTAAATTTTACGATGAGACTTAGTTTAATCCGCAATTTCATCGACGCGGCTTAGCCCTTGACCTTGTACGCTCGTCTAATCGTCTATTAGATCGGTGTGGGTAAGTTAGTGACCCAAAGTGCATTTGATAGTAATTGGAATAGTTTTATTTGGACAACGGCGTCGTAAATTTTACGAAGGTTAGTATAAATGTTATATTTATACATAAGACCAGTTTAGCGTTATTTTGATTATTTTTTGTCAATATCGTTAGTTTCTAAGTTTTTTCAGAATATAACATTATGGAAGCTAACGAATAGGATATGACAAAGATAATTACCATTAGAAGCGAAACAAGGTTTAGCAGGATTATTGCCAGGTAAAAATGAGGAGAATAGAGTGCTTTGGATAGTGGTTCCGAGAGCGAATATAGTGTTCAAGAAGCCTTTAGTCCATCTGAGTCTGAATTTATGGATTGTGTGTAATCACAACCAACAAACAAAGAGCCAGAAACCATCTCGAGAAAAAAAATTATGTATTTATCATAAAAACAGCTAATAAAACCATGGTTGGTACAATGAAAAACTTGACCAACTTCAACCCGCTCGGTAAGATTAATTATAGAGAATATATTAAACCAAGATGGGTCAGAGTATAGAGCCACTTCTAGTCTAAACAAGAGTGCAAGGTGCCAACACTGTCCTTCAAAAAACTTAGAATGGCGACGCGCTAATGTGAGCACTGCCAAAGGTCCTTTTGCGGAGAACATCTGCTCTTTGCTGTGTGTCTTGCAGTTCAAAATTGGAATTTTTCTTGTTATTATTAATATTTGTATTCAGAAATATTCTTAATATGAACAATTTTCAGTAAAAGTTAATAAACGATAAGAATGTTTTTTTTAATTGTGATCCTTTCTCAAGTAGTAAATTTTACGAAGGTTAGTAGTCAGAGGTATAAAAATAAGGTTAGTATTCTAGGGTTAAAGGATAGGATTCTATCGAGAGTGACTCCTAGATACTGAGTCAAGACTCTTGACGCAATTCATTTTCCATGGAAGGGAGTACGTTGGTCACTCTGTAGACGTGCGTCGATAACGTCCAGATATTGGGCATTTAAAAGCCAGCCAGATATGAGCACGTGTGCGGCATCCGTTGAAATCCAAGGACACGCGGAAAACAAATACACACACGCACCGCGGCGAGGAAAACAGCAGAAAACAATCGCGCAGCGGCACGCCGCTATCGCGTCGCGGTTGGCGTCATCCGAGGCGGCGCCAGCGGCACCGGCGGCGGCGGCACGGATCTCGGTGGACTTTAAAAATTTAAATAGTCTGAGTGTGACGTCAGCGCAACGCCGCCGCAAGCTGTTGCCGCTATGCCGCTGACGGGCAAACGATTTAATACTCGAGTTTTTCGATTACTTATTTGTTTTTACTTCCCACACCGATAGGTCTACACAGTGGCGGATTTAGAGGGGGGCGTATGCCCCCCGCCCCCTAGAGCCCTACGGAGACATATTATATTTATAAGAAATAGCAAAAGGCGGCTCCTACGGAGAGCATAAACGGTCATTTTCAAGTGATTTCACATGAAATATGATCGCTTGAAGTTGCCTATTTTCTTCGTCAACTTTGTAATTTTTTTAAGAAAAGCCCAGAAGCAAAAATGAAAAAGTGCTTCGATATCACTCTGGGCAATTTCCTTCTAAATATCATGTGAAAATTTCATGTAAAAATATTGGAAAATGAAGCGTCAGGAATTGGGATAAAAAACAAATTGCCTTCCTCTTCAATTTTACAAATTTCGGGCGACTGTTTCCATTTCTTTCTAATGTAGAGCGCACCTGTTTATTTATCACGCCCATCGTCGGTTCCTTTTCAGCTCCCCGCATCTTCCGGAGAAACTATTCCGGATTGTAGGAGCAGCGTTAAGAGCCCGCGCACACAGACGGCGGTCAAGAGTTCCGAGTTCTGCGTTCAGAGTTTTGCGTTTATTGTTTGGAGTTCTGAGAGCACACAGGCGGCGGTCAGTTACCAACGTTCCAGTTTTGTTCCTGTCGGATTGTTCGTGAAATATGTATTCAGACAGCTCATCTTCCGACGAAGAAGAAGCACTGCTTTTGTTGAGCCTGCAGGCGTCCAAGAGAAAAAGGAAACACTGGGTGCACCCAACTAACAACAAGTGAAAAGATCAAGGGGAATTTCATACGCTATTTGCTGAATTGCTTGAAGATGAAGAACGATTTTTTATATATTTTCGTATGTCAATAAATAGCTTCAATGAATTGTACAGTTTAGTAAAACATGATATAGGAAGACAAGATACCAACAGGAGAAAGGCTGTTCCTGCAAAAGAGAGGTTGGCGGTATTTTTACGACTTTCATAATCATTATTACGATTTTTATAATTATTATCACTTATATCATATAGCAAACGTATTTTTCGAACCAGTTCGATCAATTTTTCTGTTTCCGACATGACGGAGTTCACGCGTTCTTTGTCTTTCTGTGAATAGAACTCCGGCACGCAAGAGTTCTCAGTGACCGCTGCGGTTTGAATGCCGGCAGTGTGCTTTGTTACCAAGTAGTCCATAAATTACAAAGAACTCTGAACGCGGAACTCAGAACTCCTGACCGCCGTCTGTGTGCGCGAGCTCTAAACTTTTTTTGCTCTTCAGACCGCGGCAACACTGCTCAGCCCCCCCTTAGACCTGAATGGAAAGTGTAATGGAAACGCGGAATATACTTATATAAATAGCAAAAGTTGATTTGAGGGTTTTTTTTGCTCTTCAGAAAATTACAGTGCGTCCATGTGGGTCAAATTCCAGCTCATCATGAAATTAGAGCTGGTCCGCCCCTTCCTAGAAGAAATCCTAAATCCGTCCCTGATGGGCCTACAGAGCTATCAACATACTCCATTCCATGAAAAATATTTTAGGACACTAAAGCGGCATACAGACGCTCCGGAAATTCTCAGAGGAAAAACTGCACAGTCCTGGCCTCAAGGGTTATCGGAGCGCATGTGGACTGTACAGGCCGCCGGATGTGGAATTGAAAAACCATTCGGTCGCCTGCGCAGGCCGTCTTTTGATACCATTCTTGCTAGAACTGAACTGAACTGAAAGGTTTCCTGAGCATCTGTGAAGGAGGGCGTATTTAGGCCAAAATGCAAGGGCCTTCAGGCCAGGACTGTGCAGTTCTTCCTCTGAGGATTTCCGGAAAGTCTGTGGGCCGCTTAGTATCTGACACGAAGTGAATATTCCGCTACGAATGCGAGCAAATTCTCTTGGTGTGACTATCAGGGTTGGAGAAAGAGCTTACGTAGGATACGCCTAATTTTTATTAGCCTTTTATGCTTTAATAGGGGGATAAAATCTAATGAGGTTGATTCTGAAGACCAGAAAAGTATATCTGACGAAAGAGTCAGATCTACTTTTCTCAAAAAAGTTGCCAGATAGCACCCGCTTCACCCATAATTTTTTTTAACATTTTTCGTACTTTTATAACCGATAGTTGAGCAGCGTTATCAAGTATCGTGCATTTGGGTAGAATCTTGGAACTTTTTATATCGAGTTAAGCTTTTTTTGGGGTTTCAGAACATTGTCGATAGAACCTGTTCTATTTTCATTTCATTTTACCTCCCACACCGATAGGTGAGGGGAGTATTGTGACCGTGAAAATTTTCGATTTTGAGATAATAATTATGCTTTTTGGGCGTTTTATGATATATCTATACATAACAAAAATTTCATTCATTCCCATCTGTCGGTCTGTTTGTTGCATGGGCGGCAGAGTAATTAGCAAATATCAAAAAATTTCAAATATTCCTCAAACTTCATTTTTAGGCATTTTAGTGGTTCCTGATAATTTTCTACCGTTTTTTGGATGGCGTTGAAATTGCGGTGGGGTTGTAAGGCTGAAAAATTCATTGTATTCAATATAGAATATCCATTGGCATAATACACTATTTATAGGTCCATCCAAACGTTGCCTTGCCTACTACAGAAACCAAGGGATTGAATCTTCTAATGTTTATATACGAGTATTGCTTTAAATCGTTCTGTATTGTGTAAAGTGGATATTGTTGAATGGATTTTAATGAAATTTTGACACTGTATTATTACCATGGGGAGGGTGGGAAACGCGTACAGTTTTTAGAAATCGTGTCAGTGGCGACGCAAAAAAACTAAAAGAATAAAAACAGCTCGAACTCCTTTTTTCGTATCTTATACTACACTATTTTTTGGATGGTAGTGAAATTGGGGTAGTTGGGGAATGGGGGATACTAAGACTGGAAAGCGGAAATAAAATATTTAATGTAAAAAATTCACACACAATGTTAATATGATTTTTCAAGAATTGAGGATGGATCGAGTGACAGTTTGGTGAGTTACAGCCGGATTAAAACATTCTGGGACACCAAGTATGCCTGGAGACTATAAATAATATTTACTTAACTGTTATACTATTGATGTTTCGCAGCTGTAAAGTTTGGGAACCGCTGAACTGTGCCACATCGTAATAACAGTTGTCATTAGCATAGCCATATCATCTGTCTACGCACTTTTTTTGGATTTACTACTTCCGGCCCGACAGAAGAATGACTATTGTTTTTCCGACATTCATTCATGAATTCGTACTGATTGAAGGTTTCTGAATACAATATAAGCAACGACAAATGCTTGCTGTGTTCGTTTATTGGTCTTTTGTTCAATTCACCGTTACAAACGGACAGAAACAAAGATATTTAGTGAAACTTCTTAAAGTTTTGCTGTGATTTTTTGCTTGATTCTTTTTGTTTGTTTAAACTAAAGGCTGGTCCAAGTGCTACGTTTTTCACCAGGTTTTGTCTGTATAGTTTTGAAACTGAATGAAAACGTTGCAAAAATAGAGCGTCCACGGGGTGCCATTTTTCATTCATTTTTATGCAGCCTTGTTGACATAGATCATGGAGGAAGTACTACTCTGGTCAATTTTTGCAAGTTGTCGTGTGAGGAAGAGGAAACAAATGGACAGTTTAAAAAGTATACGGCATTCAAGGTGGTCAAAGAAATGGCTCCTTAAGGGGCCTGGATACACACATTTATACATACGTATTTGCCATGTAAAACACTCACAATTTCTCTCATAACACACTCTATTTTCAAACTACATATATAATATATCAGAAGGTGATAGTTAAGACCTTAGTGAATGACAACTATTTTCGATTTTCTCAAAAAAGTTTTTTAATGTGCAAAAAACTCGCAATGCAAAATTATACATTCTATAAATGCCTGTAATTTAACAACCAAACACGATATCAAAAAGGCTAAATAGTTGCACAAGCGCAAGCTTTCTTCTTCAATTTGCTCTTTGAGTCATTACTATAAGTTTTGAAGGTAACTACAGGAGCTTGGAAATGCGAAATTCATTTTTGTAGTGACCTGTGGACCTTACCTTTGAACCTTTTGACCTTACCTTTGGAGTTTTGGACTTATCTGCCCTCATCTTAGACACACACACTGGAGAAAGGGAACAGGCGGCCACGCCTCCTCGCTAACACGGGAATACGTCCTTTCTTGGATTCTCAATTTCGCGCGCTATACCCTAGACCCTTAAGGATACAACACTTTACACCCACAAACCTAATGATTGACAAAACTATTTAATCGTTTAAGAAGTACAAGAAAACGAAATAGCACTAATATGCTGTGTTCTGGGGGGGGGGTAATTACCCCCTCTACCCCCACCCTTTGGAAGCGCCCCTGGTAGTTACAACATTAAGATAGTCCATGTGTACAGATACGAGGGGGAAGCGTTATATATTTGCAGTAGTATACAAGGTGTAACTTTTAAGGATGTCCACACCTATACCACCATGTAGATCTCGCTGAGCTGATCATTTTTCGATAAGCAACATGGGTCCAAAAACGAACCGTTACGGAGATAACGCTACCGAAAGTTATCGTTGCTGACGCTTGAAGTTAGGCAATTCATTCAACGCCTCGTAATTGGCAGAGGAGAGAGGGGGTTACGGGTCAGCTGCTAAGACAGATTCGGCTTGTCAACATTTAATCGTCATGGCCAAAATGTGAACCAAATAAACAAAACAAAAAAAAACATTGCAAAAAAACAACAACAAAAACACCGAGATCAGTCAAAAATCAGTGAAGGAGAGACTCCATGTGGCCATTGTCTTCTTGCACGCACAATCTGGATGCCCGACGCAGTGGCAGCGTTGATTACCTGTGGCTGCTCCCTGACGTCTCCAGCTGCTGCAATGATGCGTGCAATCAGCTCTTCTGCTGTGTGCGGTGCACCCCCTTGGTAGACAAGTGCTTCCAGGTAACCCCACAGGAAAAAAATACAGGGGATTGAGATCCGGAGACCGCGCCGGCCACGCTACTGGCCGCAAGGCGTCGAATTAATTGCCTAACTTCAGGCGTCAGAAAGGACTACTTCCGGTAGCGCTATCTCCGAAACGGTTCGTTTCCGGACCCATGTTGCTTATAGAAAAATGATCAGCTCAGCGAGATCTACACGGTAATATAGGTCTGGACATCCTTAAAAGTTACACCCTGTATTTAAATGTTGTCTTTAGTTGTTAAGTTTTTCAAGATTTTTGAGACATGAAAGATAGTTGATCATATTACATTTAACTAGATAAGTAATTTTGCTAGAGAGTGTGTCTAGAATTTGGGTATGGGGGCATAGTGTGTAACTATACAAGGAGTTGAGTACTGTGCATTTTTGTTTCTATTTAAGACTCTCATAAACGTATTTATTATTAATCTAGTTATATTTATATGATTGCAGCAAATAGAATTTAAGACACCTTTATGTCTCTATACAAAACTATGTAAACAACATTTTTAGCACTCATTGTTTTTGTGATATGTTGATTTTTTGCTATTCAAAGGATAGAGAGTACTATTTTATCTAGTGCATCAAATTATGCGTTGGGCAGTTTGAGAACTAATTCAAGGCTACATATTTTTACATTTTTACAAGTAATCTTTCGCCCTTTCCCTTCTCATTTACCTGAATGTGTTTTCTGAATTAATTATTCATGCTAGCCTTGAATGCATTAAAGCTAAAATATCGGAAGCGTGTTAAACACCAATAAAAGCTGTTAGTGATTGATAAAAAGATATTTACCTATGTCAATGTGCAAAATTACACAAACTCGATTATATCATGTCTTGAATAAGGACCAGAGGCTATCCAGCACGGAATGTGGCTGGTGCATAGGTCACACGATGGGCCTGTTTGCGCCTCTATCCGCGCTAGTTCCTAAGACATGCCCTTTTGGCAAAGGCAAGTACATTCTTAGGTCCTATCCGTTTTATCTCTATTGGTTCCAAGGTTCTTGAGCCCAGCATAGTCTGCCTGTGATAACCCAGGGTTTCACAGCGACACAAGATGTGTGCCGAGGATTCTTCCTCTTCAACACACCACGTGCACGTTGGGTCGTTGATCACCCTCATCACAAACAAGTGACGCCTGAAGGTGTTGTGACCCGTTAATAGGCCTACTAGCAATCTCAAGTTACTCCTATCCAGAGAGAGACAAAATCGTCCTATTCTCTCTGCAGGCCCTGCTAATAGCTCCCGAGCCTGACGGAGATGACCAGAGATGTTGTTCCATCTCAGAGAGTGTTGATTCTGGATCCACTCTCCAGTTGTTTTCCTAATCAAGTTTGCAGACAGTCCTAAGGCTGGTTCCGGGCCCACAAAGCTGTTGCCGGATCCCATCCTAGCCAGATGATCCGCCATTTCGTTACCCTTTACCCCAGCGTGCCCAGGTACCCACATCAGTGATACCTTGTGTTTAGCTGAGATGTCGTCAAGAGCCCTCCTGCACTCCAGGACCAGTCCTGATGTTATTTTCCAAGCACTCAGTGCTTTGATGGCTGCCTGACTGTCAGAGCAGATAGTAATCCGCCTCCTAGACCCGTCAATTTCCCGAATACGATTTATACAAGCAAGTATCGCATAGACCTCAGCCTGGAATACTGTGGTGTGCCCCCCAAGAGGGAATGAAAGTCTTGTTATTATATTATTGTGATTATATCATAGTCAAACTTCTAAATGAAAGTCTGAGCTCTTATTCCACCAAAGGCTAAATCCCATCCCAAATTTATTGGGAGAAGAGTAATATGTGCCTATAATCAGAAAATGCCCTAAAAATAGACTACCTTTCAATAGTTAATAATTGCTCACGTAGTAAAGAGACATGGGTGATTGAAGCTCTAGTTTATCTAAAAGTGTGCCAACGAAGCCATTTTTTACCCGTTAAAAGTTTTAATTATTTTGTAAAATAAGTTTGAATGTTTCAATCATTTGCAATAAATGCCCCGCATCACCAGCTAGTAAGGCATTGCCCAAGTGAATAATCTTAGCTTTAATGGGACTATCAATCTGGGAATAACAATAAAATGGAACAAATAAACAGCAGGTTGGAATATTTGGCCCTTCCATCCAGAGACTACGAAATGAGACAATATGCTGTCATTACCCGCGATATCTCCTAAATGCAATCTGCCTTTCACTTGTTGTAAAGAACAAATCTAAGGCATAACACTCTTGGAGACAGTAATAGAGCATCTTTACAGTGACTCATCGTACAAAAATGCAGAAATAGGCATCGTGTGCAGCAACTGCATATACGAGACGGTGCATTTGTACGAAACATTCGCGTTATGACATAAGAGGTCTGACTGTAACTTTTGCTAACCCAGACACAAAGTACTAATATAAGAATGTGCACATTTGTACAGGTCGTTGACCTACGGCGCACATATACATGCATGCATTCACACTCACTGTCTAGGTCTAGATATGTCATACATAAATATTATATCTCAGCGATATGCCATGCTCGTGAGTTACGCTGTATTTAGTACAGGAATCATAGATGAATAGAGAGATAGCATAATTATTGGTTTGAAGCTCAGGTGAAGATTTGTTAAATCAAAACTTCGATGCTACACACAGAAAAATCTGTCGTTTTGTCAAAGACTTACGCTTGGATTCAATGGGACGTTACACTCAGCATTCCTCAAATACAGCGATGTTTTATCCAATGGGAAGTGTGTAGTTGGTAACGAATTATATCGTATTGTCGATACAACTACAAGATGTCATTGGATTCCAATGAATGATTCAATCGCAGCCTGTCATTGAATCGAATCTGTCTTTGGTAGTTGATTCTAAACTATTTTCTTTTCCTTGTACCAACACATTTTATTGCGAGGACAGCTGATCGATTCGTTTGGATGTTTAATGGTGTGATTTTGTATGAAGCATGATATAATAATTAGACATAAGCCTGCACCAGTTGTTGCATTTTTACCTGAAATATAACTGTTGTCTAATCTAAATATCTACATTCAAATGTGGGTGTGAGCTCTTCTAAGCCCCAATTTCTCAGTAGGTTCTCCATATTTAATATATAACTGGACACATTTAAATCACACAATTGCTGATGCAATACGCAAAAACACGAGATGGCACAACACCACTAACACTGAAACGACACAACAAAACGCAACGAAATAACCTCGTCCATGTTGGCGGGTGGGAGCCGATAATAACACTAAGATGATCCCCTGTTCTTTCTTTTTACGTTCATTGAATCGGGACATCAGTCCCGCCGAATACTGATTATAGTTCAGCTAACAACAAGGGCCACTGAATTCGATATGTGATGTTGTTTCGAATAATACTCACCCATTTCTTTAACAGCATAGACAATGTTTTGAAAGCATGGGTTGTTATTCGCGTAATAGTTACCTTTTGAAACAAAATTTAATTTTTATCAGATAAATTATCACGAACTGCTGTTGCAGTAATAACTCTTGTACATCGAATAGACCACATGCTTTGCTTAAATGAAACATAGGGTAAATTTCGAAAGCAAAAGGATGTTTTAATTGCATTATATGTCAATACTGGTATTAGAAAGATTATACATATCGTTAGAACGAATTTAAAATTGTTTTGAATTTATTGGCGTACCTGTGATTACTTCGAATATAAGGATTGAATTAGTTCAATGACATGGATTTGAAACAACTGTAAATATATTTAAAGCGATGGAAAAACATCCAAATACTAACAATTAATTGGAAACGCAACATTATTTTTATCTAATATAATATAAATAGAATAACCTGTTGCTCTTCTCTGTCAAAAAAATGAAATATATCAATTCAAATACAGTGCGCAGTGTCATGTTTGAAATATATAATAAAAAAAAGAATAATCAATATGGGTACGGTCCATTTCGACTATAAACTAGCCAGCGACGCTATAGTTGCGTCTAAGACGTCAATGCTAAGAAACGCGCTGTTGACAAATTGATTAAGTAACTCAATGGAGTCAAAATAATAACCAATTTCCAATTTAGATTGATGTTTATCCTCAGTATATGGCCCTATATCAAATATATCGTGAACCTAGCGCAACCACAGAAATGTTCAGTGTTATCGTATATGGAGGACTTTTCAAAATGTTCCAGCACTACATCATCTATTAAGCTGTATATTCATAAGAAAGAGCATTTGATTTTACTTGTGGAAATCAAAGCATTTACTTCACATTCCATTAATAGCAGAAAGAAGGAAAAGATTCTGACTGAGAAGATCGAAAAAGTGTTGCTCTAAAGGAAAAGACTTCACTTTTTTGGTATTTATAAACACAAGCATTTCCTCCAAAGTAGAAGGACTTGCTTCAGAAAATAGGCATCTAGTCCGGATCAGGTTTTAACCATTTACTTCATTTATGTGTATGTACCTACCTACCTTTTCCTTTTTTCTGGGAGGATTTACTTGCAAAGAAAAGGAAAAGATTATGAATATACCAAATAAAGCAAAACCTTTTTCTTCTACAGTTTCCTTGTGTGCTCTATAACTTTTCTTCATACCTTTACATTTGAAGGAAATACTTCATTTTTTAAATACGGACTAATATAGTGATATAGCCCTTAGAGATGGTATTATTGCCATTCCTATGACAGCCCAATATGACGAAGATACTTTCTATTTCAAAACAGAGTGAGGTTCTTCTATTTTGCTTGGGCTATAATGACGTTACCTTTAGAAAATAACATTGTAGTTGTAACAATTTTAGTTCGATGCGATTAGATTGTTATAACTACAACGGTAACAGCAATATTGACGTTAAATGCGTTGTGTGACATGGTCATTATGGGTGTATCCACATGATATATTTCATGGGAACCAACATGCCGTATGAAACTCGCATATATACAAACAATATGGTGAGAAAAATAACGATTTTCCACTTTCCAGTAACTTGTGAACATATATTGTATATATGCTCTGACAGCCAATCAGCTCTGAAAGCGGTGGCAGCTCCGAGGGCCAGATCAGCTCTGGCTCAAGAATGCTCGGCCGCCCTTCAGAAATTAGCAAGCCATAAGAAGGTGACCCTGCTGTGGGTCCCCGGACACATTGGTGTACCGGGTAACGAGAGAGCGGACCGATTAGCTAGGATAGGGGCCAGCAGCCCCTGCATCGGCCCAGAACCTATGCTGGGAATTAGCAGGCGCCAGGTCAATGTGGCCCTGGACAACTGGGCCTACAAGGAACTGGCGAAAGACTGATGGTTAGAGAGAGACGACTGCAGGCAAGCCAAAAGATTCATAGCAGGCCCTGATAGGGGCCGAACGCTATGGCTTTTGAGTAAAGGCAGAAAGACGCTCAACCTTCTGGTGGGGGTTCTTACTGGCCATTGCCTGCTGAATAGACATTTGTCACTTATGAGAGTGATAGGGGACCCCATTTGCTCCAGATGCTGGGAGGAGGACGAGACAGCGTTCCACTTCCTGGGCAGATGTGCAGTTTATCGCAACCTTAGGGTTCAGATATTCGGCACGACGGAGTTTGGGGAGGAGCCACTATATTCAGCGAAATGGTCGGATATACTGACTTTCGTCAGGAGGTCTGGTAGGTTCGACAAGGAGCTTTCTAGGGTGTAGAATTTTAGTGTTTTCAGTGATTGGTTCAGTGGGGTTGGTAAAAAGGGCCAAAGGTGGCCTACTTGCCTGGCTTCGCCTCCCCATCACTACTACTACTACTACTACTACTGCTTCCAGTAACTTGTAAATTCTGAAACTTGTCATTTGGTTCTGTATGTGATGCACAGCGTGCAGTGCAGTGTGTTGCCACCTCTACCGATTTTGTTGCAGTTTCTACAGATTTTACAATTACACAGTACAATGACAAATCATACAGGTTTTCAAGTCTTGCACACATTAAATATATTCTTAGACGAAGAATATAATATACTGGGTGTTCATTGAAAACCTCGTACCACTTATTTATCAGAATGTAGAAGGCAGTCATCCTTGGGTCCCTTTATAGACTTCATCATCATAGTCACAATGTCTTAACAGACATGTTGTGAACTCGTGAAATGTACTCATTTTACGAGTTTCTCTTGGGATATCTTTAAGATCTTTAATGCAGTAGTTTCCCATTTGCTTTCTGCATCCTCATGCCGTTGACCAGATGGTATCTACTGGTTCATCCGCCTTTAGGGGCAATTTCTCACCCCAAGGACAAGAAGGTGTCCTGACTTCTCAACTCGTCCACCCAAAGCTGTTGGTTGAGAAGAGGTTACTGCTTATACCGACAGTAGTTCGGTTCCTTTTAGTCGCCTTTTAGGACACGCAGGATATACGATGGGAGATATTCTAACCCGCCCCCACACGGGTTTTATAGACTTAGGACGTACAAGGTGTGAGGATTACTCATTGTGTAATGGAACAACAGCTCGGTGTGTTGCGACACACCCGGTGTGCATTTTTTTGTTAAAAAAAGTAATAATCATCCACTGGACAGTGTACGGTCTGAAATAAATCGATAAGGACACCCGAAAAATATTGAGTATGGAGAGAAATCTACATCATAAGCCCTCTGTCTAGCAAATCTACTTCCCACGACACCCAGGAGGGCATGTACCATTGAGTTTGGAGCGTCTGCACAACAGGGTAGCATTTTAAGAAGCAAAAGCGAGTGGGCCATTATTTATTAATGGAAATTGAAACGGAGACATTTATTTGGATATGTTGGAAAATTCATCAATCTGCTTATCGCTCAAACCATTGAAAACCAAACCGAAGGGATGGAAATCCTATATTTAATGAGGCTGAGACAGATAAATAGATAATGTGAACATCAGGGTCTATAGAATGGCCCGCTAGATCTCCTGATTTGACGCCATTAGACTTTTGCTATGGGGCCATTTAAAACCTGTTGTATTTACTCCCTCAAACTTGATCTTCGTCAACGCATCATCGAAAGCTTGCGATGATATCCCACAACATGTTTTTGCAACTGTCCGTCAGGAATTTGAACATCGCCTACAACATTATTTGACCAATAACGGGCAAGATTTTGAACACTTATTTCAATAAAAGACGATATTTTTGATTTATTTTCTAGCTGAACAAATCAAGATAAATAGAGATTTTTCTAATTTTCTCGAAAACGAATCGACCGATTTGAACAAATCACGTTAAAATAAAGGACTTCAACATACATTTGAAGCAAGCCATCTCTCAAAGTGATGACCTTGGAGGATAGGGTACAAGGAGGTGAGGTCGTTTTTGGTTAAAAATTTGCCCCCTTGATACATCTTTTGAGGTGTATCGGCGTTTTTTCTTTGAATCAGTGGTATACGATAAATTCGTGGTGGGGGTTTTTCAAATGAACATGAATATATTGACTGCAGCATTTCATAATCTAAGGCCATCTATGCAGGGTGAGTCCTAAGTTGATACTTTTTTTAACTGTGTATAGAAGTAGTTAAAATAATCAACTTTTTTAAATAACTTTTTTTCGAAATCTGAAAAAAAGGCGAGATACATTAGCGACGCACCATCTGCTTACTGATGATGATCGGTCCATAGATCTGACAAAGCTGACAGTGGATTTCAAATAACGCAATGCTTTATGCATTCAAGAACTTTATCACTAAAAACCCATTTTCGTGTGACATCAATGTCGCGACTTTAGTGTCATGACATTTTAAAACATGCAAACTGTCACGACAGCAATTTGAAGTCATGGTATTAGTGTCGAGATATCAGTATCATGTTGATATTTTTGTGACATTACATTAGTTTCATGTGGCATTAATTTCACGTATGTGAAAGTGAGGTTATATTAGTTTACAAGTTACACAATGGAAAACGGAATTGTTGCTTTCGATATCGTCTACTTTTTGGAGCAATATGAGAAACTGCCTTGTTTCCTACTTAAAAATATCACATTGTCATGACTTTAAGCGTCATGACATTTATTTTCGCATGAAAACCTCGAAGGGTCGTTTTCGTGCAACAATAAATGTCATGACAATGTGACACTAATGTCACGACTTGCTGCTGTGACAAGTTTTAAAATGTTGCGATATTTTGTGTCATGACACTAAAGTCTAATGAGCCTTAAGCGTCTAAGGTATAGCGCGCGAAATTGAGAATCAAAGAAAAGACGTACTCCCTTGTTAGCGAGGAGGCGTGGCCGCCTGTTTCCTTTCTCCAGTGTTTGCCTAGTCCAAAAATTCAAAAGTAAGGTCAAAAGGTCCAAAGCTCACTATAAAAATGAATTTCGTATTTCCAAGCTCCTGACGTTACCTTTAAACATACAGTAATGACTCAAAAAGCAAATTGAAGAAGAAAGCTTGCGCTTTGTCACCTATATTTGGCCTTTTTTGATATCGTGTTTGGTTGTTAAATTATAGACATTTGAAGAATGTATAATTTTGCGTTGCGAGTTTTTTTGCACATAAAAAACTTATTTGAAAAAATTGCATTTATCATTCACTATGGTCTTATTACCTTCTGAAATACTGTGTATGTAGTTTGAAAAACAAGTGAGTTCTGTTCGAAATGGGAATCCGTGTTTTAACATGGCAAATACATATGTGTGTACCCAGGTGTATAACTGTGTATACCCAGGCCCTTTAACTGAAGCTTGCTGGAAACCTTATAACAGCGAGGAGAGTAATAACTTTGCACTTTGACAGTACAAAAGGTTTGCTGCTATTGACTAAAAATAATATCCAAGCATTGATAAGCTGCTGCAAGACCATTAACTATATCCATAACATGGATAATGGACATACTGAAGAAAGAAATACGAAGATTTGATAGCTTTTCGGGAAAATAACCTGTGAGGCAAAACGTTCATCACAAAAAACTGATTACTGAGTCAGATCGAACAAGCCTTTGGTATTTTTTCTAGAAATCTGGGATCATGGTCACACATCCAATAGTTCCGCGAAAAATCAACTGGGCCTTATGTAAATCAGCACTTTGTTAAAATAACGTAGGTATAAACTTTTGTGTTTGTAAGTTTGTTACATAAGATCGGTACACCATTAAATATGAATGAAGGAGTAAGAATCAAACGGGGGTTTAATGAACTACTTAAATAGAGCATGGGCGTCGCAAATGTAAGGACAATAACATGTTAAAATTTAGTTTTATTATGGTAGCAATTCCTCAACCATTTCCTGGGGACTCTCCCCAATGTTGTTGTTTGCTTGGACTTATAAAAAAAGAAAACCTTCATGACTTGCTGAATCCTAACCTGAACTACGTTTAGTTCAATCATTTTCAAAAATTTCAAATAATAACAAAAAACATATCTTTTGCAGATAAAAAAGTAAAATAGCTAAGTAAAAAAATAGAAAAAATCTGAAAATGGACAGAGTTAAAGTAACGAGTGTGACATAAGTCGAATAACTTATTTATGTTTTTTTTCATTTATGTTATTGGCCTTATTTATGTTATTGGCCTTATTTATGTTATGTGTATGCATGTATATGTACTTATGTTTTCAAGATATTTTCATTAGATTAACCCTGATCAACTTACCCATGAGACCATTAATCCGAGGCATAAAAAATTATCATAATTTTTCCACACCCTATATACTACGATTTAGGAAGTTTTTAGCATCTTTTCTCCTTTTGTATCTATATTGATCAAAAAAACAGTGCAACTTATTTCACTTTTTTCCTCAAAGATTGGACACAAACCACTCTTGTGTTTGTGTTCCCAAAAACCTACGTGACATTTTACAAAAGAATCAGCAGGAATGGATTCGGTTCTAGTTTTCTTTACTGACAAAATATCAAGCACCAAATTTAAATAAAACTATCAACTCACCAATCCCATTTGTTCCCATCCTAGTTTCGTTTATTGTCACAATCTAGAAAAAAAGAAAATTCATTTTAGAATGTTTATAAACTACATATATCAAACTATATTGTTGTGATATTTTTGAGATGGTAGATATTGCTCAATCTACAAACTGTAGAAAAACACAGAGAATAAAACCTCGAAAGGCATATAAGCTTCATAGACTTAGTGAAAGCTTTTCAATGTAAACGGATGTAAATTATGGCCTACTATGAAAGAATAGAGATCTCTAGAATGCTTAGTAAGAGCAATAGAGTGGGAAACAAAATACCCTGAAGCTATACACCGTGACCAAATTACCACCCTAAACTTTATTTGATCTACCGATTACCTAATATTTCTATCCGAAACAGAAGACGATCTCTAGAGAAAAATATACAGCCACAACCAATCTGCCAAAAATATGAAATGAAAATGTTAACAAGCAAAACTAGAACCATGGCTTTCTCAGGTAAGTATCCAGTTAGGACAAAGATTTTCGTAAACGATGAAGTACTGAAACAGGTAAAACACTCAAATACTTACGCTGCGATATATCTTATTACAGAAGCAGAGGATATAAAAAAACTTAATAAATTCACAAATATTTGCAAAACTATCGGCGGAACATTAAAGAATAAAACAAGAAAAGGTTCTCAAATCAACTTTTACAACATGATAGCTTATACGGTAGTGAAACATGGACAACAACGATATAAGAAGAAAATAGGGTACAAACACAAGAAATAAAATTCAATTCAAGAAGAGTGAAAGGTTGCATAAAGTTATACACACACACACACATATGTAAGAGCGGAATTAAATGTCTTCAATATGAACGAAAAAGTAAAAGAAAATAAAACTAAATACAAATAGAATAGAAACATGTAGAACAAATGCACAAAAATAGGATTCCAGAAATAGCCAGATTTTATCAATGCTCTGGAAAAAGAAACATCGGAAGGCTGACAAAAATATGGATATCATAACAGGCAAAGTGTCTAAAATCTGAAGTGAAGAAGAAGAAGTAAATATTTAGAATACAAGGTGACATGCTCATAGTCAGTTTGTACATAATGTCTCATATTGACATCGTTTCCACGTAGGTAGGGAAACAATCTTGTCGATGCAGCTTGATGAAATTTGGTGAGCTGGTTCCTAGGCACTGTTCAAAACCTATGCATCTCAGATCATTTGGTTCACAGAAAAATCGGAAAAATTAAGGGTACCAGCTGGATTCGAACCAGAGTCTCCGGCATTCTAGGCCGACGTGTTACCAACTAAACCACGGTCGGATGAAAGTTGGTGAACTGGTTCCTAGGCACTGTTTAAAACCTACCTATTCATCTCAAATCATTTGGTTCACAGAAAAATCGTAAAAATGAAGGGTACCGGCTGGATTCGAACCAACGTCTCCGGCATTCTAGGCCGACGCGTTACCAACTACACCACGGTGTCCTATGGTGGAGCCGATACACAGCGCCGACGACAGGATGGGATGAAATTTGGTGAATTGGTTCCTAGGTACTGTTTAAAACCCAACTATTCATCTCAAATCATTTGGTTCACAGAAAAATTGGAAAAATGAAGGGTACCGGCTGGATTCGAACCAACGTATCCGGCATTCTAGGCCGACCACTACACCACGGTGCCCCGTGGTTGCGTTGACACACAGCGCCGACGACAAGATCGGATGAACTTTGGTGAACTGGTTCCTGGGCACTGTTTAAAACCTACCTATTCATCTCAAATCATTTGGTTCACAGAACAATCGGAAAAATGAAGGGTACCGACTGGATTTGAACCATCGTCTCCGGAATTCTAGGCCGACGCGTTACCAACTATACCACGGTGTCCCATGTTGGAGACAATACACAGCGCCGACGACAAGATCGGATGAAATTTGGTGAACTGGTTCCTGGGCACTGTTTAAAACCTACCTATTCATCTCAAATCATTTGGTCCACAGAAAAATCGGAAAAATGAAGGGTACGCTGAACCAACGTCTCCGGCATTCTAGGGCGACGCGTTACCAACTACACCACGGTGCCCCGTGGTGAAGCCGATACACAGCGCCGACGACAAGATCGGATGAAATTTGGTGAACTGGTTCCTGGGCACTGTTTAAAACCTACCTATTCATCTCAAATCATTTGGTTCACAGAACAATCGGAAAAATGAAGGGTACCGACTGGATTTGAACCATCGTCTCCGGAATTCTAGGCCGACGCGTTACCAACTATGCCACGGTGTCCCATGTTGGAGACAATACACAGCGCCGACGACAAGATCGGATGAAATTTGGTGAACTGGTTCCTGGGCACTGTTTAAAACCTACCTATTCATCTCAAATCATTTGGTCCACAGAAAAATCGGAAAAATGAAGGGTACGCTGAACCAACGTCTCCGGCATTCTATGGCGACGCGTTACCAACTACACCACGGTGCCCCGTGGTGAAGCCGATACACAGCGCCGACGACAAGATCGGATGAAATTTGGTGAACTAGTTCCTAGGCACTGTTTAAAGCCTACCTATTCATCTAAAATCATTAACGCGTCGGCCTAGAATGCCGGAGACGCTGGTTCGAATCCAGCTGGTACCCTTCATTTTTCCGATTTTTCTGTGAACCAGATGATTTGAGTTATATCTCCCTCTTGCGGAGTAAGCAAGCACCTTTCTCTCTATTCACATTCATTTCATAATGATTTAGTACTAGTAAAATATGATAGACCTACTTTAAAGTAATCTTGTTTGGATACGGCTATTTAACTCATTATTGGTTGGAAAAAATCGGATAGTTCTAAAAATATCGGCAGAGCAAAAATATTTCAGTAGTAGCGTGGGATATCGGAGGACATCGAACGCTTAGTGGTATGCAGGATTACGTTTGTCTATAAACACTGTTTACATCGCTCAAACTGATCGTTTTAATATCACCAGAATCAAAAATAGCATGTCAGTCATAGATTTTCCGATAGAAAGTTCTATCACCCTAATTAGAAGTCTGAGGCATATATGTGATTCGAATAAATTCAGCACCGATGCGTCTGTATCTTTCTTGATGGGTTCTACAATAAATCAGTATAGGTATTAGCTGCATATTTTTGTATGCCTCGGAAACTTGGGCTGTTAAAAAGGCAGATCGAGCTCGCATAGATGCTTTTGAAATGTGGACATGGAGGGGAATGCTGAGAGTTCCTTATACCGCACATCGAACTAACGTTTCCATACTGGATGAGCTCGGTAATCCAAAGAGACTGTCCTCCATTGTGTCGACGAGAATGCTTATATTCTTCGGACATATAGACAGAAGCGATAATATGGAGAAACTTGTAGTTCAGGGCCACGCCCCGAGTGGGCGGCGCCGCGGCTGTTCCCCTACACGCTGGGTGGATACGACGAAACAGTTGCTGGATATGAGTATCAAGAGCGCCACTAAACTGACAGTAAATCGCGAACGATGGCGAGCTACAGTGCTCAAAACTATTGATAATATTCGTGTCGACAATACTCTAGCTCCGACTTAATGCATTTTACAAGTTGACATGTCTGTTAAGACATTGTGACATTAGCAATTGAAGAGAGCAATTGAAAATCATCGTGAAACCCGTGTTGTTGCTCTTGATATATCGAAAGCCTTCGATAGAGTGTGTCATGAGGTACTTCTGGTCAAGCTTGCTGCTTGTGGACTACCACCTGATGTACTGCGCTAGTGGCTGAATAGGTTTTTTAACGACCGATCTCTGTTTGTTGTTGTATTTTCAATAAACGCCGCCGCCGGTGTTCCTCAGGGATCCGTCCTATGTCCTGCACTGTTTCTGTTGTACATCAACGAGTTGCTGGAAATAACATCCAATTCAGGCTTCACAAACGACAGTACATTAATATCGTGCATAGAATCACCCAATAGTCGAGTCACCTTCCGTCAAGCTTTTGGGGATCAGCATCAACAATAACATGTCCTGGCACGACTACGTCGTCAGTATTACCAAAACGGCATCCTAGAAGCTATTTTTTCCGCTGTACATATCAGAGCAACTACTGCTGCTCTACAAGGCACAGATCCGACCATCGTTGGAGGAATGCTCCCAAGTGTGGGGATGCGCTTCGAAGCACTCTCTAAAGCTCCTAAGCAATTTGTTTCCCGACAGCTACAACCTGCAGCGTTTCAAATTTAACATGCACTGACAATTGTCGTATCGCCATAGGCTTTCAGCCTTTGCGGGAGGTTGACCATAAAAAAATCTATTTTGTCTTGCGTTTGCATTTTGCGTAGACTAAGACAGTGATTCGGACCCCAAACCCCACTTATATATACAAAATATGTCCCCTCAGAAAAAACTCTCTTAATTATGTAAGAGAAACGCTTGAGCCATTAACAATAGCTGAAGAATTTTGTTTGGTAAACACACTCATTTACAGGATGCAGCATAGCATTCCAAGATAATGTAGATCTGTGTAAACCTTCTCAAACAAAAAATAATAAAACGTTGCTTTTGAATGGAATCTTATCTAGCGCACACAACTTACGTCATGAGTGCCGCAGACAGCTGATCTCACAGTTATTTGACTTATAACGTTATTGTCAACCCAGGTAGACGCCAGATTTAAGCATATTTGATTTGATGATGTAGCGTAAAGTTAAATAATACCTCTTCTCGCCCAAGGAACATCCTAGAAATGTGACTTTTGGGGAATCAAAATGAAATAAGATTCTACACAGAAAATGATCTTACATCAAAAAAATGATTTAAAATCATGTACGATTTTAAATATTTTTGTCAAATCTCTTTGTCGAAAAATATTTAAGCCACAAATTATAAATCACTAAGCTGGCAAAATATTTTAAATCAAACGATTTAAATCGAAAAAAAAGGTTTGTATCAAAAAAAAGATTTAAATCATCGGTAAAGTCTAATTTTACAGCCCAAACTATAGTTGAGAGAATCTGAAAAATGATGAGATAATGCGTGTTTTGAACGTTTTAGCACGTCTGCATTATAACAGTTTAAAGGGCTTTTAGATATCGCTGATCTTATTCAGTTTTATTTGGGGGGAGATGAAACAGAGATGGTGGGGAGGTTGAAAATAAGGAAACTCCAAACTTTTGTGGATTTATAAAAAAAAAACCAATTGCTCTGAAAAAAATACCATCGTGATATTTTATCCTTTTCAGACCTAATCAAGTATAGTCTTCTAGGTCATACTTGTAAACTGCAACTTCAAAAATATTGCCCTAATTATAATAAAATGTTGGAGCCATATTATTACCATAGCGAAAATAGAGAACTAAAGACAAATAACAAGATCAAAGCGAGCTGGTAGGATAGAAACACAAACACAACCGCCACCAGTAGCAAAGGCTTTCCTGCCTTATGTTCCCCAGGTCACAGACAGAATTGGGAAGTTGCTGCAGAAGGCAAAAATCTGGACGATATACAAACCAACTGGGAAAATACAGCAGCATTTAAGATCGGAAAAGGACAAAAGGGATCTATGAACATTGAACAGTATCAAGGATTTACCGAACACCATATACTTGTGTGGGGGCGGGATAGAATATCTCCCATCGTATATCCTGCGTGTCGTAAAAGGACCGAACTACTGTCGTTATACGCAGTAACCTCTTCTCAACCAACAGCTTTGAGTGGACGAGTTGAGAAGAGTCAGGACACCTTCTTGTCCTTGGGGTGAGAACTTGCCCCTAAAGGCGAATGAACCAGTGGATACATCTGGTCAACGGCATGAGGATGCGGAAAGCAAATGGGAAACTACTGCATTAAAGATCTTAAAGATATTCCATGAGAAACTAGTAAAATGAGTACATCTTACGAGTTCACAACATGTCTGTTAAGACATTGTGACTATGTTGATGATACACTTGTGAAATTAAACATCGGAACAACAGCGCGATCAGTACAAACTAGAATTTTGGAACATAAATCAAATTGTTCATTACTTAAGACAGAAAAATCTATAGTAGTCTAGGCATGCACTCCAGGAAAGCGGTGACCACAAGATAAAGTTTGATGAGACATGGGTTCTGGGTACGACCTCCTCGCCAGATTGTACGAGAGGCCATTGAGATTTATAAACATAAAAACAACTTCAACGACAAAGAAGAAGCAATCAAGCTCAACAGAATATATGTACCCGCCCTAAGAGATGCGAAGTTTCTGGGATGCGCTGCCGCCCCCACTCCTAATCTGGGGTATACAGGGTGGTCCAATAAGCGCGCGCTGCTCCCTGGCGACCATACCGTTTTAATTAGACGAAAATGTTTGAAATAAAAAACGTTTCTTTTCAAATGCTCTACATTTAGAAAATATTTTCAAAGATGGCGGACTTTCGGATATACCGGAAGTAGGCATCAACTTCCTTATTTTAAATGGAACACCCTGTATATTATTACGTTTTTGAATTCAGCATCAATTTTTAGGTCCAGTTTGTTAACCATTGTTTATGTCTACGAAACGTATTTTCGGAGTTATTCAGCAGTTTTTACAAAATTTGTCGTTTGTAGTACATTACAAGAAAGTTAATATCTCGGAAAACAAACGCGACAGAAAGATGCGGTTTTCGGTTTTGAAACAAGCAAGGAGAACTTGTGTTTCAGTACGATCATTGTTTCAAAAGAGCATTAAATCAATAGACTAGCAATTTTCAAATTTGGAAAGTTAAAAACGTCAAATACTTTTTTTTTTTAAATGGGATGGTATGATAAGTTTCACATCGATGGATGCAAAATTAAACACAAGTACGTTCCTTGCTTGTTTCAAAACCGAAAACCGCATCTTTCTGTCGCGTTTGGTTTCCGAGATATTAACTTTCTTGTAAAGTACTACAAACGTCAAATTTTGTAAAAATTGCTGATTAACTCCGAACATAGGCTTCGTAGACATAAGCAGTGGTTAACAAACTGGATCTAAAAATCGATGCTGAATTTAAAAACCTAATAATATACAGGGTGTTCTATTTAAAATAAGGAAGTTGATGCCTACTTCCGGTATATCCGGAAGTTCGCCATCTTTGAAAATATTTTCTAAATGTAGAGCATTTGAAAAGAAACGTCTTTGATTCCAAACATTTTCGTCTAATTAAAACAGTATGGCCGCTAGGGATCACCGCGTGCTTATTGGACCACCCTGTATAAGTGCTCAACTCGGTGTCGCGGTCTCAGTTTCTCGGAACACACCTAACAGGTAACACCAGCTTCTGAGGATGCCAACTAGGGATTCATCAAGCCAAGTAGCTTGAGTTTTTTCTTAAATACTTGACTTGACTTGAAAGCTCAAGCTTTTGAAAATTTGATATTTGACTTGGCTTGATTTTCGATCTGAACTACTGGACTTGATATCAAGTAAACTCAAACTACTTGATATTGATTTAAAAAGTGATTTGTCAGAAATGGAGTCGGAAACTTTTCAAAACAGCGGCTCCCAATATATAGACGAAAAAGTTTCAGAATCTGATGACACCGAACCAGAAGAATATAGTGCAGAGTCAGCGCCACCAAAGGCAAAACGAGTTGAAGCTAATAAAAGTGTATCTAATGCTACTCCACCAATGGTAATAATGGGCATTAATATGCTGCTCGATAGACTAGATTCATGAACTATGGAACTTGACAATAAACATGATCGAGATGAAACCGATGAACAGATTATAAATAGTATTCAAGCGGCAAGGGACAAAATCATATTAAGCATTACGAGCGAATTAACTGGATGTACTGTGTTGTCTTAATTCTAGACCCCCGACATAAAGTGGACACATTTTCCAATACAAGTTGAGGAAAAGAATTGCAGATAGAAGTAGTTAAACATTTTGAAGATATTTTTAAAGCACAGTATTTTAAGGCTGACTCTCTGCAGATGTCTGAGCCACAACCATCAGTTCCAGTTCCAGTAGCATCGTGTTCAAACCATACGAGTAGTGGTGTAGAAAAGTTTGAAATAGATCTACTATGTTTATTTAATAGAAAACCTGTTCATAATGCAGGCGACGATATGGCCTGGCGTTACGATATCGACAAATATATTTCTGACCCAAGAGCTGACAGCACTGAAGATATTTTAGAATGGTGGAAAAGACACGAAGGTATTTTTCCAAACCTTGCCACAATGGCCAAAGACTTTTTGGCAACGACAGCTTCTTCAGATCCAGTTGAAAGGCAGTTTTCTAGAGCTGCCTAACAAGAAATCGATTTGGTGATAACTCTGTTAGAAGTCTTATGTGTCTGAAATTACGGATGGCAAATGAGGATATTAAATATCTATTTTAGATATTCACTGCCTTCATGTTTGAGTTTGTTGTTTTTCTATGTATTATTGTCAGAATTCAGAATATTTCTTATTTTTATTTCATATTATTATATTCATTATTTAACTAAGTTTGTTAAAGTTTTCCTGTTTGGATGTTTTTTTTTTAATAAAAGATTACATCTTTATTTACTTTAGTGTTATTGCGTTTTGGCAGTTAATCAGATTAATATCAAAAAAGAACTATTTTTTCAAGAAAAATCAAGTAGTTAGCTTGAAAAACTTTATTTTCAAGTTGATGTATAACTACTTGACTTGAATTTCGAAAACAAATACTTGACTTGATTGTGACTTGATATCAAGTCAAGTCAAGTAGCTGGAAAATTAAGTCAAGTCGTGAATCTCTAGCCAACCACTCGTGTTGGCGAAACGCCAAGCAGTGAAGCACACCGACGCCAAGGCGGTGGAGCGTATCAGCGCCGGCCGAACAGTCCAAGAACCAACAGTTCATCGTATACTTTTTAAGTTGTTTTAGCATATGCTAATCGTAAAGATGTACATGCTACTGGTTTCTATTTAGTAGCTTGAGCAGAGGCTGGTAGCAATTCATTGCTTACAGTCGTAGTGTAAAGTAACCCAAGCTGGCCATATTATTCGCACAACTCAATATTTATTTGTATCCATGTCTTAATGGTGCCATTACCCTTACCTATCCCCGTATATAGACAAACCGTTGCCGAATGGAATGCACATCCACATCATATTTCGCATTCAAACGATCAATTTACCTAATTGTCTTTTGTGTTGTTTGTACATTACCAAGAAGCTAACTGTACCGTCCAGTATTTCTGTTATACACGTACGTATACCGGCTGTATCTCTCAAATTTTACATTCCAATTCTTGAATTTGAATTCCTCTCACAACGACTTGATGAACGGATGGGCCAAAATGTGTGTTTGGAAACACACGGAAGTTTACATACTCGAACGTTATGGATTTTCAACAAAAGGCGAAGAGATTCTTCAGCTCTCACACATTACCTCTTATTTGAGGATTAATAGAATCACTTACACACTTGCTCATATTTAATGTACGAAGTTCGCACACAACGCATGATATTTCTTTCAAGAACCCAAATATATCCAGCCGCCAATGGTCTTGCACGATACGTAAGCTTGACTTCAACTTTATATACTAATGGAAGCTAGAATATTTTTAATATTTTTTCAAAGAAGCATTCGGAGACACGAGAGCTTAGAATAGACTCAAACTTGAGGCTAAAAACTACTAAAACTAAAAAAAATCATATTCTTTACTATGCATATAGCATCATGTATGATGAATCGGTTTTTAATTTTTCCATTCAGTTTCTAAAAAGTGTACACAATGCAATCTCCTCCTATAGGCGGAGTCTACAAAACTATGGTCATTCGACCTATTTGATAACGATATCTGTTTAAGTCCCGTTATTATTTTTTATTATATTTTATAATAAAGTACAGTAATTCTGAGCGACTGTATAAGTTTCGTTAGTATGCCATCTGGTATGTCTACTGACGTTGATGACAGCATGACTTTCATATTATGGTGGGTTTATAAATTCTGCTAAAGTAAGGTTTAGGAATTAGCAATTAACAAATTAATACTAAGAATTAATAATTATTATGAATGTGTTTATAAACTTCAACTAAGGATTAAGTATACTAATTTGATTTTATTTCAGGACACAAACAAAACAAGCATACAAAATGAAATGACAAATAACAAATGACGGAATGTAGAGAACCTATTATCAAAGATATCTTGGGAGGGTGGGTATGTGTTTAAACCTTGGTGCCTCCACAAGACACATAAATCGTACGCATAGTACGATAAAATTGTCAATTCTTAGTTGAAAAGATAAAATTTGGGCATCTTCGTTTGATTGGCAGGTTGAGGCTGGTTCCGTGTATTTATCTTTCTTAATTTTAGTTGTTTTTTTTATCCAGTGTCATCGGCATCGACTGCTTTGCCTCGTATTCTGTGTAGGCTATGTTACTGTTTCCCGGCGCCACTTACGAACATCTCTGTTAATCAGAAGTCAACAGTGAGGCTCAGGTGGGGATTGTTTGCTGAGCTTTTTTTATGCATATTTATTTTTGATTGAAAAAAAAAACAGAAATAAATTTCCGCCTCTAACGAGAATCGAACCCGGGGCCTTTCAGTCCACGAGCCCTCGACTCTAACCACTGAGCCAACCCACCACCCAATTTTAGTTGTTAATTTCATTCTTAGTTTAGATTATTCAGTAGAACACACTCTGCTCTTTCGCCTTCATAGCAAGAGCACTCTATAAGAATATGACCGCAATTGTTATTTTACGAAATATCAAATTAAGAAACTGTACGCCACAATTCTCAAGCTGATGTATGTATTCTTGATCAAAGTTATAGGAGTCCAGTCGGAAAATATGATATCCTTACTAAAACTTCATGAAATACTTGGTTGACGAGTAGGTACTGAAATTTTAATTGTAAAGAAAACTAGGTATATTCTTAGTCAGAGCATATTTTTTTAGGACAAGTATTGAAATCAAAAATATATTTTTCTTCGTTCGAATCAACGAATTCGAATAGGTTAGAAAAAGCAACGCCCATGCTCTAACAGGCAAGTGAGTTGTTATTATTTACTGTGTTCACAAACAGAATGGTATTTTTTACAGAAATCCGCAGGATTTAAATTTTATTAAATTATTTAAAATAGTCTTTTAACACTTATGCATTGTTAAAACCCAAAAATGTACTCAAAACTATAACAATTAACCCGAGGCGAGACGATCAACCACAACAAAGTAGCTATCTATATTATGTTACTACAATAGTGCTGTTATTTTTAGGATTCTTTACCTGCTATCTGTACAAAGGGTATACCGGTTTATAAGCGATTCAGCGGTCAGTGTGCCAGCATTACCAAGGTGCCACGTTAGGGTTGTGGGCATAAACAAAAACTTTCTTTTAACCTATTCGAATTCGTTGATTCGAACTAACCATAAGTTTCTCAAAAAAATGTTTTTTCGGTGATCGGTCACGAACGCGCGCGGTTTGATTTTTACCGGTTTACAAAAAGGGTGCCTTGATCGGCACCGGTCACTTGCGCGTCGAAAGAAAATTAAGCTTGGTTATTACTAATGACCACATCCCTTTTATTCTTACGAACTTTCATCTGTCTTTTTACGACTTGAAGTAGCTTACAGTTACTTCTTAGATTATTTAAATGACTATCCGGCTTCTGTAGGTATATAAAACTACCCCTAATGAAAATATTTCAGTAGTTTGCAATCCTTAGTTGCTGTTTGTATTGTTTGTGTTCTACTTTTTCATCATGGAGACTATGTTAAGTGTGAAAGGGAAGAAATGAATAGTCCTTGAAGAGTATACGTTCCGAAGAGATAAAGAAACCACCCGTGGTGTAGCCTACAGATGCTCTAGAAGAGGATGCATAGCATTTTTACTGATGGTTCAATCGAAAGAGATTGTTCTTAAAAGAAATAATGAGCACAACCATGATGCTCCCACAAAACAAGCTGTGAAGGTAAATTTCTTGGACTTTTTTTTACATCGTCAAGAAATCGATCAAATTTGTGACAAACTAGAACACGTTCTGATTAATTAAATTTTTTTGGGGTATTACAAAGACATTTCGGTCTGCTGACAATACCAACTTCTTTATTTGCATCTATTATAGTGCTCAGATTAACTTACTATTTTCAGAACAAAATTTCGCATTTAATAATAAATATAAAAAAATGATTCATTTCTGTCAAGTCAAAAGTAAAGATACCTCTAACTGGAGTTCTACAAATTCTTCAATAACTATTAGCAAGATCGCAAAAAATGACGAATGAATTAAAGTCGGTTAAAATTATAACATCAGTTTACCTCGCCGCCCCGCGCGCTGGTGTCGACATACCTGCCTATTATCCATAATATTTTGGGGGCTTCTTACCAGTCGGATTAGGACAAATCTCACCGCGGCGCGCTAGTGTCCTATGGCCCATCTGGTGATGGAAATATTTTGCGCGCTTCTGACCGGTGGGATTAGGACCAATCTGACCGCGGCGCGCTAGTGTCCTATGGCCGTTTTTTCTCAGCGCGAGAACAGATGCTCTAGTCGTTACTACATTGTAGAATTAAGAATATATTTTCATGCGTGTTTGTTTAGATTTGGTAATTTTGCGAAATATCAAATTAAGAAGCTGTGTCTAACCAGGTCTAGATTAGTATTTAGGCTTTGCCTTCTCGATCAGTGAGATACAAAAAAGCAAGTGAGTGTGGCTTGGGGTCCATTGGCTTTTCCTTTGCGCACGTCTCGTCGGCGCGCCGTCCGAGTCCGACCCTGACCTCTACACGTCATCGGCCGTCACCGACTGACTGGCCCGGCCCCGGCCGACTGAAATTCGTAATCGCGAGTTCGCGGGGGACGCAATATCGAATTCGAAATACGAATACCGTCTCGTCTGGTCTACTAGACGCGGATCGGCATCGACGGGAGAGGCCCACGCTAGGGGGACACACTCATACTCGCACCCATTGGTCATACTGCTTACCAGCTCTCTCATTTTCATACAATACTCCATAGACAACAATTTTCGGGTTATGCTGAAACTCGACTTCATACAAGGAGATGCACAAAATTTTCTATTATGAATACTGCATTTTAGTATCACGGCATTTTAGCAGAGATTTTTCGTACCCCTAAATATCAATTTTAGAATTATCTAGCGCTCTTGTTACCCTAATCTAGTTAATTCGGTTCAGATTCCGGAAGCTTCCCAAGATGATGCAAAATCTCTAGCTATCTCCTAATACGTTTTTATCCACCAAAATCAAAATATCAATTTTTGAATGATCACTCGTACTCGTCTTACCCAATCTAGTTAATTTAGATCAGATTTCGAAGTTTGGACGCTTCACGCTTCACGATTATTTTATGACCTAAAGGATCATTTTAGAATGATCTCGTACTCGTTTTACCCTAGTCTAGTAAATTTAGGTCATAATTCTAAAACTCGTTGATGTTTGGACTATTCACACTTCATGACTTGATGCAAGATTTCTAAACTTTAACTATCTCCTACTTTGACATTCAACACGTGTTTTTAGATCCCAAAATATAAATTTTAGAATCATTTTGTACTCGTCTTATCCTAATCTAGTTAATTTAGATCAGATTTCGAAAGCTCGTTGATGTTTGGACTGCTCACGCTTCACGCTACATCTCTTAACTTTAGCTACTTTCTACTGCGGCATTCGCGCTATTGTTACCCTATTCTAGTTAACTTGCGTTAACGTTAATGTTTGGATTCTTCACGCTTCACGACTTTATGCAACATCTCTAAACTTTAGCTACCTTCTACTGCTGCATTCAACCGGATATTTTATGCCCTGAAGAATCATTTTAGAATGATCTCGTACTTGTTTTATCCTAGTCTAGTAAATTTAGGTCAGAATTCTAAAACTAGTTGATATTTGGACATTTCACACTTCATGACTTGATGCAAGATTTCTAAACTTCAACTATCTTCTATCTCCTACAGTGACATTCAACACGTGTTTTTATATCCCAATGTATAAATTTTAGAATGACCTGATACTCGTCTTGCCCTAATCTAGTTAGTTTAGATCAGACTTCGAAAGCTCGTTGATGTTTGGACTGTTCACGCTACATCTCTTAACTTTAGCTACTTTCTACTACGGCATTCGCGCTATTGTTACCCTATTCTAGTTAACTTGCGTAAGATTTTGAAAGCTCGTTGATGTTTGGACTTTTCTCACTTCACAACTTGTTGCAAAATCTCTAATCGTTAACTATCTTCTACTATGGCATTCAGGCTGCCTTTTTATACCCCAAAATATAAATTTTAGAATGACCTCGCACTCATCTTACCCTAATCTAGCTAATTCGGGTCAGATTTCGAAAGATCGCCAATGTTTAGACTTTTCACACTTCACGTCTTGATACAAAATCTGTAATCCTTAACTATCTGCTACTACGGCATTCAGGCCGCCTATTTATACCCCAAAATATAAATTTTAGAATGATCTAGTACTCGTGTTATCCTAATCTAGTTAATTCATGTCAAACTTCACAATTTTTATACTTCAAAACAATCTTGCAAAGACCTCGTGCTGGTGTTACCCCGATTCAATTAACTGGTGTCAGATTAGAGAGTTCGTTAACTTTTGCACTTTTCGTACTAAGACCTATGGCAAAATATCAGTTCTAGAATGATCTCATGCAAATCGTCGGATGTCAAATGAAACAAAACTCAAAACTTTTTTTGACGATTTCGTTCCAAGATTGGGGGGAATGGGAGTATTGGGGAGATAGTCCTACCAAACTACCCTCAAACGTCGTTGTTTATGAGTCCCAGGTTCGCAGTTGCTTTAGGAGCAGTCCAATAAGCGTTTTGATTTATAGTTCTCATTAAATTGAAGCTCACTGTTGAGCAACAACAAACCTTTTCATGATGCTTAAAATGTTTCGTGTGTGTTTCAACATGACATTTCGTCGATTTTGTAGGTTAATTTTAAAGTACGGTGTTGTCAGTTTCTGTCACATCCGGAAAAATGTCCGCCACACAAAATACTGGTACAATGTACAATACAGAAAGCGATAACAGAAAACATCAAAATTCGTGGACACAGGCATAACAAATTGACATATTTGCAATATGACAACGTCGCTAAATGAATCCCGCCGTCTGATAGTAGATGTTGTCTAGGGAACATATATACAAGGAAACCCAAACTTGAGGGATCCTTCTCCTTTGAGTTAACCTCAAATAACCCTCACTACAAAGTAAAGTATTTTCTTTTATATATGAACCCCCCAAGGTCAACATGAACCAAGGTCAGCATGACCCTCCCCCAAGGTCAACATGAACCCCCCAAGGTCAACATGAACCCCCCCATGGTCAACGCCTAGCTACGGCCCTGAGGAGAGTATTGTAATAGCAGAAATTCTCAGTTTTGGATCAGATTTTTAGGGATGGTTACACCACGAAAATAGCTATCTGTCTATCTGTCACCATGCAATATCTCAGTGTTACCGGTGTGCCGATTTCATCAATTAACAAAAATCAAAAATTCTCTTAATCATATCGATCCTTTACTTTATACAGTATATATTTTATTGTTTCTAATACGAAGGACGCTTATGGCCAAAAAACTTAATTTAGATGAGAAAAATCTTGGGGTTGTGGCCAAAATTTTGAAAAAAGAGACAGGGTCACAGCATAGAGGAGACTCTGGTGCTAACAGCCAAGCTTTCGGCAATGCTTATTGCCATCTTCAGGGCTTTAAACGTTGAGGTTTGCCAATTTAAAAACAGCAATTGCATTGAGTGCAAACGACTTCTTAATGCAGCTATAATGTCACAATTTTTCCATAAAATTTTTAAAAAACTATGCTATCATGGCGACTTCCACTAACAGGTCAGGAAACAAACAACATATAATTGTAAATTACAAACACACAGAAACGACCTTTACATGTTTAAATTTTAAACGGGTTTAAACATGTAAAGGTCGTTTCTGTGTGTTTGAAATTTACAATTGTATGTTTTTTGTTTCCTGACCTGTTAGTGGAAGTCGCCATGATAGCATAGTTTTTTAAAAATTTTATGGAAAAATTGTGACATTATAGCTGCATTAAGAAGTCGTTTGCACTCAATGCAATTGCTGTTTTTAAATTAGCAAACCTCAACGTTAAAGCCCTGAGGATGGCAATAAGCATTGCCGAAAGCTTGGCTGTTAGCACCAGAGCCTCTATGCTGAGACCCAGTCTCTTTTTTTTTAATTTTGGTCACAACTCCAAGATTTTCCTCATCTAAATTTTATTGTTTCTGTAACCTATGGATTTATTAGGTGTAGACAAATACTTTTGACTATGTATAAAAGGTGTTACTAAAGCATCTCCAAAATGCGGGGAAGTACCGAATCAAACTACTTGACTGAATGTTTTGTCATTGTATAATGTTTGTGTCGCGTTGTATCGTGGCACAGCTTCGGGTCCATTTCACGGATTGATACCACGAGATAATACGCCATTGACCTTTCCGAGCTTCTAATCGCCGAAAATTCGCGCATACGCGGTTCTGGTGATCGGAGATCGCGGCCTAAATACCGCAGATGAGGGGCACCGAAAAGGAACGACCAACCTAAAACCAGCCGAAGGCAGCGATTACTACAGTTATTAAGTAAGGTTTACAATGGTATAGCAAAAGAGCTAGTTCTGCCCCAGTATCTTGCAAGCCAGTTAAAAACCTAGTGTAAATTATGTAGGAAAGCACTTGTAATAATATTAGCGCTAGGGATTCATCAAGACAAGTAGCTTGAGTTTTTTTTTAAATACTTGACTTGACTTGAAAGCTCAAGCTTTTGAAAATGTGATATTTGACTTGACTTGATTTTCGATCTGAACTACTTGACTTGATATCAAGTAAAATCAAACTACCTGATATTACTTGATATCGATCTGTAAAACGCGAATCGAAGCGTTAAAATAGGGGAATCGCCGAGGTTACGACAGCAAGCAGGCACCCGATGACTTTAAAACATTAAAGCCAACCGCTACAGAGTGGTCGTTAATTGAACCAATTTGCCAGTACTTTACTGTTTTTAAGAGCATTTCCATCATTTTTGCATTAATATGATGCTCAATAGACTAGACTCGTGGGCTATGGAACTTGACAATAAATCTAATCGAGATGAAACCGATGAACAGATTATAAATAGCATTCAAGCGGCAAGGGACGGTACTGAAGATATTTTAGAATGGTGGAAAAGACACGAATGTATTTTTCCAAACCTTGCCGCAATGGCCAAAGACTTTTTGACAATGCCAGCTTCTTCAGCTCCAGTTGAAAGGCAGTGCCTTAACTCTTACCAAAACAAGAAATCGATTAGGTGATATCTCCATTAGAAGTCTTATGTATCTCAAATCATGGATGGCAAATGAGGATATTAAATTTTTCTACTTCTGTGTCATCGGCATCGATTGCTCTGGTCATTAGCGTCGTGTTCTGAGTAGGCACATAATTTGTTACTGTTTCCCGACGCCACTCTAGGAACAGCACTGTTAATTAGGAGCCAACAGTGAAAGCTCAGGTGGGGATTCTTCGCTGAGCTTTTTTTTATTGATATCTATTTTTGATTGAAAAAACCAGAAATAAATTTCCGCCTCTAACGAGAATCGAACCCGGGACCTTCCAGTAATGAGCCCTCGACTCTAACCATTGAGCCAACCCACCCCCATTTGAGTTTGTTGTTTTTCTATATATGTCAGAATTCAGAATATTTCATATTTTTATTTCATACATTACATTCATTATTTAACTAAGTTTGTTGGAGTTTTCGTTTTTGGATGTTTTTTTAAGTAAAAGATTAAATCTTTATATACATAGATTTTTGTTGTTATTGCGTTTTGGCAGTTAATCAGATTAATATCAAAAAAGAATTATTTTTTCAACAAAAATCAAGTAGTTAGCTTGAAAAACTTGATTTTCAAGTTGCTTGGTGTGTAACTACTTGACCTGACTTGAATTTCGAAAACAAATACTTGACTTGATCTTGACTTGATATCAAGTCAAGTCGTGAATCTCTAATCAGCGCTATTAGCCCTCAATATACACACTTGTTTTTTCTGACACAATTACCATACTGGGGCTGACTAACCCCAAGTCATTTTTCCAAATTATTAAATGTAACTTATATAACTAGACAATTCCATTCACATTACTCAAATACATATTTTATTAACATAAGATTCCCAAAAAAGTAAAAAATAAACAAGATACATGAAGAAATGTAACAAAACTTAAATTTTTAACCGAAAACTAAGACACACACTGATAAATGAAAACAAAAATATGAAATCACAATAACAAAACTTTAGTGACTCTACACCTTTCCAGCTGTAGGTTTTGAAGCGTCAAATGATAATTCAAAACGGGCAAGTTAATTTTTCAACTCGTCACTTGTAATTTCAAACTGTCAGGTATAATTTATAGCTGTCAGTTTGAATTTACAATTTGCAAGTTGGAAAATTAACTTGACTGTTTTGAATTATGACTTGACGCTTTAGAAACTACAGCTGGAAAAGGCGTAGCAGTCTCTAAAGTACCTTCTTCTAAATGATTTCATTTTTACATTTCGTTCACCCAAATTGAGTCTTTATGTTAGCCACAAATGGGCTTTGCACACGGGGTCTCCAACAAGGTCCTCCTCTGCATTTTCAACTAAAATATTCTGAATTTCCAACTCGAAATATCTCTAAAGATCCTTTTTTTATTAATCATTTCGTCCTTACATTTCGACACTAACAGTTCACACAAATTGAGTCTTTATGTTAGTCACAAGATGGGCTTGGCATGTGGGGTCTCCAGCAAGGTCCTCGTCTGCATTTTCAACTAAAATATTCTGAATTTCCAACCCTAGTTCTCTCTAGGTCAGAGGGCTGTGAAAATCGCTATTGGATATTTAATGAAGCTAGAAAATCGCACACTTGAAATATCCACCTTTAAATAACACACTGGGGTCTATTAGACCCAAAGCTAACTTCGCACGCTAACAGATCTACAGCTCTTTACAAACTAGCATATCGGACCTCATGCACAGGTCTATATCAAATAAATTTAGGTGGATGCGCCAAAATATACTGTTTAAAATAAAAAGCAGTGCATGCAGATTTAAAATAATGCCAGGGTCTCATAGACTCCAGTGTGGTAAATAAGGGTTAGTACAACACAGGACAGTAAATGGCCGTCTAGGTAATTTATTAAGTCTATGCTAGATGTAGAGTGGAATCAGTGACATTTTATTACAGGTGAAACATTGTTTCTCGCCGTACTAGAATATTTTTCTCATGCCCTCGTTCTTTTGACTGCATTATTGAATCATTTTATAGTTCCATATTTTTTTTTCCTATAAATAGCAATCAATCTTAGCCAAAGGCTAAAGCTTTTCATGGTGATCAGATGGCGGTGTTTATAACCTCAACTAAGCTAAGCATTAAGAATGAACAATTAATAACTAAGAATTAACTATTATAAATTTGTTTATAAACTTCAACTAAGGATTAAGATTGATACCAATTTTATTTTCTTTCAGAAGACAAAAAAAGCAAGAATATAAACTGAAATGACGAATTTCAAAAATGATCGGCTAGAAAATCTGAAATAAAATATATCTCGATCCGGTGCATGTGTTTAAAGCTTGTTATCTCCACAAAACACATGCATGGAAGAGTAAAATTGTTAATTCCATTTATACTCCAAAAATCTCATACATTTACAAAAATCCCATACATTCCTCCAAATCAGTACTTATTATGGTGGGTTTATAAATCCAGCTAAACTAAGAATGAAATTAACAACTAAGAATTAAGATACCACCATCAACTGTCTATACAGGATGTAACTAAACAAGTGTAAAACATCCATCGAAAAAGAGATAGGATATTTCATATAAAGAAATTTCATTGGAGCATCCCTTGTTATATAGATACAGTCCCTTAAAGGGGGTACATAAAATTTGTTTAACATTTTTTTTTCACAGGCACTAAAAAAGTTTTGAAGAGAGATTGAAATTAACCTGACATTTTCTACTACCAAAAACACACTTAGCCTGTAATTTATTTGGTTTACCCCATGGTTGTAAGGGGTGGAAAACGCAACCCCTAAAACCTATTTCCAATGCAACTTTTTGTCTTATTATTTGTATACCATTTAAAAATTTATTTCCGATGGCCAGTTTCAGTCTAAACAAAAATGTCTCTTGAATTTTTTGCCCAAAATAAACCAGTTCGCAACAAAAAATTATTTTACGAACAAAATACATATCGCATATTCGTAAAATAATTTTTTGCTGCGAGCTAGTTTATTTTGGGAAAAAATTCAAGAGACATTCTTGTTTAGAATGAAACAGGCTATCGGAAATAAATGTTTAAATGGTAAACAAATAAAAAGACAAAAAGTTGCATTGGAAATAAATTTTAGGGGTTGCGTTTTCCATCCCTTACAACTATGGGGTAAACCAAATAAATTACTAGCTAAGTGTCTTTTTGGTAATAGAACATATCAGGTTAATTTCAATAACGTAACTTTTTTAGTGCTTGTGAAAAAATTATTAAACAAATTTTATGTACCCCCTTTAAGGGGCTGTATCTTAACAAAGGATACTCCAATGAAGTTTCTTGATATGAAAGGTCCTATGTTTTTGCAATAAGGAATCACCCCCTTGGATGTTTTACACTTGTTTAGTTACACCCTGTATAAACAGTTGACGGTGATGTATCTACCTTAATTCTTAGTTGTTAATTTCATTCTTACTTTAGCTGAATTTATGAACCCACTATAATAGGTATAGTTGCCTCCATCCATAATTTATTTTCTTTGAACTTCCCAAAGATGCTGACGCCGCAGATGTTGACAGTTCGGGCGAAATCATTTTTTGAATGATGTATAATAACATGTTTAAATGACAATATTTTGTATGGAACAAAGCGCAAAATAATTGTAAAACCAATTTTAAAAAAATATTTTTCACTTTCCGTCAAATAATATAGGCTTTAAGAGATTTTAATAATGCCTATATTTTACATGCACATAATAACTCCAAGACTAATATTCATCCGTCTGATGTTTATTGACCGTTGGAACTAATAAAGGTAAAATAGTCCCATCGCCTTTTGTGTCCCCGGCGCTTTCAGTTAGTCCAGTCGTGTCCGCCTAAATTAGCTAGATTTTTTTGCAGTACTCTCAAACATTTATATTTATTTATGACAAAAATTTTAAAATAAAGTCAAATTGATTTTACAAATATGTTTGGCCATGTTCCATAACAAAATGGTCGCATTAGAACATGTTTTCTTGTGTGATATTAAAATAATACAAAACGTCTGGGCTATGACAGCGGTTCGTTTGACTTTACCAAAGTAGACCGCAAAATAGATTGGCGATGGAGGCATACTATACTGATTTGGAGGACTGAATGGGATCTTTGGAGTATAAACGGATCTGGCAACTGCGCAGAAAACGCCTGTACACTCATCACATAATAAACAAATCAGTCGGAGAGACGATTCTGAGACATGGTATGTTATTGCGACAAAACGCAAATTTGACACCCACGCATACAGTCGGACAGAATTAGCTGTAACAACCCGGTTTTTACCAACGCGATTTTATTTTTAAAATCATACGCTTTGCAAAAAGAGATGATACATTTTAAAATATGACGACGATTGTGAAAAAAAATTGGTAATTCAACATTTTTATGACCATTCAATATAGGCAAAACAACTGTTGCCTCCATATTCACACCGAGAAGTTGCTGAAAAGGAAATGGAACTCCAATGAAGGACATTCTAAAGAGATATAGAAGTAGGTATTTTCGTCAAACGAGACTGAGACTGAAAACTGCAACTGGATTTGTAATCAGCACCTCGAAATTATCCGAAATGCGAGGTTTCATCTCAATAGAAAGCTAAATAAAGAAGTACGATTTTTTTAGGTAGGTACACCCGCCCGCCCGAGAGATCTGAATTTTTTTATTTTCGTCAAACGAGACTGAGACTCAAAATTGCGACCGTATTTGTATTCAGCACCTCGAAATTATCCTAAATGCCAGGTTTCATTTCAATAGAAAGCTAAATAAAGAAGTTCGATTTTTTTAGGTGCACCCACCCGCCCGAGAGATCTGAATTTTTTATATTCATCAAACGAGACTGAGACTGAAAACTCCAACTGGATTTGTAATCAGCACCTTGGAATTATCCGAAATGTGAGGTTTCATCTCAATAGAAAGCTAAATAAAGAAGTTCGATTTTTTTAGGTGCACCCACCCGCCCGAGAGATCTGAATTTTTTTATTTTCGTCAAACGAGACTGAGACTGAAAACTGCAACTGGATTTGTAATCAGCACCTCGAAATTATCCGAAATGCGAGGTTTCATCTCAATAGAAAGCTAAATAAAGAAGTACGATTTTTTTAGGTAGGTACACCCGCCCGCCCGAGAGATCTGAATTTTTTTATTTTCGTCAAACGAGACTGAGACTCAAAATTGCGACCGTATTTGTATTCAGCACCTCGAAATTATCCTAAATGCCAGGTTTCATTTCAATAGAAAGCTAAATAAAGAAGTTCGATTTTTTTAGGTGCACCCACCCGCCCGAGAGATCTGAATTTTTTATATTCATCAAACGAGACTGAGACTGAAAACTCCAACTGGATTTGTAATCAGCACCTTGGAATTATCCGAAATGTGAGGTTTCATCTCAATAGAAAGCTAAATAAAGAAGTTCGATTTTTTTAGGTGCACCCACCCGCCCGAGAGATCTGAATTTTTTTATTTTCGTCAAACGAGACTGAGACTGAAAACTCCAACTGGATTTGTAATCAGCACCTTGAAATTATTCGAAATGTGAGGTTTCATCTCAATAGAAAGCTAAATAAAGAAGTTCGATTTTTTTAGGTACACCCCCGCCCGAGAGATCTGATTTTTTTTATTTTCGTCAAACGAGACTGAGACTCAAAATTGCGACCGTATTTGTAATCAGCACCTTGAAATTATCCGAAATACCAGGTTTCATTTCAATAGAAAGCTAAATAAAAAGTTCGATTTTTTTAGGTGCACCCACCCGCCCGAGAGATCTGAATTTTTTTATTTTCATCAAACGAGACTGAGACTGAAAACTCCAACTGGATTTGTAATCAGCACGTTGAAATTATCCGAAATGTGAGGTTTCATTTCAATAGAAAGCTAAATAAAGAAGTTCGATTTTTTTAGGTACACCCGCCCGCCCGAGAGATCTAAATTTTTTTATTTTCGTCAAACGAGACTGAGACTCAAGATTGCGACCGGATTTATAATCAGCACCTTGAAATTATTTGAAATGCCAGGTTTCACCCCAATAGACAGCTAAATAAAGAAGTTCGATTTTTTTAGGTGCACCCACCCGCCCGAGAGATCTGAATTTTTTTCATTTTCATCAAACAAGACTGAGACTGAAAACTGCGACTGGATTTGTAATCAGCACCTCTAAATTATTCGAAATGCAAGGTTTCATCTCAATAGAAAGCTAAATAAAGAAGTTCGATTTTCTTAGGTACACCCGCCCGCCTGAGAGATCTGAATTTTTTTATTTTCGTCAAACGAGAATCAGACTCAAAATTGCGACCGGATTTGTAATCAGCACCTTGAAATTATGTGAAATGCCAGGTTTCATCTCAATAGAAAGCTAAATAAAGAAGTTCGATTTTTTTAGGTGCACCCACCCGCCCGAGAGGTCTGAATTTTTTTATTTTCGTCAAACGAGCTGAGACTGAAAACTGCGACTGGATTTGTAATCAAAACCTCGAAATTATCCGAAATGCGAGGTTTCATCTCAATAGAAAGCTAAATAAAGATATAGAAGGACCCAAAAAAATAACAACTCTTATCTTGTTGGAAGCGTGTCCCTTGTGTGTTTTAAAACCTTTCTAGATACACGGGTGTCCCACGACGATTAAGACGAGCAATATATCGGAACTGGGCAGTACTAGCGAATTATAATTTTAGGGGTGTAAATTAGAGCAAATATAGTATCTTTTCTTATTATTGTGTCACCCAATGAGGTATTTGTTTTTGGTCACGTGACGTCTGATTCAAAATTTTTAATGGTATATTTGTGACTTTTTGTGTTCCTCCCGATAAAACAATTCCAACAAGCTAGCACACTTGGGGTCTAAAGTGATTAATTCAAGGGCTACAGGCACTTAAGGACTGTTCCACTACCATTATGAAACACTACCAAAGTAATTTAAGTGTAATAGGGGTACATGTTATAATCAATGGTAGTGGTACCATCCTTTGAGTACCTGTAGCTCTTGAATTAATCACTTTAGACCCCAAGTATGCAGTTTGCTGGAATTGTTTTATCGGGAGGAATACAAAAAGTCACAAATATACAGAGTGTCCCAATAAAAATTTTGAATCGGACGTCACGTGACCAAAAACAAATACCTCATTGGGTGACACAATATTGAAAAAGGATATTTGCTCCAATTTACACCCACAGAATTATAATTCGCTACTACTGCCCAGTTCCGATATATTGCTTGTCTTAATCGTCATGATATAGGTCAAATTCTAAATGGCCAGCAATGTTTATTTTTTGGTTATAGCACTCTGGGAACAAACATAATGTGGGTTTTGATCACACAAGTATGGCCAATTGGAACTTTTCTTGTTATAAATGAAAAGATGTAAGTTTTATAACAAAACTATTTTTCTCCTTTTTCGCAATAATTCAAAAGTTATATCAAAGTAAAAATTTATTTTTGAATCCCGTACCGAGGAAAACTCCCGAACAAAGCCATCAAGGGCATGTGACGTCAAAATGTATATGTGGTTTTACCACAGACATTCTACTCCGATAACTATTACCATTATTTTTTTTCTAGATTCTCAGCTAATCCTGAAAATAGTTACTTGTGTAGTGTATCTTTGTTGCAAGGCGTTAGACGATGTATGATGAATGAAGTTTGCAGCTCGAGATGAAGTCTACGATCGAAATAAATATATTTTTACTGACAGGACATTGTCTATTATAATTACTATAGATGAGGCTTAAGAAGTAAGAGAGTCGATCAGCTTGATTCCATCTTTTACTATCTAAGTCGATCCCAGTTCTCACACCAAATCACATTATTACGAAAGATGCTGTATTTAGATACAGACACTTTCGCATTAAACATTAATAACGTTCGTAACAAAAAATGGTCGTCTCAGTGCGAATATATATCCGGATGAGGTCGTCGCTTGCAATTTTTTTCGACTGCTGTCACCGCTGGCTTCAGCAGCAGACACATGGCCGGGCTAGTGGCCTACATTCCATGGGGGGCACCGTGGTAGGAGCAACTAGACGCAGAGTTGCCAGGTTCAACGATAATAATCATAATAATAAACCAATATCCTTATCCCAGTGCAAAGTCACTAGATTGTAGACATTCGGAGGTTTTTATAAAACCGCCAACATTTCGGCGCTTATTTTACGCCTTCTTCAGGGCTACCACGTACACTCCTATTGGGCCCCTCAAAAGGATCTCTTAGAAGTGAACCATACCAACCTAGTGAGAAAAGTTGTGATACAGTCTGCATCGCTGTAAACCACGGGGTAAACAGGTAGGGTGGCCATTTAAAGAGATCTTCTATATATGCTCGGTCTCATAAGAATACAAACCACGATCGCGATTATCGATATTACAATGTCCGTATCCTGAGATTTCAGATTCACCTTTACATAGTTACAAAATTAATTAACAAAATACAAAACCGTCCCCAGGAACAGCTGTCAAACAATGTCATTCAAAATTAATTTTATTTAAGAGTCACAAATGTAGTTCATTAGCATCGTGTTCTGTGTAGGCTTTGTTACTGTTTCCTGGCGCCACTCTAGAAACAGCACTGTTAGTTAGAAGCCAACAGTGAAGGCTCAGCTAGGCATTCTCGTTGAGCTTTTTTATGGATACTTATTTTTTGAAAAAAAAAACACTGAAAGAAACGTGGGTATTTTTACAAAACAATCACAAGCACTATTCGAGCGATTTTACTATGTCATGTTGCAAAACAACAGTAAAGTTTAACAATAATACAAGAGATTTGTAGATTTACTAAATTTTGTAAAAATGGTTGAGCATTTTACAGAAAAAATAGAAATAATTCATTTTTTCCCAAAATCTTTGTAAAATTACAAAACTGTGTTGCATTTTTATAACATAAAATTACAAGATAACTGTCATTATACAAAATGTTTGTTTTTTTAGTCTTGTTTTGTAAATTTATAATTATTTTAGAAAAATACCTCAATAATGTTAGTAAAATAATTGATTTCTTTGGTTGGTATCCAATGGTAATTTAACTAAAACGCTTTAGGTATATGGCCACTTGCCCTTAGTACAGATTAGGCGTTGCCAATGAAAGGTAGAACTGGCGGGCAAGAATCAGCTTGTGTGAATAGAGAAACAGCGGACGGGTCGTTATTTTATGGATTTTGTTTCGAAATTGCCGGTATATACATGTAGTGGTGCTATTTGTGTTTGAAGTTTGAAGAATCATTGGATAAAATGAATACAAAGTGCATTTAAACAAGGTAAGCCGCCATCTTGGAAATAATATTTACCAAATTTATTTAGGGATGCATTCATTTTTATTTTTTTCGATTTGATATGGTTAATTAATGACAAAGTTTCCGAGTTATAATAATTTACTTTAACAATATTTCCTTTAATTTCAGATGAAGAAGGAAAAAGAAAATTTCCATTTACAATGAAAAAAATCCAGCTCCTCAATGCAATTTCCTTTGAAGAAGCAATTAAATTCGGCACTATTTGTCATATATTTTAATTCTAACCGGATTAATCAAAAAAATGTTTCAGTAACTTTGGAAATGACTCAAACATGTTTTACTAAAGTGCATCTTGACTCTGGGAGAAAGTCAAGTCACACTCCCAGTAGGAAAACAGTAATTTCTTTTATTAATAAACTGGCACGTTAACTAGCTGTTTGCGTGGTCAACAAGCTGATATATGCTTTTTTGTCAGCCGATAAGACTAAAACAGTAGAATTTTATTTTGTATTTATATAGAATTTTAATATTGTGTTACCTTATTTTCATACATAAAATAAAAATATGTTTATAATGACAGCCTTTTCTTAAAACCTACTATAATAGGTTTTTTGTAAAACTACAGTAATTTCATAAAATGAAGTAAAATTATAAAATAAATGATTAAAAAATTTGTAATAAAACGTATAATGGTTTTACAATATAATCTAGTGATATTACAAGAAAATTAGGTGAAATTAAATATCTAACAGAACAGTTTTACAAAATATATAATGTAAGAAACCAATGTGATATCTTTAAAATTGTGTAAAATCGCATAATAATTTTACAAATTATCATGTTCTATCACAGACAAATGTGATATCACAAAAGTGCGTTTTTGCGAATTTACAATATTAGAAAATTGCTAAATTAAATTATAAATCTGAATTAAATATTACTAACAAAATCGGTGGCACTTTTCCAAAACAATTTTTAGAGTGCAGAAACAAATTTCCGCCTCTGGACGAGAATCAGACCCGGGACCCTCCGGTCACGAGCCCTCAGCTCACTAGCCAACCCATCTCCCCTCCAAAAAATTTTGTTTGTATTAGAGTGAAACAGAATGGAACAGAGAAACAACCATGCACATGATAAGTTTTAGAAATTACATTACTCGACATTTCCAACAACCAGTTACAAATATTTGGGATCTTAAAAAACTTAAAAACTTTCGAGTTAAAAAAAACTAGACATGTAAAACTTTAACAAACTAACAAATGCGATAAGACGGTGTAAATCATAGGTCTGAAACCCCAAGTTGACAAAAATATCACCCAAGAAGAACATATTTTAACTACATTAAGATTAGAGAGAAGCTCTTTAACCTTTACATGTTTTTTCGTGCCTTTGATAAATAGAAAGAAATAATGAATGAACACAGTTCCTAATGGTGGACCTACCAAGTGTTATCATTATACTAAATGTTCACAAAACATCATGATAATTATGAAAGAGGAATGTAGATATATTCGTATATTGACCCAAAAAAAACTCGTGTGACAGCTCGAGATAATGAATATTCAAACCATTTAAATTAAACTGGCTTAATTTAATAAGTCTTTTTGAGAGAAGGAAGCAATTTTCACACCATCTGAGCAACAATAAGAGATGCTTTATGGTAAATATTAATTTTGCTGTGCGTTCATAATTTGGTCACTAAGACCTCATCGGGATTTGTTAGGGAGTTTCCAGTTTCCAACACTTTCTTAAATATTCCCTTTTCATAAATAATGTTCATATAATTTGGAATGTCGATTATGAAACATATTCCGTGATTTTGTCTTATTTGTTGGATACCAAACTCTGTTAATGTTTCCTTTGCACAAATCATGATTTCTTAAATAGATGCATAGCATAGTTTTTTGCTGAATGATCCTAATTTGGAAATTGAAGTTTGAGATGTGTCAGTGTATTGTTTAGTTTTCAACACATTTTATTTATGTTTTTAATGGAAACTCATTTTCATAAAATAATATATAAATAGAAATAGAATACTAAAATGAATTAAAAAAAATATTTCATATGCCACTGATAAAAACATATTTAGTAATTTTATGACTTGTGGACGCCCATCGAACTAACGTTTCCATACTGGATGAGCTCGGTAATCGGTAATCCAAAGAGACTATCCTCCATTGTGTCGATGAGAATGCTTACATTCTTCGGACATATTTACAGAAGCGATAATATGGAGAAACTTGTAGTTCAGGGTCATGCCCCGAGTGGGCGGCGCTGTGGCCGTTCCCATACACGCTGGGTGGATACGACGAAACAGTTGCTAGATATGATTATCAAGAGCGCCACTGAACTGACTGAAAATCGCGAACGATGGCGAGCTACAGTTCTCAAAACTATTGATAAAATTCGTGTCGGCAATACTCTAGCTCCGACTTAATGCATTTTACGAGTTCACAACATGTCTGTTAATACATTGTGACTATGATGACCAAACCTATTCATTTATGGATTGACTTTAAACATTTTTTTTAATTCTTTGATAGATGCATATCTTAACTCCTTTGCTGAACACTCACAATTTGGAGATTGAGTGTATTCATCAGTTTCATTGTTTTACATACGCAGCAAATAACAAACAAAATTCTTTTAAATGGCGCTGAGAAAAAGTATTTGGTTATTTTGTTTAATTTTTTGGATACCATAGCCAAACTACCTAAACTCTATCTATCTAACCTAACCTAGTTTCAATATTTTTTTACATGTTTTTTACACAAATCCTGATTTTTTTCAAAGCAGTAAACCAACAGAAACAACTACTTCGAGTTCAAATACCCCTACCGCCATTGAATTGGTTGCACTATATTGACTCGAGTGCTTCCTTCAGAGAAACATGAAGAAAATTATTTCCACCTTATCCAAAGTAAGCTCAAGGATAGGGAACATGTTCTGAATCGCATCAGGCACGAGGTCCCTATTCCCTACTCAACAACGCTGTTTTCATCTCTCGTATCTCATCAGGAGGACCTTTCATGTCAGCCTGATACCCAGATCCACCTGATGAGATCTGAAAAATCAAAACAGCGCTGTCGTGGACTATAGGGATATCGTGCCTATACTGCGATTCGAGACATGCTCCAAACAAGGATCGTAATATCCTTGAACTCACTTTGAGTATGGTGTTAATCATTTTCTTATTATTCCATAATCTTATCCATTATTTGTATTCCTTTACCTCAACTCATTAGTTATAAAATACCCATACCATTACTAATAGCCTGCTGCTAATGCAGCTATACAGTAAATTAAAAAAAAACCTCGAAAAAGTTCCATAGCTTCAAATATACATTTAATCAACTAGCCCCACTCGCCCCCACACATCCAATCATGCTATACTGCCGTAAAAATGGCGATTGCCAGTTCCGGGCAGGCAAATATTATTTGGAGAACTTAAAACTTTATGGTGGTATGTCATGTTGTTCTGATGGTTTGAGGGAAGTGAAATTCATCGGTAACTGCATTGGCAATGACTGAAAGCCATTGCAAATGTTGAAAATGAATTGAATCTCTCACTCGGAGAGCTGAACAGATTGGTTTTGGAAAAACCTTATGCATGGATATCGTTAAGAATATAGGTACTAAAAACTGATTATATACATTTTATAGCTGGAATCAGGAACTGATATATTTTATGACTTTTTTTCTTATCCGCAATATTCGAAAGAAACAGCCACAAATACCCACTTCTCCACACAGAATTTGGAAATCTTCGCTACCTATTCCCGAACTTATATGCGAGGTTTTCAGAAAGTTTTGAGTTATCTTGTAGGGCTTTTGATCTCTTGTACCTGGCTGATCTTGTCGTAAGATGTGTTGAGGCTATTCTTGAATTCAGCTCACTAAATAAGTTATACTTTGAACATAGTAAAAAATTCAAAATAAAAGTCCTATACCAAATGTCGGCTTTTTTGCCATGATACAAAATGAATTTTATTCCATGCTAAATAATGTACAATTTTTCCAATATAATTCATGGAATATGTTCATGACTGATTCTGTAGAAATACGTTGTGACATTGGAAAACATTTTCATAATATCACTCTAAATTCTGGACATATAAATACTACATAATCAAGAGAAAAAGTACAAAATCAAATATGTAATGAAATATAGGTACCTATCGTTTACATGTAACAACTTTTAAATCCAACAAACTATAAGAGCTCAACTATTGCATCGAGCTCAGAAAAATACGAATTTGAAACAAAATTACATTTTTCATGTGAACATTAATTTGTATAAAACTCCCGGTAAATTGCGGTGTATATACACACTAGTGAAGCTAATACCTAATTATATTTGTCAGGCTTTTAAAGGGACATATCGTACAGAAATACATCCTGAATGATGTATGGTTACCTATTATATGTAAAAAAAACATAAAGAACAGTTAACACAATTAATCGAAGCTTTCACAAGAAAATATTCTTGACAAGTGTCTGGGCGCGCATCGGCCGTTGAGTTGTTTAAATTTGCGGAAGAAATTACGGAACTTTAAAATATATTTTCACAGCATTTACTTATTACCTGCTTTTAATGGTATATTACACATATAAATATTTATTTATTTAATCGCTACACCTGAATTAATTGGCCAATCCCATATAATTTTTCGCAATTCTATTTTTTTTTCGCTTTTTTTTTGTTTTTCGCCCATTCATATTAGTATCAGTCAACTAGTAATTATTAGGGGAAGAAAAAAACTCATATATGTGACGATCAAAGACGTCCCAAGTGAGAAATGATTGTCTGCATTCGCGATACCTCGTTCCAGTATCTGGCACACCACACTGCCATGTCGTTCGCTTCCCATAGGTCCTGGATTGTGCAAGGATTTTCAAGGATGGGCAAGATAGGAGATGCTCCATCATCTGGTTCTCCCTGCAAGCACATCAATAATCATCAGCGTATAACCCTATCTCACTAGGTTATGCCCATTTGGCATCTAATATTGTTGAGACTTTTCCAGGTCCTCCATAACAGCTGTCATCCGGCAGGGAAGATTTCAGTTGGATTTCAAGTTGGTATGTGGTTCTCTGTTAGCCGTCGCTTCCACAGTACTTCTTTGGTTACTAATTTGGAGTCTGCCACTGGCAGAGATTCACGACTTGACTTGATTTTCAAGCCACTTGACCTGACTTGACTTAATATCAGGTCAAGATCAAGTCAAGTATTTGTTTTCGAAATTCAAGTCAAGTAGTTACACATCAAGCAACTTGAAAATCAAGTTTTTCAAGCTAACTACTTGATTTTTCTTGAAAAAATAGTTCTTTCTTGATATTAATCTGATTAACTGCCAAAACGCAACAACAATAAAAATCTATGTTTCTATGTATATAAAGATGTAGTCTTTTATTTAAAAAAAAATCCAAAAACGAAAACTCCAACAAACTTAGTTAAATAATGAATGTAATAATATGAAATAAAAATACGAAATAATGACAATAATACTCAGATAAACAACAAACTCAAATGGGGGTGGGTTGATTCAGAGGTTAGAGTCGAGGGCTCGTGACCGGAAGGTCCCGGGTTCGATTCTCGTTAGAGGCGGAAATGGTTTTTTCAATCAAAAATAAATATCCATAGAAAAAGCTCAGCGAAGAATCCCCACTTGAGCTCTCACTGTTGTCTTCTAATTAACAGTGCTGTTCCTATAGAGTGGCGCCGGGAAACAGAACAGAACACGAGGTTAATGACCAAAGCAGTCGATGCCGATGACACAGAAGTAAAAAAAAAATAATATCCTCATTTGCCGTCCATGATTTGAGATACATAAGACTTCTAACGGAGTTATCACCTAATCGATTTCTTGTTTTGGTAAGAGTTAAGGCAGCTCTAGAAAACTGCCTTTCAATTATTAGAGCTGAAGAAGCTGGGGTTGCCAAAAAGTCTTTGGCCATCGCGGCAAGGCTTGGAAAAATACATTCGTGTATTTTCCATCATTCTAAAATATCTTCATTACTGTCCCTTGCCGCTTTATATCTATTTATAATCTGCTCATCGGTTTCATCTCGATCAGGTTTATTGTCAAGCTCCATGGCCCACGAACCTAGTCTATCGAGCAGCATATTAATGCAAAAATGATGGAAATACTCTTGAAAACATTAAGGTACTGGCAGATTCGTTCAATTAACAACCATTGTGTATCGGTTGGCTTTAAAGTTTTAAAGTCATCGGGCGTCTGCTTGCTGTCGTAACCCCGGTGATTCCCCTATTTTAGCGCTACGATTCGCATTTTACAAATCGATATCAAGTAGTTTAATTTTACTTGATATCAAGTCAAGTAGTTCAGATCGAAAATCAAGTCAAGTCAAATATCAAATTTTCAAAAGCTTGAGCTTTCAAGTCAAGTACTTAAGAAAAAACTCAAGCTACTTGACTTGATGAATCCCTAGTCACTGGGTATGTGGACATAATGAAATTCTTCCTGGGTTTAAGTCTCGATGTTGGGGGCTTGTGTCCATAGATCTAATGATCGTCTACTTCGCTCTGCCATACTTGAGATTTCTCGCCTGATTTGAGAGGGGTTATTCCCGCTAATATGTATAGCTGGTTTAGATTGGTAGGTTTTAGACAGCCCGTGATTATCCTACAGGTGTCGTTCAGGGTAAGGTCAAGTTTGTTAGCATGAGTCCATCTGGACCATACAGGGCATGCGTATTCGGCTGAGGCAAACCACATGGCAAGGGATGTCATTCGCAATTAGCCATTGAGAGTTTTAACCAGCTTACGAATAACACGGTTTCTTGTGTTCACTTTTGCTCTAGTCGTCTCTACGTGTTTTTATAGGACAGAGTCCTGTCTAAGATAACATCCAGATAAACTAGATTGGGCAGTGCTGTATAGCCTGGCAGAATCATTTATAATTAATAAATCCAACCTCATAGTGGGGGAGGGTACATTATTTAACGTGTAGCTATAAAAAAACATATGCTATTCCGGAAAACTAAGTTGTAATTTCAGATACCTTGAACACTTTAACACGGACTATGTCGTGAAATTACAAGTTTCTTTGGAGTACCTACTTCATCTCGCAAATAAAAAAATGTCTACATGTGAACTATACGATAAATCCGATTACATATCAAAGTTTCCATAGTTTATTTTGTAATATTTTGAATTTTCTATATAAAACGTACATTTTTTTATACAGTATTATTCCACTAGTTTTTAACTGCGAATGAGTACTGTAATTATTTCATCAATTTTTTATTACGTCGGTTGGTTCTAATGCATTTTAAACGTTAATTAAGGACATATTACTTTCAGTGTCTTATCGATACTCGTGCCAAGACCTTAATGTTCTATATAGCTGATAACCTAGTTAGAGCGGGCAGTGTAAAGATCCCGCTATGAGTTCTCCCTACAACTACAAACTAAAGTTAGCTTGAGAATCAGACTACCAGATCCAGATTTCCAATTAAGGGTCTAGTGTATAGCGAGCGAAATAAAAAATCCAAGAAAAGATGTATTTCCGTGTTAGCGAGGAGGCATGGCCGCCTGATCCTTTTCTCCAGTATTGTATGTCTAAGATGAGGGGACATAAGTCCAAAAATCCAAATGTAATTGCAAAAGGTCCAAAGGTAAGGTCCAAAAGTCACCATAAAAATGAATTTCGCATTTCCAAGCTCCTAACGTTACCTTTAAACTTACAGTAATGATTCAAAAAGCACATTGAAGAAGAAAGCCTGTGCTTTGTCACCTATTCGGCCTTTTACTTCCCACACCGATAGGTGAGGGGAGTATTGTGATCGCGAAAATTTTTGATTTTGAGATAATATGCTTTTTGGGCGTTTTGTGATGTCTACATAACGAAAATCCACGTCACTCATTTCCGTCGGTCTGTCTGTCGGTCTGTCGGACTGTCTGTACGCGTTTTTCTAGCCTCGTAATCTCAGTAACGGCTGGATGGATTATTATGAAATTGGGGCAGCGATATGCTGTGGTGTCGTAGTAGGTAATGTTCCTATAATTTTGAAAATCGGGGCATGGGCGGCGGAGTAGTTAGCAAAAAACGAAAAATTTTAGATATGCTCCAAACTTCGTTTTTAGGCGATTTAGGGGTTCCTGATCATTTTCTACTTTTTTTGGTAGGGGTGAAATTGGGGTGGTTGGGGGGTGGGGGGATTGTAAAATTGAAAAATTTGTTGCTTTCATAATAGACTGTCCATTGACCTGTGAAGGAAGACCTAGCAACATAAATAACTTTTTTAGGTCCAGCCGAACATTGCCTTGCCTATTACAGAAACCAAAGGACTTGGAATTTTTTCTGGTGTAAACATACGGGTATTGATTTAGATCGTTCTATATTATGTAACGAAGAAACTGTTGAATTGATTTTAATGAAATTTTGACACAGTATGACTACCGTGTCGAGGATGTCAAATGCGTATGGTTTTTATAAATCGTGCCAGAGGCGGTGCAGAAATAATAAAAAAACAAAAAATATAAAAACAGCTCAAACTTCGTTTTTAAGTGTTTTAGAGGTTCCTGATCATTTTCTGAGTTTTTTTGGGTAGGGGTGACATTAGGGTGGTTGGGGGGTGGGGGTTGAAAACTGAAAAGTTTGCTGTATTAATAATAGCCTGTCCACTGGCCTGTGAAGGAAGACCTAGCGACATCACCTTTTTAGGTCCATCTGAACATTGCCTTGCCTATTACAGTAACTAAGGGGTTCGGAATTTTCTGTATACATACGAGTATTTATTGCTTTAGATAGTTCTGTGTTTCGTAACGTGGAAACAATTGAATTGATTCTAATGAAATTCTGGCACATTATTATTACTGTGGTGAGGATGGAAAACGCGAATGCTTGTTAGAAATCGTGTCAGTGGCAGCGTAGCAATAATCAGATAACTAAAAATATGAAAACAGCTCAAACTCCGTTTTTAGATGTTTTAGAGGTTCCAGACCATTTTCTATCTTTTTATAAAACTGAAAAGTTTGTATTATTGATAATAGGCTGTTCACTGACCTGTGAAGGAAAAACCTAGCGGCATAAGATAATTGGGGGGGGGGGAGGGGGGGGGGTACTGGCGATGATTCATGCTATGGGAAAATTATAAACTGGTATCACCGTAATGTGTGGAAAGTACTGAGTCAATCAACTTGACTTCATTTTTTTTCATAGCTGAGCAACCAAGAAACAAACATTTTGTTGATATCGTATTTGGTTGTTAAATTACAGACATTTGAAGAATGTACAATTCTGTATTGCGAGTTTTTTGCACACTAAAAAAATTTTTTGAGAAAATCGCAAATAGTTGTCATTCATTAAGGTCTTAACTATCACCTTCTGAAACACTGTGTATGTAGTTTGAAAAACTAGTTAGTTCTGTTCGAAATGGGAATCTGTGTTTTAACATGGCAAATACATATGTATGTATAACTGTGTATACCCAGGCCCCTTATGTCGCTACAAACAAGGTAGATAAGTTACAAATTAACTAATGCATACTTGGTGCACAACGTGCCTAGACATCCCCACACGTCCAATCAAGTTAATGTCTGAAAGTCATTCCAAAAGTTGGAAACCTCAATCTCTCGCTGGGAGAGTTCAACGGAAGTTCTAAGGAAGACGTTGAAAATATATTGCTAACGTAAGGCACCACCGAAAGCTGTACCGGAGCAAGAAAACGAAGATTTTTTAGTGATATATGGAGGTAAAGCTAGAAAATACCCAGAAGTTCTCACCAAAGTTTGATTCCTACTTAGTGGAAGTAATGGTATCCCAAAAATTTGAAGGTGCTTTTATTAAAGGAAGCTTTACTCTTATGACGTTGCGCTAAATATTTTCCAATTTAAGTCTGAAGAGTAAGGAATAAATGTTCCTTTTAGCCTAGAATAAAAAAAACGGTAAATTTTGATTTAGAAAAATCATATGGATATCGCTAAAAAGATATAAAAAAATAATTCATAAAAATTTTATTAGACCAATTTTTCTTACAAAATCTGATGCCAACAGCATCTGCCCCGAATTTCAGGTTACCAGAAAATACAGAATTCCTTTTCTGGGCTATTTAAGAAAAATGAATTTTTCCTACTCTTAGGTGCGGTACCTATACCATATTTTGTAGTACCTTGCAAGAACTACTTGTCCTGAACTACAAGTTTCTCCATATTATCGCTTTTGTGTATATGTCCGAAGAATGTAAGCATTCTCGTCAACACAATGGAGGATAGTTTCTTTGGATTACCGAGCTCATCCAGTATGGAAACAGTTCGATGGGCGGTATAAGGAACTCTCAGCATTCTCCTCCACGTCCACATTTCAAAAGCATTTATGCGAGCTTGATCTACCTTTTTAACTGTCCAAGTTTCCTAGGCATACTAAAATATGGAGAACACAGGAGACTGAATCAGCGACATTTTGATAGCTTTAGTGATGTTATGGTCACGCCATATTTTAGTAAGCTGTTTCATGGCCACACGTGCCTGTTGAATGCGCCGTCCAATCTCATCTTCACAGCTATCCGAATTGTCGATCAAAGAACCTAGGTACACAAAACTTTAAACTACTTCACAACGGACTATTGACTTTATTTCTCTTTGATTATCATGCTCTCTATCTACGATCATAACCTTGGTTCTGTTGTAGTTAATACCAAGACCATATGCTGCACTGTGTTGTTCTAAGATGTTTAATAGAGCTACTAGTTCTTCCTGTGGAGAAGCAATAAGGGTCGTATGGTCAGCAAATCTTAAGTTGGATGTTTTGCTTCTGCCAATAGTTATACCGCCATTCCATTTATCCAATACCTGTCTCATCACAAATTCAGAGTAAATGTTAAATAACATCGGAGATAATAATGCTACTATCACCGTAAAAATGGCGATTATCTTCTCCAGCCAGACAAATTTAATTTGGAGATCCTGAATTTTCCAGTAGCATGTCGTCCTGGTTTGAGGGAAGAGAAATTCATCGGTAACTCTGTTGAAAATGTTTGAAAGCCATTCCGAAAGTTGAAAACTTCGAGTCCCTCGCATGGCAGAGTTCAACGAAAGTTTTAAGGAAGAAGTTAAAAAATATATTGCCAACGTAAGGCGCTATCAAAAGCTGTATTGTAGCGTGAACACGAATATTTCTTTAATGATATATGCATGGATTTAAAGTGACAAAATGCACAGAAGCTCCTGTCAAAATTTAATACGTATTTCTACTAGTCTTTTTACTATTAGTTCCTCAAAAAATAATGGTGGTTTCATTCGCTGGATTTAGATTATATGGACAGCTAGTTTCAACACTATACCTATAAAGGAAGCTTTACTATTATTATCTTGCTCCGAATATTTTGAAATTTAGGTCTGAAAATCTGGAATCTGGTATTAGAACACAAAAATTCGGTAAAAGTTTCATTTGAAAGAACTATAAGATATCATTAAAAAGATATCCAAAAATACACTGAAAAAAACGTGAGTATTTTCACAGAACAATTACAAGCAATATTATAGCGATTTTAATATATCATGTTGTAAAACCACAGCAAAGTTTAACAAAAATACAATAGCTTTGTAGATTTACTAAATTTTGTAAAAATGGTTGAGCATTTTGCAGAAAAAATACAAATAATTCATTTTTTCACAAAATATTTGTAAAATTACAAAACTATGTTGCGTTTTTGTAAGACCAAATTACAAGATAATTGCCATTATACAAAATGTTTGTTTTTTTACAATCTTCTTTTGTAAATTTATAATTATTTTAGAAAAATACTTCAATAATGTTAGTAAAATAATTGATTTCTTCGGTTGGTATCAATGGTAATTTGACTAAAACGCTATATATGGCCACTTGCCCTCAGTACAGATGACTCGTAGCACTAGCGGGAGAGAAGAATCGCTTGGTGTGATTAGAGAAACAGCGGACGGGTCGTTATTTCATGGATTTTGTTTTGGGAGTGCTGGTATATAACGTGTAGTGGTGCTATTTGGGTTTGAAGTTTAAAGATTCATTGGACAAAATGAATACAACGTGCATTTAAACAAGGTAAGCCGCCATCTTGGAAAAATGGTCATCCTGTATACCAAATTTATTTAGGGATGCATTAATTTTTATTTTTCTTCGATATGATATGGTTAATTGATGAAAAAGTTTTTGAGTCATAATACTTTACTTTAAAAACAGTATTTTCTTTAATTTCAGATGAAGAAGGAAAAAAGAAAATTTCCATTTACAATGAAAAAATCCAGCTCATCAATGCAAGTTCCTTTGAAGAAGCAATAAAATTACTATTTGTCATATTATTATTTTAATTCTAACCGGATTGATCCAAAAAATGTTTCGGTAATTTTGGAAATGACTCAAACATATTTTATTAAAGTGCATCTTGACTTTGGGAGAAAGTCAAGTCACACTCCCAGTAGGAAAACAGTAATTTCTTTTATTAATAAACTGGCACGTTAACGAACTGTTTGCCTGGCCAACAAGCTGATATAATATTCTTTTTTGTCAGCCGATAAAACTGAAACAGTTGATTTTCTATTTTGTGTTTGTATAGAATTTTAATGTTGTGTTACCTTATTTTCATATATAAAAGAAAAATATGTTTATAATGACAGCCTTTTCTTAAAACCTATTATAATCGGTTTTTTGTAAGACTACAAAGTAATTTTATAAAATAAGGTAAAATTACAAAATAAATTATTAGAAAATTTGTAATGAAACGTATAATGGTTTTACAATATAATCTAGTGATATTACAAGTAAATTATGTGCAATTACGTATCTTACAAAATAGTTTTACAAAATATATATGTAAAAAACCAATATGATATCCTTAAAATTGTGTAAAATCGCATAATAGTTTTACAAATTATCATGTTATATCACAAACAAATGTTGTGATATTACAAAAATGCGTTTTTGCGAATTTACAATATTAGAAAATTGCTAAATGAAATTACAAATCTAATTTCTAATATTACTAACAAAATCGGTGGCACTAAATAGCCTACGATTTTGTTAGTAACTTTACAAAACAATTTTTAGAGTGATAGTACATATGAATTCTATAAGACCAATATTTTTTACAAATTATGATGGCAGCATTTGGAACATGTGCTAGCTAAATGCTAATTTTGGAATCTTCCTAGAATTTCTGGTTACCATAAAATTTAGCGTCCTTTTGACAGGCTATTTAAAAAAAATATTTTTCCTAATCTTAAGTGAGGTATATGATATTTTGTAGCACCTTGCAGAATGAGTTGTCTTGAGGTGTCTTTACACAATGCCTTAATTTGGCTCACTAATTGAGTCATACTTTGAATGCAACAAATTAGAACTGTAATTAGTTCATTAATTTTTTATTACATCGGCTAGTACTAATGCATTTTGAATGTTAATTAAGGGTAATGTTTTCCCAAAAAGCACTTAACACTTTGCCAACACTTTAGGAGTCTTATCGATACACGTGATAGCGAGTTTGAGCGACTGAGTCTAGGAAGTGTGCATAATTACAGATTAACTTTCAGTTTAAAATCAGATTTTCAAATCCAGATTTCCAATATCGCAGAAAAGGTACAGAAATTAACTGTGGTTTCCAAATACTTTTTATAGAGGAACCATGCACAATCTGCACAGTAAATTATAATGTTTTTAGGCTAAAATTATATATTTTTTATAAACTAACTGTCTTCGGTATAGGTCCCTAAGAGAATATTTTTGCGTTCTACAAATTTCTTTTCAGAATGAGTTGCACATGCTTAAGTAAAAATTTTACTTCAGTATTGAAGAAGTAATACAGGAATATGCTAGACTCTTTATAGAATTGATTTCTATGAGAACCAATGTTTTTTAAATGATGTACTCATCCATTTCATAATTTTTCAAAACACTATAAGGATAGCCAGGCTAATTGAGGCGCAGATCTACATGTTAGGGATTGAATAAAAGCACATAATATATACAGTGCTTGCGTAAAATAAACCGCCCCTCACTAACTTTTGAATTCCGCAAGAAGACATCCCTGTGTTTTTTAGTAAATGGAATGGTGACGTGTTTACGGCGATCTGGCATTAAAATGACACCCGGAGTGGGCTGTTGACAAGAAATCTTTAATGTGAATGGAAGATCCAATGACAGATGGTATTTCGAATATTTCGATCCTATATTGAATACATTGCGAACAATATATGGGAGAGGAACAATTCAGCTTCCGACTGGGTTTTGGAACAAGAGAAGCATTGTTTGGACTTAATGTACTGCTACAAAAATGAAGAGACCAAACACAAGATGTACACTTATGCTTCATAGACTATGAAAAAGCCTTCGATCGAGTGAAACATACAGAGCTGATGAAACTACCCTATGAACAAGGGCTAGACCAAAGCGAGATCAACTTGATTAGAAACCTGTACTGGGAACAAACCGCACGCATAAGAGTAGAAGATAAATTGACCTCAACATCCCTATCAGAAGAGGAGTCAGGCAGGGTTGCATACTCTCGCCCACTCTCTTCAATGTTTACTTCGAAAGGATATTCCAGAAAGCTTTGGAAAATATCCAGGAAGGTATAAAAGTCAATGGAAGGTATGTCAACAATATACGGTATGCGGATGACACTGTTGTAATAGCTAATAGTCAGGAAGGCCTCCAAAACCTCATTAATGCAATTTTAAGGGCAGGAGATGCATTTGGCTAGATAAACACCGAAAAAACAAAAAAAAATGCTTATTTCCAAGAGAGCAAAAAATGTGATCACCAGCATAACTATATACAACACACGAATTGAACAGGTCTACAAGTACAAATATTTAGGATGTTGCTTAACAGGAGATTTGAATCAGGTAACAGAGATACGGTGCCGTATAGAAAACGCAAGATGCGCATACCTCAGAATGAGAAAAACCGAATCCTGGACAATGGGAGTCCGTTCGATCCGTAGACTGGAAGCTTTTGAGATGTGGCTTATGCGCAGAATGCTCAAAATATCATGGGCGGATCATATCTCGAATGAAACTATTTTAAGAAGAATGAATATGGATAGATAGCTCCTGGGAATACTTAAAAGACGAAAGACAAGCTACCTACGACATATGTATGTATAGAGGCCGGAAATATGAAACTTTGAGATTGATAATGGAAGGTAAAATTGAGGATAGGAGAGGCCCGGGCAGAAGACAGTGTTCATGGCTGAAAAATGTTAGAGACTGGACCGGTCTGAACTCACAATCACTGTTAAGAGCTGCACAGGATAGAGAACGATTTGCCGAAATTGTAGCCAACTTTCATTGAAGACGACACCTTATAAGAAGAAGATTGAATACAGTTTTGTTTTCTCACATCGCGTGAGTAGTAACTTAGGAATGATAAAAATAAATACCCTTCCGAGGGACGGGTTAAGTGACACATGTCTTAATTTTGCCCCATTCATAAGTTAAAAGGGGGGACTATTAGATATCATTTATTTTTGTCTTTTCTACTAAACACCCACTCGACTCGGTCTATTTAAAAACAAATCAAAGATATACCTTTCGCAGGGGGTAATGTTTTGTCAAGGGGTAGGTTGAGAAGACATATTTTAAATAGACGGAACTGCACCACTTATCGAATGGGCCTATACCATGACCTCAAATTGTTCAATTAATTTACTGCAGAATTATTTTTCATTATATGTGTCCCTCACAGCATCAGTACTATCTTCCTTGCTCAGAACATGAAGATCATTCGATAGAGCACAAGATTTACATGACAGTTTACATCTGCATGACACGTCATTGCTGACAAACCTTTGACAACCTTCGAACTTCGAATCGTTATTTTTGTTTCTACGACGGCGACGTCTATACCTGGGTTTACCTGTTATCACGTTATCTAACTATGTCTTCTGTAAAAGAGTGCTATATATTCCTAATAATTGTGATAATACGACCAACAAAGTGCTGATTTCAATACACACAAACTTCACGGTACGATATGATACGGAGAAAATCACAAACATCTCGAAAACGGTTCGTTGTACGAAACAAATGCAAGATAACTTTTTTATTTTAAAAAGCATCGGGCATATAACAATATTATTTTTATTTATAGCAAAGTCACTAGTGTGAAAGCTTTTGTTTTAGAATAAAGTGTAGTTTTTTATCTCCTTCACTTATTTTTGTAAATTATCGCTATATATTCTCTAAATCATGGAGAATTCTTAGCTTGGAGCGATAGTCGCTCAAGAATTCTATTTGTGGCATTTTCCAACTGGCAACCATGGATTCTTGTAATTAATATGGATGAAACTTAAATTTTGTTTAAATTTTTTTCAAAAACAGGTGGGTGGAGATAGTTAAGAGTGGCAACCATTTTTTTTTCAATTCTTTGTATAATTTTTTATAATATTAAATAATTATAGTTGCAACTTATATTAACGACTTATTTACACTAAGATTAATTACAGGCAATTACGCCTAACGTTAATATATTCTATACTTTCTCAAGATTCATTTAAAATTAATTTTATAAAAAAAAATAGATACTTCATGCAGGGTTGAGCAGTAGGATCCTGTGCTATATTGTTTTGTGCCATTGAGTTCTTATTGGTTTCCTTAAGGTGGCGTCACAACCTTTGTGGGAACTGTATGCATTCAAAAACAATTCGATTTTTAGAGCAATTTCCTTCAATGATAAATACCACATAAAATTTTTGTAAAATTGTTTATAGCAACCATATGGTGTAATGTTTCGTTTGTCAATAAACAAAAAATTAGCTACAGGCCCATTCAGGCTAAGTATAGCCTCATTTAAACTGTGGCAAGTTTTGTGCCGCCATGTATGCTAGTGGAGCCGCAGGCAAATTATAGAGGCTGCGCACATTTAGAGCGTTTATAGAAATGATCAGTTCAATTGGACATGGTTAATTTGATTCTTTCGGCCGCTCTAATGTACTAGCGATACGAAATTGTTTCTCTTTTTTTTCGGTAGCTCGTCCTAAATTCCATCAAGCAGGCGGCGCGCGATGTCGTGGGAACGCGACGTTCTCAATTTTTGTTACATTGTTGCACACAAAGCGAAAAAACTAGCTTTGGGCGTGGCCGACTATCGGGACGTAGTCGAATGAGCGTGTGCCTGCGATATGACATATTATTTGCATAATATACTCTTGCAATTTAATACGTTCAGTACGTACAGAGTCAAATGAGTGCTATTCATTTATGAAATTAATTCGGACCCGATTTTATCAACATGCTCATTTTAGCAAAGATTTTGACCAATCAGAGCAGCCCATTTAAGAACATGCATATACATGCATCTGTCAAAGTACTCTGAAAATTATTGATTTCTCTGTAAATTTACCTCAAAAAAGTCAAAAACGATATGCTTCATATACAGGGTGAGTCAAGCTCAACGCCTCGGACTATTGTGACCAAACGATACCACTTTTCAAAAAACCGACTTTGCAGATGTATGTAGGTCGAGTTGGGCTACATTTTATAAATAATGACTTTTATACAGGGTGTCTAATAAAAGCGTGACATATCAAAGTTATGTTTTTTTAAATGGAATACCCTGTATATTATTGCATATTTAAATTCCTTGGTGCATTTCAGTGTGACTTTATGTATCACACTTGGGACTTTAAGCGAACCGTTTAGGTGCAAATCACAATTTTGGGTATAGGTAGATGTCACAAAAAAATTGAATACCGGAGCTATTGTAAATCTTAGAGGGCTGTGACTTTTCCGTGTTACTAAGCATGAAATGTGTCAGCTTACGTTAGACGGTCGAGTTCGAATTACATTTGTACTTGGAGAAATCGGTAGATCAATTAAGGAAACTTCAATCAAAGGTAACTTGATTTTTTCAAATGGGAATGCATAATTTTTTTTATACGATCAAATGTGCAATTTGATAGGCTTTCTAACTGTGTCAGATTGTGAATATCAATCTATGGTACTTTTTATTAAATTTAGAGATTTCAATGAAATGCGTGTTTTTCAATTTCCCTAGCTATAAACAAACTAGCAGGCCATGAAATATAAACAAAATCGTGTTCAGATGGAAGAAAACAACTAACTTAGCAAAAAGATCCAGCAGAACTAGAGTACAAGAACAAGATTATGAAAATTCCCTACAACAAATCAACTCTAACCAGAAACAACGGCGGTAACATGTCTAAGGTTAAAGAGAAGCTGAAGTACGACAGAAATGGATAATTTTTACAGCCTACTAGCGACTGCAATGTACTTCAGAACGCAATTTCACATTTAATGGTATAAAACAGTTGTCATTTCCGTCAAAGTCAAAAGTAATGATACCCCTCACTGTCGTCCTTTAAATTTTTCAGTATCTATTAGCAAGATCGCAAAAAAGGAATACGGACAAATCATGTTTTAATTTTCTGCCATGTAAATTATGTTTAATAGTTTGAGCAGATTTTTAATTCATTCTTCATTTTTGGTGATCTTGCTTATGAGTATTGAAGAATTTGCAGAACTCCAGTCAGAGGTATCAATTTTCAGTTACTATTTTTTTAAATCATTAAATGTGAAATTTTGTTCTGAACCTATGAAACTACCAGCAACACTACGTGGTAGAATTCCTTTCACTTCAAAATTCACAATGGTTTTGTGAATCGTCAATATTTAGAATATTGTAGTAGCCGGTATGCTGTGAAAAATACCCATTTCTGTCGTACTCCAGCTGCTTTTTGACCTTAGATGTGTTATGTCTGCTATTTCTGGTTAGAATTGATTTGTTGTAAGTCATTTTTATAACTTTGTCCCTTTACTCTAGTTCGTCCGTAACTATCTGCTAAGTTAGTTGTTTTGTTCCATCTGAACAGTTTTTTGTTTATATTCCATGGCCTGCTAAGTTGCTTATAGGTAGGAAAATTGAAAAACACGGGTTGTACTGAAAATTTGAAATTAAATCAAAACTACCAGAGCTTGATATTTACAACCGCATATCATAAGAAAGCTTATCAAATTGCACATTTGATCGTATAAAAAAAATTATGCATTCCCATTTGAAAAAATCAAGTTACCTTTGATTGAAGTTTCCTTAATTGATCTACCGATATCTCCAAGTACAAATGTAATTTGAACCCGACCGTCTAAAGTAAGCTGATACATTTCATGCTTAGTAACACGGCAAAGTCACAGCCCTCTAAGATTTATAATAGCTGCGATATTCAATTTTTTTCTGACATCTACCTATACCCAAAATTGTGATTTGCACCTAAACGGTTCGCTTAAAGTCCCATGTGTGATACATAAAGTCACACTAAAATGCACCCGGGAATCTAAATGTGCAATAATATACAGGGTATTCCATTTAAAAAAACATATCTTTGATATGTCACGCTTTTATTAGACACCCCGTATAAAAGTCGTTATTTTTAAAATGTAGTCCAACTCGACCTACATACACTGGCAAAGTCGATTTTTCGAAAAGTGGTATCGTTTGGTCACAAGAGTCCGAGGCGTTGAGCTTGACTCACCCTGTACAATCGACCATTGTGAACCATCTAGTATCCTTTCCAGCCTGATTTTCTATCCTAAATTAGTGAAAAAATTCATTTTCCTGTTCAACAAAGAGTAACATTTGCTAATCTTAACCAATCAGATTCCACAAAAGCTGTTGATCACTGATGGATTGTTGGTCTATCAAATGATAATGATTACAAGAAATTCAAATTACTGCATTATTTGGATAAAGTAATAATTTACTACCGATAATAATTATAAAGGCATGCAATATACCTTTGTATTATAGCAAAAAGGAGTCAAAATAAAATTTTGTTACATTTCACAAAGCTAAACACACGATTTATCTGTTGGCCAAGCTGTTTTCCAAGTTTGCATGTGCACTACTGGTTGCCTAATCTGAATGGCAAAGCTCGCAGGCTGGCGACCCTGGCGTATAACCTTATTTTTTGTAAACAAGAAACCTGTATAGTCAGAAAGGGAATCAGGTGCTTGATATACTTTTCAGAAAAAGGAGCCAACGAGCCAACTAACAGGAGGGATTTTTGTTCATATGCATGCCTTACAATGTGTGTCTCATAGTATCTTTAATCAGTGCTGCCCCGCCCCCGCTGCACGCTTACGTCCTCTGTGAATATTTGTATAAAAAGGTCTATAACAAACATGCATCCAGTATATGGAACATTCTTCATAAAAGCATATATTTGTCTATAATTCATCTGACTGACTGAGGTGGGATTATTAATGATTAAATACGGTTGCTGTGATTTATACTACTTTTAGGATTCCGTCACAAACTATCACAGTTTGCAATTAGTAATTATACAATAAATATAAGGTAAATATGAAAACTCTGGCATTAATACATTATTGGGAGCCACATAATTTATTTTTCGTATCGCCAATACACCAATTTTTTTGGAACAGAATAAACAGGATGACATTTTAAATCTCATAATCGAACATTAGGAAGCTAGTAGAAGACACTGCTAACGTTTGTATAAAAAGCGGTTGGAAACCTTATAAAAAAAAATAATTTTATCCACATGAAAAAGCTGATTTTTCGAATGTCATTAGAACTAAAATCTCATTAAATATGGGATTCCGAGAATAATATACCAAATATGAATTATTTTTGTTGGTTTGATATTCTAGCTACATACATGTAGGTAGGCAATGCCATAGGGTAGGTAGGGTAGGGTAGGGGGGTGTATTCTTGTGGATTACATTGATGATGCTAGTGTCCAGTAAGTTACTAAATACAACACTAAGCTTCAGCGAAAACATTTTTCGAGCAAGGCCTTGCCAGATCCACGAGATGAACAGCTGTTTTTCTACTGAGCATGCTCCCGCAAGACTTAATTGTGTTTTACGGCTTTTTTCGATAACGAGAGAGGGGGAGGTTCCGGAAGAAAATGACATTTTTGAACCCTAAAAGTGTCTTCTTGAAAAATGTCCTGTGGGGTTGAAGTTGCTCTAGAAATTAACATTTTATCCTGAAATGCGACATCAGAAACAGACCAATAGCAAAAATATATCCATGTAGATGGTATGTGCACATACCACAATACACAGGGTGTTCATTTGAAAACTTCCCACCCCGGATTTCTCGAAAACGCCGACTAAAAGAAAAAAACGCCGAAACACGTCAAAAGATTTGTCAAGGAGGACAACTTTTTAACCAAAAACTACTTCTTCCCCTTGTACCCTCCCCCCCCCTTTAAAAAAAATCAAACATCAAAATAAAGGACTTCGACATACCTTTGAAACAGTAAGATATTACTCGATACCCCTTGTCATTTAAATTTTTTAAGGGGATGATCCTGATGGGGAGCAGAGGATACAAGGGGGTGAAGTAGTTTTTGGTTAAAAAGTTGTCCCCCTTGACAAATCTTTTCACGTGTCTCGGCATTTTTCTTTTAGTCAGCGATTTTCGGAAAATCCGAGGTATAGGAAGATTTGAAATGAACACCCTGTATAAATATAGGTATGCATATACGCTGCGCTACAGTATTCAGACATGATGTTATTATTATTGATAGTCATATATCCTTCACAATCTATAAGCCTTTTTGTATTTCAAAAATGTGATGGCTAAAAAAATGTAAGAAGGATAGATACAAGTGTCAGATATTGGATATAATTTGAAACAATTCGGACGCTTGTAATTTGTAAGTGACACATTAGCTACGCCATCTGCAGGCACGTATTTAGAGGGGGGTCCAGGGGGTCCGGACCACCCCGGAAACGTTATATAATGCCATCTAAAAAATGGTATCCACAAATTTTTGCGACAGCAAATTTACGGTGTGAACTCTAATCCGCCCCCCCCCCCCGAAAGGTCAAGCAAGTGACACCCATAATCTGGACCCCCCCCCCCAAACCAAATCCTGGATACGTGCCTGGCCATCTGTGATGTTATACAGAAAAAAAATACACAGAGGTAGTGATTTTATCACATCTCCTGAAACATATCTCTAAATTCTGATATAGTCATAAAAACTGTCACTCATTTATTAGTCCTAATTGTAATCGACACAAAACTGGTTACCAATACTACTCGTATAATCATTAATATTTCTCAACATTTGTCATCAGACCGTTTGGGGTCCTATTTAGTGTTTTTGAATGGCATTGCTAACCACTGGTAAAAAAAGTTACCTAGGTAAGTATATAGAAGTGTCATGTGGCCAATATCATTCTAAATACATATAAATGACACCTAACCTTGTCATGTGTGACGATAACTTGTGCAATTCATGGAAAAAACCTTCCGAAATTCCTTCCTAAAACACAGCCTCCTCTGTACATACAGCACACAACGTTATCACTACTATCAATAAACATAATCATGCTGAACTTACTGCGTAAATCGGGTAGTCCTTGCTCTCGACAGCGACGCAGTTTATTCGGAAACGGCGACATAAAAAAATTGGCCAAGATACACGCGTAGAACATAATATATATATAACCTGCAACAGCAAACAGTCGAAAACCGACTAGCCTACTCGTACTCGATATTTGCGATCCTGTGGCGTAGAAACCGGCTGTCCGCGAGAGAGACGGCGCTATGACGTCAGCGCGGATGCGCAGATCGGCTCCCCGCCTAAAAATTCGCGAATTCCTAGGTTTTCGCCCTTTACAGGGCAACCGGCGCACAGAAATGGCGGGAAAAGGGCTGCGAAATTAGTACGGTCGGTTTGCCCGGACTGGATGCACCGAAAGTCCGGTTTTTTTGGGCGGAAAACGACAAAAATTCGATGTGAACAGGTGAAAGTCGGCGGTCGGGAGACGCGAGAGGGGACCGGCAAAATGGCTGCCGTCTCATTGCGATTTAGCAAGTACGCGTCATTTTTTGTTAGGATTCCAAAGTTTTTCTTGATTTTTTTCGATCATTTAGTGGATTTAGCTCACTTTCCCTTGAGCAAAGACATTTTGGGTGAAACTAACCTTGAAAAACATGTTACACGCTAATATTGCACTTGAGCGCCTTCTGAAGAGGGTAACATCACAAAAAAGAGTGCAGAATTTCAGATTTTGTTCGTGTGAAGTTGAGTTATAGCAGTATCCAACAGTTCAATAGCCAACATCTAAAATTGCTTCTTCAAATGACCGTGGATTATACGTTTTAGCGAAATTAACTCACTCTCACTGCTCTGTGGTACCTATGATTTAAATAGAAGCGTCGGCTGGATGTTTTTGAGTCTGTTGTCAACTGTTGCCATTTAGTTGTCTAGCGATATACAAAATTGTAACCCCAAGGTCCTCAATTGCTTATACCTATATGGGAGGTATTCTTTAGGAAGCATTTGACCTATATGGGTATATATAGGTACCTATAGGCTTTATACGTTGTTTAGAGCATTATTAGAGTACTATTACATTACCTACATAATTTGAAATAGTTCGACTCTTTCACTCTTCAATTTTAGAAAATCTAGATGTCTATAAACATTTCGATCAGCCAAAAGTAATGTTGATAGGCTTCGTTTAGATGCATGTTGCTGTAGGGGACACCGGGGCAAAACGAGGTCTGGGGCAGAACGGGAAAAGTGCTCCTATGTATGATCTATACACTGAAATGCTCCAGCAACAGTGCTATTAGTGCGAGCTTTAGTTGCCTTACGTCGGTCAACCAATGAGGAACGTGGCGCTGTTCGTATTGGCTACGCTGTGAGAAAAAACTGAATTTTCTCCTAATTTTAAAAAGTTTTGTGTGGAACATCGATGTGTTATCAGGTGAGTAGCCAAGTTTTAGCAACACTTTTAACCAGAAGACGTAGCGGCAGTATAGAGTTTTAGTATTAGATACGGTTTGTAGCTTTAACTGGTTTAGGTAAGAAATACTTGAATTTATCACATGATATGTTTGTTGGGGCAAAACGAACGGGGCATGACGGGATACTATCCCATCTTGCCCCGTATTATGTGCTATGTATTTCTTATCAGTTCCTCAACTTTTTTCAGTCAAAAGGATCGCAATTATAAACGTAAAACACGCAGGCAGAATGGAACGAGGATGACATAAGGAGAGCAGTTAACGCTGTTCATCCCAGCCTGGAGATTTTACCTCAGCTTTAGCTATTTCAATAAGCCCAATAGCAGCCAGCACTTACAATATTGACGAATCAGGTGCATCAACTTCTCAAATAAAATGTCCTAATGTTTCAACTCCATCCATCGACAGCGACTGTGGTGAAACGGGACATCTCTCTAATCCTACTATTTCTCCTGGCACAGCGAGAGTTAATCAGCAAAGACCCCCATTATCATTATTTATTGAATAATAAGGAAAGCAAATGGCATATCCCTCGTTTTTGATTAGGCCGGCAGATATTATAGTTGTACCAAAAGAAATTAGGACTCAAGAAAGAAAGACAAGGAAACGAGGTAGACTGACGACGAATTCTCCATCTAAGAATGAACTTAAAAGATAATTAGAAACAAAAATTAAGAAAAAAGAAGTCTGATGGGCTGAATATTAAGGAAAAGCAATCTGGAAACAACACTAAAGAAAGAAGGGCCAAAAAAGGATGCTAGAGAACCTAAAAAGTGTACAATTAAAAGGACTAAAAAGAGTAATTGAGAGGGTCAGTGACTCATCACAAGAAGATTATGGTGATTGTGCTCGCGTTTACTGTGAGTACTTATATTCGCAGTCAGTCAAAGGATCGCTGATGTGTAGCATGGTTGGGCCCATAATTCCTGCGCTGGAGTTGATGACGAGGACGACCAGGCACATACTTGTGAACGTTGTCAGCTGTATTGAAGTATGTTCCCATTTTACCCCGTGTCATTTCCCATTATGCCCCAATGGCGGGGCATAATGGGAAAAAAATAGTCTTACTGATTTTTGCCCCTTTTCACCAAAAAATGAATTGTTTAGTTGCTGTAAAAATTTTTATTACTTCATTTGAATCCTTATGTTCCTATGTGACTAAAGGTTAATACAATAAAACATTTAATTTTCTTTATATGATGTGTTTTTCTTTAAGTATCCCATTCTGCCCCGGTCTCCCCTACTATTAGGAAGTTATAGGTAATGGAATCCTAATTTTGCTTAACTTAAACATGGGCCCTTGTATATATATTCGAAAGATATCTTTATTATACTTTATGGGGTGTATACCAAGGACGCCAAGATCAATACAAGCGTTTCAAAATGTTACAGTACAATCAGCAAGTTTATTATTGAAAAAATTAGTATTAGAATAGAATATTGTTGACGGGATTAAAACTATAAAATGAGACGATATAAAGGGCCTTCTAATCTATATATAGGTATATATAAAAGGCATAACTATAGAATTCGTCATCTTGGGAGGGCGAAATGAACACGGAAAATATTATGCTATGTGTATTAATTTATTAATCACATTAGTATTTTAAATTCGAATCTATAACTTAAATTATTGAGCCAAAAAATTCATTCAAAATCTGATACGTTCTGTGTAGGGGGTATAGTAGGGGCAGCTTTGGCAAATATGAGGGTTGTTCATTCTCACATTATGCATAGATATACATTCCCAATATTCTGCAGTTAAAAATTCTATCTAAATCGTTGCAGAACTTACGAACTCAGTGTATGGATGTATTTTGGCCGCCATTTTGTCGGCGTCTCACAATAGATGCCGACTTTGACCTCTTCAAGCTCACAATTTTCATATTTCCCGCAAACTGGTGTGAACTTTTAAAATTCTGGATTCAGGCATAGAACCTTAGCTATGCTAGACATGCTTTTATACCATCTTACCACCGTCGAAAGGGCTCTAAGGGCCATAAGTATAAAATTTGCTACTGTCAAAAACCTATTACAATTTGAATCAGTACTCCAAGTTTAGGCTCTAGAAAATACATGCAGCAATTCAATTGACAGATATAGAACAAGATAATTGCAGTGCATAGGGGTAAAATACCCTTATAATACACTCATAAAACTGATGGAATAAATATAATACCTATAATATACGTATCTATACTTTCATACATAACAAAGTATGAAATTTACATGAACAAAATTTATACTAATGCCAGAAGAGAAAGGGAGATGGCTTACAAAAAAGCTGGTCGGAAAATAAGTACCTCAAGGCTCAAATGTTGGTCCCCTATATAGTCCATATACTTCATATTTAGCTTTAGATACGAACATACTGCACCATAGAGACGTACATATATTAGATATTTATTAGAAGCGTACGTTGTCTTTTCTGTCCGTTTACAATAATAAAAAGGGCATGAAGGGCCAAGGAGTCAGGTCGGTTTTATATATACTATACCTAAGTAGGTATATATTGAAGCTAGTATATGCAGCACATAAATCACTGTAGGTTGGAGAAAAGCTGAACTACATTCTCGATGTCCACAAGTGATTGAAACAGGACCTTAAATGATGGCTTATTACTTTTAAGTAAACAAGAAACAACACAATAATTATTTTCCATCCTTTTCATGGAGTATATTGAAATTCTTCTTTTTAGCATTTCTTTTTGCTGCACTTCCCAAATATGACCAAAATGATTATTTTTTTAATATAATCTTAAAGAAAATAATTCACTTGCCCTTATTGTGCACTGCAAAAAATGGGGGTAAAATCACATTCTGTGTTATGTAAACTTTGCATAATATATCATGTTTTTCATGGCATTACACTATTTATCATGTGCTTTTACATAATACTGTGTTATCACAGATATCATGTACTTTTAATATGTAAGCAACTATTTTTACATCAGAAAACATGTAATAAAAATAAAGTTACAATGTATTATTAACTGTCCACTTTAAATTCACACAAACACTGTGAATCTCATAATAGATTATGTGAAATCACATAACATATTAAGGAAACGTCTTCGTGACGTCTAAGCGCGCCATCTATTCATAGGTTATGAACACATAACCTAAAACCTCATGTTTCGCATAAAGAACGTGCAACAGACGCCACCCACCTTTTGCAACCTGTTTTGGTGATTTATAGGAGTGTAATTGTGTATTTAACGTATTTTGTGAAGGACGAAGGTTGTGTTTCTGAAGGTAAGCTTATTGGCATCAGGATTTTGGAGACATTTAATTTGCAATACATAGGTACATTTACATAGGTGATAACAATATAATATCTTGTGTAATTTTTATACGTTTAGTGAATAAAAATTTAGGATAAAAATATATTTATTATCACTTTGGTCAGATTCGAATTTAGACAAAGTGCGACAAATGATTAGGTAATCTAATTTGTTGAGCTATCGTTTTGCATAGATAAAGTCAATTTCATGCTATTCAGTATAGTAGGTATATTGTGTAGCAAGCACAAAATGATGTACATTTTGCACGACCTTGAACGCTTGCGACACGAGCTGAAAACGAGTGTTGCAATATACAAAACAAGTGCCAAATTGCTATTTTGTGCGAATTGCATACTATACTGCTTCTACTACAAAAGCATAAAAATGGGTACAAATAAATATGTAACAGTGTACATTACATTTTCTTCAATGTTTAGTTTAGATTTAGTGTTAATAAATTTGCTGCTTCCGTTATACTTCGATATCTCTGATTGAAGTTCCCTACCGATTTCTCCAAGTTCAAAAATCATTCAAATTTGACTGTCTAACCCAAGCTGATGCATTTTATTTTTGGTCATACTGCAGCAAAGTCACAGCCTCCCAAGTTTGTAATCGCTGTGATACTCAATTTTTTCCTTAAATCTACTTATCCAAAAAAGCGGTTTGTTAAGTAAGTCCCATGAGTGATATATAATATCAATTAGAATTGAGCAAGGTATCTCAATATGCAGTAATATATAAGGTTTTTCATTTCTTATTTGAGGCATTTTTCCTATCTCAAATATGAAACCCACTCACACATCGTTGATACTCCATACTGATATATTCTCATGAAACATAAGTCATCACTCACTGTGTTGTAATACATAAAACAAAATTAGTTAGATTCCCTCGAAGAAAACTGTACCTACATGAGTTGACATTCATAAATAATTAAAATATTTTTCTATGTCATCTAGCCTCATCTCCTGTAACAGATTATTTTACGCTCCTTGCTTCTTCCTGTTTTTAAAAGTGTCTGGAACCCAAATTTTTGGATTTATCCCTCTTTTCGTCATGTTCATCCATAAGAGGGATAAAAGTAAAATATTAATCGAATCTATAATATTGCGCTTGCGAATTACTACATATTTTCAAACACACATTCTTGGAAATTTGCAGCTGTCACATTTCATACGATATCGGGTAAAAAGTAAAAATATTTTCAACTCGTCAAGATTGTCGTATAAAAGTTGAAATTATCACCATCTATTCGTAGGAATGGGCCGTTATTGTGAAGTAGTTCAAAGTTTTGTGTACCTCGATCCTTTGATCGACAATTCGGGTAGCTGTGAAAATGAGATTCGACGGCGCATTCAACAGCCACATGTGGCCATGACAAAGCTTACTAAAATATGGCGTGACCATACCATTACTAAAGCTACAAAAATGTCGCTGGTTCAGTCTCTTGTGTTCTCCATATTTTTGTATGCCTCGGAAACTTGGACTGTTAAAAAGGCAGATCGAGCTCGCATAGATGCTTTTGAAATGTGGACGTGGAGGGGAATGCTGAGAGTTCCTAATATTCCTAATATATACCGCCCATCGAACTAACGTTTCCATATACTGGATGAGCTCGGTAATCCAAAGAGACTATCCTCCATTGTGTCTACGAGAGTGCTTACATTCTTCGGACATATACACAGAAGCGATCATATGAAGAAACTTGTTGTTCAGGGTCATGCCCCGAGTGGGCGGCGCCGTGGCCATCCCCCTACAGGCTGGGTGGATATGACGAAACAGTTGCTGGATATGAGTATCAAGAGCGCCACTAAACTGACAGTAAATCGCTAACGATGGCGAGCTACAGTTCTCCAAACTATTGATAATATTCGTGTCGGCAATACTCTAGCTCCGACTTAATGCATTTTCACAACATGTCTGTTAAGACATTGTGACGATGATGATGATTCGTAGGAAAATGGTGTGCATCCGGATTGAGCTTAGAGTGGCCCTTCTTGCTGTGTCTACGTGTAGTGTCTGAGAATAGTCCAAAACTTCGTTCAATCAAATAAACCTAGCAGGAAATGGCGACAATATCTTGAATACCAGTTTATTCATGAAAATACACCAAAACAATACATCTTGTCTATACATTATTCATAGAGCGAGCAATGTTTACATATTAGCCTTTAAAAAGCGTAGAAAAGTCATTTTATCGGTAGTCGGTTTGTGTACTCGAGTGCCTGTTTCCTGTCATATAGGGCATTAGACCCATTCGCTGACCTACATTCTTAATAGCTAACGCCGTGGTCGTTGATCCCTTCGTTTGTGTACTTTAGGATTGGGATGCATTGAAAAGGGGCCCAAAATCCTTCCGGTATTGTATACTGTTAAGGCCCGGTCGCACAATGGGGGTCTGAACTCAGCTTAGATGTTGAACTTGGTTCAGCGAAAAGTGGCTGTTGCACCTTAAATGTTGTTTAATTCAATGCCTGATTTTGTCAGTTTAAACTTGTCAGGCCCGGTTGGACAGTTGGAGTTTAAACTCAGCCTAGATGTTGAACTCGTTCAGAGAAAACTGGTTGTTTAAGGACAAACCCAGTTTAAATGCTGTGTTGAATTTTTTTTAGCTGAAGCTCTAAGAAAACGATATCTCTCAAAAAATGGAGGTTTTGTCGATGATCGTGACATAAAGAAGAAGCTCTTGAAATATAATATGTCCGGAACTGTCATCATTGTGTTTGTACCTGAAGTGATATTACAAAAATTACAAAATCCTACGAAATATTATTTTTGCTTTTAGATACAATAACTGTTCCAAAACTATTCCCTATCAATTTATAAATTTTTCGCGAACGTTATCGATATAACTACTGTGGTGATGAATATCGGGGAAGATTTTACGGATGATGACGATTTTATGGAAATCTTAACTAACATTCCACAAGGGAGAGGATTTCTGGTTCAGGAATAAAGTTTTATTTTTTTAATACTCGGTATGATGTGATAAAGTAACTACAAATAAAAATGGTGTTGCAAAGTATTCGATATATAGTATAAAAAAGACTGTATACAGACAAAAAAAAGGTATCATCAAAGTTGATATGTTGTTATAAACAAACTAGGTTAGAAGTGAGCATACCATATTCTTCAACCATATAACTACTTGTACGTTAGTTGATATACGTTAGTTTATAAAACAGTACTAACTCAAATATGACACTACTCACGTAAAGTCTCAGACAGGTTTAAATCAACCACATGATACTCCAATCAGTATATAGACTAACTCAGATACAGGACTAATTTAAGAATATTTTGGGTTAGATGATATTGCAAAATACTTCATTTAGCAATGTTCTAATCTTCCTATTATAAGTTTGAGTATAACCTTTTTGTATGATATCTCGGAAATAAATAAGTTAGCATTGACTCAATCTTCATAACATATCATAACATAGGTACAATAGTACAGCGTGCTTATATGGTATCTCAGATATAAACCTATACAGCGCCAACTTTATAATAAACTTCCAATTTAGTCGGTATACACACCATCTCTGTATGTGAATAACATTGTGACAGATGATGAAGCTTGGATGTACTATTACGATATGCCGACTAAGGCTCAATACGAAGTTTGTTGTGAATTGCATTCCTCAAATTTGAGAGATTTGCTTTGTATTATCATTTTATTTTATTTTTTAATGGCACACATGTACAGACAGTTTTTGAAAATTTGGTTCTTATGGGCAACCGCACACTATAAGTTACGCAAGGAGCTACTGGTTAAATTCATCGACTCAAGAGCGTCACCACCTAATCTTAAAAAGTTACCCATACATCAGTTATTTGTTGATACTGGGTATGGCCCTCTACAAAAGCATGACGATTCTCATTGTACAATACCTGCAGTTATGCTCATTAACAAATTCAGATAAATAAAATTCATCTATGAGGCAGATATTCTTTGCATGAATGGATCCTTTAATCATTGGATCCATTTGTTCACAAAACTCAACTCGCCTCTCGAAATCGTCTTCGGTTAACTCTTGCACTATTTTCATTTTGGATGGATAACATTTATGGAGTTTAGTAACTGTGTGTATAGCTCCAAATGAAATGTCAGTCAGATCCACAATTTTTCGAAATGAAGTATTCGGATTAATTCCAAAATTACCCAAAACTTCAACTCAAGTGGCTTCATCCAGAACTGTCTGTTTTTTATTTGTAACAGATCAAGTTTGAGTAAATTTCGTCACAAGGTCCAAAACATACCTATATGCAAAGTTATATTTCCCGAATGTTTGGCGTTAAACACAGAATGCCAGTTTGCCGAGCACACTGATTTTTGGCACTATAACTTGGAATCATTTCCACTATTTTTGACAACTGTCCGTCAGGAATTTGAACATCGTCTAATATATCATCGTTTGGCTAATAATGGGCAACATTTTGAACACTTATTGCAATAAAAAATGGTATTTTAGTTTGTTTTTAGGCCTTTACGGTTAACCCGATCACTTGGATCACTGATCCTGACGTTCGGAAAGTGATCTAGGATCAGTCAGAAATATTATCAGTTCACTCTTGTGCGGTAAGTGATCGCCATTGTGTTATGCAGAGCAGTAGCTTTTTTCTTAACCATCTGTTTTGGGTTCTTACACCAACCTTTTCGTTGTTCGATGTTGGTTTAATCCACGGAATCATTAATTCCAGTACTGACAGCTGACAGCTGATAATGATCGATCCGGATCCAGATCACTGTTTCCGTAAAGGCTTTTTGTTTCCTTTCCTTTCAAAAAATCATACGGCAAAATTATGGACTTCGACATAACTTTTAAACAAGCTATTGCTCGATACCCCTTGTCATTTAAAATTTTTAATGAGGACGACTCTGGGGAGCAGAAGATACAAGGAGGAAAGTAGGTTTTGATTAATAAGTTATATATAACCCCTTAACAAATATTTTGACGTGTCTTGGCGTTTTCCCTTTTATAGCGTTTTCGACTTATTGCCCTATCACTGCACTCATAGGAACTGAGTTTCAAAATTATGTTCGTCTTAGATTTGAGTGCAAAACTAGTGTGGTTTTTTGTTTTCGACTTATCCGCTTAATTGCACTTGAGTGCAAATTATCGCCACGGACTCTCGGAGCTCGTGGAGATTTCAGTGCATTTTTGACGTCTATAAATATTAATTATAACCTATTTTATTTCTCAGAGAAAATATTTTTTGAATTAAGAACTGGGTAGTGGGGTAGTATACATAATAGCATGAAAGGTGCGGAAAGTGTAGTTGGAAGAACTGCGAATATCGTCATCTTCGGATTATGAGGAAATTTAAGCATATCTAACTAGATTTAGATGCAATTTAACTAAATTGCAAACAAAGGCTGCGGGTGTCCAAAAATACGAATGTTTGTTGAAGATGTTGTTCATATACTGACGGAAGAAGAGATACAACAAGATATACATAAGTATTTACCGATATAGATAGATATTCATTTTTAGTGCAAAAGCCATATTACACAAAATGCTGTTAGCTTTTATGTCGATAAATAGAATAAATTATTGAATAAGGCGGAATCAAACTATTCAAATTCCAAAACCACAACAGAATGAAATTGAGCTCTCGCGATGCAAAATGACATCAAACTCTCATCAGTTGGCTGACAGAACAGTTACTTGAATTGCACTGAAATTTGGTGTATGTTCGACTTACCAGTTCAGATTTATTGCACTTCTGGGCACCAGACGAGTTTTCAATGTGCACTGTAGTGCAATCGTGGTTAAAATTAGTGCAGTAAGTCGAAAACGCTATAAATCAGTAGTTTTCGACAAATCCGTGGTGGGAAGTTTTCAAATGAACACCCTGTAACAGCAAAATTTTCTGTCCCAGTACTCTTATATTCAGAAAAATATTGAAGTTTTGCTTAGAGCAAAAATAATCATCTAAATCTAGTAATACTATTGCCGTACAAACAACAAATTCGTTGTATAAAATGTAGTAGGTATACTACCCTTTATCGACGAAATCCATGTTTTTTTTCACCTTTTTATATTGTTGGATTTTGATCGGGCACAATTTCAGCACACCGTATATGAGACTTCCGCAACGCCTAATGCTTTTTATGTCTAGAACTAAACTACCAAAAAAATCCAAAATACACACCACGTCCGAGAGGGGCTGCGAGTTCCACTTTAGTGCTACCTATATAAATATAACGCTAGGAGCAGTGGTGTGGTGCAGTAAACCCCAGTTGACTGATATAAAGAGCAACAGGTAGCTGCTCTCAAAAAATACCCAAATGAAATCGAAGACGATCTAGAATAAACTTGGTAACAGCTACTATCTGACGGCTACTGCTGGTTGAGTTGAGACATTCGGTTGAGACAGGTAATCGTAGCATCGTAAACTGACTGATACAAAGAGCAACAGGCAGCTGCTCTCTAGAAGTACCCAAATGAAATCGAAAACGATCTAGAATAAACTTGGTAACAGCTACTATCTGACGGCTACTGCTGGTTGAGTTGAGACCTTAGGTTGAGACAGGTAATCGTAGCATCGTAAACTGACTGATACAAGGAGCAACAAGCAGCTGCTCTCAAAAAGTACCCAAATGAAATCGAAAACGATCTAGAATAAACTTGGTAACAGCTACTATCTGACGGCTACTGCTGGTTGAGTTGAGACCTTCGGTTGAGACAGGTAATCGTAGGCATCGTTTCCCTAACGATTAGGTACGGTGTTAGTGGCGGCACGCGTATTATTATACGTATCCTGCACAAACGGTACATCTTCACGGTAGTAGGCCTGAGGAGTGTCTTCATCGTCGCCGACAGTCCGATAGTACAGTCTTATTAGATACCGTTCGCTTTAACACTCGTGTACTTGTACGTTAAAAACGTGCTTGCGCCGACACTAAAGCTGAAGTTACATTTACGAGTTGGTCGTATACGAGTGAACGAATAGCATACGATTTCGCATGTGTAAATGGCAACTCGTAGGTGGTATAGGTGTCAATTTCAAAGTACAGCTACGAGTGAAATAGATTTTTATTAATCCAGGATGAAAATAAGTTACCGCCTGAGGAGGTCGACCAGTTTATCGACTTATATTACAATTTGAAGTGTTTATGGGACGTGAGAACTAGGGAATATAAAGATATCAATGCAATGAACAAATCATATTCTGCAATATAGCAGATATCCTATTATGTTCATTCAACATATCGGTGGAAACAGTGAAGAAAAAATTAATAATCTACGTTCGACGTAGCAAAGTGAAGAAAAAAATTGTTGCTTCTCAGAGAACAGGTAGATCGATATATTATCGTAAATAAAATTACTAACTTTTATTCCCTACACCGATAGTTGAGAGCCCAGTAAACACTCATACTCATACGATAATATTAAACGTTGTTTAATCCATGACACCTTTTCATTTTTACGTTACTTCTTTACGTATAATCAACTTTAAAATGTCGCGGTTTCTAACGTTACAAGTTATGTATAAATATACGTTTCATTGCGGTTTTAAAAAAGCGATAATTTTACGTTTAAAAATGTTCAATTTGTAACCCTTTTCGAAAACGTTTATTAGTCGTGTATTTACAATGTTAATAAGATATTATTTTTCCCAATTAAAACACTATTCTTAGGTAGTATTTGAATTACTATTAATAGTGCTTATAACTTTAAAGGATGTTATGAATAAAACACAACAAATGTTCGTTTTTCAACGTATTTATTGAACTGTCATTGATATGTGAAGACATCAAACTAGAAGACCGCTTATAAAAGAAATATAAACAACGGAACGTAAAATTTTTGTTTCATCAAAGTAGTTTGTTTTTTTACTTATCTTTGTATATACTCGACGTTCCGAGAGAATCTTAAAATATGGCATAATTGACCATTACCTAGGAAATTTTCGTTAAATCTAGAACAACCCTAACTATTTATTTTTTATTACTATACCTCCAGATTTTCAGCTTTAATAAAAATTAGGATATCACAATTTCAATTTTGCGTTAAACCGAATCACTATGAATACGTGAAAATAAAATGTAAAATAAAACAATACGGTTTTATGGTATGGAATAAAATCTAAAAAAGCCAAATAATGATGAGGAAGCAAGATAGTTACATTGCTACTATTTTGAAACAGATATAGGTACTTCGTTAATTGAGTAGAAAAATCAGATTTGCGTAAAAAAACGCACGCCACCAAACGACGAGTTGTAATAGGATCATTTGCTTATCGGAGGACCACAGCAAAATTTTGACATTAGGAACATTCGCATTTTCATCTCAGCAAATTCGTTAGTCATGTAGATGCACTTACCAAACGCAAGACCTGTATAAATAGCTGAAAACTCAGGAAGCAGAGAGCACTCTACAACAACACGGGTGAAAATGGCCGCCGCCAGTACCAGTGTCACGATATACACGCATCGCACAGCCTGGAAGTGACGCTGGCTCTTTCGGACCAATCAAATTGCTCCGTTCAGAAACTACGTTAATATAGCGTTGGATCTGAACGAGCAATGCAAGTTATTTTCATCTGTTAGAATAACGGTTTGTATAGTGTTAGAGGGTTAGCAAGATAATGTAATTTTTTGTTATTTAGACACTTGAGTAGATTTTGCTCCTAATTTAAAAATGAATAACTTTTGAAAAACCAGTTGCTCATGTGATTAATAAAACGATTTAGCCAAACGTTACTTTAACGTTGAGACTCTATGAATTGCAGAATGATTATGATACAGAGCGTTATTTTAACGTCTGAATACATCATTTTTGGCACACTTTATTTGTGGAGTACACAACGTTATTCTAACGTGAAAATGAGCCACCGTAGAATTGTGTATTTAATTAAACGTTATTATGACGCTTTAATAAAACGGTATATATTTACACCAAAAACAAACCGTTGATATTTTAACGTAAACGTTTTATCAACCTTTCGCACGTTTAAATCACGTTTAACTAACGTATATGTGTTTACTGGGAGGAGTATTGTGATCGCGAATTCCTGCTTAGTTAATAACTTTGTTAGTAACTTTTCTTCAATTCCCACAATGTTCCTTGATTGTAAGGATGTTTTAACCCAAATTCGCCTTTTTTTTTCTAACGATCTCTTCACGTTATATTTTCTTTTCCACCATTAACACTAAAATTCCTGCCATTGCAGCACGCTGGCACTGGGCGCCATATCAACTACACTTCAATCGCATACGATTCTGAACATTAATGTAAATGGTACTCGTACTTCTGATGTACGACCAGGGCGCAACGTATCTGTCGCCGCGACCTGGTCGCAAGCTTGGTCGTAGCCTAACAAGAAGAAAAAGATACGCAATACATTGGGGCTTGTTTGTTTGTTTGTTTGTTTATTTGCTATTTGGATACATCAAATGTACATTAGCACGTCAAAATTATGTAGAAAAACCAATAGGTACATAAAACATATCACATAACACATTACAAATACTATTTAAAAAGATTTAACAACATAGTCGCAATAGAAAAAATTAAACAGGTATTGCTCACTAAAGATTGTCTTCTAAAAATTCTTAGATGCTGTAATAAGCTTTAGTCACAAACAGATCGGTGATCTGTTTCTTATATAATTTAATTGAAGAGGATGATTTTATTGCACACGGTAGTTTATTATAGAAAGTGATGCAGTTGTATAGTGGCGATTTTTTAAAATGTTCTGTCTATGCTTAGGGATTTGTTATAGTATTGCGATTGTGGTTTCTAAGATGTTCCTGAAAATCTTCCCAATGCAATCCTATAAACACAAGACAGTGAAGGATGTAAATTGAGGGCAAAGTTAATAAATGTTCCTTAATGTATGTTAAAGTAAATTAAAAAGTAGTCTAATAATTATTTTTTGAGAAATGAAGACTGTTACTTGCACTGCTGTGACCCCAGCTTAGTATATTGAAAGAAATATACAGAAACGCTAAGGTATAGTAAACAGACTTAAATTCGTTTATATCGAGGCAGATTTTAAGCTGGCTGAGTGCATAGAAGGCATTATTTAGTTTTTTGCAAACAACGTCAACATGCTTAATCCAGTTCAAAGAGCATTCCCTAAGTATTTAACATGGCTTGGCTAGTTTGACCATGCTAGGCCTCAGTCCGATGTAGCGTCACGGCGTCGCCGTCGCGTCGCTTTGTCCACGCTTGGCGCACTTGGAAAAGCGAAATGCGACCACCTCGCCGCTTGCACTCTCGTAAAAATTCGCAGTTGCACGCGCTATGAAGCATTAGTTCGTCTAACGCGACTAACGGCTTCTCGAACCGATGCACCGTCAGCGTTACCGGACGTTACTAATTAAAGCACCTTGAAAGGTTCATTTTCTTGCTATTTATGTGAATATTTAAAGGCAGAAGCCCCAAGGAGACTTTTCCTATCAGCAATAAAACTTTGTGTATCTTCGCAGTCACGTGAAGTGGATTGTGTTAGGGTTTCGCGTCCATGGTCCTAAGAACTGTTGGTTCTTGGGCTGTTCGGTCGGTGTCGACACGCTCCGCCGTCTTGGCATCGGAGCGCTTCGCTGCCTGACGTTTCGCCAACACAACTGGTTGGCATGCTCAAAAGTTGTTACCTATTCAGCGTGTTCCGAGAAATTGAGTCCTCAGCTCAACAGGTAACAGCTTCTGAGGATGGCGAAACGTCAAGTAGCGGAGCGTGCGCCAAGGCGGCGGAGCGTATCGACGCTGGCCGAACAGCCCAAGAACCAACAGTTCATAGTCATGTGAAGTGGAATATTGACATTACATTTTATATACAGGGTGAGTTTTTAGTACCCTCTCGGTCGATAACTCCACCACTGTGGAAGATAGCGAAAAGAGTTGTACATAAAAGTTGTAGCCACGGATATGCCCCTTGCTCAGAAAATATTTAGATCTATATACAGTGTGATCCATAACTACGCCGTGATGCAAACATGCATTTTTTTAAATGAGACACGCTATATATTATTCCATATTCAAATTCTACTAATGATTTCCGTTCTTCCAATACAGGGTATCTCAAAAGTTATGACCATTTTTATATCCATATCGCCGTCAAATGAACGTACTGTATATCAAAAAGTGATGAATCAAAAATTACACAAGTACTACACAAAGATGAAAGAGCATGTTAAAAATAATTCTTTGGTACAATAAAATATTGTGGGTTACATTTAAAAAAAAGAGCAAATCTGGATTTTGCATTCTACTTTACCTTGTGTATACGAATATGCGTCGCGACTTTTTTTTGGCCGATTTTAAAACTAGAGGATATTTTTCCCTGTAAAAAAGTAATTTTTGATTGATTACTTTTTGATATACAGTACGTTCGTTTGACAGCGATTTGAATATAAAAATGGCCATAACTTTTGAAATACCCCATATAATGTTATAATACCTTATATTGTTTTTTATGTACTTTGCGAGTAAACAAATATTATTATTATTATATTATTACTATTATTATTGTGAGAAGAGAAAGAGAAATAATATATTTAAAAAAATCGATGTTTGCATCACCACGTAGTTATGGATTGCCTTGTATAAATCAAAATATTTTCTGAGCAAGAAGCATATCCGTGGCGACGAGTTTTATGTACAACTTTTTTTGTTATCTTTTACAGTAGTGGAGTTATCGACCGAACCGGTACTAAAAACTCACCCTGTAGATGGAAGGAAAATTGATCACACAGTGTGTCCCAGCTGACACGTCGATTTTTATTTCGATGAGAAACTCTTCCACCGAATATGTCATTATTGTGCCATCAACCCCCTCACTCATCCCAGCAACCCCTACTTCAAAATCTTAAATGAGACTTATAATACTTGTGATACATCATTTTGAAAGGGATTCATTGTCAAATACAACTGTGTGATCAGATTGAAGATTCACACTATTATAGAAGATAATAAAAAATGACTAACCTTTGACGACAATCATAAATTTGAGAATACGAGAATGAGACAACATTGGGGGTCAGGGTACGAAATTCGTACTCAAGAGACGTTATCAGTTTAACTATATAGATCTTATCAGTCGGTGTAACGTCTAACGTCATAAGCCCACCTTCGATGTTTGTAGGATTAATTGTAGAATGAGATTTCTGCTCCTCTCAAGCAATCATGATGTTTTCATCAATCGTAGATGAACATGAGAAGGACTTGTCTTGATACCAAGTCTTTATTTAATATTTATTGTTTTTTCAATTTTATAAGTTTTATGTATCAACTGTTACTCTGAATTGTATTGTAGGGATATTTCAATGTTAGTTGTACTAGATTTGATTCTGGGTTTGTTTATTGTTTCACCTATTATTGGCATTGTCATCATTATAGTCACAATGTCTTAACAGAAATGTTGTGAACTCGTAAAATGCATTAAGTCGGAGCTAAAGTACGAGTATTGCCGACACGAATATTATCTATAGTTTTTAGAACTGTAGCTCGCCATCGTTCGCGATTTACCGTCAGTTCAGTGGCGCTCTTGATACTCATATCCAGCAACTGTTTCGTCGTATCCACTCAGCGTGTAGGGGAACGGCCACGGCGCCGCCCACTCGGGGCATGACCCTGAACTACAAGTTTCTGCATATTATCGCTTCTGTGTACATATATATGTCCGAAGAATATAAGTATTCTCGTCGGCACAAAGGGATTCAGTGCCGATTGGCATTATATTATATTGGGTTCTTTATGAATACTTAAATAAAAAAATAATTATCATCTTAGCCAGACTCTGCTGTAAACACTTTCTAGAGATGCAGCCCGAATATGATAAAAAATGTGAGTTCCAGTAATGTACTCTAAAAATTGTTTTGTAAAATTACTAACAAAATCGTAGGTTATTTAGTGCCACCGATTTTGTTAGTAATATTACTAATCAGATTTGTAATTTCATTTAGCAATTTTCTAATATTGTAAATTCGCAAAAACGCATTTTTGTAATATCACAACATTTGTCTGTGATATAACATGATAATTTGTAAAATTATTATGCGATTTTATATAATTATAAGGATATCATATTGGTTTTTTACATATATAATTTGAAAAACTATTTTGTAAGATATGTAATTTCACATAATTTACTTGTGGTATCACTAGATTATGTTGTAAAACCATTATACGTTTTATTATAAATCTTTTAATGATTTATTTTGCAATTTTACCTCATTTTATAAGATTACTTTGTAGTCTTACAAAAAACCTATTATAATAGGTTTTAAGAAAAGGCTGTCAATATAAACATAAACATTAAAATTCTATACAAACACAAAATAGAAAATCAACTGTTCCAGTCTTATCGACTGACGAAAAAGCATATTATAACAGCCTGGCCAGGCAAACAGTTAGTTAACGTGCCAGTTTATTAAGAAAAGAAATTACTGTTTTCCTACTGGGAGTGTGCCTTGACTTTCTCCCAAAGCCAAAATGCACTTTAATAAAATATGTTTGAGTCATTTCCAAAGTTACCGAAACATTTTTTGGATTCATCCGGTTAGAATTAAAATATATGACAAATAGTAATTTTATTGCTTCTTCAAAGGAACTTGCATTGAAATTCATCTGAAATTAAAGAAAATATTGTTCTTAAAGTAAAGTATTATGACTCAAAAACTTTTTCATTAAGTAACCATATCATATCGAAGAAAAATAAAAATGAATGCATCCCTTAATAAATTTGATACACAGGATGGCCATATTTCCAAGATGGCGGCTTATCTTGTCTAAGTGCACTTTGTATTCATTTTATCCAATGAATCTTCAAACTGCAAACACAAATAGCACCACTACACGTTATATACCAGCACTTCCAAAACCAAATTCCATGAAATAATGACCCGTCCGCTTTCTCTATTCACACAAGCCGATTCTTCTCGCCCACCAGTGCTACCTTTCATCGGCAACGCGTAATCTGTACTGAGGGCAAGTGGCCATATAAAGCGTTTTAGTCAAATTAGCATTGAAACCTACCGAAGAAATCAATTATTTTACTAACATTATTGAAGTATTTTTCTAAAATAATTATAAATTTACAAAAGCAGATTGTAAAAAACAAACATTTTGTATAATGGCAATTATCTTGTAATTTCGTCTTACAAAAATGCAACACAGTTTTGTAATTTTACAAATATTTTGTGAAAAAATGAATTATTTGTATTTTTTCTGTAAAATGCTCAACCATTTTTACAAAATTTAGTAAATCTACAAAACTATTGTATTTTTGTTAAACTTTACTGTGGTTTTACAACATGACATAGTAAAATCACTACAATGGTGCTTGTAATTGTTTTGTAAAAATACCCACGTTTTTTTCAGTGGCACATGGTGAAATAAGTGTCCCATTAGTCCATAAAGAATGTCTTATTTGAAATCTGATTTGCCCCGTTATGATCGTCCATCAGAATAATCCTCTTTCAGCGACTATATTCTCGGAGTTATATCCTGCTGAATCCTTTCATGCTCCCATATTCCCGACTACACGGAATTTAAGTCCTTCTAAATGGCAAGATCGTGATGGTTTATTTTCCAAGAAATATGGGCCACACAGCGCTGTCCCTGATAAACTAAATATTCATGGAATTGGAGCACTCCGACAAAATGGCTTGAGATCCATTCAAAGAAAAACATATTATGTGCTTCAAAACGGAAAAGCTCAGTGTATATGACTTTAAGTAGCGTCACCGCTACTTCTCACTTGGGAGGCTCAATTGGGGTTTAACTGTTGACTTCATCTTCATGGTACTGCACTGGTCTTGAAATTAAGTCTAGTTCAAGTGTAGAAGTTTTAAATTCAAGTACTTGCTAAATCTAGCAGTCGCATGTAACCACATTATTTAATCGTTGCAGTTGCCTTTTCCGCTGCTGACAAATTGTCACTTGATTCGATTTTTGTTCATCGTTCATCACTTTTGGAATCCATCTTGCCGCAACGATATTGGTCATTTCCAAAACAATGAATTTTCTTTTTTTTTATAACTGAGCAGACCGCGCAGGCAGAGCCTAAATACCAGAGTACCGCGGCTGCTGTGAAAGGGTTATGTTAGGGGAAGTTTGTTAACGCGGGCCAATATCCGCAGTCCATTCCGAGCCTTGGACACTCTGGGAATAAATGTGCGGTTGTACCGCTCAGTTCTTGATGTATGAAGAACGACCGTCTTGGATGAGATGCAGCGGTCGCACGGGTACATCTGATAGGAGCAGTGAGCGGCGGAACGATAGGGGATAGCTCAGAGGAGCAGATACCGCTGGAATATCGGTAGAAGAGTGAGAGGTCACCAACAACACGCCGGTGAGAAAGTGACTGAAGGTGGCGCGTTAAGGCCGGATCGCCAATTAGTCGATTTGCCCTTCTCTGGACGGCATCTAGTATAGACAGGGTAGTAGGGGCAGCAGCGCCCCAGACATGAGAGCAATACTCCAGGCAAGGTCTTATCTGGGCTTTATATAGCGTGAGGAGGTTACATGGTGAGAAATACTTTCTGGCCCTAAATAGGTACCCAAGCTTTTTACCAGCAGCTGTTGCAATTGACGCGACGTGTTCGTGCCAGATCAGATTTTCTGTAATCTTGACTCCTAACAGCATGAATGAGTGACTCCTTGGCAGAGCCCGGTTGTTCATTAGAACCTGGTGTTGGCTTAGGCACTTCTTGTTTGATAGCGTACAATACTGGGTCTTGGAGGCATTAAATTTAACCATATTCGTAAGCCCTCAAATAATATCAATAAAATCGTTCGAATAACTAGGTACTACAACATTAGCAGTTTTGTTGGGTTACGGATATTTAATTACCAGGTAGGTATGTTGTTTGGCATAGATAAATATCTATATAATTACATGATTAGACCAATCACGTAAAAGCAAGATTGTAAAGTAGCGAGCTGAGCCAATACGAATTTAGCATTTTATTTGAAATATTGGCTGGAACAGCAATTTCTAAGTTGGCGTAATATTGATCAGCAATTTTGTACTTATACAAACAACTAAAATATTATGCCAATCCACTTTTTTACAATATTGTCTCTGTCAATACAGCGTTGCACCAACATCTACCTGCAACATTGTACTCATCAACGCAACCACAATATAGTGACAATATTCCTAAGTTAATATCACAAAATGACATATTAGGCCAATGTAAGCCAAGGAACAAACAAATATTGCAATTTCAATGAGTATATAGCCAATCTATAGGACCGATGTTATACAATACACCATTGTACTTCTTCTGTCAATACAACATTGCACCAATATTTACCTGCAATATTGTACTTACCAGCACAACTACAATATACTGCCAATATTGCAGAATCTATATCACAGAATATCATACTAGGCCAATCTGGGAAAAACCAATATTGCAATTCCAAAGCCAATATAGGACAATTATTGGTGAATGATTGGAATACCTCTATTAATGAATAAATATTGAGCCGATATAGAAACAACTTTTGGTCAATTTAGTGTGCTATACTTGGGCCTACATAGCACCTCAAAGAGCTCTTATGTGCGAAAACAAAGCATGGGTTTTTGTCGACTCAGAAACAATGGTATTTGATGCAAATGTGGCGAGAGACTTGTTGCTTGTGTAAAGATGCCCCAGTTTACGCAGTTAACCCCTTTTAAACGCTATCTGATTGTAGGCCAATGAGAACGCGGTGCTTCTTTCAGAGCAATTGCTACAGTTGTAGCATAATAGCGCGCATTCCTCAAAGAAAGGTGAGGTCAGCGAGCTGGAGGTTCTGGAGCATGTAAGAGATCTACAGACCAGCAAGATCTACGTCATCTACGATCCACTTGAGCTGCAGCCATAGACAGGCCCCTTCGAATACGCACAGTGTATCACAGATTGCTTGGAATGTGCATCAGATCACCGTTGCCTACACCAACAACATTGGTGCCAAGAACATCAACAATGGCAGGCTGAGTGACGTTGAGTCCAGATTTTTGTTTGGGCGCACACGACGGATGCCAACGCGCTAGACGACGACGGGGTAAACGTCGTGATCTCTAATTTGCTGTTGAGTACCGTGTACACCGTCCCATTGCTTTGATGGTTTGGGCTGCCATTGCATTTAACAGCAATTCACCTTTACTTATGATTTGTGATACAAGGACTGTACAACGATATGTGAATGAGGTGTTAGAACCACCTGCCGTTCCATATATGTTCGACGCCTCGAAGAGAGTTTCCCTCAGCAAGATAAAGCGCGTCCTCATATTGCAAGAGTGTCGATGAGATTTCTACGATAAGCTCAGGTGAAGGTACTCCCCTGGTCTTTACGATCTCCCGATTTATCGCCAATTGAAAAACGTATGGTTACATTCGCGATTTACCCAATCCTTCTTACCTCGCCGGACTAACTGGAATATGCTGTGAGGACAGCTTGGAAAGCTGTACCTCTGGAGTTTTTTAGCAACCAGGTTACGAGTATGCCGCGAACGCTAAAGGAGTCCATTCGTCATGGAGAGGTCACCCATTATTGACCTGATGTATTTTCTTTATACCTAATTATAGACCAGGGTAGAAGCCTTTCCAAACAATAAAAGTAAAAAAAAATAGTAGTATGAAACCCATTGTAGAAGGCGGAGAATATAATAAAAATATAAAGAAAAATAATTTCCGGGCTGTCTGAGGTCGGGAAGGGTAGAGGGAGGAATTTTTAGTGGTAAAAAATGGAATATCTTGATTTGCGGCAAAACTACAAGTCTTATCAAAAATAGTTAAGCAAGGTTGTGGGTAATAAAAAGATCTTCAACTTTTGTACTTAAACTTTTTTCACAAAACCTAAAAATTTATGGGCAAAATTCAAAAACCAAGTTTTTGGAATCGTTTTTTATCGCTTAAAAGTGACCCCCCTCCCTTTCCCGACCGCAGATCGTCCGCAAATAATTTTTTTCTCGATTTTTATCATATTCTCCTCCTTTTGCAATGGGTTCCCTGGATAATATAAGACGAACTAACCTCTTTTTTTACGTATATCAGTTCCCTTAAAGCCAGTAGTTAAAAAACATTTACAATGGATCGGAAGCAAAGACATCATAATCATACTTTCTCTACTTTGTAATAATTTTCAGTGAAAACAGAAAAGTTAGCTCTGACTGCATATCAATATTTTTGGTTTCTTTTGTTACCGGTGTCCCAGAATTTCCTTGACACGTGATATTCTCAAAACAAAAAAAGTTCAAACGAAAACTGAGTGGAACTTTTGAAGGTACTATATAGGTTCTATCATATCACTTTCAAAACATTTTTTTTTGTACGTCAACCCTTAAAACTCACCCTTAACTCTTTGCTCAAATAGCACCCCATAGGTTTTCTTACATAAGTGGTATATCCCTATTTTATTTAAAATCTTGCGTTATCTTTGATGTTATAGGTATTTACCAATATAAAAATAAATCAAACTTGACAAAACACGAACATAAATATGACATAAGATATGCATGTAATGTTGTACCAAAAGCAAGGAAAAATACCTTATTACGATGTCATACATTTCTTGCTCCAAGACTATACAATGAGATACCAGAAATCATAAAATGTCTAGTGCCTTTAAATTCATTCAAGTATGGTTTAAAACAATGGATAGTAAATAATAATCGCATTAAAATCCACCAACTTGTAGACATATGTAAGTAATACCTATTATTACTAATATCTATAGAATACAAATATTCCTGAATTGACCCTTATTTGTTGTTTCTATTTTATAATAATTACCTTGTACCCAAATAACAAGTTTTTACCTTTTTTGGGGCACTTGTTGTTTATTGTATTTTATTTATTTTATATTTATAATAAACTATACGTAAACGTATTTTTTATGGTAAATAATAGGCATAATATAAATAAAATAAGAATTTGATTGACGCAAAAAACAGATCAAAAAGAAAAGTAAGTGGATTTTAGAGGGTACTTGATACATGCTTTCGAAAACAAATGTCTTTTTTGACATTTTTTATAACGAAAATGTTACGCTTCAAAATCCTTATATTATTTATCATATAATTTTTTTTCGTTTCAAAAATTATCTACCCTGGTCTGTTATGGCAAATGGTTTCGTTTTTAGTCCTGTCACATTTCATGAGCTGCATCCCTTATATAGTTTTAGTTTAGTTTATTGTGACAAAGAATCAATACACAGATATGTGGATACATTTCAATCATATATAAACGTTTTACAATAAATTTGAAAAATGCCCAAGAAGAAGGCTCTTGTGCTGGGTATCAAACCAATTCATAGTGACAAAAAAATGTAATATATAGATACAAAGGTAGTTAGGAGTGTAAGAAACAAATAACTCTTAATATAGTAACAAAAAGTAGAATTAAAAATACTACTGCTAGAAAACCCTAAAAAAATACATAATAACTAATCTCAGTAAGTTTTTTTGAGTACTATACATAAAATATAAACAAAATCTTGGATGTTTTTGTACTACACGTAATACGTATTAAATAGAAAGTAGGATCAATTAGTCTCAACAGAAAAAATACAAAATATGATGGATGCTAGTTTGACTGTATGGTGCTACAAATAAAAAAAATAGGCATGGCCTTGTGCAGCAAATATTAGACAAAAAAAAATTATTCTGTATTATTCTGTGAGGCCGTGGCTAGATAGGACTCAAGCGTGGTGATGGGAGGAAGTTTTAAGTATTTACGTGTTTTTTAATTCACTACTAGGTACCGTTTGCAACCAAACTTTCCTTTTTTTAAAATATGTCATGTTGTCCATTTGTCTTAGGGCAGGAGGTATCAGTATAGTATATAAACAATTTTTTCTAAAAACTAAAGAGGAATGCTTAATCTATGCGAAGCCCGGAGTTCTATGTCTAAATTGAAAAACTTTCATTCTTTTGCAATTTTCCGACCCAGTTTCCGATTTTTGTTTAAGTGAAAAAAAGCAATATGCAACGTCGGATGAGATAAAGGCAAACAACAGGTACAGTTGGTATAAATTGTAAGGGGCAGAAAGTCTCAAACTCCGCGAGGTCGATGGATCAGGCTTTTTCTATAAAAAGGGGTAGACAACCTCTTGCTGCCGACCTGAGGGTACGTTCGTTCGAAAATCGTCCAATTAGCGTGGCGCGGCGCCCTGTTCAGTGTCGGCCTAACGAAAATTAATCCCGTGGCGCTGCCACGGTGGCGGTGGTGGCGGAATCCCAGTTCAACTCAAACATTAGTCCGAGCCCATTAAGCAATAAAGACGGAATCAAGTAGATTCCGTCGCTCTTGCCGCAACCAGACATCGCGTCGCTAAGGGCACTCTCCCACCAGTAATGTAACTTCAAATTCGTCCCCCCCCCCCGCAAGATACCTCACGCAAGAATTTTTCGGTAGCTTCTTTTTTCATAATATATCATGTATATATACAGGGTGAGTCCCAAGTTGATTCTTTTTTTGAACTGTGTATAGAGGTAGATGAAATAAACAACTTTTCCAAATAACTTTTATGCAAAAACTGAAAAATAAGCGAGATACAGTATCAAGCAAAGTAAGTGTAGATCCTGGTCTGGGCCTGTGTTAAGACGTACCTAGTCTCTTTATGTTTAGTTTTATGCTCGAATTTCTCGAATCTTATCAACAGGCATTGTACCCGATTGTATTACCAATTTAAAATAAACAAAGTGACTACTGCACTATCTGATATGTGCAATACTTAATCGATAAGACTAAAATCCGAGCAAAAAACGAAACATATTCAAAGTAGGTAGGTATGCTTTGATGCACAAGCCTAGATTTACATTTTTTATTTTGGACCTCACTTATTTTTCAGCTTTTTTGAAAAACTAGTTTATTTCAACGACTTCTATATACAATTAAAAAAAGTACCAACTTAGGACTCACCCTGTATATATTAACGAGAGATTCTTGGAGTTTGGCCAAAATTTTGAAAAGAAACACGGGTCATTGCATAAAAGAGAGCAAGTTGCAGACAAGCCTTCGGCAATATTTATTGCCATCTTCAAGGCTTTAACGTTGAGGTTTGCTCGTAAAAAACAGCAATGTACATTGAGTTACAGACTTTCAAATGCAATTCTCAAACAAAAAACGTCAAAAAATATTTGGCTCTCCACTCCATCCACAACACAGGTCATACAAATAAACGACACATAGGTGTAAAATCCAAATTAAACAACGATCTTTACATGTTTAAATCACCCGAAAAATTACAAAATTCGTGGTTTGAAAAGAGACATTTTTTGATGGATTTTTTTTTAAGAAGGTCCATGTTTAGTTTGTATTGTAGTGTATTGGTTATTTGTATGACATGTGTTGTAGGAGACATCGAGTTAAATTATCTAAAAATTGGTTGACGTATATGCTCCCTTGCCGTATTTTTCCATTTACTGCGGATACTGCGCCGATTTTTAGGGTTTAGTTTAAAATGCAATACTGTCCCACATTTTCAATGTTCATAAGTATTATTTGTAAAAAATATTAAAATACAAGAAAAGCAACCTTTTAATTTACTACTTTCTTGTTGCACAAACGATCGCGCATGAGGACCCTGGGCCTCTAAGACTACGCGGGGCCTCCAAAACCGCGGGCCCCCCCGCAGCTGGGGGCCCTGCGGGCTTTTAGGTACGCCACTGGCTCCTACTGCGCGCTATGAGAAGGGCTTTTCCTCACCATGCAACGCATGGACTTCCGATACGTTTTATAGGAGATGATCAGACTCAACGTGTTACCTGCGTTCAGATCTTTCTGTGGGCCTGCACTGGCCTCTTGTCTGTATGTGAACCATCTCTCACACTCAAAAAGTGCATGCGTCGCCATATCTAGCTGTCGGCAATGATGGCACTGGTCATCGGTAGCTCTTCGTAATCCTACCCTTTTCCGAAAGACACGGAACGGGCCATGTGGCGTTCGAGCCTGCGTCAGGAAACAGCAAGTAGTCCTGTGCTCGCTGTCAACCCATCCTCCTATTATTGATGTATCAGTCTTTTCGTCCACTGCGTAACCTCCGTCGTTTGAGGCCTATCTACTGCCACTTCTCTCTATGGTCCGTTGTCTACAGTCTTTCTGCCTCGTCTCTGTCTTCCCTTGTGAGACATAGAACTCTCTTCTCCCTTCAGCCACCGTACATTAACAAAGTAGGGTCACTCGCCGTGCCGACTTTGATGTGAGTCTCACAAATGCGAGCCGCCTCGATTTGAGAGGGGTTCCCTTCGTGCGGTCTCGTTCACTTACAGGGAATCCGACTGTGCGATATTGTCGACGTCAACGTTCGACGTTCACTTTACTTATAGATCCGATCGATTGTATCCCGTGCACCGTGTCGCCTGTTAGGTGGTGTTAGGTGGACTGACCCTGTAAACCAAAGCTGTTAGCGTTCGGCTACTGCTGGAGATCAGCGGGCGCCAGAAATTCGCCAGCTTGCGTAGTATCTGAGAGCAGAGTTGGAAAGGCAACATTGAGTGACCCTACTTGTCTTTGTTAATGTACGGTGGTTTCGCCCACACGAGCGCTGAGCGGAGCATCTCACGCGGCCTGACGGCTCCCAGAGGCAAAAAAAAACCGTAGCCTAAGCCGTTTTCACCAGACCTGCGGTGAGCGAGGCGAAGTAATTCAAGCAATTTTATTGGTTCGTTAAAAACACATTCCTCGTAACACATCTTCGTCAAGCTCTTGGGAATCAACATCAACAATAACATGTCCTGGCACGACCACGTCGCCGTCGTCAGTATTGCTAAAACCGCATCCCAGAAGCTTGGAGCTTTGTTCCGCTGTAGGAAGCTGTATACACCAGAGCAACTGCTGCTACTCTACAAGGCACAGATCCGACCATCGCTGGAGTATTGCTGCCATGTGTGGGGATGCGCTCCCAAACAGTCTCTAAAGGTTCTGGACACCATCCAGAAAAGAGCAATTATACTAATCGGTCCGCCTAACCTCACAAAGGATCTCCACACCCTAGAACATCGAAGAAGGGTGGCTCACCTGCCCCTGTTTTATAGATTCTGTCACGGAAGATGTTCGAGTGAGCTCTCCCAGATAAAACACCACAGGCCGTCCGAACCAGGAACACTAGAGAAACTCTGCGAGCTCATCCTTACCAATTCGAGGCCCTTATTCCCCGAACCAGTCACCTTCAGCATTCCTTCTTTTGGAGAACTTCGACGCTGTGAAATCAGCTGCTGGGGAATTTGTATCTCGACGCTACAACCTGCAGCGTTTCAAATCTAACGTACACCGACACCTATCCTCTTGCAGCGCTCCTACAGCGCCACAGACTTTCAGCCTTTGCGGGAGGCCGACCATAAAAAAATCTCTGGTGGAAGCGCAGCCTGAAAAACCATTCGTATTCAGATCGACTGAGAATCCTTAACTTGACCACTTTGGAGGAACGTAGGATGAGAGGCCAGTTGATTGAAACTTATAAAATCATTTATGGACATTATTCCTGTGATATTAACTTCTTCCACCAAAGTAACAACCTACATCTGCGAGGACACTCACTCAAGTTATCGTCTGAATTATGCCACCGACTTGGCAGGAAGAATTTTATCACCAATCGCATAGTTTCCGAGTGGAATAGACTACTAGAGGAAGTGGTGACTGCTCCTTCAGTTAATGCTTTTAAAAATAGACTGGATGCTTTTCTGTGCAGCAGAGATACTTTTTAATCAATTTTATAGTGTAATGCGAAACTTTGTGACTATTATGTGATGGCAGTTTACCGGCTTTTGCCGCCTACTGTCTTTTCTGATAATAATAATAATAATAATGTTCTACGAAAGACCTTCTCGCCTTTTCCAACAGCCGCCTCCAGCCATAGAGCAGCCGCCAACTGCTGATCGCGTGGAGGCCTTTTGGAGGGACATTTACGAACAACCCAAACCTCTCTCAGCAGACACTCCGGCCTTGGCGCAGTTCGAGTCCGTTTGTAGGAGGACTCCTAACTTGAATGTACTGCGTCACCCGATAAACACGGAAGAAATTCTTGACGCCTTACGAGGCGCAAAGAATTTCGCAGCTCCTGGCCCGGATGGCATAAACACCTACTGGTGGAAAAAATTCCCCAGTTGCCACCGGCATTTAGGTAGAGTTTTTAACTCGTGGCTAAATCAGGAGCAGCCAATTCCGGCTTGGTTTGTCGAGGGTCGAACCGTGCTTCTCCCGAAGACCGGAGATTTGTCTGATCCCAAAAACTACAGGCCAATAGCATGTCTGAACGCGTGTTACAAGCTCTTCACCAGAATCTTGTACATGCGTATCCTTCAAGCTGTGAATCCTGTATTTCTCGACGTGTATGAACAGAGAGGGTCAAAGAAAGGAGTAGCTGGCTGCAAGGAGAACCTGTTGATTGACCGATGTGTCACGCAGGACTCTGTGCAGTACAAGCGAAACCTTTCTATGGCCTGGATTGACTATCGCAAGGCATTCGACAGCACGTCTCATGACCTCATTGTGCGGCTGTTGGAATGTCTTTCGGTGGATAATCAGATAGTGGGATGCATCAAACAACTGATGCCGCTCTGGAAGACCCGGTTTACCATAACATCAGGTGAAACTCGGGTTCAGACAGAGTTGGTGTCATTGAAAAGAGGTGTCTTCCAAGGAGACTCCTTGAGTCCCTTGCTCTTTTGCATCTCACTTTTGCCTCTGTCCATAGCGCTGAGAAATACTAAAGGATACAGCTGTGGCACGCCCAATAACCGGAGGCACAAGGTCACCCATCTGTTTTATATGGATGACCTAAAACTTTATGCCTCCGGCCAACGCGAACTACAACAATCGCTGAGGGTGGTGCAGGAGTACAGTCATGCTATCGGAATGGAGTTCGGGACAGACAAATGTGCATTGGTTCATCTCAAGAAAGGACGAAGCGGAGATAGTGGAGATGAGGAACAGCTCGTTGATGGGAGCATCTTGCGACAACTGCATGCCGGAGATACTTACACCTACCTTGGAGTGGCGCAGCGTCATGTCCAAGAGGCAGCATTGGTTAAAGAGTGTCTCCGCCGCAAGTATTTGCACCGACTCCGGCAGATCTGGTCGTCAGAACTGTCCGGCAAGAACAAAGTCGCTGCCACAAACATGCTTGCGGTCCCATTGTTATTATACACCTTTGGTGCTATACACTGGAAAGTGAACGAGCTGAAGGAAATCGACACGAAGACCCGCAAAAGGATGAATATGGAGAGAAGCCTGCATCCTAAGTCCTCTGTCCCGCGAATATACCTCCCGCGACACCTGGGAGGGCGTGGACTATTGAGTTTGGAGCGTCTGCACAACAGAGTAGTACTGGCCACTGCCTGCTATGTAACGAACAGCACCGATCCCCTGATCCGCTTTGTGCGAGAGCACGAGAATGCGGGAAAAGGAGCCTTTCTTTTTAGCGCAGCGAAACGAGCAGCCGAGGAGCTCAGCCTCACACTCGACTTCAAGCGGAGGTGTCAGCAGTCCATTACGGAACTTGCTCCCGCAGAATTAAAATCCCACCTTAAAACTGCCGAAGTCGACTTCCTTTTAAGACTTCATAAAGATAAGCCAATGCATGGAATCTTCTACAAACATCTGGAAGAGCATGGCTTGTCTGAGCAGTTGACCTTCTCTTTCCTAAGGTCTAGTGGGTTGAAGTCGGAGACTGAGGGCTTTATAATGGCTTGCCAAGACGGTGTCTTCAACACCTTGGTGTACCGTAAAAGGGTTATGGGTGTAGATATACCCGACACCCTTTGTAGAGCTTGCCGACAGGCGCCAGAGACGCTTATGCATCTCTTGTCGGCGTGTAAGACGTACGCTGGGACGGCTTACGTCCATCGGCACAACGCGGCTCTACGAGTGCTCTACTATCATTTGAGGCACTCATACGGTATCGATGAGACACCGGTGCTGCCATACGCTCCAGGGGATATAGAGTCCGTTGTGGAGAACGAGAGATGCCGGATTTACTGGAACTACTCGTTCCCCACGCTCGAGCTTGTACAGGCAAACAAGCCCGACATAGTCCTTCTCGACCACCAACAGAAGACGATGTTCGTTATTGAGTTTTCGGCGCCTGCCGAGGTGAACATCGTCTCTAAGGAGGAGGAAAAGCGGACCAAATATCAGGAGTTGCTCGGACAACTTCGCAGGCTCTGGCCAGACTACACTGTAAGTCTGCTGGTTATGGTCATTGGATCCCTAGGTGGAATGAGGAATACGCTGCTCTCTGCACTGCGCAAAATACCGGTGTGCCGTGCGGCGGCGCACATCTTAGCCGCCAGAATGCAGAAGGCAGTCATCCTTGGGTCCCTTCGTCTACTTAGGGCGCACGATTCGCGGACCCAGTGATTGCTCACCTCACGGTGTGAGGAGTAGTCATTGGGTAATGGAACAGCAGCCCGGTGTGTCGGAGCCCGGGCTGCACTTTTTTGTTTTTATTGACATACATAATAACCGCAGTCATGCGAGAGAAGCTTGAAAAAACACAATAATAATAATAATAAAAGAGAAATTTCCTAATCGTACTGATCTATAGCGAAAATTAATCCGACAGCGGTGGCGGTGTGCGAATCGAGCCGGCTCACGCCAAAATTCGCCATCTAAAATATGTTAAAATGTAAAAAAAGAAGTGCCGCGCACCAGCAGAGGCCCATCTTAGGATGAATAGGAGGCGCGCGCATTCTTTTACATTTTACAGCCTGTTTCGAGTTCTCGGAAAAGATACCTGAGATAAAACATAATCGGCATTCCTCGACTGCACACGGACATAGGCGTACGCGGACGGACCGCTTCTATGGCCACGTTCCAGTTGCGATGAGTAAGATACTCCCAGTATCCAGATAAATAACGGTGGCCAAGAACACCAGCTCTTCAAACTATCGTATCAGCGAGGCGTGTTTAAGATTCGATGCGTACAACCCATTTCAAATCGATCCTCTCGATTGTAGACCTGTAGCCCTTCTCAGCATCATGTCCAAGATTGTGGAGACTGTCATTAACACACAGCTCCTGAAGTATCTCGACAACAATAACATCGTAGGTGATCGCCAGTATATGGCTTCCGTAAGCGTAGGTCTACGGGTGACCTCCTGGCTTGCGTCACTCACTTGTGAAACAGAGCAATTGAAAATAATGGCAAATCCCGTGTAGTTAAACTCGATATATTGAAAGCCTTCGATAGAGTGTGACATGAGGGCCTTCTGGTCAAGCTTGTTGCTTGTGGACTACCAGCTGGCCTGTGCCAGTGGCTGAATAGCTTTTTGAACGTCCGATCTCTGTTTGTGGTAGTCGAACGCTGTTCATCAGACGTATTTTCAATAAACGCTCGTGTTTCTCAGGAATCTGCACTATCCCCTACACTGTTTCTGCTGTACATCAACGAGCTGCTGAAAATAACGTCCAATCTAATCTATACCTTTGCAGACGACAGTACATTAATATCATGGATGGAACCAGTCAAGCCACTATCACCCAGGAGATGAGGGTACGTCGGCGACAGCAGCATGCCTCACAGATCAACGTAGATATCAAAACAATTGTCAAGTGGGGATTAGTAAATAAAGTACAGTTTAACGTAAAGAAAACAACCTTGACGAAGAAGCCTCACGTTGCCTTAACAACTGTAGAAATGGAGGGTCACCCAATAGTCGAGACACCTTCTGCCAAGCTTTGCTGCTGATGCACGACATCGGTATCGCTAAAACGGCATCCCAGAAGCTTGGGGTTTTATTTCCGCTGTAGGAAGTAGGAAGCTGTATACACCAAAGCAACTACTGCTGCTCTATAAGGCACAGATCCGACCATCGCTGGAGTATTGCTCCCATGTGTGGGGATGCGCTCCCAAACACACTCTAAAGCTTCTGGATACTATCCAGAACCGAGCAATTAGATTAATCGATACGCCTGACCTCAAAAAGGACCTCCACAGCCTGGAACATCGAAGGAGGGTGGCTGACCTATCCCTGTTTTACAGATTCTATCACGGAAGATGTTCGAGTGAGCTCTCCCAGATAATACAGGCCGTCCGAACCAGGAACACTAAAGAAGCTCTGCGAGCTAATCCTTACCAGGTCGAGGTCCTTACTCCCCGAACCAGTCTCCTCCAGCATTCCTTCTTTTGAAGAACTTCGACGCTGTGGAATGAGCTGCCGGAGAATTTGTTTCCCGATGGCTACAACCTGCAGAGCTTCAATTCTAACGTGCACTGACACTTATCATCTCGCAGCGCTTCTACAGTGCCATAGGCTTTCAGTCTTTTATTGTAGTAGAATAAAAAGTATTGATCCGAGATTTGTGGAAGCACTATAAAATGGTTGATGCCAATAATCTACTAAATATATCGACTCGTCATGCAAAACTGCGGACTAGGGGGTGGGTGATTCAGTGGTTAGAGTAGAGGGCTCATGACCGGAAGGTCCTAGATTCGATTCTCGTTAGAGGCGAACATTTGTTTCTGTTTTTTTTTCAATCAAAAATAAATCCATAAAAAAATCACGAGAAACCCCACCTGAGCTGTCACTGTTGGCGTCTAATTAACCGTGCTCTTCCTAGAGTGGCGCCGGGAAACAGTAACAAAGCCTATACAGAATGCGAGGCTAATGACCAAAGCAGTCCATGCCGAAGACACAAAAGTATCATATTCGTGATGTCAAATAGTGTTTTCGTGGTAGTATCCGCTTTAAAGAAGAATTCTAGTCAGTTTTCCCCATACCACAAGTCAACCAAATTATACTTTAGCCACTATACTGAATATAATATAATAATACTAAAAAAATAATCATTGTCAGTTTCATTTTATATTTTAATATTTCCTTAGCGTTTGTTTTGACAAAAACTGCACAGGTGGCCGAAATGTTAGTAAAATGCTTTCTTCAATCAGATTATTGTGTTATTTCAAAATTAAAAATATCAATAATCAAATTTTAAAATTTGTTGGCTATACAAAGAGTCTTGGGGTCGTTATTGACACCAAATTGAGGTTTATCGAGCACGTTAAAAAGTATTTCTCAAAAAACTTATCTAAGGCTCCGTACCTTGACTGCAAACAGATTTCTTTTAAATTATAAATAACATAAGAAACGCATCAATTTTAACGTTCATAAAATTTGTAAGATATCTATAAATTGTGTCGTGTATACTGTACATTTTAGCTCCCACTGACTCACTGAAGTCGCTGAAGAGAGCTTATGCAGAGACTCTGTCTATCCGTCCGTCCGTCTGTCCGTATACAAAAGATATCCAAAACTACAGGTGCTAGAAAAAAACTAAATACAGATTCGGAATCAGCATGAAATATGGCTTCCGGTTTTAAAAAAAATTGATTTAAATTACGGCAGGTAACTAACGACATATTATGTACGTTGTATTGATATTCCTGAAGCACAGGCAGCGTGGCCGAGCGGTTAAGACGCTAGACACAAGTCCGAACCGGTGTGAGTTCGAATCTCACCGCAATCAACAACGTTTTTTTCTTTTTTCTAAGATTAGATGTTAAATTTGTTGATTAGTAGTCCGGTTTTATATAAATATAATAAAAAATTAAATTTTTATACCAACAAATTCAACAGTGAGAGCGCCATTCGAATTTACTCAAGTAAATTCTTCCCTACTTTTTTATATTGTATTTTCTTTTTGTTTCTGTGCAAATAGCAAGTCCGTAGGTAAACAAATAAATTGTTTGTGACTTCAGTTTTATGCGCCAAATGAGCATGATGAATTATTAGCTTGTTGAACTGAAATATCTAAGCATTAGCACGAGATTCTAAAAGACCACTGGCTGGTTATGTATATTTGTTTCAATTTGTGTCCATTTCCGCGCACCATCAAAAGCATCTAGTTAAATGCAACCTACGTCAGGAATGCAGCCATCTGTATATCTGTATACATTATCTGTGACGCATCAAATAATGCAATTGAGTGCATTAGTGATGAAATCAGTATGTCTGCATTCACGTTGTGTAGTCTGGACGAGGTCCGGTCCATATTTGGGAAAAAACATAAACATAAAAATAAATAAAAAGTAGATGATTCCTATTAATGAAATGATTGATCCAATTGAGGATATATATTTTAGATTAAGAAAGCATCGGGGTAATCCGAGTAGCGTCGCGGTATCCTAGTCCTAGAAAATGCTTCGGGAAAAACGTTAAATTTACTCCAATAAATATAATAATAAATTGAATTTTTAAGAAATAATTATTTAATGTAACTCCAGGGGGAATCATTGGATGATTTCTGCTCTAATAGCAAAAACGGCTCCTATGGAAAGGACATAATGAAAATGGGCTACTACATAGTAAGTATCGTGTAAAATAATATCGATTGAAGAATTAGCTAGGACTACCCCTGTTAGACCTCGTACTTTAAAAAGAAATACAAATCCTAAGACTCATATAGTTAGTGGTCTGTTTAAAATTTGTGTACCATGGAAAGTTGCCAGTCATCTAAATACTTTAATCCCAGTGGGAACTGCAATAATCATAGTTGCGGAGCTAAAGTAGGCCCGCGTATCGACATCTATTCAAATAGTAAATATATGATGTGCCCATACTACAAGTCCTAATAATCCAATTGCTATCATAGCATAAATCATACCGAGAGTTCCGAAGGCTTCTTTTTTACCTCTTTCTTGACTAATAATATGGAAGATTATTCCAAATCCTGGTAAAATTAAAATATAGACTTCTGGATGGCCAAACAATAAAAATAAGTTGATAGAGAATAGGGTCCCCTCCCCCTGCTGGATCAAAAAATGCGGTATTTAAATTTCGGTCTGTTAGTAGTACAGTAATAGCTCCAGCTAGTACTGGGAGTGATAGGAGAAGTAAAATTGCTGTAATTGTAACTGCCCACGAAAATAGGGGTATTTGATCTATTTTTATTCCTCTTGGTCGTATATTAGTACAGTTTCACTTAAATAGCATAGTTATAGCCCTTAACCCTTAGCGTGAGATATGAAACGACTCGAAAAATATATTTTTAACCACTAAAAATTGCTTGAACCTGCATTTTCGATAAGTTTGAAACTGTCCATATTTTTTACATTACTTATGATAGAATCTGTAAAATAGGGACAAGCCAGCCACCTTTCTTCGATGTTGCAGGCTGTGGAGATCCTTTGTGAGGTTAGGCGTATCGATTGGTCTAATTGCTCTCTCCTGGATAGTGTCCAGGGGCGGATTTATGATTTTTCTAGGAGGGGGCGGATCAGCGCTAACACACATCGCCTATAAGTTTGTGAAGAGTAAAAAAAAGCTCTCAACCCAAATTTTTGTATTTATACAGAGTGTTAATTAAGTATGTTAACAAACTTTAACCACGAATAGTACTCCGAAGAATAGAAAGAAAATGTCATATGAACATGGGTCCGGAAAGCTTCCTAAGGGAGCTACGCTCATTACAAAATTGCGAATTTAGGTACGATGAGCAAACTTTTGACGCTGAATCTGATTCTGAATTCAGAATTTCATAACTTTAATCAGAGGCGAATCATACGGGAGGAGTTAAGGGTAAAAATAACCCCATTTTCTAAATGGGCCTGCATCGATTCAATAATTTGCATTTTTCTCGAAAACGGTTAGCCCTATCGAGATGTACCAAGAGACCGTTTTTACGTGGAAATCTCTGAGATACCATATTCTAAAATCAAAATGTCAAAAAAATTACCATTCAGAAAATGGGGTTATTTTTACCCTTATCTCCTCCCGTATGATACGCCTCTGATTAAAATTATGAAATTCTGAATTCAGAATCAGATTCAGCGTCAAAAGTTTACCCATCGTACCTAATTTCGTAATTTTGTTATAAATGGTTTCGAGAATATCGAGGGACAACCGTCTTCAGGGTGCCCCATGCAAAGGAACGTAGCTCCCTTAGGAAGCATTTCCGGACCCATGTTCATGTGACATTTTCTTTCTATTTTTCGGAGTACTATTCGTGGACAAAGTTTGTTAACATACTTAATTAACACCCTCTATATAAATATTTTACACTTTCCATTTTCCATCACAGCTCTAGGAGCGGCGGACCAGCCCTGCCACCCTCTGGACACTCAAAAAAAGCTCTCAAACTTTTGGTATTTATATAAATATAGTATGCTTCCGTAGGACTCTAGGGGGGCATACGCCCCCCTCGCCCCTCTAAATCCGCCACTGTCCAGAAGCTTTAGACTTTAGAAAGTACTTCGGAGTGCATCCCCATCCATGGGAGCAATACTCCAACGATTGTCGGATCTGTGTCTTATAGAGCAGCAGTAGTTGCCCTGGTGTATACAACTTCCTACAGCGGAATAAAACTCCAAGCTTCTGGGATGCCGTTTTGGCAATACTGACGATGTAGTCGTGCCAGGACATGTTATTGTTGATGTTTTGATCACCAAAAGCTTGACGGAAGATGACTCGACTATTGGGTAACCCTCCATTTTCACAGTTGGTAAGCCAACGTGAGACTTCTTTGTCAGTGTTGTTGCCTGAGTTTTCTGTTCGTCAAACTGTACTTTATTTACTAATCCCCAGTCGTATCTACGTTGATCTGTGAGGCATGTTACTGTCGCCGACGTACCGTCTCCTGGGATGATAATGGCTTTTCTAGTTTTATGCATATATCAATGTACTGTCGTCTGCGAAGCTGTAGGTTGGATTGGATGTTATTTCCAGCAGCTTGTTGATGTACAGCAGAAACAGTGTAGGGGATAGGACAGATTCCTGAGGAACACCGGCGACAACAAACAGAGATCGGTCGTTGGAAAACCTATTCAGCCACTGGCGCAAGCCATAGCCATAAGCAGCAAGCTTGACCAGAAGTACCTCATGGCACACTCTATCGACGACATTCGATATGTCAAGTACAACATGAGTTTCGCCATGATTTTCAATTGTTCTGTTCCACAAATGAGTGACGTAGGCCATCAGGAGGTCACCCGTAGATCTATGCTTACGAAGCCATACTGGTGATCATTTATGATGTTGTTGTTGTCCAAATATTTCAGGAGCTGTGTATTAATGACAGTCTGCATAACATGATGCTGAGAAGAACCATAGGTAGGTCTATAATTGATAAGATGTGTTGTACCCAGCCAATCTTTCATGCAGCGTGTAATGCCTCTCTGATACGATAGTTTAAAGAGCTTGCAAAAATAGGTGCAAGCTCAGCGGCTCAGCGTTTAAGGACAATGGCTGGAATGAATTTGGTCAGGACCAGTAGCTTTCTTCGTGTATAGTTTTTGGGAGATGCTTTTTAGATTTCGATGTTGAAATTTGCCCTCTGCTATTCTCGAATTCACGTTTATGGTGGTGGTCGCAGTACTTCCTTGGGAGTACAATTTTGCCTCTCTAAGATGTCTGCTTTTTCTTTAGGAGTAGAAGCGATGGACTTGTTCCCTCTGGTCATAGCTTAACCATGATAAAGTAATTTCGCTTATTACATACATAATTTTTGGAGAAAATTGACCTGAATTTTATTAACAAAAATGTCAGTAATCCTTTATTGACTGATTCATAAAAGGCCTTTACGGAAACACTGATCTGGATCCGGATAGATCAGTTATATGTCAAACAACTGTCAAGTGGGATTTATGATTCCATGAATTTAACGGACATCGAACAACGAAAAAGTTGGTTTAACAATAAAAAACATACGGCAAAGTAAAGCAGCTACTGATCTGAATCATCCGATCGCAATCACTTGCTGTACAAGAGTGAACTACCCTATTTCTGGCCGATTCCAGATCACTGTCCGAACGTCAGGAATAGTGATCCAACTGATCGGGTTAATCCGATCACAGTTCCCGTAAAGGCCTAATGTTACTCGGATATTACATAGTCTATAAACAATATGCGTACTACACAATCTTCAATTTTTTTTATTTATACGGATGAGCGCTACGTCGGGTCTGCACTATCTCAGATCAGGATTCCTTATGCCTCTTTCATATAAAGTATTTATTGGCTATTGTAAACCACGCCCCCAGAATGCAATATGCCTCCATCATAAATTTGAAATCAAAGTTGCATACCGTATACTTGGTTCACGTTAGAAATTATGTCTAACAACCGCGATTACTTGCCATTCCATTGTTTTGTTTCTAATGCAACTGGATATCATGCTGACCTCGTCTTTGCTTCTGAGAAACAAACTCCACTAAAGAGCCTAACAGACATTGTTGTATAATTTTACAACATATGTATGTATATTAATGGAAGCCGTCGTATCTAAAACGTTATGATCGTTAATGTTTGTGTGTGTTCTTGCATTCTCTAGCTCTATGCATTCTGTTTTGTAAGAAACAGGAAGCGAAACGCTCATTCTAGTATGCATAATTGATTTTCATAAGCAAAACTGAAGACGTCATTTTTATTAGGTATACGATGTTGTTTAACATATACTCTGAATTTGTGATGAGACAGGTATTAGACAACTGGAATGGCAGTGTAACTATTGGCGGAAGCAAAATATCCAACTTTTGCTGACGATACAACCCTTATTGCAGCTTTTCAGGAAGAACTGGTAGCTCTATTAGAACAATATAGTGCAGCAGTCTTGGTATTACCTACAATAAGACCAAGGTTATGATCATAGATGAAGAGCATGATAATCATCGAGAAATAAAGTCAATAGGCCGTTGTGAAGTAGTTCAAAGTTTTGTATACCTCGTTTCTTTGATCGACAACTCGGGTAGCTGTGAAAATGAGATTCGACGGCGCATTCAACAGGCACGTGTGACCATGACAAAGCATACTAAAATATGGCGTGACCATAACATCACTAAAGCTACCAAAATGTCGCTGGTTCAGTCTCTTGTGTTCTCCATATTTTTGTATGCCTCGGAAACTTGGACTGTTTAAAAGGCAGATCGAGCTCGCATAGTTGCTTTTGAAATGTGGACATGGAGGAGAATGCTGAGAGTTCCTTATACCGCCCATCGAACTAACGTTTCCATACTAGATGAGCTCGGTAATCCAAACAGACTATCATCCATTGCGTCGACGAGAATGCTAACATTCTACGGACATATTCACAGAAGCGATAATATGGAGAAACTTGTAGTTCGGGGCCATGCCCCGAGTGGGCGGCGCCGTGGCCGTTCCCCTACACGCTGGGTGGATACGACGAAACAGTTGCTGGATATGAGTATCAAGAGCGCCACTAAACTGACAGTAAATCGCGAACGATGGCGAGCTACAGTTCTCAAAGCTATTGATAATATTCGTGTCGGCAATACTCTAGCTCCGACTTAATGCATTTTACGAGTTCACAACATTGTGACTGTGATGATGATGATACGAGGGTTGCTCTCTTGTATGCTCTTTCATATTCAGCAGCATATAGCACCCGCGCTGTTCTGGTTGGCCAAGCGAACGCGCCGTGGCGTTCCACCAAGAAAAGAAGCTGCTGTTTAGCAGCGATTTTCTTTCGTTTGCCGTTACCCTCGGGTATCAGATCTTTTCTGTCGCCTGCTCTCACATTTTTATTAGACTTTTTAGATTCATCATTAAAACTAGATATACTGAAAATATACGTTTTCGCAAGGTTTCGGTCACAACGATAGCTTTCACAAAGATGCAAAAATTCAAATCGGAATTAGTGACATTGGTTGATATCTGAGCCAGAAAGCAGTTTTAGTTTAGATTGCTTTCGAAATTTGGCTTTGTCCCTATAAAATTCTTTACTGACGAAGAATATAACAAGCTGTTTTCGAAGTTATCAAAATCCTTGAATTGAGAATAGCGTTTTATGTTTATGTGTCTGATTTATGTCAAATGCCAAGCTTTCGTCTACGATTACACGCAACGTCCTCAAGGTACTATGACGACTGAGATTACTTTGGCACTAAGGGAACCGCTATGCTCAATTGCCATTAGTTGGGTCTCACTGTAGATTAGGTATTTGTAACTAAGGGGAAACCGCTTGGCGAAGGAAACTGGCACAGTTGCTTCAAATACTTCCAACAGTCTCGGGCGCTACTGCGACTAAAACCCCTTGTCTTCGCTAGGTGAAACTTTCTGAAATTACATGTAGCATTGCTTCAAGAAGTGATGTTCTTAGTGCTCCATCACTTCTCTTGTATTTTCTTCTTTCCATCTCCATTACGTCTCCGTCCTTTCGCCCAATAGCCTCTCTGATAAAATTGGCAACAATCCTCAACTCTCCTCTGAATTTAACATTTTTGATATCACATTTTCAGGTGCCACTTTTCCCAGACTTTGATCTTCTGTGTCTTTCTCAGGTTTCTATTTATACACTAAAAACGGTATGCCCTGCCAAATCTACCTGCACTCCTCTTTTCAAGTGTGGGCGAATCATTTCCGATATTCTTGGAAACATCCATGTCCATTTATCCTCTGAGTGAGAAAATAGGTCATATAACCATGTTGCCTTTCCACCCATGGTTTGATTTCCGGTATAAGCCTCTTGGTCCAGCTACTAGTATTCTCCATTCGTCAAGAGTCCTGCCAAATTTCCATCATGCTTTCTTTTGCTGTGTTTTTTCATTCACTCTTTTGTTCTTCTTTCGGTGCAATCAAAAGATCTGCAGGAGGTACTTTAGTTATTACCAATGCTGCACCTATTAATATAGTTCTGTAGGCTCTTACTATTCTCTTAGCCACCCTCCTTTGTAATCCCACAACCTTTTTCGTGTATATCTGCTTTTGTGTTGCTCTCTTCCAGGCGTTATACCCATACATCAGGATAGACTCAACAACCGATCCTAAAATTCTTCCACTTCTCTCTCCAGGGCCATCAATATTGGGCATTATTATGCTTAGATTTTACAGGACCTTGATGGTCTTGTCAGTGACTTTCTTCACGTGTTGTGCTATTTTCATATTTCTGTCTAGATATACGTCCAAGTATTTGAGAAATTCTACACTTGTAACGTTTACATCTGCTAGCTTTAGCGTGATCGTTTTCAGCTTTCTCCCAGCAGTGAGTAATACTACTTCCGTTTTGTGGGGTGCAATCTTCAGCTGCTTGTTCTCCATCCATTCATTGATGATTTCAAGAGCTTTTTTTGCAATTAGTACCAAGCTCTCTGGTGTCTTGCCTGTCACTACCATAGCTAGGTCATCTGCGTATCCAATTAGTTTTACTTTGTGAACCCTCAATCTCAGCACGCCATCGTAGTAGATATTCCAAAGTGTGGGGCCCAAGACTGATCCCTGAGGTACTCCACACATGACTTTCATTTCCTTTGTCTCCCCAATTTTTATTCATCTGTCCTCAAGACAACTAGCCAGGAGTGAGTCAAGCTCATTGCCTTGGACTCTGTGACCAAAACATACCAATTTTCAGACATTTAACTTTATGAGTTGCATGTAGGTTGACTTAGACTATATTTTAAAAATAATTACATTTATACAGGGTGATTAATAAAAGCGTTCCTTATAAAAGTTGTTTTTTCGAATGAAACACCCTGTATATTATTGCATATTTAGATTACCAAGTCAATTCTAGTATGACTTTATGTATCACACATAGAACTAAACGTGAAGCTTTAGTTGTAGATATCAATTTTTGGTATAAGAAGATATCAGAAAAAAATTGAATATCGCAGCGATTATGAAACTTAGAGGGCTGTGACTTTTCTGTGTCACTACACACTAAAGCTAAATTCAGATGCACACGACAACCGATATACGACACACGACGAACTGACTCTGTCATATAATCTAAAATGTATCCATTCACATGAGTCCGAAACTTTCGTACGAAATTTGGTTACAAACTTGGGAAATTTGTATTTTCATAGTTGGTACCTAAAACCTTAAAGTTAAAGCAAGTCTTTGCCCTGAAGAAATGGGTTCGCGAATACAATAAATTCTACTGAGCCGTGGACCAATAATTTGAAGCAAATATTTAGATGCATTACTTGACATTCGCAAATAATTAAAATATTTTTCTGTGTCAGTTAGCTTCATCTCCTGCAACATATTATGGTACGCTCCTTGCTTCTTTCAATTTTTAGAAATGTCTCGAACCCAAATTCTTTGCCTTCTTCCGCTTTTCTTCATTTTTATCCATAAGAGGGATAAAAGTAATGAAGAATTTACGTATTGCGCTCGCTGAATTATCATTTCCGAATACAAATTAATCAAATTACATGCAACATCGGATAAAAAGTTAAAATATTTTCAAATTATCCGACCGTCGTATAAAAGTTAAAATCATCGGACATTTAGTTTGGCGCCAATCCATTTTGAATATTTCAATCAATAGGAGCAGTTTCGTACCGTCGTATTGTCGGATGTCGTGTGCATCTGAATTTAGCTTTAGCATAAAATGCGTCAGCTTCTTCGACTTCTGCATCTGGAACTGGCCTCTTTGGTGTAGCTCTCAGAGTAACAACTGAACATAGAGGTAGTAAACAAACCACTTCAGCGTGGCGTGCTCAAAGCCATCATCTTTGACACTTCAGCCCCCAAACATTGCCAACTAACCTGAAAATTCTTCCAATGCAACCCATGTTACAAACACTCCTCTGCACTGTCCCATCTCGAAAAACTGTTAAACTACACTCGAATATAGCACAGCAAGTCCGTACAGCTTCACTACAGTTACCAACAAATAGCGAATTCGGTTTTACTAACCAAGCATGAAAGACGCAAACCAAAACAAACGTTTGACAGTCGGAGGTTACCGTATATAGGCGTTGCCAGCTCCTCAAAATTTATGTAAGACAGAATTTACGTTTATGATGAAGAAACATGCAGTAACGCAGTAGAGGTCAACAAATCTATCGAATTTGCTGTAATCATTCCTGAACCCTCAAAAATACCGTCTTTTTTAACGTACAATGGAATATTTATGGATACTATACAATTATGACGATAGTAAACAATTATGATTGCCGTATCTGGTGGTCAATATGACAACGTAAGAAAAGATGTTGGCCTATTAGAATTAGTTGTTTACTACCTCTATGTTCAGTTGTTACTCTGAGGTGTAGCTCAACCACCGACATCTAATTTTTCAAAGGCCGTAAGTATATTTGGCGTTTATTATATGCAGATCTATATGTAGTATTCCTGTGTTTCCCTAAGAAGTAATCAGCGCGTATACTAATTAGCAAACATTGGCGGCGGCCATAATTAAGGCAAAAACGTGCCGCATGGCTGGCGAAAAATTAAAACTGAAATTTTAAGGTTTGTTACCCTTGCAGGGTTATCTAGGTCACACGAATTACCTTTCAATGCAAACAAAGGAACTGTGAACTTGTTTCCGTTTTTAAAGCCGGTAAGAATACGCGATGCCTGTTTAAAAAAATTAAGTCAAGTTGATTGACTTAGTACTTCCCACACATTACGGTGATACCAGTTTATTATTTTCTCATAGCAAGAAGCTATAGTCTGAGATCCCCTTAGAACCAAATCATCGCCCGCCCGCCAGCAAAGAAAGGTGGATTATGTCTTTCACAGGTCAATGGGTCATCATCATAGTCACAATGTCTTAACAGACATGTAAAATGCATTTACACATTTCACGAGTTTCTCTTGGGATATCCTTAAGATCTTTAATGCAGTAGTTTTCCATTTGCCTTCTGCATCCTCATGCCGTTGACCAGATGGTATCTACTGGTTCATCCGCCTTTAGGGGCAATTTCTCACCCCAAGGACAACAAGGTGTCCTAACTCTTCTCAACTCGTCCACCCGAAGCTGTTGGTTGAAAAGAGGTTACTGCTTATACCGACAGTAGTTCCTGTTCTTTTTAGTCGCCTTTTACGACACGCAGATATACGATGGGAGATATTCTAACCCGCCCCCACACGGGCTGGTCAATGGGTAGCCTATTTGAATACAACAAATTTTTTAATTTTACAGCCCCTCACCTCCCAACCATCCCAATTTAGCCCCTACCCAAAAAATGATCCAGAGCCCTAAAACGCATAAAAACGGAGTTTGAGCTGTTATTATATTTTTAGTTGAGCTCAATTGTTTGGTTAACTTCTGAATTTTATTCCAAATGGTTGGGGTTAGGTCAAAAAAAGGTAGGTGTCTTTCTTTTACTGCTTCGCCGACATTTCGACTTTTATTAGGCCATCTCCACTACAACAATCAACAATAAAAGTTTTACAAACATATATACATGACTTTCTTGAATAAAGTAGGAAGTCCTTGGAGACTGGTTGCCATAGTTTGTTTATTTATTACGAGAGGGGATTGTTTTTGAAAACATAGAGAGTTCAGTCACCAAAATTTACACAATGCGTTTTGGAGTCTTTTTCACGAATATTTGCAGGTATGTTGTCTTTTGAGTTTGTATTATTAACTAATGTGGTCTGGCTACAATGTTTAAAGGGTTTCACAACGTATAGTATACCTCCGGGTTTTTAAGACGACTTTATATGGCGCAGGGTCTCTGCTTTACGTCTACTCTAGGTATTAGGTCCTGAGGGATTGCAGGCTGGAGGGGAGCTGTCTTATTTAGGTGTATCTATTTCAACCTTTGCGCTGATCCTCTTTATTGTCATGAACCATTCGCGTTTTCCATCCTCACCACGGTAGTAATACTGTGTCAAAATTTCATTAAAATCAATTCAGTAATTTCTACAATGCACAATACAGAACGATCTAATGCAATACTCGCATGTATACATCTTATTTTTTTATTTTTTTTATTTTTATTTTTTTATTTATTTTATTTATTTCATACATACAATCTCAAAAATAATACAACTAAAATTGTAAAAACACCGTGTGATTATAGGTATCAAAACAAACTTGTTTGAAAATTTCAAAAAATAAAAGCAGATGCAGTAATTGACACAGTTGTAGAAAAAGTTTACATTGAAAAAATGGACACAAAAATACGAGTAGACACCTAAGCTGAAAGCTTGTGTGTGTCATATACTGGATGGAAACAACTAAAAGTGATGGTCATGGAGTATGTATATACACAAGAATAAGACAGAAAAAAAACTGATGGAAGAATTTACAAGAAAGTGATTGATAGGCACAAGAATAATTACAGCACTCAATTAATGATTGAAATAAGCTTATTTAAATTGTATAATATACAGGGTGGGCCAATAGTGCGTGGACGGAGGATTGTGGGCTTAATAAAAAATATTTCAAAAACCTGTCACTTGATCATGGTAGAGACCCTTGAGGGCTATAACTTAAAAATATTTTCACTCAAATTTTGACGTTCATACAGGGTGATTCATATCAAACTTACATTTTTTTAAATGGAAACCCCTATATATTATTACATATTTGGATTCCATGGTCAATTTTAGTGTGACTTTATGTATCACACATGGAACTTTAAACGAACCGTTCAGGCGCAAATCACCATTTTTGGTATAAGTAGGTATCAGAAAAAAATTGAATATCGCAACGATTATAAAACTTAGAAGGCCGTGACTTTGCGGTACAACTAAGCACGAAACGCGTCATCTTAGGTCAGACGGCTAAAATTTGATTCTTTTTGTACTTGGAGAAATCAGTAGATTAATTAAGGAAACTACAATCACAGATAACTTGATTTTTTCAAATGGCAATGCCTATTTTGGTTTAAAAAATCGAATGTAAAATTTGATTACCTTTCTAACGATATATCATTCTCGATATCAATTTTTCTTAGTTTTCATTTTATTTCAAATTTTTAGTCAAATCGGTGTTTTTCAATTTTCCTGCGTGCAAGCAACCTAGCAGGCCATGAAAAATAAACAAAAGCTCGTTAATATGGAAGAAACCAACTAACTTAGTAGAAAGATGCAAACTAACTGGAGCAACGAGGCAAGATTATGAAAATTCCTTGCAATATATTAGCTCTAACCGGATACAACAGCCCCAAGATGTCTAATGTAAATGAGTAGCTGGGCTATGATAGAAGCGTTTGTTTTTCACAGCCTACTAGCTATTGAGCTCTACTAGAGCTTGACAACTTTCCAAAACGATTAAAAATTTTGAAACAAAAGCAAAACTACCAGCGATTTTTGCTTACAGTCTAACATGTTTAGAATTTCACATCTAATGGGATAAAAAGATTATTCACTTCCGTTCAGTTAAGTCAAAAGTAAAATCTCCAACTGGAGCATTCTGAACATCTATTGAAATAATTGCTAGAATTTTTTAATTACGCTATGTTGTAATTGTGTTTATTTCATGTAGTTTTCTGCAAACTAAATTATGTTTTACAATTCAGACAGACTGCAATTCAAGTTTCATTTTCCGCGATTTTGCTAATAAGAAGAAGTACCTACTGAAGAATTTGAAGGGTTCCAGTCAGAGGTATCATTACTTTTGACTTACGGAAATGGCTACTTTTTTATAGCATTAAATGTGGAAATTTATTCAGAAGACATAGATATTATACTGCCAGCAACAATTACTAGTAGTTTTCCTTTGATTAAATATTTTTTTACTGACTTTGGAAATTGACTAATAGCTAGTAGGCTGTGAAAAATGAGCGTTCTTGTTACCGCTATTGTTTCTGGTTAGTGCTAATATGTTGTAAGAAATTTTCATAATCTTGCCTCGTTGCTCTAGTTAGTTTGCATCTTCCTACTAAGTTAGTTGGTTTCTTCCATATCAACGAGCTTTTGTTTATTTTTCATGGCCTGCTAGGTTGCTTGCATGCAGGAAAGTTGAAAAACACCGATTTGACTGAAAATTTGAAATAAAATGAAAACCAAAAAAGACTGATATCAAGAATGCTATATCGTTAGAAAGGAAATCAAATTTTACATTTGATTCTTTAAACAAAAATATGCATTCCCATTTGAAAAAATCAAGTTATCTGTGATTGAAGTTTCCTTAATTTATCCTCTGATTTCTCCAAGTACAAAAAGAATTCAAATTTAGCCGTCCGACCTAAGGTGACGCATTTCATGCTTAGTTGTACCGCAAAGTCACGGCCTTCTAAGTTTTATAATCGCTGCGATATTCAATTTTTTTCTGATACCTACTTATACCAAAAATGGTGATTTGCGCCTAAACGGTTCGTTTAAAGTTCCATGTGTGATACATAAAGTCACACTAAAATTGACCAGGGAATCCAAATATGCAATAATATATAGGGTGTTCCATTTAAAAAAATGTAAGTTTGATATGAATCACCCTGTATAAACGTCAAAATTTAAGTGAAAATATTTTTACGTTATAGCCCTCAAGGGTCCCTACCATGATCAAGTTACAGATTTTTGAAATATTTTTTAGTAAGCCCACAATCCTCCGCCCACGCACTATTGGCCCACCCTGTATATTTTTTAATTTCCCTCTTAAATGTATAATTGGTCATTTTTTTATATTCAGCTGGTATATTATTATACAGCTTTATGCCATTAAATTTTATGCATTTCTGGCAAACAGATTTATTGACTCTGTTGTAAGTATAAGATATGTTAATTCTAGTTCTTGTGTCATACGTGTGACTTGTTAGTATTTGATCATTTTTAGTATGAATGTATTTTAAAGCAGCAAGTATATATAATCCTTTCACATTTAATAAGTTATTTTCAGTATAGATGAATTTGCAACTTGTCCAACATGGTACTTGAAAAATAGTTCTTAAGATAAAATTCTGGGTAGTTTGCAAAATTTTTAAAGTATTAGTGTATGCTGCACCCCATATACTTATTCCGTACATCAAAATTGAAACTACAAATGAGTTATATACCGTTAGCAGACTCTTTTTGCTTAGGATATTTCTAAGAACAAAGAATTTGTAAATAATTCTCCTCAGTTTTTTACTTATGAGCTCGGCATGACTTTGCCATTTTAAATAGCAGTCAACCATAACTCCCAAGTATTTGATAACATCCACTCTCTCGACACTGTCTTCGCTATCGGCTAAATTTAGATGTTGGCGATTTAGAGGCATACCTGCTTTAGTTGGTGAAAAAGTTACGTACTTAGTTTTAGCGATATTAAGCTTAAGACGATTGATATCTAACCAGTTTTTAACTTTATTTAGAGATGTGTTCGCATTTTTAAACGCAGCATTCCAGGAGTCTCCACTACATATCAATACCGTATCATCAGCATAAGAAATCATTTGACAGTTAAAATTACATCGTAGTAGCTCATTTATATAAATAAGAAATAGAGTAGGCCCCAAAACTGTACCTTGAGGTACTCCAATTTTAATTTTTTCCTCAAAACTCAGATATGAACCTACTTTAACTTGTTGAAATCTGTCAGACAAATAATTTTTAAACAAATTTAGAACTCCACCGCGAACTCCAATGCGTTCCAGTTTCCCCAATAAACTCGTATGAGATACAATGTCGAAAGCTTTCTGAAGATCTAAAAAAATTGCTACTGTTTTTCTCTCATTTTGAAAATTATCAAGAATATGTGTTACAAGTTCTTGAAGAGAACATTCGGTGCTGCTATTTTTACGAAATCCAAACTGATTTTTTGATAATATCTTATTTTTCTCAACGAAAGAACAAAGCCTTTTATTTAAGCATTTTTCGAAAATCTTCCCTAAAATATTAATCAATGAAATAGGTGTATAATTCTTCATTTGCTCCTTATCGCCAGATAAGCAAGGCAATGTTCGGATGGACCTAAAGAATATGTTATGATGCTAGGTCTTTCTTTCATACGTCAGTGTACAGACTATTATGAATACAAAAAAAAATTCAATTTCACAAACCCTCACCCTCCAACCACCCAAAATTTGAACCCCGCCCAGAAAATGATCAGGAACCCCTAAAACGCCTATAAACGAATTTTAAGGAATATTTGTGTTTTTTTTGTTTTTTGCCAATTATTCCGCCGCTCATGCACCGATTTTCAAAATTTTAGCAGCATTACCTACTACGACCCCACACAAAATCGCTATCCAAATTTTATGACACTCCATGTAGCGGTTACTGAGATTATGAAACTAGAAGAACGCTAGCAGACAGTCCAATGCGCTGTTGACAAATTGATTAAGTAATTATAATGGAGTCAAAATAATAACTAATTTAGATTAACCGATATTTTAAAGTATATCTGGTTTATATAAGAAGAAATTATAAATAATTGCAAGATTATTATTATACTTTGTAACTTCTCTGAGGTGGCCAGAAACCTACATTTGACTATTTAGAAAACCTACGATATCACAGTATGTAATTTGAATGAACCTTAAGCGCGTCAAAAGCTCTCGAAAAACGTTTTCCTGGATAAAATGATTATTTGTTATCAAACTGCTGATTTGATCGTTAGAAAAGGGTAATAATGCTGAAAGCATGGTTATTTTAATCACATACGCCAACATGCAAAACAATCTTAATAACCGTACGCAAGATAAAGTAAAAGTTTAGCCGCCTGCGTTTTGGATTCAAATATTTATATAGTACGTTGAACCCATTCTAGTTTCTTTTTAATCGAGTTTATCGACCTGCAGCTTGTCTGGTGTCAAACATTCCAAAGATTCGCGGTATTGAGAGTAAGTAGCTTTCTTTTGTTTTCTATGCGGATTAACTGGTCACAATTGGTGGGTATAAAGTTAGAGATCACGAGTGTCATCACGTATTTTAGGACTTTTTTAAGAGCGATTCGCTAGTTCAAGCGACTCGAAATGGCCAGTTCCAGTGGAGGAAATATGATAATAAATATAGGCTTATTGTAAATAAAGTTCGGAAGGTTTCGGCGTTCCCAAAATTCCGCTTCAAAAGCGATCATAGGTACACAGAAAAAAATACTGTTCCGTATCCAATTCATTGTTAGTATTTGGATGTTTTTCCATCGCTTTAAATATATTTACAGTTGTTTCAAATCCATGTCATTGAAATAATTCAATCCTTATATTCGAAGTAATCACAGGTACGCCAATAAATTCAAAATAATTTTATACTCGTTCTAACGATATGTGTAATCCTTCTAATATCAGTATTGACATACAATGCAATCAAAACATCCTTTTGTTTTCGAAATTTACCCTATGCTTAATTTAAGCAAAGCATACAATCTATTGAATGTACAAAAATTATTACTGCAACAGCAGTTAGTGATAATTCATCTAATAAAAATTAATTTTGTTCAATGGCCCTTGTCGTTCGCTGAATTATAACCAGTATTCGACGGGACTGATGTCTCGATTCAATGAACGTAAAATAAAGAACAGGGGATCATCTCAGTGTTACTATCGCCGCGAAGTCGTCAACATGGACGAAGTTGTTCGGTTGTGTTGTTTCGGTGTTAGCCGTGTTGTGTCACCGTGGTTTTGCGTATTGCATCAGCAATTATGTGATTTAAATGTGTCCAGTTATATATTAAATGGAGGACCTATTGAAAAATTGGGACTTAGAAGAGCTAACACCCACATTTGAATGTAGGTATTTAGATTGGTCAGACAGTTATATTTCAGGTAATAATGCAACAATTGGTGCAGGCTTATGTCTAATTCTTATATCATGCTCCTTATAACTCCATACAAAATCCAAACGAATCAATCAGCTGTCCTCACAACAAAATCTGTTAGTCCAAGGAAAAGAAAGTAGTTTAGAATCAATTACCAAACACAGATTCGATTCAACGACAGGCTGCGATTGAATTATTCATTGGAATCCAATGACATCTTGAAGTTGAATCGACAATACGATATAACTCGTTACCACTTCCCATTGGATAAAACATCGCTGTATTTGAGGAATGCTGAGTGTAACGTCCCATTGAATCCAAGCGTAAGTCTTTGACAGTACGACAGATTTGTCTATGTGTACTTGTTTTTATTCTCGTTGAGCACGGAGCCTAAACCACATTCTTTGACGAATCTTCTCCACAATCTCCAGATTACTGGCATAGCTGTAATCACTTCACCATCAAAAACCAAGTACTTGAGTTGTGTACTCTCAAGAAGCTTTTAAAAGAAATACCGACTGATTGACATTTTTTTTCTTTATAGTGAGGGGTTAGGGTTCTATTGCCCTAATAGTTGCCACTCAGCCTTAAGGATTTTTGTGCATCTCCAGTCAAAGGAATCAAACAAAGTCCCATTAGAAGTTCTGTGCAAATTTTGAGATGTATTGGACTATGCTCTCCTGCCTTCTATTCAGGGATGGGATTCCGTTTTAAAAATGATATCGAGTTTGATATCAAAAACGATAGTAGCGATTCCGTTTGCCACAATTCGACAATAAATTCGATACCTATACTCGACAGCTGCAGAGCAGTCGATTCGATGCTCAGATTCTCAAGAGTGAGGTTATACATCTGTTTACACAAACACTGAAATTTTATAGTGAACTCTGTGCTTCAGTTTTGTCAAACTTAAGGGAAATTGTCAGTATATTAGTGGCTGCAGTAACTAGAAAATAAACTTTTATTTCACTATGGATGTTTGACTCATTCCATCTGAGTATTCTTGTCCAATACCTACATCGTTGGTATGATGGTATGAACCTGTGGCGTAGACCATAGAATCTAAGGCTGAAAAAGAACTTTGCCTCAGAGTAATGCCCTTTCTTGAAAATCTCTTCTAAACCATAGGTCGAATTTTCTCAATCATATGCCTACAGGACCTTTTGTTTATGTTATTATATAGTTTCGATAAAAATATATACATGTATGTGCTCTCTATTTAATCGAAACAGTTCTATATTTTCGGGGAGCTCGAAAGGATTGCTTTTTTCTCTAATTTCCATTCTTCTCCGAATATTAATCAAGTGTTGCAGTTCTCTCTGTTGCTGTAATAGAAGCTCTCTCACAATTGGCAACATTATTATGTCTATGAATATTATTATTACAAAGATGGAAACAAAAAAGTAATGAGGCTAATGACCAGAGCAATCTATGCCGATGACACAGAAGTAAAAAAAAATTTTCTGGGTATATTTGAGGGTAGGACCAAAAAACAATGATTTAATGTCATAGGTAGTTCGTATTAACTATCGAATTCCTGAACACTTCCGAAGCCAAAACAGATCGAGTAACAGAATCCGGGTTTATAATTCTATCGAATTGATCATCTATCAAGATCGAGTGTCTCGATTCGGAACGGAATCCCACCCCTGGCCTACATTCAGATCCGAGTTCCTGCTTTCAATCCCTAAATTTTGCAGATGTGCACCGAACGTCAAAATCCAACCACCTTTCGTAGGTCCTTCCCTTTCAGTCTTGAGAGTGTCTGCGGTATTAAAACACGAGAATCCCCTTAACATCCCCTTAGACGGAGCAGCCCCAATGACTCTTTCCTAGCGCTTCCGGTCTTCATTTGACACCAATCTGGTGACAGCTATCCGTACCTTGTTGTATGATATACCACATGCTGGTTCAGGCCCGATGAGAGGAAGTTCTGCGCCTTCCTCCTATGTGACTCCGCGCCCAAAATAATGTTACCTTTTTGGTCTGCGCCAGTGTCTTTAGGGTACTATGGCAGTCCCACACTATTGAAGTATAATGGTAACTCGCCAAGGCTATCAGTAATAACTTATGTTGTTACTAATATGTTGTTTATTATAAACGTTTTTAGTCACATTTAATCCATTTGAGAAAATAATTAATAACTTCAATTTTCATAGCCTCAGGATGATGAATCAGGATGATGGATCACGATTTCGAATTTATAGTTAACAAAAGAGTATCTAAGGATAAAGGCTTTATGCCCAGTTGCACCAACTTTCACTTAAGGAACGATTAACAAAGGAAACCTCAACATTTAAGATGACCTTAAAGTTCCAATCGTTTGCACGGACGTCAATCTAACCTTACTTAGTTAAGTAGTTGGTATATGTGGCAACGCTGGTTCTGTCGCGCCTATTTTGTGTTTTGTCACTCCTATTTTGTGTATTGTGTTCGTGTTTACCATTTCTTCTTGTTAAATTCTGTGGTTCCTTGGGTTGAATTGGAGGTTGAAGTTTAAACTTTAAAGTATTGAAGTTAACCTTAAACCTTAAAGTTTTTGTACATTGGAATATACAGGGTTGGGATAAAGTATGGAACCAAACAAATAACTTTGGAACTGAAAGAGTGATATTGCTGAAAATTTGCAGGCAAGTGTAGTGAATGGGTCACCCTGTATATTTTTGTAGATTTTAATTCATCTTTTTTTTTCGAATACGTCCATAGTGGGTTTAGTATTTGTTTCTTAAAAAATTTGTCTCACAAATTCGTCCGTGGCGGTCTGCGGTCTTCTCGTTTGAGGTAATTTTTTTTGTATTTTTTTTAGTCACCGTCAAACGTGTTATAGGACCCCTGTCGGAACGTAAATCATTAAAAGTTGACACACTTCTTTGTGAGTTCTCACACGATCGCCAAAACCGACTTTGAATGACCGGCATTTTAAACACCTGAAATGATAAAGAAGCTTTATCTTTCCCGTTTTTACAGAAACTAGTGCTAAACCCACTATGGACGTATTCGGAAAAAAAGATGAATTAAAATCTGCAAGAATATACAGGGTGTCCCATTTAAATTAAAAAAGTTGACGGTACTTCCGGTTAAACCGGAAGTACATTAATAGCTAACATAATGTCTTCGGATGCACTAGACGTCACTACAAATGCCTGCAAATTTTCAGCAGTATCACTCTTTCCGTTCCAAAGTTATTTGCTTGGTCCCATACTTTATCCCAACCCTGTATATTACAAAAAAAGAAAAATGAGTTAATGCAAACAAGATATAGATGCCACAGTATTTTTGTCAAGCCTAAACCTCTTGAAAAAGCTTAATTCATCTAGCTCCTCAAAGTAATTTGGCCTGTGGTAAATAGGCCTAGGAATTCCATACTCCACACTCCACGATATCGACAACTTCCATATCATCATCAAAAAAATCTAAATTTTTCATAATCACGATAAAAAGACAGCACCAGATCACAATGATGCGATAATTAAATGCAAAAAGCAGTTAAGTCGTGTTTAAGTCGCTAAAATCGAGCACTTTATAAAGGAAGGTTTAAGGAGACTTTGAGTATTCCTTAAATGTTGGTGCAATGAAATATTCTACATAAGCATGATTTAAGGATGGTTAACATTTAAGGCTTCCTTAGAACAGTTGGTGCAAATGGGCATTAGTGCAGCGCTTAATTATATACCAGTGGTCAGGAACAACGCAGGTTCTTTATAGGTATTACTAACTTGCGACGAAATGTCTAAAACTATATACTATAATAATCGGATAGAGATATAATAATAGATCAGCGGCAACATATAGATCATATTATGTTTGTATAATTACACAGATCATTGGTAACAAGATTCAGCGAGTATGGATATCTGTCAGAAATAAACATCAACAAAAAAATAATTTACCTAAATACTTCTTAAATACTAATCAAGATGTGAGTAACACTATTGCACTCTAAACAGTATAAAACTGCATGTTTTAAATTTCCAAGAAACGTCAACCATTCAAAGTAATTTAAAAAATCTCGAAAAACTTCGAAAATTCAATGAAGAAACTGATCATTGAATCTCAAATCAAATGGATGGATTATTTGAAATGTTTAGTAAAGTAGCAAATACAAGTCCATTTATTTGTGAAAGGTGTTAAGGAGTAAAAATGATGTAAGGGGATCGAGACCGTGATATCTGAGATCTTCTAGGAGCTGAAACTCCTTGAAAGTAATATTCAAGTAAAATTAAAAGTCATCAAAAATCTACGAAAGATAGAACATAAGCTAGATCTAAGTATTGACACATATATTTGTGAACTCTGTATCCATTTTTATATTCATGTGAAGTCATCTCTGTCAGTTTGACAGCCTGAAGGTCCATTTAAAAATAGAAGGTGGGACAAAACAGTGTTTGGCAAACAGTTGCAGACTCACCAGGATATAGACCCAGCTCTCCGTAGACTGTCACACCATCATGAGTCACAACGAATGTCTTCACAGTCACTAAAGAGTCACATAATGAACTGTTGTCATTTTTTTGAAGGGTGCCAATATAGTGCACCAGAATGCAGTGGTAATCGTATGCAACTGAGATGCAGCCTGAAGGCGAGCCGATAGTGTGAGTGCAGTTTGGTCGAGGAATGACATAATAAGATAGCTCAATATCACGTTTTCAACATCCCATAAAAAGCACGTATGCTAGTGAAATCCCTCTTAATCATATAATATAACTCAGCAATCGCTACTCCAAAATGGATTTGTTTTTGCAATTTTAAATGGCTGCACTTAATTATATACCGGTGGTCAGGAACAACGCAGGTTCCTTATAGGTATTACTAAATTGCGACAAAAAGTCTAAAACTAATGAGCCTATAACATCGGTTACAGATAAAGATCAGCGTCAACATATAGATCATATGTTTGTGTGATTACACATATCATTGGTAACAAGACTCAGCGAATATGGATATCTGTCAGAAATAAACATTAAGAAAAATCTAATTTACCTAAATACTTCTTAGATACTAATCAAGATGTCAGTAACACATGTTTTCAATTTCCAAGAAAGATCAAAGATTCAGAAGAATTTAAATAATCTCGAAAAAAATTCAAAAATTCGATGAACAAACTCTGAACTGAATCTCAAATCAGATGGATGGATTATTTGAAATGTTTGGTAAAGTAGCGAAAACGTGTCCATTTACTTGTGAAATGTGTTAAGCAGGAAAAATGATTCAAGGAGATTGAGACCGCGAGGTCTAAGATCTTCAAGTAATATTAAAGTAAAATCAAAAGTCGTTAAAATAGTCTACGAATGACAGATCTAGGTACTAATGCATTAGGTTTGTGCACGTGTATCCAGTTTGATATGGTTGTTTTTCATGGGTTTCGGTCAACGATTGAAACTATAACTTTCCTTCACTACGTTTCGGTTTATTTTCATCTAAACCATCTTCAGGTGTCTATAAACGAACAGGAAATGATCTGTATATAATAAAAACAAGAATAAAATACAAAAAACACAAAAAAAAATTAAATAAAATAGTTATAAATTGTATGTGTAAAGTAGAAATATAACTAACTATAAATGTATATATAAAACTTTTAAACATAAACTTTATTTTCGTTTATTGAAAATGAATATAAAAGAATTAAATTTACTGAGAAGGAACATAATACTAACAAACCTACATTTACGTTAATTTCAGATGTCGGTTACATTTCTGTAAAATTGTTTTTTTTGTGAAACAGCCTCTACATGTGATATCATCTCAGTTATTTTGACAGTCTGACGATCCGTTTAAAGATAGAAGGTGGGACAAAACAGTATTTGGCAAACAGTTGCAGACTCACCAGGATCTCGACCCAGCTCTCCGTCGACTGTCACACCATCATGAGTCACAACGAATGTCTTCACAGTCACTAAAGAGTCACATAATGAACTGTTGTCATCTTTTTGGAGGGTGCCAGTAGTACACCAGAATGCAGTGGTAATCGTATGCAACTGAGATGCAGCCTGAAGGCGAGCCGATAGTGTGAGTGCGGTTTTGGTCGAGGAGTGCGGTGGCAAGTGCCAATGTGGCCGCCGCGCCGCCGCCGCCGCTTCCGCCGCCGGGCGGCAACGCGGCGAAGCGTTGCGGCCTGGTACCGGGTACACTGTTTTGTCCATTGAGGAATGCCGGCCGACCGCGCCGTGGAGGGGGCCATGCAAGAAATGAAAGAGAAGAGAACGCTCCGATCTTTCCCATCGGTGTTGCCAATTGCCATTGGAATGTCGTCGTATTTCGGACAATCAATAATAACAATACTAATAATAATAATAAGCATCACCGCAACATTATGCAGGAGGACTGAACAACACCTCACGCAAAACAACATCCTCACCGAAGAACAGAAAGGATGTAGAAAACAAAGCAAAGGTTGCAAGGAACAACTTATAATTGATAGTGTGATCATGGAGCAAACTAGAAAAGAACATAGAAACCTTCATACCTGTTTCATAGACTATAAAAAAGCATTCGATTCTGTACTGTAGCTGGCTAACAAAAATTTTGCAAATATATAAAATTAACCCAGGCCTTCGCCAGTTTCTTGCAAAAACAATGAAGACATGGCGAACCAACATACAGCTTAACACTCAGGACGGCTATATCCAAACGGAGGAACTACACATACGACGTGGTATCTTCCAGGGCGATTCCCTCAGTTCCCTTTGGTTCTGCCTCTGTCTAAATCCACTCTCCAATGCACTGAACAACACAAACTATGGTTTCAACATCAGACACCAGAAAGTAAATCAACACAGAATCAATCATCTTCTCTACAAGGATGATATAGAACTATATGCCGCCACTGAAGTGCAACTGAGAGAATTGCTCAAAATAACAGAAGTTTGTACGTTAGACGTCAGGATGGAGTTCGGAATGAGCAAATGCAAGGTGCTCCACATCAATAAAGGCCAATGGAAAAACCATCCCCAACAAGAAGTAGTGACTGGCCAAACGCTCGACAACATGGTCAAAGATGAAACGTACAAGTACCTGGGTTTCAATCAGAACGTTAAGATAGACCACACACAAGTCAAGGCACAACTAACACAAGAATTTAAAGACCGCCTCACTAGACTCTTAAAAACAAAACTGAATTCTAGAAATATTACAAAAGCCATTAACACGTTTGTGATATCTGTACTCACATACTCCTTTGGTATCATCAAGTGGTCACACACTGACATAGAAAACATTCATATACTTATAAGAACTGAATTCACGAAACACAGAATGTCGCATCCGAACGCGTGCCAGGAAAGGCTCATCATAGACAGAAAACAAGGGGGTAGAGGAATTATAGACATACAGTCACTTCATACAAAACAAATAAAAACACTCAGACATTTTTTCCACAGCAAACAAACAAACTTACATAAGGCAGTAGTAAAAGTAGACAAAAACTATACACCACTCGCCCTTTCTTGTCCAGACCATGTTGCAGACGCACACAATCACACACAATTACAACAAGAAAAAGTAGACACCTGGTCACAAAAAGCACTCCATGCCAAACACAGATACCGTGCATTACACAAGAGCACATTAATGAAAAACAGTCATACACCTGGCTGCAGGATGGCCAGCTCTTTCCAGAAACTGAGGGATTTATGCTTGCTATCCAGGATCAAGTCATTGCGACACGGAACTACATGAAATACATAATTAAAGATCCATCCGTAACCGACGACAGCTGCAGAAAGTGCCACCAACAGAAAGAAACAATAGATCATATAACAAGTGCGTGCAAAACTCTCACTGGAACTGTGTACACAGCTAGACATAATTCTGCTGCCAAAGTCATACATCAAGCACTTGCCACAACAAACAAGCTGATAGAAAACACAGATCCATATTACAATTACACACCGACATCAGTACTCGAAAACAATGAATACAAACTATACTGGGACGTTGAAATACAGACAAGACTATCTCAGCAAATCGGCCAGATATACTTTTTCAGCAAAAGCAGACAAAGTTACCTACTTGATAGATAGTACTAGATAGTAATGATGTGAATATTCAAAACACCTACGCTTGGAAGATATCTAAATACACTGACCTTGCGATAGAGATAAAACGACTCTGGAAGCAAAACAAAGTTACTATTGTCCCCCTAATTATGTCTGTCTCAGGCCTTACACCAAACACTTTTACACCACACCTACAACAGTTAGGCCTGGACGAAACGTTACACAAAATCTTTCAAAAGTCTGTAATCCTGAAGACCTACAATATTGTACGATCCTTCCTAAATTCCGATCTGTAATAGTTCAGGTGTTGACTTGGCTACCGCAATCACGCGAGAGAAACTTAGAAAATCAGGATAATAAACAGACAAAAGAAATAGACCACATAACATGCCCATGCAAAACTCTGGCTGGAACCGAGTATATAGTTAGACATAACTCTGCAGCCAAGCACTAGCCACAACAGGCTAATCGAAAACACAGATCCGTATTACAATTGATTCGCTTATTTCAGAAACCTCATATGTCCCAAATTCACTTTTTTAAGAAATTGAAGAAACTGTTTTACGTAAAAACGAATTAAAGATCTACAAAAATAACTACTCCAACATAACGTATGTGTATCTGGTGTCAAGTTGCTGACAAAAGAGAAGTAAAAAATCTTCCGGTGCTGTGACAGGAAAAAAGAAATGATGTTAGACATGTGGGGTTTCTCAAATAAACACACAAACTTTTTCCCAAATCGTTTTACTCAGTTAATAGTGATATAAATTACAACGACAAAATAATACAAGTGCAGGTCAGTTTTCAATGTTTTCATGAGCATATTCAGCTGTGTCACCAGTAGTTGGCCATTCAAAGTTTTTTGATATTTGAGGAACACCACATGTCCAGGACTTGTGAGGTTTCTAAAACAACTGCATACTTTATTTTGAAATATGCGTTTGTCTTTGAAGAACACATATTAAGCTGAAAAATGTTAAATTTGTGGACATGTGGGGTTTCTGAAATAAGCGATTCAATTACACACCGACATCGGTACTCGAAAACAATGAATTCAAACTATACTGGGACGTTGGAGTACATACATATAAGACTATCCCAGCAAATCGGCCAGATATAGTTTTCTAGTCTAAAGTAGACAAAGTTACCTATTTGATAGATATTGCTATTCTCCTCGATATGAACATCCACAACGCCTACGCTCATACCCTGGGAAGATATCTAAATACACTGTCCTTGCAATAAAAATAAATGACTCTGGAAGTAAAACAAAGGTACTATTGTCCCCAGGTGCGAACCCAAGGGGCGGGGATATGGGGGATAGATCACCCCCCGAAATATTTGGGTTCTGTACAGAAACTTTATCACCCAACCTATTAAAGCTCAAACATACAGATAAAGCTAAGATATGAGGCATATAATGTATAAATCGATATTTAAAATGCGCAGATGCAGATATATTTACAAATAATAGGAGCTAACAATTTTTTAGAAAATACTTTATTTGGTATATTTTTTCACATAAAATAAAACCGAGAATAAAACTAATAAATATGTAGATATGATTATAAGCTACTTATAAAATTTATGAAATTCAGTCAAATCGTGGTATCAGCCCCCGAAAAAAAATTCTGGGTTCACCCCTGATTGTCCCCCTAATTACGTCGGTCTCAGGCGTTACACCAAATACATTTACATCACACTTACAACAGTTAGGCCTGGACGAAATGTTACACAAAATATTCCAAAAGTTTGTAATCATGAAGACTTGTTATATTATACTATTCTTCCCAAATTCAGACCAGTAATAGTTCAGGTGTTGACTTGGCACAGCCTGTCGACGTTTGTTGCTACCGCAGTCATGCGGAAGGAACTTGACCGGCAAAAGGATGAATATGGAGAGTTTACATCCTAAGTCCTCTGTCCCGCGAATATACCTCCCGCGACACCTGATGGGAGGGCGTGGACTATTGTGTTTGGAGCGCCTGCACAACAGGGTAGTATTGGCCACTGCCTGCTATGTAACGAACAGCACCGATCCCCTGATCCGCTTTGGGGGAGAGCACGAGAATGCGGGTAAAAAAACCTTTCTTTTTCGCGCAGCGAAACGAGCAGCCGAGGAGCTCAACCTCACACTCGACTTCACGCGGAGGTGTCAGCAGTCCATTGAGGAACTTAGTTAAAATTCTACATTAAAACTGACGAAGTCGACTTCCTTTTAAGACTTCATAAAGATAACCCAATGGATGGAATCCTCTACAAACATCTAGAAGAGCCTGGCTTGTCTGAGCAGTTGACCATCTGTTTCCGTCTAGTGGGCTGAAGTGGGAGACGATATCCATTGGCTCTAGTGCTCTACTATTATTTAAGTCACTCGATGAGACACCGGTTCTCCGTTGTGGAGAACGAGAGATGCCGGATTTACTGAAACTGCTCGTTCCTCACGCTCGAGCTTGTACAGTCCTCTTCAACTACCAACAGAAGCCGATGTTTTGAACACTTGCCGAGGTCTCTAAGAAGGAGGACCAAATATGAGAAGTTGCTCGTACAACTTCGCAGGCTCTGGCCAAACTACACTGTAAGTTTGCTGAACTACAAGTTTCTCCATATTATCGCTTCTGTGTATATGTCCGAAGAATATGAGGATTCTTGTCGACACAATGGAGGAGAGTCTCTTTGGATTAGCGAGCTGATCCAGTATGGATGCGTTAGTTCGATGGGCGGTATAAGGAACTCTCAGCATTCTCCTCCACGTCCACATTTCAAAAGCATCTATGCGAGCTCGATCTGCCTTTTTAATAGTCCAAGTTTCCGAGGCATACAAAAATATGGAGAACACAAGAGACTGAGCCAGCGACATTTTTGTAGCTTTAGTAATGTTATGGTCACGCCATATTTTAATAAGCTTTGTCATGGCGACACGTGTCTGTTGAATGCGTCGTCGAATCTCATTTTCACAGCTACCCGAATTGTCGATCAAAGAACCGAGGTATACAAAACTTTGAACTACTTCACAACGGCCTATTGACTTTGTTGTTCAACCTGCTGTAATAAAATAAAAGAGTTCAATAGCCTCTTCTAAGTCACTTGTGGAATTCGAAATTTACCGTACTGTTAAATAGTTAGAAGTTAATATACTGCACCCCATATAACGTAATTTTGTCTTTATCAAATTGGCTTTATCTTTACCGAAACCAAAGCAGAAAAATATGAGTATTCAGTATACCTTATACGCTACGTGGTACACAAACTCTCTTGTTTTATTTTCCTATCAGGTGACGTACGCGACATATTATTATAGAAGAATACAATTTCTATCATTTCGAAATACGGAAACGATATCCAATTATCCCGGGCTCTTTCACAATCCTCAATTAAAAAATGTTCATTGTGAATACCCAATAAAATATTAAATGTTTTCTATCCCAGTACACAACAAATCTCTTTTTAATGATTCTGTCATATGGATAATAACTTACAAACACTATAATTACATGGCTTGTTTATACCCATAAGCACATAATAATATGTACATAAAGATATTCCTAACAAGGTACAGTAGAAGATACTTCCATTTATATATTTTCTATGATTCTGCAGTAGTACCACCCGTAGGCTGCATTCAAATGATGATATTTGGTCCTGGATCAAACTTTTTTTTGTCTGTAACAGACAATCATATTCGGCAAAAAAAAACAGCAAATAAAATAAACTAAGATTAGAAAAATCGGCTCGATGGCAAGGAAAAAGGACTCGCATATCTGGAAGTGTGAGAGAGAGTCTGCCCACCAGACGTTGAACCAGCTTGGGTCCTCTGACCTCATGTCCAATGGATGTAACCGCGTTCATCCGACATAACACCACGTCCCAACTGGCTAAAACCCGTTCCCTCTTTTCTTACCTTCAAGCCCTCCTATCACTCACTGAACCTTCGTCGAACGATACAACAACATGAGTGTAGGGCTGGTCTGAGCCCGTTAACCTTAAAGCTGAAGTTACATTTACCTTGGTCGTATACGAGTGAAGGAATCGTATACGATTTCGCATGTACAAATGGCAACTCGTAGGTCATATACGTATCGGTTTTAAAGTTGCGAGAGGTCCGCGTACGGCTACGAGTAAAATAGTTTTTTATTAATCCAAGATGGTTGAAAACAAGTTACCGCCTGAAGAGATTGGCCAACTGATCGACTTATATTACAATATGAAGTGTTTATGGGACGTGAGAGGTAGGGAATGTAAAGATATTAATGCAAGGACCAAAGCATATTCTGGAATAGCTGATATCCTAAACATACCCGTGGAAACAGTGAAAAAAATTAATAATCTACGTTCGACATATAACCAAGAGAAGAAAAAAAATGTTGCTTCTCAGAGAACAGGTGGATCGATATGCTTTTGTAAACTAAATTATCAACTTTTATTCCCCACACCGATAGATGAGAGGAGTATTGTGATCGCGAATCCCTGCTCAGTTAGTAACTCTTTTAATAACTTTTCTTTAATTCTACAATGTTCCTTAATTGTAAGGATGTTTTAACCCAAATTCGCCTTTTTTTCTAACGATCTCTTCACATTCCATTTTTTTTTCACCATTAACATTAAAATTCCTGCCATAGCAGCACGCTTCCTTTTACTGTTCGCCATATTAACTACACTTCAATCGCATACGATTCTGAACATTAATGTAAATGGTACTCGTACCCCTGTACGAGTACTCGTATACGATTCACTCGTAAATGTAACCTCATCTTAAGGTTTAAGTATTGCTTCTAGGTTCTTCGCTTTCTTGGCGCTCAGGATTTGTCCCACCATATAGTGGATAGTCTTCCAATAGACTTTAAGGAGATCATCAGCCTGTCCTCAGATCTTCAGGTTGGTTTGCACAGGCTTCTTGTCGTGTGGCCCTGTCTACAGTTATCTTGCTTTAACGAAGCTTTCGGCGGTTCGTTGTAAGTCCAGTAATCCGGAGCAAGATTATCCTGGCGCCTACTAATCCTTAGCATGGGTTCAAGGCAGAATTTAAGTCAGATGTAGCATGTTTCAGCCCTTTTAGCAGAATGATTTTGCCTTCTGTTACTCAGAATGCCAACGAAATCTGTGACAGATGTGACAGATTCCTAGGTAGCAGTTTTTATTTTCTAAGAACGTTTTACTCCACTGCTCAGTAATATGATTCTCGTTTTGCATTTGTCAACTATGGGGAATAAATGAATCCATATAAATTAGATAGCACCCACAGCACCTATGACTGTGCTAAACGAAACGATTTACTTCAGCTGTTAAACAATTTTTTTTCCAGGAGCCGTCCGACCTTACTGTCCCCGTCAATACTTAAGCCTTAAGTCCTATTGCATTATTGCTCCTCACATTTACAGTATCCACTCCAGCAATCTGGATCCCTGCATAAGGTTATGCAGTTTACCTACTGGTCCTGGTGCTGAGCCGTACTCCATTGGTCTTCACAAAGAGCTGTTGTCTCTTGTGATCTAGCGCTTCGCACTCACAGAGCACATGTAGGGCTGACTCAGGAACTTCCACACAATCTGCAGTTGAGGTCTCCATTGTAGAGTCCCATTTTATTCAGGCCATAATGTCCTGTGAGGAGACCCGTCGTTATTCGGAGCTGATTCCTACTCAAGGAGAGCAGTGATTTAGCTGTTTTCTTGCATGGAGCTTTAATGAATGTTTTTCCATGAACACATCCTGGCAACAAGTTCCACTGCTCCTTGTGCTGATGTTTCATCCATTCTCCGACCTGGTGTCTGATTGTGCTTTTAGGCACCCCCAGTGCGGGTTCTGCTCCAATGTATAGAGCAGACGAACCTAATCTTGCTAGCTCGTCCACCCTTTCATTGCCTCTTATACCTGAGTGTCCTGGCACCCACTCCAAAGTTACTTTGTTGTGTTCTACCAGTCTTCCCAGTTCTTGTAAACATTCCCAGACTAGAGCAGACGTAACTTTGGGCGCTTCTAGTGCCTTAAGTGTAGCCTGACTGTCTGTAAGTATTGCGATCCTCTTATTTCTGTAAGATCGTTCATTATTGATCCTGTTTAACAATTACTACAACCCTCTAGTAAATGTGAAACTTTTTAGCAATGGATTTTATGCAATTTAACGTCATTAGTATGGTTTATAGCATGCTTCAGTGACCTGAAAAAAGAGCAGATATAAGAATAAAAGAATTCAACTGAAAAAAAATCCATTATCACAATCGTATACCAAACATACGCATTAAACTGTCACCAGTGATCGAAGTTATCGAAAAGGAAAACCAATTACACCTGAGGCGTTACTTTCCCACTTTTGTCGTAACTGCCCATTTGTTAATGCAAAAATGTTGTCGCGTAAATAATTTTATTGCACAAACGATTACTAGGCGACAAGGCGGGTAAATTAGTTTGGACTTCATCCGAAGACAATGGTAGACTGGTAAAAGACTGAATGATTCAAGCCTTCAGGCGTAAAACCGCACTATATCATTTCCTACCTTTCCTAATTACTTACTAATGAGACTGGTAATGCTACAGTATTATTTGAAGGGTACAGGGGAAGAACGACAATAGTCCATCCGGACAGATTTGGAGAAAATCGAAAATATAAGTTTAACTACTCATGCCACTCTTCCCGGGTATAGCCTATCTTGTAGCTGTCATTTTGCGGACTCCAGCTGTTTTCTGATGCTGTTTTTCTCCTGGACCCTTCATTTATTAAGTTGATTGGCGATCATTGGTTTGTTGAGTTTTTGATACCACTGTAGTGCTGGCAAGAGTATATACTTTACTCTACACACATAAAAATAATTTCTTAGATGGAGCACAGATGCTTTAATTCAAGTTTACGATAACTTCCTATACGCGCAAAGCTATGCTAATCTTAAAATGAGAATACGATATCTTCGACCATATAATATATATATATATATATATATATATATATATATATATATATATATATATATATATATATATTAGCATTTAGCTAGAGTTTTTAACTCGTGGCTAAATCAGGAGCAGCCAATTCCGGCTTGGTTTGTCGAGGGTCGAACCGTGCTTCTCCCGAAGACTGGAGATTTGTCTGATCCTAAAAACTACAGGCCAATAACATGTCTGAACGCATGTTACAAGCTCTTCACCAGAATCTTGTACATGCGTATCCTTCAAGCTGTAAATCCCGTATTTCTCAGCGTATATGAACAAAGAGGGTCTAAGAAAGGAGTAGCTGGCTGCAGGGATAACCTGTTGATTGACCGCTGTGTCACACAGGACTCCGTGCATTACCTGCGAAACCTTTCTATGGCCTGGATCGACTATCGGAAGGCATTCGACACTACGTGTCATGAACTGATTGTGCGGCTGTTGGAATGTCTTTCGGTAGATGATCAAATAGTGGGATGCATCAAACAACTGATGCCGCTCTGGAAGACTCGGTTCACTATAACATCGGGTGAAACCAGGGTTCGAACAGAGTTGGTATCATTTAAAAGAGGGGTCTTCCAAGGAGACTCCTTGAGTCCCTTGCTCTTTTGCATCTCGCTACTGCCTTTGTCCATAGCGCTGAAAAATACTAAGGGATACAGCTGTGGCAAGCCCAATTACCGGAGGCACAAGGTCACCCACTTATTTTACATGGATGACCTGAAACTCTATGCCTCCGGACAACGCGATTTAGAGCAGTCGCTTAGGGTAGTGCAGGAATACAGTCAAGCTATTGGTATGGAGTTCGGGATAGACAAATGTGCCATGGTTCATCTCAAAAGAGGACGTTGCGGAGATAGTGAAGATGAGGAGCAGCTCGTTGATGGGAGCATCTTGCGACAACTGCATGCCGGAGATACCTATACCTACCTTGGAGTGGCGCAGCGTCACATCCAAGAGGCAGAATTGGTCAAAGAGTGTCTCCGCCGCAAGTATTTGCACCGACTCCGGCAGATCTGGTCGTCAGAACTGTCCGGCAAAAACAAAGTCGCTGCCACAAACATGCTTGCGGTCCCATTGTTGCTATACAGCTTTGGTGCTATCCACTGGAACGTGGAAGAGCTGCGACAAATCGACATAAAGACCCGCAAAAGGATGAATATGGAGGGAAGTCTACATCCTAGATCCTCTGTCCCGCGAATATACCTCCCGCGACACCTGGGAGGGCGTGGACTATTGAGTTTGGAGCATCTTCACAACAGAGTAGTACTGGCCACTGCCTGCTATGTTACGACGAGCACCGATCCCCTGATCCGCTTTGTGCGAGAGCACGAGATTGCGGGTAAAGGAGCCTTCCTTTTTAAAGCAGCAACACGGGCAGCCGAAGAACTTAGTCTCACGCTCGACTTCACGCGGAGGTGTCAGCAGTCCGTTACGGAACTTGCTCCCGCACAATTAAAAACCCAGATTAAAACTGCTGAAGTCCAATTGCTTTTAAGACTTCACAAAGATAAACCAATGCACGGAATCTTCTACAAACATCTAGAAGAGCATGGTTTATCTGAGCAGTTGACCTTCTCCTTCCTAAGGTCTAATGGGTTGAAGTCGGAGACTGAGAGCTCTATAATGGCTTGCCAAGACGGTGTCTTCAACACCTTAGTATACCGTAGCCGGATTATGGGTATGGATGTGCCCGATATCCGCTGTAGAGCCTGCCTGCAGGCGCCAGAGACCCTTACGCACCTGTTGTCGGCGTGTAAGGTGTACGCTGGCACAGCCTACGTCTATCGGCACAACGCGGCTCTACGAGTGCTATACTACCATTTAAGGCACTCATACGGTATAGATGAGACACCGGTGCTGCCATACGCTCCAGGGGACATTGAGTCCGTTGTGGAGAACGAGAGGTGCCGAATTTACTGGAACTACTCATTCTCCACGCTCGAGCTTATACATGCAAATAAGCCCGACATAGTCCTCCTCGACTACCAACAAAAGACGATGTTCGTTATCGAGTTCTCGGCACCTGCCGAGGGAAACATCGTCTCTAAGGAGGAGGAAAAGCGGACCAAGTATCAGGAGCTCCTCGGACAACTTCGCAGGCTCTGGCCGGACTACACTGTGAGTCTGCTAGTAATGGTCATTGGATCCCTAGGTGGTATGAGGGATACGCTGCTCTCTGCACTGCGCAAAATGCCGGTGTGCCGTGCGGCGGCGCACATCTTAGCCGCCAGAATGCAGAAGGCAGTCATCCATGGGTCCCTTCGTCTGCTTAGGACGCACGATACGCGGACCCAGTGATTGCTCACCTCACGGTGTGAGGAGTAGTCGCTGGGGAATGGAACAGCAGCCCGGTGTGTCGGAGCCCGGGTTGCACCTTTTTTGTTTTTGTTTTTGTTTATATATATATATTCCCCGTCTGGGTCCGGGTTTAGAATGTTCCCAGGGTTTAATCTGCCTGTCGTAAGAGGCGACTAAAAGATTGGTAGTCCTTGCCTTAAAAGGGCCTATGGTGGTCACCGGCTGTGGAAGCAGGCGTATGAACCACCATAGTGAGGAAGCGGCTGCACCTATGTTAAGGACGGCTTCCCGACAGCGTCTGACCCCAGGTTAGGGGCGGCTGATAGCAAACCTGGCAGTAGGTATAAAATGCGCCCCCAGGAAGCCGACCAACATCAAACGGCTATTCGGTGCGTGGCGACACTGCGGGGATAACCCAAGCCAGGGATGAAAGCCGGCCGGCAACCTGTACAGGTCATCCCTAGGAGGCAATGTGGTCGGCTGCCTCTGAAATGTCGGCTGGGGGCCCTAAGGCTAACCACCGGACGGGCCCTACCTTCTGGTTCGACCGCCCCAGAAGAAGAGCACCCACACCAGGCCGGTATCGGAAGCCGGCTCTGGGCAAGGTGGCGGTGCCTCGGATCGCCCTGACGACGACACACGCAACGACATGGACCGTTTTAGGTGGACGACGGAACTGAAGGATGACCTGCTGAGCTGCTACGAGAGCAGTAGCCCGCGCCGTAGGGGATACATGGCCCGCATGCATGGGAGGTGGTGTGAAATGCATCCAGAGCATAGCACAATTACCTCCCAGAGCTTGCGGAACCAGGTATTTTACCTTCGGGGGCAGGGATACGTTCGTGCTCCAGCTCAGCCTGCCCCTCCGGTGACTGAAAGGCCTGTTAACCAGGCTGAAAGGTCGCCGATGAGGCCCGCTGAGAGGGAAATCGACGAAGCCGTCTCACCTGGAGATTTCAGTGACCGAAGGGCCTTGCATAACAACAAGAGGTCCTTCAAGCTGGCAGATTTAAAGAGAGAGGATGAGGCGCTGAGTGAACGTCTATCGGAGGTCTCTGACATTTGGAGCATCAATTGCGAAATTTACGCTGCGGCTCTGAGGCTGGCTGGACAGGGGAGAGTGAGAGACTCTCCTGTCGAGAGAGCACAGAGGCGGGTGCGCCAGATGGAAGCGAAAATCCAGTTGGCTCGCCAAGAAGCATCCCGTATCCAGTGTGTGATGGAATATAGAGCGGCCGGTAGGCCTTTTACGCGCCGCGTGCGCCAGATAGCCCGAGAGCTAAGGCGCGACCATCACACGCTCAGTCAAGCGGTACTGGTTGTTGTCAAGCAGCATTGTCTTGACAGGATACGGACGCTAATCGCTGCTAAACGATCACTGGTGACGCGGGCGAGAGGTTTGGAGGAAAGCAGAATGTTTTCCGAAAAGCCTGCTCGTCTCTTCCAACAGCGACCACCAGTTATAGAGCAGCCGCCAACTGCTGATCGCGTGGAGACTTTCTGGAGGGGCATTTACGAACAGCCCAAACCTCTCCAAGCAGACACTCCGGCCTTGGCGCAGTTCGAGTCCGTTTGTAGGAGGACTCCAAACTTGAATGTACTGCGTCACCCGATAAACACGGAAGAAATTCTTGGTGCCTTACGAGGCGCAAAGAATTTCGCAGCTCCTGGCCCGGATGGCATAAACACCTACTGGTTGAAAAAGTTTCCCAGTTGCCACCGGCATTTAGCTAGAGTTTTTAACTCGTGGCTAAATCAGGAGCAGCCAATTCCGGCTTGGTTTGTCGAGGGTCGAACCGTGCTTCTCCCGAAGACCGGAGATTTGTCTGATCCTAAAAACTACAGGCCAATAACATGTCTGAACGCATGTTACAAGCTCTTCACCAGAATCTTGTACATGCGTATCCTTCAAGCTGTAAATCCCGTATTTCTCAGCGTATATGAACAAAGAGGGTCTAAGAAAGGAGTAGCTGGCTGCAGGGATAACCTGTTGATTGACCGCTGTGTCACACAGGACTCCGTGCAGTACCTGCGAAACCTTTCTATGGCCTGGATCGACTATCGGAAGGCATTCGACACTACGTCTCATGAACTGATTGTGCGGCTGTTGGAATGTCTTTCGGTAGATGATCAAATAGTGGGATGCATCAAACAACTGATGCCGCTCTGGAAGACTCGGTTCACTATAACATCGGGTGAAACCAGGGTTCGGACAGAGTTGGTATCATTTAAAAGAGGCGTCTTCCAAGGAGACTCCTTGAGTCCCTTGCTCTTCTGCATCTCGCTACTGCCTTTGTCCATAGCGCTGAAAAATACTAAGGGATATAGCTGTGGCAAGCCCAATTACCGGAGGCACAAGGTCACCCACTTATTTTACATGGATGACCTGAAACTCTATGCCTCCGGACAACGCGATTTAGAGCAGTCGCTGAGGGTAGTGCAGGATTACAGTCAAGCTATTGGTATGGAGTTCGGGATAGACAAATGTGCCATGGTTCATCTCAAAAGAGGACGTTGCGGAGATAGTGAAGATGAGGAGCAGCTCGTTGATGGGAGCATCTTGCGACAACTGCATGCCGGAGATACTTATACCTACCTTGGAGTGGCGCAGCGTCACATCCAAGAGGCAGAATTGGTCAAAGAGTGTCTCCGCCGCAAGTATTTGCACCGACTCCGGCAGATCTGGTCGTCAGAACTGTCCGGCAAAAACAAAGTCGCTGCCACAAACATGCTTGCGGTCCCATTGTTGTTATACAGCTTTGGTGCTATCCACTGGAAAGTGGAAGAGCTGCGACAAATCGACATAAAGACCCGCAAAAGGATGAATATGGAGGGAAGTCTACATCCTAGATCCTCTGTCCCGCGAATATACCTCCCGCGACACCTGGGAGGGCGTGGACTATTGAGTTTGGAGCGTCTGCACAACAGAGTAGTACTGGCCACTGCCTGCTATGTTACGACGAGCACCGATCCCCTGATCCGCTTTGTGCGAGAGCACGAGATTGCGGGTAAAGGAGCCTTCCTTTTTAGAGCAGCAACACGGGCAGCCGAAGAACTTAGTCTCACGCTCGACTTCACGCGGAGGTGTCAGCAGTCCGTTACGGAACTTGCTCCCGCACAATTAAAAACCCGGATTAAAACTGCTGAAGTCCAATTGCTTTTAAGACTTCACAAAGATAAACCAATGCACGGAATCTTCTACAAACATCTAGAAGAGCATGGTTTATCTGAGCAGTTGACCTTCTCCTTCCTAAGGTCTAATGGGTTGAAGTCGGAGACTGAGAGCTCTATAATGGCTTGCCAAGACGGTGTCTTCAACACCTTAGTATACCGTAGCCGGATTATGGGTATGGATGTGCCCGATATCCGCTGTAGAGCCTGCCTGCAGGCGCCAGAGACCCTTACGCACCTCTTGTCGGCGTGTAAGGTGTACGCTGGCACAGCCTACGTCTATCGGCACAACGCGGCTCTACGAGTGCTATACTACCATTTAAGGCACTCATACGGTATAGATGAGACACCGGTGCTGCCGTATGCTCCAGGGGACATTGAGTCCGTTGTGGAGAACGAGAGGTGCAGAATTTACTGGAACTACTCATTCTCCACGCTCGAGCTTATACATGCAAATAAGCCAGACATAGTCCTCCTCGACTACCAACAAAAGACGATGTTCGTTATCGAGTTCTCGGCGCCTGCCGAGGGGAACATCGTCTCTAAGGAGGAGGAAAAGCGGACCAAGTATCAGGAGCTCCTCGGACAACTTCGCAGGCTCTGGCCGGACTACACTGTGAGTCTGCTAGTAATGGTCATTGGATCCCTAGGTGGTATGAGGGATACGCTGCTCTCTGCACTGCGCAAAATGCCGGTGTGCCGTGCGGCGGCGCACATCTTAGCCGCCAGAATGCAGAAGGCAGTCATCCATGGGTCCCTTCGTCTGCTTAGGACGCACGATTCGCGGACCCAGTGATTGCTCACCTCACGGTGTGAGGAGTAGTCGCTGGGAAATGGAACAGCAGCCCGGTGTGTCGGAGCCCGGGTTGCACCCTTTTTGTTTTTGTTTTGTCCTATATATATATATATATATATATATATATATCTTAAAATGAGAACACGATATCTTCGACCATATAAGGGTTAGATTGAGAAAATATCTTCAATGCAAAACTGTGAAATTCTTGAAAGTAAGAATACCAAAATCTTAAATCTTGACCGAAGCATTTCATAATCATGATTGAAGCATTTCATAATCTTAACTGGAGCATTTCATAAACTTGACGCAAGTAGCTCAACTTTATTCTAAAATTGTGATATTCTTGGATGAGGAATCTAGTAGTATTGATTTGAGCGTTTGATAACTTTGATGAGCTGTTACCAAAGCCACTTTTGTTTCGTTCCAAGAAACGTATTGTATTGAAGCAAGCATTCAAACTCTTCTACATATGAGCATGTAGAAATTTTTCTCGTCTATGTCATTATCTGCAAGACATACACATGTAGAAGCCAATTGAATTTTGGACTTGGAACATGTGTGGAAAGTTTTCAAATATTTGTAAATCAGTCAGTGCCTGTTTAGTGATGGGTACACTGGAGAAATAGTTCTGCAAAATTTCTTATATAATATACTTGATACTTACCCAGGAATACCTGAGTCAGGTCTTCGCATCTCCATTTTTTTAATAGCTCATTCATGGTTGGATAGATTCAGTGATAAGGAAACTGATGGGAACTGGGACGCGACTCAAATGGCGGTGGACCAGCACTACCGGCAGATTCGTTGACCGATGGTTGACGGTGGTATCACGGGTAACTCGTGGCAATGGCAATTTATTTAACAGTTTGACTAGATACTATTTATTATGTACTATTATGCAGGATCCAGGATGCAGGTATTACGCTACGATGCTAAAGACGGTGGCGAATGCGACAATCCGAAAACCGATAATGGCGGCGAACGCGGACGGGCAACAGACGTCAAATAAATGATTTACTTGATACAAATATAGGGTGTGCTTAAAACAGCGTATATTTTTAAACTAAGATTATCATATTGTAAATGACGGTTCGCATTTGCAAGCTGTCTATATTCTCCATTTCAGAAATAAACGAGACACCGCTGGAAAGAATGATAATCTTGATATAAAATTATTAAATACTTGTTATTAAATTATTATAGCCTTGGTTGCAAAGAAAACTACAGGGTTATTCACGTTATTCGACACGGAGCATTATGGCTAAAGTATTTGATAAAAAAGAAAATAATAATTTGGGATGGATAGAGACCCATAAAGGCTACATTCTAAAAATATTTTCATGTTATACAGGGTGTCCCAAAAACACGAAATGTATCAAAGTTATATATATGTATAGGCTGTCTGCAGACCTTTTAGGTCCATAGCCTTGTGATTTCCCTCCATTTCTTCCTGTCTTTTGCCTGTTGCCTCCAGTTCTGGATTTTCTTCTCTTCTAGATCTTCCTCCACTGCCTCTCTCCATCGTTTCTTTGGTCTTCCTCTCTTTCTTTTTCCTTCCGGTATTTTCCATGCGATTCGTTTCACTTCTCTTTCCTGTTCCATCCTCTCCAAGTGTCCAAGCCACTGCAATCTTCTTAATTTCACAAAATTACTTATGGGTGTTTCATTGAATAGCTCATACAATTCTATATTCATTCTTCTCTCCCATCCTAGCTCTGTATGCTTGCCTCCAAAGATTCTTCTTAATATTTTCCTCTCCCAAATTTCCAATTTTTGTTTTATTTTGTTTGTCATAACCCAGGTTTCACATGAATAGGTTAGGGTTGGTCTTAATATTGTTTTATAGATTCTTATTTTTGTCTGTCTGGACACTTCCTTTGATTTAAGGATTCTTCTTAAACCTCCTGCACAGTTATTACTCTTAGCTATTCTTAAATCTATTTCTTTTTCTTCCTGTCCCTTATTGTCAATTAATACACCTAAATACATAAAATTATCCACCTCCTCGAATTCTACCTTTGTCCCATCTTGCTTTTGAACTTTCAAACTGGTGTTAATTCTGCTTCCGCTTTTGTTTTTTATTTCCATAAATTTCGTTTTACTGTTATTAAATTCCATTCCTACTTCTTCTGCTGCATTCATTAATTGTAGGGTTATTTCTTCCAGCTCTTTCCGATTTCTTGCTATTAAGACCACATCATCCGCATAGGCCAAACATTGGTGGCTTCTGTTGAATATTATCCCCTTCCTGTTGATACCAGCTTTCCTTATTACGCTCTCCAACACTAAATTGAAGAGGGTTGTCGACAGGGGATCGCCTTGACGTAGGCCTTGGTGTGTTCTGAAGCTATCACTTTTACTACCTTTCACCCTTACTGTGTTCTGTGTGTCCTCTAATGTCATTTTAATTAATCTTACCAGCTTGTCTGGGATTTCTAACTCCTTTAATATTTTAATAAGTTCATACCTTTTGACACTGTCATATGCTCTTTTAAAATCCACAAACAACATTTGGACCGGTATGTCATATTCATAGCATCCTGCGACAATTTGCTTTAGCATAAACACATGGTCTGTTGTCCCTCTGCCTTTTCTGAAGCCCCCTTGATATTCACCCAGCAGTCTCTCCATGAATATCTCTAACCTTCTCTTTATAATTGATGCACAGATTTTATACGTAACGTCAAGTAGAGAGATCCCTCTGTAATTTTCACAGGCTGTTCTGTCTCCCTTCTTATATATAGGTAGTATAACTGCTTTTTTCCATGCATCCGGCATTTTTTCTGACTTCCAAATTTGACATATTAGCTTGTAGATTTCTTCTTTTAATTTCTCACCACCATATTTTATGTTTTCTTTTGTTACTCCGTTTTCTCCAGGGCTCTTATTATTTTTCATCATTTCTATCACTTCGTCCACTTCTTCTCTTGATGGGGTTGCTGTATTGTCATTACAACTTTGTATTGCTCTGTCCTCTGTTGACTCTTGTTTTACATCAAGGTCCTTTCCATTTGTCCCAGCATTTAATATTTCCTCAAAGTATTCTTTCCACCTTTTGATTTTTTCTTCCTCGTCACCTATAAGATTACCCTCTTTATCTCTTATATATGTAAATGTGGTTTGAAAACCTTTCCTTATGTCTTTTACGTCTTTATAGAAGTTTTTGATTTCTTTTTGCTGATACTCTTCTTCTATTTTCACTATTTGGTCTTCTAAGAATGTCCGCTTTTTTTTCCTACACAGTTGTTTTACTTTTTTTCTTTGCTTATTATATTCTCTGTGTATCTCTCTGTGTATCAAAGTTATGTTTTTTTAAATGGAACATCCCATATATTATTGCATATTCAGATTCCTTGGTGAATGCTAGTGTGACTTTATGTATCATACATGGTACCTAAGGCGAACCGTTAAGGTGTAAATCACCATTTTCGGTATAAGTAGATATCACGAAAAAATTGAATATCGCAGAGATTACAAAATATGGGAGGCTGTGACTTCGCCGTATTACTAAGCATAACATGCATCAGCTTTGATGAGACTGTCAAAGTTAAATTACGTTTATGCTTGGAGAAATCGGTCGATGAATTAAGGAAACTTCGATCAGCGATAACTTGATTTTTTCAAATGGGAATGCCTAATTTTTTTATACGGTTAAACGTAGAATTTGATAAGCTTTCTAATGATATAAGGTTGTGAATATTAATCTCTCGTAGTTTTCATTTAATTTTAAATTTTCAAACAAATCGGCGATTTTCAATTTTCCTACCTATAAGCAACGTAGCAGGCCATGAAATATAAACAAAAATCTGTTCAGCTGGAAGAAAACAACTAACTTAGCTGAAAAATACACACTAACTAGTCTAAAGGGACAAGATTATAAAAATGCCTTACAACAAATCAACTTTCCCAGAAACTGCGATAACCTTTCTAAGGTCAAAGAGAAGCTGGAGTATGGCAGTAATAGATATTTTTACTGTCTAATGATATAAGGTTGTGAATATTAATCTCTCGTAGTTTTCATTTAATTTTAAATTTTCAAACAAATCGGCGATTTTCAATTTTCCTACCTATAAGCAACGTAGCAGGCCATGAAATATAAACAAAAATCTGTTCAGCTGGAAGAAAACAACTAACTTAGCTGAAAAATACACACTAACTAGTCTAAAGGGACAAGATTATAAAAATGCCTTACAACAAATCAACTTTCCCAGAAACTGCGATAACCTTTCTAAGGTCAAAGAGAAGCTGGAGTATGGCAGTAATAGATATTTTTACTGTCTACTGCCTACCGCAATTTACTAGAGGTTAAAAATTTCCAAGGCAATCAAAAACCCTCATATGAAACAGAAACAACCAGCGACTGTTGCTCCAGCACGCAACTATCAATCACATGTAATGGTGTAAAAAAGTACTAATTTGCGTCGAAGTCGATACCTCTGACTTATATCTATTAGCAATATTGCAAAAAAGGAATACTGACAAATCAGATTTAAATTTTCTGCCATTTAAGTTATGTTTTATAATTTGAACAAATTTTAATTCATTCTTCATTTTCTGCGACCTTGCTAATAGGTACTGAAGAATTTTCAGAACTCCAGTCAGAGGTACTTTTGACTTGAGTTTTGACGGAATTGCATACTTTTTTATATCATTAAATGTTAAATTTTATGAAAATAATAAACTGCTTACAACATTATCTAGTAGTTTTTATTTTATTTCAAAATTTTTAATGGTTTTGGAAATTGCCAATCTCTAGTACATTGCAGTAGCTAGTAGGCCGTGAAAAAAATCCGTTTCTGCCATACTCCAGCTTCTTTTTGACCAAAGATATGTTACCGCCGTTGTTTCTGGTTAGACTTTGTTTGCTGTGAGTAATTTTTATAATCGTGTCCCTTTAGTCTAGTTCGTGCGTATTTTTCAGCTAAGTTAGTTGTTTTCTTCTACCTGAACAGGTTTTTGTTTACACTTCATGGCCTCCTAAGTTTGTTATAGGTAGGCAAATTGAAAAACGCCAATTTGTTTGAAAATTTAAAATTAAATGAAAGCTACCAGAGATTGATATGCACAACCTTATATCATTAGAAAGGCTATCAAATTCTGCTTTTAACCGTATAAAAAAAATTAGGCATTCCCATTTGAAAAAATCAAGTTATCGCTGATCGAAGTTTCCTTAATTCATCGACCGATTTCTCCAAGCATAAACGTAATTTAAATTTGACAGTCTCATTAAAGCTGACGCATTTTATGCTTAGTAATACGACAAAGTCACCGCCTTTCAAATTTTATAGTCTCTGCGATATTCAATTTTTTCCTGATATCTACTTATACCGAAAATGGTGATTTACACCTAAACGGTTCGCTTTAAGTCCCATGTATGATACATAAAGTCACAATGGAATTCATCAAGGAATCTGAATATGCAATAATATACGGGGTGTTCCATTTAAAAAAACGTAACTTTGATACATTTCGTGCTTTTGGGACACCCTGTATAACATGAAAATATTTTTAAAATGTAGCCTTTATGGGTCTCTATCCATCCCAAATTATTATTTTCTTTCTTATCAAATACTTTAGCCATAATCCTCCGTGTCGAATAACGTGAATAACCCTGTATATTTTCTTTCGGAGCATATTTATTTAAAATAAATATATACGTCAGAAATATATTATTCTTGATACAAATTGTCTATAATTTTCTCATCAAATATTCTTTCTTATAGTGAGAACAGATATTCTTGTTTAAGTATGTATTTACAAGAATATCACAATTCTTGATTTGAGAATTTCTTTTTATGTGTGTACCGCATAAAACTTGATAATCAATTTTCAAATCAATTAATGAGGTCTTACATTGTATATACAACATATAGTGAGAAGTAGTATTTAAAGCGAATTTTGTGGTACCCTATATTCCCAAACGTAAGTATCAGAGTGTTTTTCAACAGATAGCAGGCGAACAAGCACTACAAGATCTATAACCACTCGCCAAGCCGACCTTTTCATACCTGATACGGTTCTGCGGATTAACTGATTTTATTAAACATTGCTCTAAATAAACGAAAAAAGCACTTGTTGCGATATATTAGGTTATTAGATTTGTATTACCCACAACGCGAAATGGTCGTGCGTTTCCGACGTCTTTCGGAGTTTCGCATTGTGGGTATTTGTAATTTAACTACGAGTTCTGCACATACAAAAATTACCGAAACGCGATGTGAGAGATTAGAGTAATCTACAACGCGTTTTGAGTATAAATTTCGGTTAGTGGCCGAATTTGGTTATTGTGTACAACATGTAGATATAATATACTATAGAATGGAGAGCATTTTTTTCCAGGAGCCGTCCGACCCTACTGTCCCCGTTCAATACTTAAGCCTTAAGGCCTATTGTATTATTGCTCCTCTCATTTACAGTATCCACTCCAGCAATCTGTATCCCTGCATAAGTTTATGCAGTTTACCTAATGGTCCTGGTGCTGAGCTGTACTCCATTGGTTCTAGCTTGGTCTTCCCAAAGAGCTGTTGTCTCTTGTGATCTAGCGCTTCGCATTCACAGAGCACATGTAGGGCTGACTCAGTTCCTCTTCCACACAGTCTGCAGTTGAGGTCTCCATTGTAGAGTCCCATTTTATTCGGGTGTTCCTTCAGGCGACAATGTCCTGTGAGGAGACCCGTCGTTATTCGGAGCTGATTCCTACTCAAGGATAGCAGTGTTTCCGCTGTTTTCTTGCATGGAGCTTTAATGAATGTTTTTCCATGAACACATCCTGGCAACAAGTTCCATTGCTCCTTGTGCTGATGTTTCATCTATTCTCCGACCTGGTGTCTGATTGTGCTTTTAGGCACCTCCAGGGCGGGTTCTGCTCCAATGTATAGAGCAGACGAGCCTAGTCTTGCTAGCTCGTCCGCCCTTTCATTGCCTCTTATACCTGAGTGTCCTGGCACCCACTCCAAAGTTTGTTGTATTCTGCCAGTCTTCCCAGTTCTTGTAAACATTCGCAGACTGGAGCATACGTAACTTTGGGCACTGCTAGTGCCCTGAGTGTAGCCTGACTGTCTATAAGTATTGCGATCCTCTTGTTTCTAAAGGATCGTTCATTATTGATCCTTGCACATTGAAGGATAGCGTACACCTCTGATTGAAATACCGAGGCGTCTTTTCCTAGCGGAATGCTCTGTCTAGTTCCTCTTGCAAAGATTCCCGCTCCTGTGCCTTGCTCGGTCTTTGATCCATCTGTGTACCAGACTATTTCCCGATGCAGGTTGTTTACTTCACAGAGTTCTCGATCTCTCGAATGGAGAGTACTTTGAGGGCAAGTTGTTGATCGTACTAATTGTTTCCTGGGAGTTTGTTCCCCATCCTTCCACGGTGCCTCTAATTTGCGATAAGCTTCTTAATACCTTTGTAAAAACTGAAAATTGTGGCTTTTAGTCACGGTGTATAATTAGAAAAAGAGAAGGCCGAAAGTGATCTGGAGGAATAAAGTTACGTTAACAAGAGGAGTAAAAGGATAGAAAATGGTTATCGCCGGTAAGCGTTTGTATTCGAAGCGTAACGCAAAACAAAAGCATTTAAAATAGATTAACGCGAAGCGCCAGCCAGTTATGCAGACACTAAAAGGTCGCACCTATTTCTCGCAGACTAATTTTAGGCTCAACTCGACTGGCAGGGACGTACCTAGGGTTGCCAACTGCCAACTAGGGCGTTTCATAAGTTGGGACTTTTTTTCGTACAGCGGATAGTACTCGCCAAAATGAGTGTTACTTCCCAGTAACATATAAACGAAATATTTAGAGAAAACAAGATACTGACTATTAAAGAAATTCTCAATTCTAAGTTCGTCCCTGGACAATGGCTACACTAAAACAAAAAACTTTTCTAAAAAAAGCTTTTATTAAAAGGTTCTAAAAAAAGAAAATAAAATGTTGCTTTAGAGTGTTAACTATCAACTTATAGCCTCATTATACACAATATATATGATCATAAAAGCTTGTCGCGAGGTTTGCGTAAGTACCTATAGGAATTCAATTAAACTGAAATTTTAACACACTTAAACTTAGCAGACCAAGTTAGTCAATTGAATAGGTACTAGCTAATTTACACAAGTAAATCGCGCGACAAGCTTTTATGATCATATAAATTGTGTATAATGAGGCTATACATTGCAGAAGAGCATTAAAAATAACTATTTCGCCATCTTGGATGGTCCGCTATAGTTTATTTAGAATGACGTCCCATTATTTTTCGAGTCACTCTTGACAAGCCCTTTCACAGTGCAAAGACTCTCTGCTCTCAGGTCGTAAACGAGGTTCACGCAGTGATAAAACAACTCACCGACTTTGAATAGTATATTTTCCCCAAACTCTTACAACAAAACACATCATCGTATTATATATAAAAATTCATATTATTTGCCATCATTTGAACGACAGTTTCTAACTTAGAATTTGCGCTATCCTGATTTCCACTCATTTTCGTAGATTTCCTTTTATTGGACGTCATGAAAATCTTAAACTACACTAAAAATATAGACCTACTCTAATCATAACCAATAAACTGTATTGGTGATAAAGTCCACTAACGACACGAGTTTATCCCTACTACTTTCCCAAAGTCAGTCCAGCCAGCACCCACAATGTTCCTTTACAACTTATTATTGGAAAATCCTTACCGCGAATCTTCTTTACCACTTACGTCGTTGTCACAGTCATTCATACACACATACACACCGTCTTGGCGCCTCGTCTGTCCGGTCTACCCTTCGTGGTTGCTCGGTGCACCAGCGGTTCGTTAGCTAACATCATGTCGATGTCGCCACCGTCGCCGATACAACCTGGTGATGACCACTGCGTAGGTTGTATAAAGGAACTCGTACAATTCGATCCAGAATCTTCTGTGACTGCTGCCAGATTCTTGCTCACTTCGCAAACCTCTAGTTGAGCGCCAAATGCAAAAACTCTCTTCCCTCAGGTCGTCAGGTTCATGCAGTGATAAAACCACTTGCCGGCTTTGAATAGTATATTTTCCCCAAACTCACAACAAAATTCATCGTTTGACTAAAAATGACAACAGTGGGTCTATTGTCATTGATGACATTCCTCTCATTAGATTGTCATTCCCCTTAACAGCTACTGGGGGTTATCATATCAATATGGATACCCATATTGGAGAAATGCATCAAATATCTATTCCACTATTGGATTTAGAACGACGTCATACAGCTTATCGTGCATTGTCATCCAAACTAAACGTGTATAAAAAATTTCAGCACAATCGGTTGAAGATATCTGCTTCAAAATTGAGTTGCAAGATTCCACCCAAACAAGCGTACACACATTGCAAGTTAAATAAAAGTTTTTAACAAACAAGGGAGCGCTAGCGGTGCCGATGCCGGTGAGAAAACGCTAAAACAGGCAATTCGTCATACGTCGCGTTGCTGTTGCTACATCTGCCGATCGGACTTTAAAAACAACAACAATGGCGCACGCTTATAACAATAATGAACTGGTGGACATGATTTTAATGTACGGTGAGTGTAGTCAAAATACCGCTGGGGCCTCGCGAGTATATGCCGATCGTTTCCCTAACCGTACTCACCCTGCACCTCGTCGATTTGTCTCGCTCGTGTAAAGAGCTAGAGGCACAGGACGTCTGAATCCACATCCTGGTAACACGCTGAAAGACCTAGACAACCTCGTATGGTCCAAATTGAAGAAGACATCGTAAATCGTACTTTTACCTGTAAGACGCCTGCGACAGGACCGCACTTACAACTTCGTAGCAACCAAATAGTGAGTACTTGCTTGAAATTTTTTTACTGTCTTGCTGCTGGTTCACCGTGCATTAGCTTTTCCGTTTCAAGGGCCGTATTGCTTCTAAAGAGGAAAGTCCCAACCTTTTGAACATCCTGTACTGTTCATATCGCTATTACTATAAAAGAGTTGGAGATATACCCGGCAGTAAACTTTATGTCACTAATATCTCAAAAGGTGAATCTCCTTTAATGACCAGACACCTTTATTATACAACGCACAGTATGTCGCGTGCCGGATGTTGAGGTCAGAGCCATCCAAGTTCGCACTAACATTAAAGAAAAACCCAAACGGTATGGTTACCTTAGATTAGATTAGATTTTTAATTGATATTAACATTATAAAATCTACAATAAATACCATTCAAACATTCTAACAATATATAAAGAATACAAATGAAAAATGGGGAAATAGAAAGAAACTAATACAAGTCAAAATCAGATTCAGATAAGTCGTTATCATTCAGTTTCATGATAATTTTAATGGGTTGTGAATTTAAAAAAGTAGGGAAGAATTGGGGTCCAATGGGGTAGTGATGCGTCTCGAATAGCCTCTCCTACTCAATCGTCACCCTCACCTACACGCTGGTGAACCCTGCTTTCGCAGACGAAGCTCTGACGTCCGAGTATAGGCGGAATAACCTTAAATCGAGAATAAAGGAAATGTTATTCTCCATTCGGCAAAGAAAGTAACGGGAAACAACGATGCGACCAATATAGATTAGAATTCCCCAGGACATTCAATTGTTCAAAAACTTCACTATGTCAAAAAAACATAAAGAAATGGCCCTCAGTCCCGGGCAGGTGTTAGATCACGAGAGGGTGCGAAGAATCCCCCGGCTTGACGTAGAAAAGTTCAAGATGAGGATTTACTTGAGTAAATTCAAACAGCGCTCTCACTGTGGAATTTTGTTGGTATAAAAATTTATTTTTTTTGTTATTTTGACATTGACTAAACCGGATTTTTCCCGGACTAGCAATCATCAAATTTAACATTTAGTCATAAAAAAAAGAAAAAAGTTGTTGACTGCGGCGAGATTCGAACCCACGCCCTTTCGGAATGGTGCCTAGCATCTTAACCGCTCGGCCACGCTGCCCGTGCTTCAGGAATATCAATCCACCGTACATAACACGTCGTCAGTTACCTATGGTAATTTAATTCGTTTTTTTAAACCGGAAGTGATATTGACAAAGACAGATTTTTCACGGACTAGTTTTTTCACGCTGATTCCGAATCTGTGTGTAGTTTTTCTCTAGCACCTGTAGTTTTGCCTAATCTCTAATAAGAGATATAACTGCTGATGAGATTTTGGTACGATTACCTACTGTAGTGTCTGATATTTCTCTTTAAATCGGTCATATCAATTCAATCGGATTAAAAAGATAAAAATAGGGTCGAAGTTATAAAACTTCACAACCACTACTGCGCCATTTCGTCAACTGCAGACTTTTGTCGAAGTTTTAACTTTTTACTTATTCCGATAACTGACTTTTTGTTCAAATTTCTGGTGAAATTGTAAAATTTTGTTTTATAACAAATTCAATAATATCATCTTTTCTAAGTGTTAGGCAGATTGTTCCAATAATCTCGAATTTGAAGGAGCTTTTTCCATAATAAATATTGTATCCGTAGGAATGTTTGATAAAAGTTGGTCTTGAAAGTATTTTTTTCAAGTAGGTATACCTAAGTGTATGTATTGTAAAAGATACAGAACAAAAAAACCTAGACGTGAAGTAGTAAAATATTTGACAATGTCAATGACAAGTCTCACAATGTTATTTTTTTCTGAAACCATTTTGGCTGTTCAACAGTATCAATTATAGTTTGCTCCACTTTCATGGTCTCTCGTATATTATCATTTCTGATATTCTTGCACCTCTTCGCCAGAAATCCATTTCAAGGGATAGGAGTTTTTGCCGATCTTTTTTATTTAGTTCCCATGTTTCGGAGCCGTAGGTGCATATGCTCTGGACTATTGTTTTACAGATCATAGCTTTTGGCTTGGCACTTATATTTTTACTCCAAAGTACTGAGCTTAGTTGACGGATGGCATTTCTCCCTTGTCCAATGTTGTTGTGTATATCTTCAGTACTTCTTCTTGTAGAGGAGATAGTGACGCCTAGGTATTTGAAAGATGAGCATAGTTTTATCATTTCGTTATCTATTTGCATGTCGCTTCTGTCATTTTCATCACCTACTATTAAGTATTCAGTTTTTTGCATGTTTATAACGAGGCCCCATTTTTCATACTCATCCTTTAGTTTTCGCAACATATATAGTTTAAGTCATCTAGGTCTGTATTTAACACTACCTGGTCATCTGCGAACAATAATATGATTAGGTAGTTTTCGTTGTTCTTAATTAATCTTACCGCTTCGGTTAACAAATTCGTTGTCAGAACCGCTATTTGACAGATAAATAAATAGTTATCCGAGCAAGACACCACTGTAAGATGCCCCCTAACCTTATTTTGAGCTACAACTTTGACACCATAACGTCAAAATAGCAGATGAGTATTGTAAAGGTTGTTGTTTGAAAGAAAATCATAATTCAATAGTGTTCGCTGTAGTTTGCCCTAAAATGATTTTATTGGACTCCAGTGATGACTCAGATTTTGAAGATGCGATCTTGTTGGAAGTATTTTCAGTTACCTCTAAGAAATTGGCAACCACCACGTTCCATTTGGAAGGATCCGCATAAGGATTATTTTCCAGTATTTCTGTTAATAATATTTGGTCGTCTTCCTCGGTAAAACGAACTCTGACTCTTTTTATTATTTGTAGCACACTCTTTGAGCTTGACGAATTTTGAAGCATTTTTGTAAAACGACGGATAATAATTGTTGCAGATCTACACAAAAGTCAAAACCAGTGTCACTGTCAAAAGCAAAACAGGTTATGATCTAATTTTTATTCGTGCTGCGCAAGCGTGTCGCTTCGTCAATCGCTATGGCTATCGTCCGTACAATACCGGCATTTAGCGGTTACGATATACGTAAAACGAAATGCAAATGACAAAGTTGTCAAATAGCGTTAAACGGAACATCACTTTGTAAGTAACGAAAACTGCCTAATATCACATTTTCTCCTATAGGTATTCCCATACCTCGACATTTATTCCTTGTCCAGAATTTGAGCGCTAATTGTGGTAGATCTTGAAAAGTAACGGTGCTAGTCTTTTGTAATTTTAAAGTCGTCTGACAAATATTCGTCTGAAATATGACACATCGCAGAGAGACAACAAATATGGCGTCTTTTTGACAATGATACTCCTGCGCTTCTAAACCCTACAAATCCAGGCACGCCTCTGGGGAGCGACGTAGCAAGACGAGACGCTTCTATGCGAACACAGCCAATTTCCTATTGCCATCTTATTTCATGAGGATTTGTTCTTGGTCTAGTCCGTCTGATAGAGTTAATAATAGACAATATCTCGCTATTTAAAGGGGGGCAACGAATGCAGGCAGACGGATTTATTTAACACCGCAACTCTGTTCTTACTGCAGTTTCACGTGACGATAGTCTATGAGCAGGGGTTGCAGGCGACGTTACACTCACGTACCCCCACCACCTCGCACCAAACATGAAATACAAGTAGTATTTTACATTTTCCCGTTGCCGTGCCGATGACGGCAACGGTACCGGAACAAATTTCTTTCAGAGTGAACCATAATCCATTTTTTCGGAGACAGCACATTCAATAAAAAGTAGAGAAGAATTAGAATATCTGACGTAATTAGTGATTATTCGAGAACTAATTTAAACATGCTCGACGATTGTCCAACAATAAAAAAATGGAGTCAAGTTGATTGACTCAGTACTTCCCTTACATAACAGTGAACAGATCATTTTATTATATTCCCTTTGCATGAAGAGTCTGCGATCCCTTGCAACCAAGTAATCGTTCGCATGTCCTCAAAAAACATCAAACTCAAGAATTAGTAAATAGTTTCCTAAGTCTAGGGATTAAAACGACACAATTTTTATTCTGCCAACTTCAACTGGACGAAACGAAACAATCAGGAACCCCCAAATTGCTTAAAAACGAAGTTTGAGCTATTTTTATATTTTTAGTTTTTTACTATTACTGCGCTGCTACTGACACGATTTTTGAAAACCATACGCATTTTTCATCCTCACTCAGGTAATAATACTGTGTCTAAATTTTATTAAAATCGATTTCATAATTTCCATGTTACTAAATTCACAACGATCTAAAGCAATACTCGTCTATATACATCAGACAATTCTAAGTCCCTTGATTTCTGTAATAGCCGAGGCAATAGTCAGATGGACCTAAAAAAGGGTATTATGCCGCTAGGTTTTTGAGTTTTACAACCACCCACCCCCGAACCACCCCAATTTCACCCCCACCCAAAAAAGAAGTAAAAAACGATCAGGAACCCCTAAAACGCCTAAAAGTCGGAGCAATAGCTTACATTTTTAGTTTTTTTGTTATTGCTGCGCCGCCACTGACACGATTTTTCCAAAACATACGCGTTTTCCATCCTCGCTGTCGCAGTAATACTGTGTCAAAATTTCATTAAAATGAATCCGAAAATCTCGTATGTATACATCACAAATTCTAAGTCCCTTGGCTTCTACAATAAGCAAGGCAATGTTCGGATGGACCTAAAAAGGGTATTATGCCGCTAGGTCTTTCTTTCACAGGTCAATGGACAGCCTTCTATGAATATAACAAATTTTTGAGTTTTACAATCCCCCACCCCGTAACCACCCCATTTTCACCCCCACCCAAAAAAAAAGTAGAAAATGATCAGGAACACCTAAAACGCCTAAAAATGAAGTTTGAGGAATATTTGAAATTTTTGGTTTTTTGCTAATTACTCCACCAGCCGAACAATGATTTTCAAAATTATCGGAACATTACCTACTATAACACCACAACATATCGCTACCCAAATTTCATCACAATCCATGCAGCGGTTACTGAGATTACGATGTTAGAAAGACGTCAACAGATAGACAGACCGACAGACAGACAGACAGACAGACCGACCGACAGACAGACCGAAGGAAATGAGTGACGTAGATTTTCGTTATGTAGACATCATAACACGCCCAAAAAGCGTATTATCTCAAAATCGAAAATTTTCACAATACTCCCCTCACCTCGGGTGTGGGAAGTAAAAGGTTTATGAAATATAATACGCCATGGACCTCTCCTGCAGCTGTAGAGAGATTATTTTCTTTTGCTACAATTATTAATAAATAGTCCAAAGAGGATCTGATTTTGAGAAACTTGTAGTTTTAAAGAATTGTGTTTGATACCTTATTCTGCTTAGTTCGGTCTAAAAATGTCTTTATTATTTCTGGAATATACATACTAATGTAGTCTGGTATCTCAAATATTTTTCCTAGTGTTTTACCTTTCTATAAAATGTTGTTGTACCTACTGATTTTTAAGTTTGTGAAAATAGTCGTACTCTTTATTCGTACTTCCACTGATACTACTTTTAATCGTGAACTGCTTCTCAAAAATTACTTGCGAGTAAAATATTTATAAATACATTTTCTGAGTACTAGTATTCGTACATTGTACGAGTATTTTTTTAGTAGTCGTGTCCAGCTCTGCCAGGGAGTAGTTCACAGAAAAAAATACTGTTGCGTTTCCAATTAATTGTTAGTATTTGGATGTTTTTCCATCGCTTCAAATATTTTTACAGTTGTTTCAAATCCATGTTATTGAAAGAATGCAATCCCTATATTCGAAGTAATCACAGGCACGCCAATAAATTCAAAATAATTTTATATTCGTTCTAACGATATGTATAATCCCTCTAATACCAGTATTGACATATAATGCAATCAAAACATCCTTTTGTTTTCGAAATTTACCCTATATTTCATTTAAACGAAGCATACAATCTACATTCTCTATTCAATGTACAAAAATCTTACTGCAACAGCAGTTCGTGATAATTCATCTGATAATTGATTGTTTGATGGCCCTTGTTGTTCACTGAACTATAATCAGTATTCGGCGGGACTGATATCCCGATTCAAAGAACGTAAAAAGAAAGAACAGGGGGATCATCTCAGTGTTAGTATAGGCCCCAACTCGCCCAACATGGACGAGGTTGTTTCGTTGTGTTGTTTCGGTATTAGCCGTGTTGTGTCATCTCGTGGTTTTGCCTATTGCATCAGCAATTGTGTGATTTAAATGAGTCCAGTTATATATTAAATGGAGGACCTACTGAGAAATAGGGGCTTAGAGGAGCTAACACCCACATTTGAATGTAGGTATTTAGATTAGTCAGACAGTTATATTTCAGGTAAAAATGCAACAACTAGTGTAAGCTTATGTCTAATTCTTATATCATGCTCCTTATAACTTCCTACAAAATCACACAATTAAACATCCAAACGAATCGATCAGCTGTCCTCGCAATAAAATCTGTTGGTCCAAGGAAAAGAAAGTAGTTTAGAATCAATTACAAAACACAGATTCGATTCAACGACAGGCTGCGATTGAATTATTCATTGGAATCCAATGACATCTTGTAGTTGAACCGACAATACGACATAATTCGTTACCACTTCCCATTGGATAAAACATCGCTGTATTTGAGCGGAAGTCTTTGACTGAACGACAGATTTTTCTGTGTGTTGGTGGCAATATTTCTATGTTGATTCAGATTCCGGAATTTGAGAATTTTATCCGACCACCATTTACTGAGAAGCATGAGTTTAAAGAAAATTTATGTGAATAAACTCATGCTTAAACGATTACTGTCTCACATGTGCGACTTCCGGTAGAAAACAAATTTAAAGTTCCAGGACTCTAATGGCGACGATCAATTAAAGGAAAGCAAAACGGGCATTTAACACATTTAATCATTAAATTATCGGGCATTAACAATATTTCAAATACCGTTAAGCGATAGTACGTAAAACCCTAAATTGAAAATTATCTCCTAATGAGTAATGCCATATAAAATAATTGCGAATAAAGTAGGCGTCTGTGGCAATTCGTATAATTTTGTGACGAATGCGGGACTCAATTAAAATTTAATGTGGCCTTTGCATCACCTCTGCCGCTTTTAACACACTTCCATAGCACATGACCTGAAAATCATTTCCCATCATGTCCATGGTTTGATTTTCACTCATAAACCAAATATTGATTAATATAATAATAGCTAGCTATAAGGAGTTCATTTGAACTCAGAGCCCGCGCACACAGACGGCGCCGGCGATCAGGAGTTCAGTGTTCCGCGTGCAGAGTTCTGCGTTCTTTGTAATTTATGGACTACTTGGTAACAAAGCACACTGCCGGCAGTCAAACCGTAGGCATTCATACATGTATACAGCACCTATCACAATCCTATTGGTCAAATTTGAATCTTGAACCAATCAAACTTTGAGTGCCATACGCGAGCATGGAATATAAATGAGTGCTATATCCACTTACGGAATATAGTAGGTACTTAATGCAGCTGAAAATTTACAAAGAGGAAAGCCGTTTAAGCGAAAATCGCATTTTTAACTATACATTAGACTGCAGTAAACTCTATTACAAAGTAGTATAATATATAAATTTTGTCCTTTTTTACGAAATGTTAAATGTAATAATTGCAGATATCTGGTGTATGAAGCTAATTAAGTATTATGTTTCAGTGGGCAAAGAAAACATACATACATACAAGACTAAAGACATTAAATGAATACAACAAAACAAAAGAAAAACCTAATATAAAATCAGTGGGATGAACCATGTTAAATCGCAATGGGTTTATTTGTTTTTATATTTTGGGAAACATTATGTTTCTTCTTTGGACTTTTCTTGGTGGCTCCCCAGTTGCTGGACGGCATTTTTTTGCTTCCTCTTGTTACTCCAAGTTTTCTTCTATTTAAAGCTGTAAGCTGTAAGCTGAACTTTTGCCTGCCTATAGCGCAGAGCACACGAACTTCCCGCAGTATAGTTTTAGTACAGTACCTATGTCTAAAATACCTACCTACATATGGGCCTTGACGAGTTCGCTTGGACACCCGACACTCTCCAATTAGAATTTCTCAAAGACTCAAATTCCTCCACCCATCGTCTAGCATCAGTCTCAGTCAATAGGTTTGATCTATATTTTCCAGGACTCAGTTCAAAATATTTATAATTAGGAGGTAACTTTGTCTCAGCATGCATGGCGTTTTCAGGTATAACCACCCTGTCGCACCTCAATCGCAAAAATTAAAATAAGAGTCTAGCCATAGCCATACGTTTGACATGCGCATAACTATATTACATTCCGTAAGTGCATATGGCACCGATTTACATTTCATACACGTGTATGGCACTCGAAGCCTAGCGCCTAACAATATTCAATTCCGTAAGTGCATATGGCACTGATTTACATTTCGTACACACGCACGGCACTCGAAGTTTGATTGGTTCAAAAGTCAAATCTGACCAATGGGATTGTGGTAAGTGCTGTATACATGTACGGAATGTATGTAGCGGTCACTGAGAACTCTTGCGTTTCGGAGTCCTATTCACAGAAAGACAAAGAACGCGTGAACTCCGTCATGTCGGAAACAGAAAAATTAATTGAATTACTTCGAGAAAGACGTTTGTTAGATGATTTAAGTGATAATGATTATAAAAATCGTGATAATGATTATGAAGATCGTAAAAATACTGTCAACCCCCCTTTTGCAGGAACAGCTTTTCTCCAGTTGGTATCTTCTTTTTCTATATGATGTTTTACTAAACTGTACAATTCATTGAAGCTATTTATTGACATACAAAAATATATAAAACATCGTTCTTCATCTTCAAGCAATTCAGCAAATAGCGTATGAAATTCTCATTGATCCTCTCGCTTGCTGTTAATTAGGTGCACCCAGTGTTTCCTTTTTCTCTTAGATTTCTGCAGGCTCAACAAAAGCAATGCTTCTTCTTCTTCTTCGGAAGATGAGCTGTCTGAATACATGTTCCACGAACAATATTAGGAACAAAATTGGAACGTTGGTAACTGACCGCCGCCTGTGTGCTCTTAGAACTCCAAACAATGAAATCAAAACTCTGAACGCAGAACTCGGAACTCCTGACCGCCGTCTGTGTGCGCGGGCTCTGACTATTTATTTTTGTTATTCCTTTTTATTTCATTGGTCCTCTAATAAAACCACTTATGATTGAAGTTTCATTATAAACATATTTGGTTTTATTAGAGTGTCATGAGTTGACAGTCATTCGAAAAGCCCTAGAATATTCTCTCAGTAATACCGAGCTTAGAGATGTTACAATCTTCACCGACAACAAGAATGCAGCTAAGATATTGGAGAATTTAAGAATATCACCGGCTCATACATATGTATAAATTACACCTAACGGTTTGAATTTACAGTTGACACTTTAGACATGTAATTTGATGCTTTTGAAAATACACCTCGAAAAGGTATAGTCCATTTGTAGGAAGTTGTCATTCTACTTGACGCCATTTCTTGCCATATATTCGTAAACTCAAAAACAAAGTAGTCGCAAAACAAAAAAAAAACAAAATATTTCGTTTCGCAAGAAAATACTGTCACGGTTATCCTTTTAATGTCCACTATAACCACATTTAGAATATGTATTGTCTAATTACCTGAGTTTATGATGCATTCTTTTGTGTTTCGTGGGTGAAATGCTAATTCCTTTACTTAACTACCGAATTTATTCAGACCTAAAAATAAACGTACAAATACTTTTTGAGCTTTCCCTATGCGTAATGCATTTATAGCAATGAACATTTTTATAGCAGAAATCAGAACAAAATAAATGCCTAAGGGCGTGTAGACACAGTGGAGTGGTTTCCTGCTTGCAGGTCCCCGCTTTGCCTGCTTTTATTGTACAAGTCAGAAATATAAGAGCTGTTTAGATTTTTTGTGCTCCTATCAAGTGCCGACACTACAAAGGACCCCTTAATCCTTCACAAGACACCCGACAGGTCGAACCCTTTTTCATTTCGGCATTTTTTGCTGCGCTGTTAAACGGTCATTAGTGTAGTCAAAATTGTATATGTCTGTGTATTCAGATGTTAATATACAATACATAGATCAATTTATTTTGTTTTTATCTATTGCAAATTGGTATTTTCGATTATTTTGACCTCTTACCACTTTGTGAATTATTATATTATATTTTGTATAGATAATTACAGATTTATCATTACTCAGGTCTACATAATAGCATAACTGCACTATAGAAGTGACGACACTGATTGAGACCTAAAAGAAATGTAACCAACATATACAGGGTGTTAATTAAGTATATTAACAAACTTTAACCACGAATAGTACTCCGAAAAATAGAAAGAAAATGTCATATGAACATGGGTCCGGAAATGCTTCCTAAATAAATGTTCATCTATTTAGTAAGTGTGCTGTGTGTGTGTGCTATTTACAATAGCCTGCATCGATTCAATAATTTGCATTTTTCTCGAAAACGGTTAGCCTTATCGAGATAAACCGAGAGACCAATTTTACGTAGAAATCTCTGAAATACCATATTCTAAAATCAAAATGTCAAAAAAGTTACCATTTAGAAAATGGGGTTATTTTTACCCTTAACTCCTCTCGTATGATACGCGTCTGATTAAAATTATGAAATTCTGAATTCAGAATCAGATTCAGCGTCAAAAGTTTACCCATCGTACCTAATTTCTTAATTTTGTTATGAATGGTTTCGAGAATATCGAGGAAAAACCGTCTTCAGGGTGCCCCATGCAAATGAGCGTAGCTCCCTTAGGAAGCGTTTCCGGACCCGTGTTCATATGACATTTTCTTTCTATTTTTTTAGTCTCTATAACAATATTGAACAAACCAAACAAAGGCAAATTAGCCTGTCAAACTTTGGGCACCAATTTGGTACGTTGGAAGCCTATTTATTTTCACCCAATTTATTACATGCTCAGACGGAAGTTTTTTTATGCCGGGATCTTTTTTTTTTATTCTCTGGTTTGGTAGTAGAAGTTTAGGTTAGGGTGGAAACAGGTACAGAGGGTGAATTTCCCCCTAATACTAAAATACTGAAATAAATGGATCACTTAACGATTTAGGGCAGGTTTCGCCTTTCCTCTACAAATAAAAAAATAATTTAAGCTACTCAAAATATCCCTATAGATTTGTTTTGCGTTACCAATTTTTTTTTATTTTTTTAATGTTACACATCTTCGGACAATTTTTCAATATGGGCGACCTCACCCTATATACAGGGTGTTAATTAAGTATGTTAACAAACTCTAACCACGAATAGTACTCCGAAAAATAGAAAGAAAATGTCATGTGAACATGGGTCCGGAAATGCTTCCTAAGGGTGCTACGCTCCTTTGCATGGGGCACCCTGAAGATGGTTTTCCCTCGATATTCTCGAAACCATTCATAAAAAAATTACGAAATTAGGTACGATGGGTAACCTTTTGACGCTGAATCTGATTCTGAATTCAGAATTTCATAATTTTAATCGGAGGCGTATCATACGGGGGGGGGAGGAGTTAAGGGTAAAAATAACCCCATTTTCTAAATGGTAATTTTTTGACATTTTGACTTTAGAATATGGTATTTACAATAGCCTGCATCAATTCAATAATTTGCATTTTTCTCGAAAACGGTTAGCCCTATCGAGTTGTACCAAGAGACCATTTTTACGTAGAAATCTCTGAACTACCATATTCTAAAATCAAAATGTCAAAAAAATTACCATTTAGAAAATGGAGTTATTTTTACCCTTAACTCATCCCGTATGCTACACCTTTGATTAAAATTATGAAATTCTGAATTCAGAATCAGATTCAGCGTCAAAAGTTTACCCATCGTACCTAATTTCGTAATTTTGTTATGAATGGTTTCGAGAATATCGAGGGAAAACCGTCTTCAGGGTGCCCCATGCAAAGGAGCGTAGCTCCCTTAGGAAGCATTTCCGGACCCATGTTCATGTGACATTTTCTTTCTATTTTTCGGAGTACTATTCGTGGTTAAAGTTTGTTAACATACTTAATTAACGAAAGGCAGATGTAAGAAGGCTAGAACAGTAGTTTCTCATTCAATAGCCTTTGACAACCTCAGTATTGGATTTTCTATGGGAGTTTTAACCATCCAGGTCACTAACCAGGTAGCCGTTTAAAAATTATGACAAAGTAAAACCAACCAGGTGCTTTTACCACATCACGTTTGTTTCAGAGCGAGACAGCATAATTGCGATGCATTTATCCTAATTTTCCTAACTATGTGATTAGTAATTTTTGTAACAAAATGCCGGATCCCACAATAAACAACCGCTTGGCACAGCACTGTCATGTGAACATTCAAGAACAGTAAAGGGAACAATGGTTTTGTTAATTGTGTATCCTATGAAAAACAATTACCTATTAAGTAAATAAGAAATGCAAATAACCGTTGCACGAATGCTTAGCCAACTGTTTAACATGCACATTCCATGTGTCTTTTTTTCAATATATTTTTATGTGTACACATACAGTTACATTCATAATGACATATATGTAAGATCTTCACTCTCTAGACAAAGGATTAACAATGTAGCAGCAGTAGTAGTGATGGGGAGGTGAAGCCCAGCAAGCAGGTTACCTTTCACACTTTTTGCTGACCCCACACAGCACATACAAAACTAATTCTTTGAGAACTTCATTTATCGAACCTACCAGACCTTTTGATGCATGTCAGTGGTAGATGGCTTTTCATCTTCAAGATCAACATCAACGCTGGGGTCCCGCAGGGATTGCTATTCGCTCCGACATTGTTTCTGCTTCACATCAACGATCTGCTCTTTAGCACTATAAACCCAATCTACTGCGTATGATAGTATTTTGCACGCAGGCATCATGAGCAACAAACTGATCTCTGTGGTCGAGCTGGAACGCAGAAGACTGGCAGTGGCAGCTTCACTTTCAAAGGATCTCGATACCATTACCGCTTGGGGGCTCAAGAACGTGGTAAAATTTAATGCTTGCAAGACCTAGTACTGCCACTGCTAGTAATCAGCGATGCTTGGTTTCGAGTTCTAGTTAACGATGATGAAGCATTAATCAAGTGGAAAAATTTAGATACCTTGGAGCACTTGTAGATAAAAACGGAGTGGGAGAAACAGAAATAAAGCACAGAATTCAACAAAGCAGGAAAATCATAGGAAGCCTTAACTCAATCTGGTGGGACAAAAATATATCGAACAAAAATAAGTGGGTAAAGCAATGGTGGAGTCAGTTTTGGGCTATGGATCAGAAGTGTGGACTTTGGATGCAAATCTAAAAAGAAGGATATAAGCTTTGGAAATGGACTACATCAGAAGAAGTGCAAGAATATCGCGATTAGCAAGAAATACCAACGAAGAAATAAGAGCTCGAATGGAAGGGGAGGAAACAGTGCTGGATCGAATAGAAAGACGATCCTTGAAGTGGTTCGGTCATTTATTAAGAATGCCTGATGAGAGGTGGCCCAAAAGAATATTTCGGTGGAGACCACCTGGGAAAAGAAAAAGGGGCAGACCACGTAGATCGTGGAATGAAAACATAAAAAGAGCAATGAATGAACGAAATCTCTAGGAAGAAGATGCCTTGGATAGAGAAGATTGGCGAAGGATGACGGGAATACGGCAAGATGCTGTCAACAGTGGAATACTTTTTGTACGTAACTGTACCTGGGTAATATACTGGTACTGTAACTTCTAAACAAAAAGTACCCAAGCAAGCACGCGCTTGTAATGAACAATCATGCGCTGAAAAGAGGTCGCCTTTTCTAGCTGATAGGGCTAAGTCCAGATATAAGACCTAGCCTGGAGTATACTATTATATACTATTATATTATTGTTATTATTAGTTTGCACAACAGGCCATGAAGGCCTAGGGCAAATATAATATACTATTATATATATATATACTACTATTACCCTGCTTGATGAAGTCCAGAGAAGGGCAATTTGAATAATCAGTGATCCAACCTTAGCGCGTCACCTCCAGCCTGTATCCCACCGACGTACGGTTGATGGCCTCTTTCTACCGATGTTCGAACGAAATCTGCTCCTCGGAGCTATCCTCTACATATACAGGGTATCCATTTAGTGTGTAATTCTTCGATATCTCGCAAGGTATACCTGATAGAAGAAAATGTCAAATACAAAAGTTATTTGGTTACTTAAGACGCATATTCTAAAAATATCTTGAAATATACAGGATGTAGGATAGTGATCAACTTGATTTTTTTATATGGAACTATAACTTTTTCCTAAATTCTTCTAGTTTCCATCATTGATCTCTATTTAACCCTAAAATATTTTTGGGATCGGTTGCGTCGTTGCCAAGTTATAATTTATTTTCTCTTAATTTGCAAGTTCGCAAGTAATACGTCCAAATTGATATATTCCTTCAACTTTACTCAATAATATTGTACAGTGATTTACATGAATATTAAATAAATATTATTTTGAATGTTACCAGCAATGTGTATCTACAGGGTGTTTTTGGCAGAATTTTAAATTACGGCAACTTGAAGGTCATTTTACTTTGTTTTTTTAAATGTAACACCCTATATTTTTTATTTTAAATTGAAACATCTACTCATAGCCTACCTCGCCTTGTAATATTTTTTTTCGAATTTGCAACGTTGTCATGTTATAAATTATTTTTCCAAATTTTTAAACAAATATCCCCGATTTTAATTTATTTTAAATAGAATCCTCTACTTATTTTTATTGCAATGAATTGCGCATGTCGAATTTAGTAAGATCTCACAATTCCAAAATTTTGTTTCTATTAATTACTGAGATACGGCAACACCGCTTTTTTAGTAAACGGTACCGGAACGCTTAAAGATATCCAAAAGTGCCACAGCTGGAAAGGTGAAATTCAACACTTGGGGTTTTTTGAACATACAGAGTTCAAAAACGCTAACATCGGCGTTGTCAGATTTACCAATTTTACGTTTTACGTCATAATTATGATTGGAATGCCCTATTTATGAAGTCTGGTAAGGTATAGAACTAAAGGAAAGCTCGGAGACAGGTAACGTAAGACTTAAGAAAAAAATAAACATGTGAAATCACATGAGAGGGTTCAAAGTGCAGTATATATTTACGTTACGCCTTATGTTTTACGTTACATGACTCTGAGCGCTCCTTCAGATGTGGAACCCGGTAATTCTAAAATTTTAAATTCCCAGAGAAAACAGCACAAATGAATATACGCATACATGTAACGGCTGGCATGTTACACTTCCATTCTTTCCTTCTGGCTCAGTCTGGTATCTGAGTAATCAGACCTGACAAACAATGTCGAATTGCTGTCAATCATCACTGGCCTATCGCTATCATCGAGTGACCGGAGATACTACGTCATGAACGCAGGCTGTACACCGGAACCGGAACTTGATGCATGCGATACGCCCGTTACAAATTGCATTCTGATCGTGACATCACAACATACGCTGTCGATGGAATGTCCAGGTTGATTGACAGGATGTTCGTACATGGCATGCTGTGTTTTTCGATTCAAAATCGCCACCCTCATTGTTTTATTAACCTGGAAAATAGCTTGCAGGGTGAACAGACGCAGTTCTGCTTTCCTCTAGCCGCTGACCCGTTCAACCCTAGAATACTAACCGTTCATAAAACCATCGTACATTAACATTGTTAATGTACGGTGATAAAACTTACGAATTCAAATTATGTTTTCAAGATCTGTATATCCTAGATGCGTGCCTTCCTCACTTAGCTTGCCTTGTGGTTTGCTGGTAGTTCTTTTTTTTATGACTGAGCAGACCGCGCAGGCAGAGCCCAAATACCAGAGTACCGCGGCTGCTATGAAAGGGTTATGTTAGGGGAAGTTTGTTAACGCGGGATTTGAATGAGGCAATATCCGCAGGCCCAATAAATAGATCTTTTGGCAGTCCATTCCGAGCCTTGGACACCCTGGGAATAAATGTGCGGTTGTACCGCTCGGTTCTTGATGTATGAAGAACGACCGTCTTAGGATGATGAGATGCAGCGGTCGCACGGGTACATCTGATAGGAGCGGTGAGCGACGGAACGATAGAGGATAGCTCAGACGAGCAGATTCCGCTGGAATATCGGTAGAAAAGTGAGAGGTTACCAACAACACGCCGGTGAGAAAGTAGCTGGAGGTGGCGCGTTAAGGCCGGGTCGCCAATTAGTCGAATTGCCCTTCTCTGGACGGCGTCTAGTATAGACAGGGTAGTAGGGGCAGCAGCTCCCCAGACATGAGAGCAAGGTCTTATCTGGGCTTCATATAGTACGAGGAGGTTACACGGTGAGAAGTACTTTCTGGCTCCAAATGGGTACCCAAGCTTTTTACCAGCAGCTGTTGCAATTGACGCGACGTGTACGTGAGATTTTCTGTAATGTTGACTCCTATATAACAGCTTGAATGAGTGACTCCTTGGCAGAGCCCGGTTGTTCATTAGAACCTGGTGTTGGCTTGGGCACTTTTTGTTTGATAGCGTCATTAGCCTCGCGTTCTGTGTGGGCTTTGTTACTATTTCCCGGCGCCACTCTAAGAACAGCACTGTTAGTTAGAAGCCAACAGTGAAGGCGCAGCGCAGGTGGGGATTATTGCTGAGCTTTTTTTAAGAAAATTTATTTCTTATTGAAAAAAATCAGAAATAAATGTCCGTCTCTGACGGGATTCGAACCCGGAACCTTCCGAAGACGAGCCCTCGGCTCTAACCACTGGGCCAACCCACCCCTCAACAGAGCTGAAGCAAATCCTTTCCAAAAAGATTTAAACCAAAAATCACAAATCATTATAGTTTCGAAGAAGTATTTCAATCTTAAAGCATTTTGAGGGGAGAAATTCATTTGAATCAAAAATCATAATATGTATTTAACCATTTTTAACTTGATTTAAATCCTTTTACTTCCCACACCGTTAGGTGAGGGGAGTACTGTGATCGCGGAAATTTTTGATTTTGTTCTGTCGCGTTTTTCTAGCCTCGTAATCTCAGCAACCGCTGCATGTATTCTGATGAAATTTGGGCAGCAATATGCTTTGGGGTCGGTCGTAGCAGGTAATGCTACTATTTTTGGGTGAGGGTGAAATTTGGACTGATCGGGTGGTGGGGGGTAAAATTGGAAAATGTGATATAATCATCAACTGTCCATTGACCTTTTTTAGGTCCATCCGAACATTGCCTTACCTATTACAGAAACCAAAAGATTTTTTGTGATGTATTGCTTTAGATCGGTCTGCATTGTGTAACGAGGAAACTGAATTGATTCTAGTGAAATTTTGACACAGTATTATTACCGTGGCAAGGACGCGTATGATTTTTAGAAATCGTGTGAGTGGCAGTGCAGCAATAATAAAAAAAACTAAAAACAGCTCAAACTTCGTTTTTAGGTGTTTTAGGGGTTGCTAATCATTTTCTACCTTTTTTTTGTGGGTGTGAAATTGGGGTAGTTGGGGGGTGGGGGGTTGAAAAGTGAAAAATATGTTGTATGCATTGATTATTGACCTGTAAAGGAAAGACCTGACAACATAACACAATTTCAAATAAAAAAAGATTTAAACCAAAAAAAGATTTAAATCATCGTTCAAGTTCCGACTTTGCCCCTCAAAAACCTCGGTTTTATTAGTTTTTTTCATTTTTGAGGTAAATTTTATTAGTCAGATCAGAATTAAAATTGTAAATGGAAGAAAATTACAAGAAGAGAACGTTGGTGAAGCAATAATAGACTTTTTATTTATTTACTGTTCATAAATTTTATATTTTTTGCACTTCGTGCAACTTTTAACAATTCTGTATTTTCGATACAAGTGGCATACGCTTATTTTGAAAATTATTTTCAACTTTTTAGCTCTTTAAAACCGTGTTATTTTGTTTTTTTTAAACTATATTTATTTGTGTGCAAGATTGTCAATTATATTAATCGTCTACATAACGCGCTGTCTTTGTGCCACGTACGCTATACTCGTAGCTTTCCATAGTTCCAAAAACCGTATAGTGTATGTGACGCGTTCGAACAAAGAATAAAATACCACCACTACCTACCACCTCGGTTAATCGGTGATTGCGTTTGAAGGACGCGCGAACGTTAAAGATCGAAAAATCACTGCACCTTGCAAACAACAAACAACCTCTAACTACCTTGAACATTTAACATAAATGACTCAGAACCATAAAAATTACGTTCATTCAGATAACTAAACAGTATGACTTCACCTCTTAGGAACTCTCTCAAAAGACACCTATAGTAGGCAGATTGCGTTTTTTGTACGCTGCAGCCGTATCATGCAGATATTTCCTTTCTATTCCATTATTTCATTCATGTTTTTAATTTGCCCAATGACATTGATAGTTGCATGAATGAAGTAAATGGCTGCTGTCGCTGACATCGCCGACGCGTGGAGTTACGCAACTTCGTGCGTCGTTCGATGCTGGTTTGTATTTTTAGAACGGAACAGTCACAAAACTATGCAGAACAGGGAGAACGTAAACATACAGGGTGTCCCTGAATCATCTGCACAAACAAAAATGTATTTTTTTAACCCCCGAGAGCCGTCAGCACTGCAGCTCCTGCAGGCTTATTGTGCTATGACTCTCAGGGGGACGATATGCGCGTCAGCGCGTTTAAACCAATCAAATTTCGAGTGCCGTACGTGTGTGCGAAATGTAAATGAGTGCCATATGCACTTACGGAATTGAATATTGTTGAGCGCTAAACTTCGAGTGCCATACGCGTGTATGAAATGTAAATCAGTGCCATATGCACTTACGGAATGTAATATAGTTACCTGCATGTCAAACGTATGGCTATGGCTGGACTCTTGTTTTAATTTTTGCGATTGCAGCGAGAGAGGGTGGTTATATATTATGTTATACTCGTATATGCTTGAAAACGCCATGCATGCTGGGGCAAAATTACCTCCTAATTATAAATATTTTGAACTGAGTCCTGGAAAATATAGATCAAACCTATTGACCGAGGCCAAAGAAAAAACGCTAATCTATCCCAAAATATTAAAATAAATAAATAATAACCCAATGCAAGGTTCATCCCACTGATTTTATATAACTCTCTTTTTTGTTCTGCTATATTCTTGAATATCTTTAATCTTGTAAGTAATGTATGTTTTCTTTGCCCACTGAAGATTAATACTTAGTTAATACACCAGATGTTTGCAATTATTACATTTAATATTTCGTAAAGAAGGACAAAAATTATACACCCTACTATAACTTAATTTGTAATAAAGTTTACTGCAGTTTAATAAATACTTGAGAAATGGTTTTCGCTTAAATCGCTTTCCTCTTTGGAAATTTTCAGCTGCATTAGGTACTACATTCCGTAAGTGCATATAGCACTCATTTACATTCCATACTCGCGTATGGCACTCATAGCTTGATTGGTTCAAAATTCAAATCTGACCAATGGGATTATGATAGGTGCTGTATATACATGTACGGAATGTATAAATGCCCACCAAATGCCGATCCGCGGTGCTGTGAACGAAACTGTATGAAATTACACCTGGATTTCTCTGCTTTCTGAGTGTCTGGTTCCTCTGACCCAGAAGGAATCAGAAGAACATTTTGCAAGTGTGTCCTCAGTTTTTGACAACACTAGAAGCTTCCGTGTTCTCAAAGAAAGTTATTCATAGCCCATTGAGAGCGCACCCGAGCTGCGTAAACGAATTTCTCAAGCTGCTGAGGACATCAACTCTCGAGGATATGCCTGGCTAATAAGTAGATCTTTTTTAAGAAGATGTAGGGCCAGGGCGTGTATTGAGGCTGATGGTAAACAAATTGAACATCTATTGCCTGACTTTTATTCCAATAAACCTAAACTAAGCTAGGTCAAGATTTTTCGTTATTTTATCAATTTTACTTATTTTTGTTGACTTTGCTAAAAGTGGCGTCACTTACTGTCTCGCTCACTCATAGCAGATATGTTCATTATCCATCTCTCTCATCATTTTGCCGTAAAATTAAGAACCTACCAGAAGCTTGTGTGAACAAAGAACATCTGACCTGAGTGAAATGGGTTAGCAAAAATCTGGTTACTTGAGGTTTTCCTTTTTTTACTCGTTTTTTTTTTTAGTATGAAACTAACAAGTATTGTGCCAGTTTACAATCCTGATTAAATGCGCCAACTTTTAATGGCACTTGCCAAGGTACTTTAGTACATTTTTTTTAAAAGAGAGCCTTTCAAGGTCGACAAACTTTGAAAATTTTAAATTCATAGTTTAATAGATAGTCTTCACTCTGGAAAACTTGGGGCAATTGTGTCATTATTTTTGACTGTGCTTCTAGAAATGTTATTTAGGGTTACGGTTCCAAAGTTTAAATGAACAAAAATGATAAAAGTTAACCACAATAACCGAAAAGTTGTTATAATTTGACCAAATCTCTAGGTTTTTTTTAAATGCCCATAATTTTCAAACTGCATGGGATAGATTTTTTACCCATTTTTCTCATGATAGTTACAACCAATCCTGTCACTCCGTTGCGGCTTGACATTGGCTTCTGGGACACCCTGTATATAAACAGAAAAAAAAATGTTGGCAACCCTAGTGTATCTTCCACCGGAATCTATTATTGTGCGTGTTTCTGCTGGGATATTGGATGCAGGTTATCAATTCCAATGTTATCTGTGCTGAGGGGTATCGATGCGACTACGCTAGGTATTTATAGATCGTGGTGCATTTTTGTTTATGCCGTGTTAGGTTTCCAATCGGCATCGCCATGCGAATGGAGTCAGTGGATGAGAGCCGCGTCGAGCGACCGTTTTCCGTGAGTTCCACATGATAGGCCATCAGACTGGAAGACGATCCGTCCGCTGATACAAAATATGCGCCAGTCGCTGCCGTCGACATTGGCCCAGTGGCGTGCTTTGATTAGGGGTCATGGGGTTACTGTCACCGAACATCGGCTAAAAACCCAAGAAATATTTTTCAGCAACATATTGGTTACATTGAGGCTACATTTTTTAACCACAATAAAACGAAGAAAAGCAGCATATTTTGGCCATATTTTGAGAAGTAGTAAGTACGAGTTGTTATAACCGATCGTTGAGGGAAAGATCTAAGCAGGGGCGTATCCAGACCTCAGTCTTGGGGGGGTAGTGGGGCATGAAGTTGTGTGTGCTTTCACCATTTTTTGTAATACCTTCCTGAAAGATGTTGATGCAAGAGAAAAGGATAATGTTAATAGTGTTAAAATAAAAAAGAAGATATAAACAGCAAGTGAAACAGTGGAGTATCAGGTAAATACCTGATACTAGGGAGATGAAATAAAAAATCTATTGATGCATTAATCAATTTTAATTTTACGGAATACAAATAATATGTAATACGTATGTCATCCGTGAACATTTTACTGGCACAGCATACAAAATTAAACGATCATGAACACTCACTAGCCAGGTACCCTAGTAGCCACAACACGTACTCTTTTTTTTTTAATTAGTGACTCATTTCTAGTCGGTGCAACTTTCAAAACAGGTAATTGATGAGTTAGGTAAATTTTTGTGACAAGCTACCACGTTGTATAAGACATTAGAGGGATTTTAAGCCACTAAAAATTGGGCGACGCTATCCGTAAAACATTATTCTGCGCATGCGCAGTGTGTTTCGAATAACGGATAAGCGTGTGCCTTGTGTACAGTTTTTGTAACCGGAATCTGTGACGTGTATCGTTGCGTTATTCGACAATTGACATTAACAATTATTGGACCTATTTGATTCTAACTTAACCTCACATTATGATCTATTTGGTCGGAAATCCAAGAAATGTTACATGTAACAAGTAAACACCACAAGCAGAAAATAGATCACATCACAAGTAAAATAAAAAACAGGTTATGAAGGATCCCCGAAGCATGACAGTCCAGATTTCACTACCATGACCATGGTTCAGTCCCGTGATGATCACACGCTGCTGCCAGAGACACCTAACTTTGTAGCTTTTATTGGATAATACTGTCAAATAAAATTGACGGAAGAAAACCTGATCCTTTTGTATAATGATAAACTACAAAATAAGTATTGTTCCTATCAAAATCATCATGGTTCTTTTCTCATTGCCGCATAGTGGTTTAGACCTGGCAATACCGCACGTAATCATATCGTACCGTAAACTTCCGTAGCTAACGTACTACTTTTTCGGTTATTCGCCGATTCGGTTATTTCGGGAGAATTGCGCATGCCACAAATAGCCGATAACGTGCAATAACGTCAAAGAAACGGACGTCCAAAAACTCTCTATTCGACTGATTATGGAACAATGGAAATATATTAGATATGCATCTCTGTAATAATGCAAAATTTAGTTACTGCAAAAAAAGATTTTTTTCAATGCGACAATTGCTTAAATAAATAAGTCAAAGTTGAATCGAGTTTTTTTTTCGAAAAACTGGGGGGAGGGAGGTAATTACCCCTGTTGCCCCCCCCCCTTGTAGACGCCTGTGGATCGAAACACGACGATGGATCGGGCGAAAAAAGTTCTCCTGGCTTCGGAACTTTTAGCCCAAGACAGAGAAGAGTTCAAAATGATGGTCGCCAACCTCCGCTAAGGAGATGGTATTGAAAGAAGAAGAAGAGCATCCAACTGACCATTGTGTAAAATGTACTCATTTTACGAGTTTCTCCTGGGATATCTTTGAGATTTTTAATGCAGTAGTTTCCCATTTGCTTTCTGTATCCTCATGCCGTTGACCAGATGTATCTACTGGTTCATCCGCCTCTAGGGACAATTTCTCGCCCCAAGGACAAGAAGGTGTCCTGACTCTTCTCAACTCGTCCACCCAAAGCTATTGGTTGAGAAGGAGTTACTGCTTATACCGACAGTAGTTCGGTTCCTTTTAGTCGCCTTTTACGACACGCAGGATATACGATGGGAGATAATCTGACCCCCCCCCACACGGGGATTGTGGCACATATTGATAACAAAATTTCGGAGGTAAACCGTATGTACGGTTTCATTGTACGAAACTGTCGAGACTTCACTGGAACCGCATCATTGAAGGTGCTATTCTACGCGTATGTCCGATCGAAGCTCGAATATGCATTTCTGGTTATGCATTTCTGGTTTGATCCTCAACATATCACTCAATAAATGGAATACAGTCCGTTCAAAGACGTTTTTTGTAATATTTGTCCTTGAAAGTCGATAGTACATATCCGCCTATTGGTATACCCCATGAGTCACTACTTAAGAGGCAGCTTGTTAGTAGCTTGGAAGCTAGACGTACAATCTAGACTGTTATTTAAATTAATTAATAACCTATCTGATAATTCTATTATTTTACCTTCCTGCTGCACGTACCAACTACTTGTATTTCTCTCCACTGTTCACAATGTGCGTAAACTATAACCACATAAGTAGCTAACTTGACATATTTCGTTGTAAAATATCTAGTATAAAAGTATATAATCTGAAATAAGCCTGTTTTTGTAAATAATTGCTCTGGGTCATATTTATTTTTATTTATGTTTGGCATTTTGACCTTACCCTGTAATACTTGTACGGTTGGGTATTATAAGTAGTAAAATAAAAATAAAATAAAATACATAGATTTTTAATAAGATATCATTTTTATGACTGCATTGACTATGGCCAAATGCACTACAAGATCAAATTACCCTAGCAACAAGTTAAAAGCAGTATCCATAAATCCAATTCCAATAGTCAATTGAGACAGTAAGGTTTTAAGGAAGCTTTATGGGGATTTCAAATAGGTTCTGTTAAAGCTATTTTGTCCTTGCATTAAACCTTTCAAGAAATCCTAATGGTCTTCAACAGTACAACAGTTAAAAACAGATACTACTCAATAAGGCCGCCTTAAAACTACATATTTTCTAAGTCAAATAGGTGTAACTACAAAATTCCTTCAAACTTGTTGTCTTTAAGGATTCTCACGATGCGATAGAAAGGTTTTAAGTACGGAAGTAAACAATACCAATAAAGCCATCTTAAAGTATGATTTTGGCAAATAGGCTTTATTCCGATTCAGAGCTTTGATAAATGTAAACCTTAAAAATGAATCCATAATAGGTGCTGCCAAATAAAGAAAAATTAGCATTCAAAAGGCAAATCAAAAAAAATGTTTGGCGATTTTCAAAGCCCCAACTCCAAGTGTAGTTGTGCACAAAACCGCAAAATGATCAATTTTTAGTTTGTTAATTGAAATGACACTCAGAATCGTCAAATTTAATAGGTTAACCAATTTATGAAATAATTACGGAACAAGACATACGGTTGACCATTTTAAAACAATAACTTAGTACAAGACTATACTATCCACATCCAGAACTAATCAGTTTTAAGGTGGTTTCAAGAACATCCTCGAAATGGAAGTCTTTCTCGCCATATTTTTGGACTCACTGATTACCGCAGTTATTTTATACAGGGTGTTCTAAAAGTTGGGGGTTTACTCTCTAGGAGCAACGGCCCTTGAAACGGCAAAGTTAATGCACTGTGAACCAGCAGCAAAACAGTAAAAAAAATCAAGCAAGTACTCACCATTTGGTTGCTACGAAGTTGTAAGTGCGGTCCTGTCGCAGGCGTCTTACAGGTAAAAGTACGATTTACGATATCTTCTTCAATTTGGACCATACGAGGTTGTCTAGGTGTTCCAGCGTGTCCACCACGATGTGGATTCAGACATCCCGTGTCACTAGCTCTTTGCACGATCGAGGCAAATCGACGAGGCGCAGGGTGAGTACGGTTAGGGAAACGATCGGCATACACTCGGGAAGCCGCAGCGGTATTTTGACCACACTCACCGTACATTAAAATCATGTCCACCAGTTCATTATTGTTTTAAGCGTGCGCCATTGTTGTTGTTTTTAAAGTCCAATGCAGCAACAGCAACGCGACGTATGACGAACTGCCTGTTTTAGTGTTTTCTCACCGGCATCGGCACCGCTAGCGCTGCCTTGTTTGTTGTAATAATATGACATGGTGAGCCATTGCCCAGAGACGGACTTATAATTGAGGATTTCTTTAGCGATCAGTATCTTGTTTCCTCCAAATATTTCGTTTATATGTTACTGGGGAAAAAAACTCATTTTAGCGAGTACTATACGCTGTATGATAAAAACTTATGATATGTAATTATATTTGATAATTATACAATTCCTAGCGTGTATGTCGATTGAACATACTTATTTTTAATCATCCCTGACATACCTACATTCAGAACGGTTGTGGGCTTTGGGGCAATTATCAGTGTTCGTTTGACGAACTCGAACTATTCCCTCCGATGGTCATACTTAAGAATGAGATAATGGTTCCGCCGCTGTGTGGTAACGCAGCATGCACCAGATATCTTTAGATTCTTCATAGCGCGAGACCGGAATGGGAATGCGAATTCCGTCACGTTTACCAGCTATTACATTACGGCCGACGGGGACGGAACAGGATGGAACACGGCGTTACTTTCGAAATTATAACTACTTCTAGGTTGCTTCTGATCTAATGCCGACTGCCTGTACAAAGCACCTTTCCTACGGTCGCCTATGGAACCTCGTTTATTCTACAGCAAACACCCGATATAAATACACAAACATAACAAACCAAGACGTGCCATGTCACATGTTTCTTCTATATCATAGCTGTATCAGATAGTAACGAGCAAATGAATGGAAAATTATTTAAAAATATTATTAGGGATAGTGCTGTTGTTGTTGTAACGAAGAATCCTTAAAACGAGATAGTCGACAGACTAGCAAAGACAGCGACTATAGATGGAGTACATCTGAGAAATTTCAAAATTCCCAACAGTAACAGTGACTGAGCAGTATGTTAAACAAGGAACTGAAAGAATAAGTGTAGTTTAAAAAATCTAGAAAAACACGCTTTTAAAGAGTATCGAACAAAAAAGTTAAAAACAAGCTTAAAAAAATAATGAACGAAAATATTGTGAAAAATCGTCAGGCGCTGGATTTAGGACCACGCTTTTTCACAATAATACCAGTATTTTCGTTCATTATTGTGTTAAGGGTCTAGGGTATAGCGCACGAAATTGAGAATCCAAGAAAAGACGTATTCCCGTGTTAGCGAGGAGGCGTGGCCTCCTGTTCCCTTTCTCCAGTATGTGTGTCTAAGATGAGGGGAGATAAGTCAAAAAATCCAAAGGCCAAAGGTAAGGTCAAAAGGTCCAAAGGTAGGGTCCAAAGGTCACCATAAAAATGAATTTCACATTTTCAAGCTCCTGACGTTACCTTTAAACTTACAGTAATGACTCAAAGAACAAATTGAAGAAGAAAGCTTGCGCTTGTGCAACTGTTTAGCCTTTTTTTGATATCGTGTTTGGTTGTTAAATTACAGGCATTTATAGAATGTATGATTTTGCATTGCGAGTTTTTTTGCATATTAAAACACTTTTTTGAGAATAGTTGTCATTCGTTAAGGTCTTAACTATCGCCCTCTGAAATATTATATATGTAATTTGAAAATAGAGTGAGTTATGCGAGAAATTGTGAGTCCGTGTTTTACATGGCAATTACGTATGTATCTCAGAGTAACAACTGAACATAGAGGTAGTAAACAAACCATTTCAGCATGGCGTGCTCAAAGCCTGTCATCTTTTGACACTTCAGACCCAAACATTGCCAACTAACCTGAAAATTCTTCCAATGCAACCCATGTTACAAACACTGCTCTGCACTGTCCCATCTCGAAAAACTGTTAAACTACACTCGAATATAGCACAGCAAGTCCGTAAAGCTTCACTACAGTTACCAACAAATAGCGAATTCGATTTTACTGACCAAGCATAAAAGACGCACAAACAAAACAAACGTTTGACAGTCGGAGGTTACCGTAAACAAATCGCAGGAAAATTACCGTTGCCAACTCCTCAAAATTTATGTAAGACAGAATTTGCATTAATGATGAAGAAACATGGAGTAACGCAGTAGAGGTCAACATATCTATTGATTTTGCTGTAATGATTTCTGAACCATCAAAATACCGTCTTTTTTAACGTAGAATGGAATATTTCTGGATACTATACAATTAAGACGATAGTAAACAATTATGATTGCCGTATCTGGTGGTCGATATGGCAACGTAAGAAAAGATGTTGGCCTATCAGAATTAGTTGTTTACTACCTGTATGTTCAGTTGTTACTCTGAGGTAGGTATAAATGTGTGTATCCAGCGCCGGTACTCTGTAACTTAGAAACGTGTTTCTATGTACTATGGGATCGGGTGAGCTCGTAAATATGACAGCGTGCCGTGACAGCGTAGTAGACACGTGATAGGCATCCGAAACTGCCCGATCGTCATGGTGATAGAAACATGTTTCTCTATCTCTTAAGTTAGAGAGTACGGACGCAGGCCCCTTAAGCTTATTTTAAATTTTTTAGTTCGATGTTCTTAAAAAGTGCGTGTTTTTTTTTTTTAACTGTACTTATTTTTAATTTTTTATATTCGAATCAAAGAACTTGATTTCTCAAAGTTAACAGGAAAAATTTCATCTAACAGTGACGCATTAGATGAAATGATTAGGTTGCGAAATTATAACAAACTAGCACTCCCGACAGGCGTCGCGCGTCATTCTAATTACAGCGCTACCTGCCGGATATAATGTAGATTTAAGGCTCTAAGCTATAGCGTGCGAAATTGAGAATCCATGAAAATACGTAGGGGAAGGTTAGCCAAAACAGGATAGACTGGTAAAACGGGATACATGCAATTATTTCTGACAATATCTGACAATAATAATTTCTATTTCTGCTTACCTGTTGCTTAAGCTAATCCAATATTCCAGCCCTGATGATGGAGGCATAGTTCTCCGAAAGCTTGGAATTCAGTTTCGCTTTAATATATTCTTGCCGCTTCTCAGCTATAGTTCAATAAATTCTGTTTCCTAACAAGTCGGCAGACGACTTAGGCTTGCCTATAATATCCTAATGGTATATATCCATGGTATTAATCAGAATTAGAATCCTTTCGGTGTTGATAAAATAGTTTATATATCACATTTTAACACTTATTATGATTCTGATATGTTCTTTGTACAAACCTATAAAATATCCTCTATAATCAAATCTACATATTCCAAAGTATACGTCAAAGTCAGACGTTAGAGAAAAATGCCCATATTTCAAGTAGTAATCAATTTAATAATTATATATTTTTTTCGACCTATATAGGAATTTCTATCACAGCAGTTGTTATGTTCACAAACTCAACGGTTACAACAGAAGCTGATCAATGTTAAACAGTAAAAAATAGTACAAGTACTCGATACAATAAAAGTAACATTTTGGTTCGATTAATCAAAACAATCAATCAAATAATTTAAGTACAACTACTGAAAATGATGACATAGCTGATATATGTTTCCTTACTACCATTCATTTAACGTTGATAAAATTAACCATAAAATGCCCAAAAATGTATAACTTCGCCTCAACAGTTCAGGTTAAATCTAAAATATTTACATTAAGAAATAATTCCTTACATTTGTATAATAATAATAAATACCTGGAAGGAATTTGGAATTAACAAGGGAGAGATACCAGTGGTCCCAATGCTACGAAGATTGATATTTTTTTCAATAATCTTCACAATTTACCACGAAAATCTATATAATATATAAATAGTATTGATATTTTTGAATGCAACATTAACATTAAACCTAAGCTAAGGTCATCAGCTATGCCTCTTTACACATTCTACAAACATAATAATTAAGTTTACATAATGTATGCGTGGAACAGCAAATGGAATAAATTCGTTATTCAATTAAAATATTCTAAAACATGTTTAAAACACTTCACTCTCTGTTAAAAAATTCCGTTTTCCTAAAATGCTTCCAATACACTACAACCTAGAACAGTCGTTACTGTTCTTTGGAGTGACAGTTATTTATAACCATCAAACTTTGAATCACTTATATAGTTTTTCAGTGGATATTCAAAAACGACATACTTTCTAAATGTGTTACAAAAATTGAAATTTTAATGGTTTGATTCAATAGATTTAATTTTGCAATAAATTTGAAAACAATGATATTTTTGAATCATGGGTTTACTGGTCAAAAGGGGTTGGTTCAATACCTGGATGAAATTATATAACTGCAGGTCCTTCCTTAACTTAAATTTGACATGTTTCGGAATGTTTCATGAATACCCAGAAAACTGAATTTTTTCCATGTGTCTGTTTCATACTGTATGTAGTTTATAACTTTTACTAAACTAACATAATTGCTATATCTATAATTGGCAGTAAGGGCAGTAGGAAAGGGATTACAATAGGATGGTTCGAAGGACACCAGAAACCAAGATGCAAACTCATGTGCGTCATATACAGGGTTGGGATAAAGTATGGAACCAAGCAAATATCTTTGAAACGGAAAGGGTGATATTGCTGAAAAATTGCAGGTAAATGTAGTGACGCATCATGCATCTGAGGACAGTACGTTAGCTATTAATGTACTTCCGGTCTAACCGGACTTTTTTAATTTAAATGGGACACCCTGTATATTTTTGCAGATTTTAATACATCTTTCTTTTCCGAATACGTCCATAATAGGTTTAGTATTTGTTTCTGTAAAAATGGGAAAGAGAAAGCTTTTTTATTTACTGAAACGTTCATTTTATTTGATGTGTTACAATAAGAAAATTTAAAATGAATTATCAAGGAATTATCTCAGACGTTCAAAATGCCCGCTGTTTACTTCCTGACAATATGCAAGTCTGTTCAGAAATTGCTGAGTTACCTTGTCGAATCAATTCACGTCAGGATCAGGACGTCAGGAGGTAAATGGCCGGCATTTTAAACATATGAAGAAGCTTTATCTTTCCCGTTTTTTCAGAAACTAATACCTAAACCACTATGGACGTATTTGGAAAAGAAAGATGTATTAAAATCTGCAAAAATATACAGGGTGTCCCATTTAAATTAAAAAAGCTGACGGTACTTCCGGTTGAACCGGAGGCACATTAATAGCTAAAATAATGTCTTCGGATGCAGTATACGTCGCTACACTTGCGTGCAAATTTTCAGCAATATCATTCTTTCCGTTCTAAAGTCATTTGCTTGGTTCCATACTTTATCCCAACCCTGTATTTCATACTTCCAAAAAAACTAATATTAAATACTAGAGCTCTCTACTTATGGAACATGGACAAGGATGAACCAAGTTTATATTTATTCAAGATCAACAAAATATAGGAAGCAGTACTGATCTGTCCATTAATGGAAAGTATCACACTGACTATCTACCGCTGACTTAGGTTAACTTGTAGTTTCAATGTGGAGTCTAAAAACACATGCTCCATCCCGGTTTCTAGTATTCTTGTAGGGCGCATACATACATTTCAAGTCTAAGCTATTTCAGTCTAGATATCATTCAAATATAAGGCTCAAAGATATACTCCCATTTTTAACTCCATATCAGAATTTAATACATTATCTGAGATAAGTTCAAAGTATTTTTATGATTTTGAGTCGTCGTCTCTTTAAATTTCTTCCCAAGCACGAATGACTAAGATCTGACGAGCTTCCCAAATTTTAGGAAGAAACGGCCGTGAAAGCGTCTGTTCAAAAATGGTGAAGTATCTTCATTTTCAGTTGAATTAAACAAAATATCGAAAAAATAAGCCTTATCCCAAACGCTAGTAAGGTGAATCGCTTACAATTTTCCTTCAAATTTAAGTAGAAGCCATTTAAGTATTACCCACATCTCATATTTGAAGACCATACGTTAGTAAGGGTCTAAGTCGAACATATTCACAAAAGCGATAATATGGAGAAACTTGTAGTTCACGGTCACGCCCCGAGTGGGCGGCGCCGTGGCCGTCCCCCTACACGCTGGGTGGATACGACGAAACAATTGTTGGATATGAGTTTCAAGAGCGCCACTGAACTGACAGTAAATCGCGAACGATGGAGAGCTACAGTTCCCAAAACTATTGATAATATTCGTGTCGACAATACTCTAGCTCCGACTTAATGCATTTTACGTGTTCACATCGTGTTAAGACATTGTGACTATGATGATGAAGTGCCATTATCGACGATTTTGACTTAATTGCATAAAAAGGGTCTACATGTGAACCCACAAAGGGTCTGAATGTCAAGAACGCCAAAAAATAATAAACTTTTAATCTGTAGTTAACTCTGGGCCTAAACACGGCAGGTTGTTGTAGGGTTCCGTAGCCATTCACGTTAGTGAGGCAATATTCCTTGCTTTCTTTCCACTTCCGCAGTTTAGTTAAGAACAAGTGGTAGTGAATTCATATAACGAACAGGGAAAAAAGTTGAAGCAAAAACTTGTCCCTATGTATAATTGTTGCAAAAGTTACTTCTTTACATAGACCCTTTGTATAGCTGAACAAATTTTTGAACAGACCCTTTTGTATTGCAATGGGCATTATTTACCCTTTCAGAATGTTCAACATTCATTCGTTCATTTTTATTTGTTATTGTTTAGTTCCAAGTTTTTGTCAACATTGAGTATAGTATCGAACTATAATATGCTGTACACCAATTTTTGATAAAATATTCGTTTTTTGGCACTTAGACCCTTTGTAACTTATGGTCTTCAATTTGCGAATCTAGGGCCTTAGAACCCTGGTCTGCCATGGAAATACATGGATTCACGTCATTATTTCAATTACGCTATTCTAAGCTCGTTTTGTCTATAAAAATACAATCATTCGAATTACCCTAAATACAATAGGCCCTTATCGGAGAAATACAGAAGACAAACTACCTAGTAGGTCCCACTGAAATGAAACACTGGAAAAAAATGACCCAAAAAAATGTGTTTCTTCAATCTGTCAATCATAAAATAACGTACAAACATTACACAGAGTATTGGGTGTAATGAGAGTGAGACTCGTACTTGTGAAAAGTGCAGGTAGACCCATTTGGAGAACACATATATTCAGCCAAAACGAAAGCCCCAATTGTTCTAATTCTGTATTCTATTTAAGAGTGTAAATCTCCATCAAAAACCAAATTTGGTAGGTAACTAGGTTACTAGAAACTAGTGACAAACGAGCATTCATTGGAATAGTGTAAAAGATTAAAATAAGGAGTGTACAGTTAAAATTTATTCAAATATGAGGAATTTTTGACTAAACTAATGGCACTCTTTATGATTCATATCTAGGAAGTTGATTTTAAAAAACTCTGCCTAGTGCAGATATAAATTAATAGATGCAACTCACACAATTATTATTATATGAAGACGCGGTTTCAATTATGGATAAGTGAAGCTAGATAAATTAAATATGTATGTTCCAGATGGGTATAACCCTTACTCCCCGTTACATAAAAATCACCGTTTACTTAACACCCTGTATTTATGTACAGGGTGGTCTACTAAGAATGGGCGCTGGAAACATCTCGGCTACTTCAAACAAAACATATTAGGCAAATCGGCTGAGATACATCGCTGGAAATTATTTTCAAGTTCCACAAGTAGCCGCTAGGGGTCTTAACTAATAAGATTAGTCAGAAAAACGTGGTTTTCTCAATAAATATGTGAATAAAGGTGTCTTATTAATTCTACCATCATGTAGACTGGACAATTTTAGATTTTTTTTGTCAATTGTAATCTTGTAAGATATGGCGGTGGAGGTACGTCAAAAAAGTTTTTATTTAAATGGTAATAACTTTAGTATAAGTTAACGGAATTAAAGAAGCTAGGTCTTGTTTGAGGAGCTGTTCTACCTAAAAATAATGTAACGTACTGTATATTATGGTATTCGTGTATTTGTTTTACTTGTCATTGGTTGTCAAACATGATGTAAAGTCAAAGTGCTAGGTTAGATCTTTTGAAGTGTAAACGTCATCGAATCGTCTAGAGTTTTCGAGAATGACGGATAGATTCTAGAAATGTCATCGAATCCTCTAGATGGTTCGATGAAGTATATATAAGGTGCTACGGGTAGCGTAGGAAGTCAGTTGAGTTGAGATCTAGTTGCGATAAGGTTAAGAGATTTTGTATTAAGTTCTGAAGTAAAACGGTGAAAGTTACGTCGAGTTTGATTCCCTGGGTGAAGAAAAAGAGGCCGTCGTGACAATTGGTGTCGGAAGTGTGGGATTATCCATCGAATCAAACCAGGAAAAGGAGTTAAGAAGTGAGTACAGCGTCAGTCAATGCCTGTAACCAGAGCTATGGCATCCGACATGAGTGCATTGATGGCTATGATACAAGAAATGAAGGCAGATATGAGAAACAGCTTCGAAAAGAGTGAAGAAAAGTTGAAGCAGCACCAGGACGAGCAAGCAGCTGTTATGCAAGCGACCGCCATGAACCTGGAAGAAAAGTTAAAGCACCACCAAGAGGGTCAGGCAGCCGTTATGCAAGCAACTGTCGTGAACCTGGAAGAAAAGCTAAAGAACCACCAGGATGAGGCAGTCGTGAACCTAGAAGAAAAACTCAAGCAACATCAAGATGAGGTAGTCGCAGGTTTGAAGAGTGACTTGAAAAGTGGACAGGAGCTGGTAATGACCAGATTGGAGGAGCAGAGGCAAGCCGTAAGTCAGGCGTTAAAAAATCAAGATCAGCGTATTAGTGCTATAGAGACATCGCAAAAGATCGTTGAGGAACAGCTGCAGCAAGTGAAGGATCAAGTGAAGGAAATCGTGAGAGACGAAGTGCGAAAGCTTAGTGGAGGTGAGCGTGAACAACTACAGCAGGTGAAAGATCAGGTCAAGGAAATGATCAGAGAGGAGCTGCGAGAACTTAGTGCAGGTGGGCGTAGTTTAACAGCTGCAGCACCCGCTTTTCCTGATAGACACACTGGCGTAGTAGCAAAGCCCTATCCGTACAACGGCAAAACGTCCTGGGACATTTACTATATGCAATTTGAAAATATCGCTCGTATGAATAACTGGTCAAATGAAGAAAAAGCTTGTGTGCTTACATCCATGCTAAGAGACTCTGCCGCAGCTATTTTGGAAAATCTCTGCGCATCAGACCTACGTGACTATGATAAGATAACATCTGCACTAAAGTTACGCTTTGGAGATGCACACTTAACAGAGCTGTTGCATGGCCAGTTGCATAACCGGACACAACAAGCGAAGGAAGATTTAACCACATTTGCATACGAAGTCCAAAGCTTAGCTAAACGAGCATTCGTCAGCAGCCCCGTCGAAACACAGGAATACGTCGCTGCTCGCCAGTTTGTCGAAGGCATTGCAGACGCGGAAGTTCAACGAATGGTAAAACTGTCCAGTCCCATAAATTTACAAGATGCTGTGATCAAGGCTTTGCAAATTGAAGCTGACATAAAAGCCAAGCGAATGACAAGGAGGGTGCGCGTTGTCGAGCAAGATACAGAAGCAGAAGTCAGGGCCACACCATTTATTTCAGGAAGAAGAGGTGCTAGCTTCCAAAGAAACCCAGTTCGCACAAGCCTAGAAGGAGCTGAAAAGTTTACATGCTGGAAATGTGGACAGAAGGGGCATCTTAGGGTAGGCTGCCGCACCCAGGCTGATAAGATACAAGCGGATGTAGTAAAAGAGGATGAATATGCGAACAAAATGAAATCTATGCAAGACACGATAAACTCAATGAAGGAGCAGTTTGACAGAGACATAAAGAATTTAGTAAAGAAGAATGAAGAAAGTATTGCCAAACTTCAACAACAACACGGAGTAGCCATGAGGGAACTTAGAGCAGACAGGGATAGGATGAAGCAGTTGCTTGCCTCTCAGGAAAGGAGAAGTATGCATATTAAAAGCAAGTCTGAAACGAATAGAAAGAATCTGCTGAAGAAGGACGAACAACACGAAATAGCCTTGAGGAAGCTCAATAAAGAAGTCTCTGCTTTGAAGGGCGAAATCAAGAGATTGAAAGCTTTGAATCAGTTGAAGAAATCAGAGAGGGAATACGACCAAGTTAAAGATGAAAATGCAATGCTCAAACAGAAGATAAATCAGATGGAGGCTGAGTATGCATTCTGTAAAAAGAACTTGAACAAAGCGAATGACAAAGCCAAAAGGGTCGGTATCAAGAAGAATGAGTTGAGAGAAAGGTTGGCGCAGCTTGAAGAAGAAAACAAGAAGCTGAGAACAGATTTGAGCGCCGAGGTCGATGATGCGAACAAGCAAAAGGAAGATTTGTCTAAAGCAAGAGAAGTTGATAGTAAAACTAAACAGCGACTGATGAATTTGGAAAATGAGAATGCTCGACTAAAAAAAGAGCTGGAAAACGCATTGACTGAAGTAGAGTATGGTAGCTCCAAGATGAAGCATATGAAGAATGAAAATAGTAACGTGGAGCAGAAGACTACACAGCTGGAAATTGAGATCGATAATAAGAAGAAAGAACTGAGTAAGGTTACTGAGGATACAAAGAAGGGTGTGTCCGCAATATTAGCGAAGCCATTTTACGATGTAAAGTTAGAACAGAGATTGGCACAACTGAGGAAAGAAAACCCGAGGATAGGAGCAGAGTTTGGCGCTGCACTCAAGGACGCATCATGGGGTTTGGACCAGACCACGCAACTCAAAAGCGAGAATGTTGAGCAAAAGAACAGGATTGTGCAGGTGGAAGACGAACTCAGCAGGCTCATAGAGGAAGTGGAGAATAGCCTGAGTGATGGGAAGAAGGAAGTGTCGAGAGGTGACAGTCGTCAAGGCGAAAAGGTGTAACTGAAGAAAATGATAACAGAGCTAGGAAAAGAGGATCCTGCTGGAGCTGAAAATGAGAATCGCAAGTTGGGCAAAGAATATCGCAGTTACGAGATGATCTGGTATGGTCTTGCAACAGACGACGGAAGGAAGGGTAGATGTCCGAAGCTACAACGCCATGAGGAGGAACCCTACGTGGTGATGAAGCGCCTCAACGACTTAGTCTACAGGTTATGTACGGAAAGCGGAAAACCGAATGTCGACTATGCTGATGTCTGTGGTGATACAAGAATCGAAGTTGTTCGTCGAGGACGCCGAACGCTAAGGGGGGAAGAATGTAACGTACTGTATATTATGGTATTCGTGTATTTGTTTTACTTGTCATTGGTTGTCAAACATGATGTAAAGTCAAAGTGCTAGGTTAGATCTTTTGAAGTGTAAACGTCATCGAATCGTCTAGAGTTTTCGAGAATGACGGATAGATTCTAGAAATGCCATCGAATCCTCTAGATGGTTCGATGAAGTATATATAAGGTGCTACGGGTAGCGTAGGAAGTCAGTTGAGTTGAGATCTAGTTGCGATAAGGTTAAGAGATTTTGTATTAAGTTCTGAAGTAAAACGGTGAAAGTTACGTCGAGTTTGATTCCCTGGGTGAAGAAAAAGAGGCCGTCGTGACAATATGTTACATAAAAATGATCCGCGTTTGTCTTGATTTAGTAGCCACAGTGCGGTATTTGGCATCATAACCATTATTACGCATTATTACGAAAATTTTCAATGATATGCTATATTTCTTTTGACATAAATAGAGGACGAAATTCTTAAAAAATCAGTGCAAGATTCAACTTCCTGGCTATTTTCAAACCGGAGATATCTGTAAAACAAGTAATATGACAAGTGTGCTGTGAGTTTCAGAAACAATTGATGCCCTATAGGGGAGTAATAATTCTACAGATCAATATAAATCATATTTTGACTTTTGAAATAACCAGAAGGTGGCGTAGGTAGTATACAAGTAATTATTACTAAAACGTTGTGAATCTGACGGAGGCATAATACTTGGTATCTCCGGTTTGAAAATAGCGAGGTAGTTGAATTTCGCACTGATTTTTTAAGAGTTTCGTTCTCTATCTATTTAAGTTGAAAGATATATAGCATAACATTTAAAATTTTCGTAACAATACATAATAATTGTTATGATTCCAAATAGGGTAGCTATTAAGCCAAGAAATAGCAAAAAAAAATGGAAAATTGTTCAATTTATTTGACGGTAATATTTATAATATACCTCATTTGCATATTTTTTGAGATAAAGTCGTTTTTCGGATTGATAAATAACAGCTGCGCCCCCTAGCGGCCGCTTGCGGAACTTGAAAATACCTTCCAGCGAATTCTCTTAGCCGATTTACCTATTATATTCTAAGTAGACCACCCCGTGCATGAATTCAAAAAAGTCGAAATGAATAATACAGTTGTACAAAATTAAAACACCTATTATTTTAATTTATTAAATCTATAATTGTATATCGTGTGATTTCTGTTTATTTAATACTTGGAAGGTATATTTAATTGAAGCCTCTGGTGCGTAAAATATTGAGTAACTATTAGGCAAATACCATTTTTATATGCAAAATATGGTAAGCTGACGCTCATAATTTTGTTAATAACTATATTGAAACAGGTTTAGAAAAAATAAAATTTGAAATGATTGTGACAATTTTATGTACCAAGGGCTTTGATCGATAATGTTTAGTCTCACACGTGGCACAATGCTTATTTATCTATCTAATTCAAAAGGTTTGATTTGATATTTCGTTACAAAACACACTAATACAGTCAAATTCGTAAAATGAGTTCCATTTATCAAAAACTGAAATTTATCTAATGATATGGGGCTATACAAAGGTTATCCTAGTCCTACGTCTAACGTCATCATGACTAGAAAACCTAGGACTGCTCCCCACGATGCCAGTTTGCCATTTTCACTGAAAAAGAAAAAAAGGTTTTCAGTCTAAAAGACATACATACACATAATTTATAGTCTTTTAACGAAGCTAGCAGAAAAAGAATAGGTTCTGAACCAGCACATTCAAATCCTGCAAATGTCAAAATTTTTCACCTTTCTGACCAGAGTTTGGTTAAAATCTGCAACCAAGACTATATCTTGTTATCAGAATTCATGGCAGCAAAGGAATGCAAGTTGAGCAATGAATGAGTGTCTCTAATATTCATCTATAGTGCCCCCAACCACTCAGATATCTGTATGCTGTTGGTGCTATCAATTGTGGTAGCAAGGTATATCTAAAATAACTAACAAAAATCGCCATGATTATTACTCGGCAAGTGGAAACTCGTAGGTCTACCGTTTGTTTAGGAAATTTTTTTGTTAATTTCAAAGGATGGAAGCTCGAAAAACCTAATAAGCTCCAGAGGTTTTGTTCTAGGATGTTGAACTTTAAAAGCTTGAAAGGGAGCCTTCTTGTCAGCGTCTGATCTCACTAAAACCGGGTGCTCGCTTGGTTACTTTTTTGGAAGTGCACAATACTGAGTCTTGGAAGCATTGAGATTTACCATGATCTTGAGCCTCCAAGCGGTAATCGTCTCAATTGCTCATGATACCTGCGTGTAAAGTATCATCATCAGGGGGTTTGTAGAGCAAGAAAGCTGATCATTGATGTGGAGCAGAAACAATGTCGGAGCCAATACCGATCCCAGCGGGACCTCAGCTTTGATGATGATACACAATGGAAGAAAGAGGACAAGCCGTCTACTACGACAGAGAAAGTCTGCTAACCAACCGTACAATTTAACGGGAAGACTAGACTGTAGAAAGGAAGCTTGTCTAGGAGAGCCGCATATTATTTTCTTTGCTTCGAAATATCCAAATCAACGATGTGAGCCTTGCCAAACGAATGGATGAGTTTGTTCCATAACGTGGGTGACATAAGCCAGGAGTTCTCCAGTTGATCTGATTTATGTCGGAATCCATAGGAATCCATATTGTCTGATGCTGATCAAGTGATGGAGCTCCACGTATTTCATGAGCGCCTAGTAACGCATTTCTCCATGACAATATTATCATACTGAAATTTTATGATTAATTTATATTAATTTATCCTGTGTTCTGCGGCTTTTTGAGTTTTATTGCCAAGTCAACACCTGAACTATTATTGATCAGGATTTAGGAAGGATCGTACAATATTACTGGTCTTCAGCATAACAGACTTTTGGAATACTTTGTGTAACTTTTCGTTCAGGCCTAACTCTGGCAGGTGTTCTGTAAATGTGTTTGGTGTAAAGCTAAATTCAGATGCATACGACATCCGACGATAGGACGGTACGAAACTGTTCCTATTGGTTGAAATATGTTGACTTGACATTATTTTGAATATTTCAACCAATGGGAACAGTTTCGTACCGTCGTATCGTCGGATGTCGTGTGCATCTGAATTTAGCTTAAGGCCTGAGACTCACATTAATGAGGGGGACAATAATAACTTTGTTTTGTTTCCAAAGTCGTTTTATTTCCATGGCATCATCCATGTATTCAGATATCTTCCCAGCTTGGGGGTTTTGTATATTCGTATCATTGCTGGATGTAGTAATATCTATCAAATAGGTAGCTTTGTCGGCCTTTGGCTGAAAAACTATATCTGGTCTACTGGCTGGGATAGTCTTGTCTGTATGTATTTCAACGTCAAAGTATAGATGTCGGAGTGTAATTGTCATACGGATACTATCGAGAGTTTTGCACGCGCTTGTTGTGTGATTGTTTCTTTTTGTTGGTGACATGTTCTGCAATTATCGTCTGTTAGGATAGATCTTAAATTACGTATTTTATTTCCCACACCGATAGGTGAGGGGAGTATTGTGATCGAGAAAATTTTCGATTTTGAGATAATACGCTAATACGAAAATCCACGTCACTCATTTCCGTCGGTCTATCTGTCTGTCTGTCGCGTTTTTCTACCCTCGTAATCTCAGTAACCGCTGCATGGATTGTGATGAAATTTGGGCAGCGTTATGCTGCGGGGTCGTAGTAGGTAATGTTCCTATAATTTTGAAAATCATTATACGGGGGGCGGAGTAATTAGCAAAAAATGAAAAATTTCAAATATGCCTCAAACTTCGTTTTTAGGCGTTTTAGGGGTTTCTGATCATATTCTACGTATGTTTGGGTAAGGGTGAATTTGGAGTGGTTGGAGGGTGGGGGGTTGTAAAACTGAAAAATTTGTTGTACTCATAATGGGTTGTCCATTGATTTTTGAATGAAAAACCTAGCAGCATAATACACTTTTTATGTACATCCGAACGTTGCGTGCTGATTATAGAAACCACGGGACTTAGAATTTGTGATGTATACATACGAGTATTGTTTTATATCGTTCTATATTGCGTAACGCGAAAATTATTGAATTGATTTTAATTAAATTTTTGACACAGTATTACTACCGCAGCGAGGATGGAAAATGCGTATGTTTTGGAAAAATAGTGTCAGTGGCAGCGCAGCAATAATAAAAAAACTAAAAATATGAAAACATCTCAAACTTTGTTTTTAGGTGTTTTACGGGTTCCTGATCATTCTCAATTTTTTTTTGGGTGGGGTGAAATCGGGGCGGTTGGGGGGTGCGGGGTAGTAAAACAGAAAAATTTGTTGTATTGATAATAGTCCGTCTATTGACCTGTAGAAGAAATACCTAGCGGCATATCACACTTTTTTAGGTTCATCCGAAGATTGGCTTGCCTATTACAGAAACCAATTTTGTGATCTGTACATACGAGTTTTGCTTTATTTCTTTCTATGTACATTGCGTAAAGCGAAAATTATTGAATTGATTTTAATAAAATTTTGACACAGAATTTATTACCGCTGCGAGAATGGAAAACGACTCTGTTTATGAAAAACCGTGTCAGTGGCGGCGCAGCAATAATCAAAAAACCAAAAACATAAAATCAACTCAAACTTTTAGACGGGTTGGAGGCTCTTGATCGTTTCGCATCGTCCAGTTCAAGCATGGAGAAAAAAACTGTGGCGCCCTAGTTCCTAAGGAGGGAGACGCAAGAAACTATTTACGAGAGTTTTTGTGTTGGATGTTGTTTTTGCGGGCGGATGGGCGATAATTTAGTTGCAGGGGGATTTTAGATTATAGCTTCATGCAATGGGAAATAATAAAATGGTATCATCATTATGTCTGGGAAGTACTGAGTCAATCAATTTGACTCCATGATTTTTTTTACATGTCGCAATTACTTGATCCTGGAGAGCAAGCAGTTGGCCATCTTCAAATCACTTGACCCTAAAAAAAAACTTGGCTACATCATTAATTTATGCTTATGGTACCCAGTTTGGGGCCCCTGCCTATCTGAATAGAAAACTTCTTGATTAGGAAAGAAAAATTATTCTATTTGCGACACAAAGCCGGCGCGGCGCTCCAGCACAACTTCTCCGAAACCATAAAACGAAAATTCAAACGAAACGCGGATCACAAACGGTACCGTTCAGGCATTTTAATGTCCTGTTTCTGTCCGCCGAAATCGTATTATACAATCTGGGCACAGCGAGGTACTAAATTTTCTTGTGTTACGCCACTTATGAGTGCGCTTCTACTTGAACAAAAAAAATCTTGAATGAAGAATATATGGCTGACCGTACGTATGGGTGCAACCACAAATATGTGCGCCTTACTCATTGGACAAAAATGTTGGTCCACCGCACCTATTGTGTATAGTGTGGCATTTTTAAATTTATATTTTTTTACCATACGGGACATTCGGTTCTTTGGAGATGCGAAATATTTTTATTAAGGCGGCGCCAAACATGCGGCATCAGTATTAGAGAATTATACAGCGTACACCAAAGTATACACCGATGGATCCAAAAACGAGTCAGGAACAGGGTGTACCTTTCTTATACCAATCGACTCTTGTCTGAGAGAAAACATAAGAAGGGGATACAAAAGCAAATACATTCTTATCTGCTCGGATAGCCAAGCGTCGATTAAAGCTCTTAACGGCTGCCAAATCAAATCCAAACTCGTCTGGGAATGCTTAGAAAACCTCAAACAACTTAGTGCCACGAACAAGGTAACCATGAAATGGGTGCCAGGTCACAAGGGAATTGAAGGGAACGAAAAATCAGATACCTTAGCACGAAACGGATCGGCATCCAGCTTTACCGTCCCAGAACCGGCGATAGGCATTTCAAGGTCTTTGGTAAGAACTACGATAAACCAGTGGGTGCATTCACAGCATCTAAAATACTGGCAATCACATCCAAAGCTCAGACACAGCAAGCTGATGGTGAAACAACCCACACCAAAACTAGCTGAAGAGATCCTAAAACTAAATAGGAAAGAAACTAGGCTAATAACCGGCCTCCTAACCGGACACTGCGGCCTAAGAAAACATCTACACACATTAGGGATCTTCAAAGAAAACCCAATATGCAGACTATGTGACGAGGACGACGGAACAGCCTCTCACATAATCTTTGAATGTGAGGCCCTACGCTGGTGGAGATTCAGACTGACAGGGCCAAACAACCCCAAATCACTCCCCAATCGAGATATCGTGAAGAGACTCTTGGATCTTATCAAGGTCACAAAACTCTTCACGGATTAACAAGCGCACAGGACAATACAATAAGCCAATGGCTGCAGTGTTGGGGCTACCTAACTCGGCCTGTACGTTTGACCCCCCTAACCTAACCTAACCTTCTTATACCCAACGGAAATGTATCAGCCAGCTACAGATTGTTTCAGCAGAGGCATACGCAATAATGGAAGCCTTAGAAGTCGCTAGTGAGGAAAGTAACAAAATTACAATACTGTCGGATTCCCTGTCTGTAATTAAGGTGCTGCAGCAAAACCTTCCTCCCAGTATAATACTCAATCCATATGTTGCTAGGATCAAAAGCAAGGTGCACGACCAGCGACGATGCCACAAGGAAGTTGTTATAATTTGGACAAAAGCTCATACAGAAATACATTACAATGAAGCAGTAGATGCCTACTGCAGCAGCCCAGAAACAAAACATCGCAACAGATGCAGTCTGCTTGGGAGACTGCATCAGCTCCACCAAGAAGCTCCTTCGAACATCATGGTCAAAATATTATCAAGATTACTGCAGAAATAGTCCAACCCAATACACCTCCAATACAAAGCCACATACCAGAATCCCCTTGGTACTCAACTGTCAAAATGTCCAGAAAATTTATTTCAATGTATAGTCGACTAAAAGGGGTGATACACGTACGAGCAAGTACGCGTACTTATGGCTCGACCTTTTTCGCCTGTGTGTCACCGTAAGTACGCGTACTTTAAACCTATCGCGCAAACCGCCGGCGATCCAACTGGTTTGAAATCTCGTTCGTAGCTTGTCTCGGCTCGTATTGCGAGCCGCGAGCCACCACTTTGTTTCGACAGGCCATCGATGCGCAACGCTTGTTGTGTTGGGCGTTTGTTAAAAGTTCTGTTTATTTAGGAAAATTATCAAAATGAGTGATTTCAGCTTCACGTGCGTCACCGACGTCGAGCCGAGTAAGTTCGCGAACTTAAAAACCGCGTACTTAAAGTTCGTACCGTGTATCACCCCTTTAAGGTTCGGGCATGGCTGCTATCCATCATCACTTGCAAGATTTGGAATTCTGAATGATCCTTTATGTGTCGAATGCCAAACTAACTGCACTTTGGATCATATTTTCTTTGAATGCCGTAAATATCGTATCCAGCAAGACCAAACGCAAACAAAACTAATTCAGAGCAACCACTTTCCTCCTTATAACATCGTCCACCTTCTTTCGTTGAATTGTGGTAGAATAATGAACATCATCATGCTCGTCCTGAAAACGAACCTCCGTATTTAGACATCCTATATGAATTTAATACTGCTGATAGTCTCCATCGAATTTGGATTTAGATCTTTTGTTACCTGATGCTTATCCTTTTGTGCATATCCTTACCTTACCGTGGCCTGTGTTGTGTGTCTATGGAAAATGTCATGAAGGGCCCCTTGGCGAGAAGATATGTGTCCCTGTTTTATCCCTTTGATTCTTCAAACGACCTATTCTGTGGGTTTGCTAGTTAGTCTACATGAGTGTAGGAGTATAATACATAAGAGATTTATTTTTTCTTCTCTGTAGTCTTCAAACGAGACTGGCTGCATGGACTGCTACTGAGTCCAAAAGCAAAAAAAAAAAATGTGGCATCGGCCGGTAGCCTTATAAATTATCAATACTCAAAAATTTCAAAACTTTCCTTAGGGCGTTGACACAGTGGAGCGGTTTCCTGCTTGCAGGCCCCCGCAAGCAGGCAGACTGCCTTCACTGTGCTTACGAAAGCAGGGAACCCGCGCCGACAGGCCCTGAAAGTGGCCTATAAATACTAATTTTAAATACTAATTCTTCTATATACTAATTCTTGAGGTTCCCAGCTTTGTCTGCTTCTACCCGCGAACAGCATAAAGAGTAAACCAGTAGCGCAACTCTTCAAATTGATGCGAGAAACATTCACAAACTTTTTCAGCTACTTCCCAATGAGTTCCCGATGCAGAGCGATAGGTCGGTCTCAGTATTCGCTTTGCCGTTGACGAGTGTCCATCGTGAATTCCAGGGCCGTATTGAGTTGTTTTGTTGTGCGTTTGCCGGTGTTATTATGAATGTGATGGAACGAGGGATGCATCGTAATGCATCGTTGTTCAGCTTCGCTCTGTACAAACACGTCACGAAACTGTAAATTCAACTTTTTTGCGTTTCCGTCAAGGCGTTGAAAGGTATGTAAGAATTGCTTTAGTAAAAATAATGTACTTCTTGTTTCATCCAATATTAGTTATTTGATTGTTTACGATGCTTTTTAATTGTGTATAAGAAGAAACATTCTCAGTCCTCAAGCATGCGTTTAGATTACAAAATAATGTTATACATTTGTAAGTTTTGTTTTATATTTAACAATATACACATACAGATATCTTATTAATATTAGAATGCTGGGATAAGGTTATTCATCCATCAACGGCATATAATATACTATTATCTAACAATTTGCTGTTTAGGGTATTGTCATCCATGTAATAACTTCCTACTAAATTATATTTTAAGACTATACGGCAGGATGCTGGTTATAAAATCAAAATATGTGCTAACTTTACAGCAATTTTGTAGTTTTATCATTCAGTATTTACTTAGTTATTATAAATTATATTCTATGTATTATGTTGTATTGAAATTATATCAATAAATACTGTTGTTTTTGGGGAAATCTGAAATACCATAATTAATGATCCCTTTCCTGTCCTTTTTTGACCAGCCTTTTGTCCCAGAATTTCATTATTTGCCGATTACATAATTCGAAAAAAGGCATTCCGAAAATATATTCATACACAATGGGGTTTTTTCGTGCTATTACCTAAACAGATTATTTCTGCGTAATCTCTTTATAGTTGTCTTTTAAATGAAATGCCGACCACTGTTCCCGATCGTGCATATAATTATTACTATGGGATTTTTACGGATATAATATTCTCGCTCAGGTCCTGTACCAATCGCTTCTCTCACGCGACTTGAATGCGACGATCGTTGTGAGACCCGGAAGATTCATGGTCATCAAAACATCCTGAAAGATTCGGCTTGAGTGTCTCTGCTGGTTTACTCTTTATGCTGTACTTTCACTATGCATGCATACTTATAGCTAAGGCAATAACGCATAATTTTCGTGTCCAGCTTGGTATATTTGAGTTCTAGAGGCAAATTGGAAACTTTTTAGAGGGGGGTGTTAAAACGTGAAAAAAATTATTTAGTAACCGAATAAAAATGCGGTAGCATGTTAGTATACCTACCAACTAATGTACCAAAAAGTCGTCATCCGCCCGTAGATTTACATGCGGTTTGCGCGTACCGATTTTTTTAAGATGAAATATGAACTTCAAGTTCGATTTTTCACGTCATTTTGGTTAAAAATCGTATTGTATATATTGTTTAAAACGGATGACGTCTTTTATACATATTTTTCAGAGGTCCAACTAAGATATATATCAATGTCATCCGTTTTTATTATGTTTAACATCATTTTTCAACCCCTATAGGGGGTGAAACTATTAAACGCCTTCGGAAAGGAACGGAATATGAAATGGAGCCTTAGTGCTCCCCAGATGACAGTCCCCGTATATACCGGATAATCTTAAAACTTGCGACTTTCGTACTCGTATGTGTGGGAGTCAAAAGAATCTAATAATAATAATAATCTGGCCAGACTACACTCTAAGTTTGCTGGTTATGGTTACTGGATCCCTAGGTGGAATGAGGAATACGCTGCTCTCTGCACTGCGCAAAATACCGGTGTGCTGTGCGGCGGCGCACATCTTAGCCGCCAGAATGCAGAAGGCAGTCATACTTAGGTCGTCTACTTAGGGCGCACGCTTCGCGGACCCAGTGATCGCATACCTCACGGTGAGAGGAGTAGTCACTGGGTAATGGAACAGCAGCTCACAAGCTTAGAACGCTTAGGCTCAAATATAAATTCGTTTTGTATTGGAAAAATCGCTAGATTAATTAGACAAAATTAAATTACACGTAACTTGATTTTTTGAAATGAGAGTTTTTTTTTGTAACTTTTAAGGGAATAAACGTTATTATTATTATTATTATTAGAATGTCTCATTCTTTTAGACGATCAAACGTAAAATTTGATAACCTTCCTAATGTATAGGATTGTTATTATCAATTTTTTTTATCTTTCACTCTATTTCAATTTTTCTGTCAAATCGGTGATTTTTTTCTCCCTTTAAGCAACTCAGCCAGCCAGGAAAAATAGACAGAAACGTGTTCAGGTGGAAGAAACCAATGAACTTAGCAGAAAGAAGCAAACAAACAAGAGTAACGAAACTATATTATAAAAATTCCTTTCAACACATCAGTTCTAACCGGAGACATCATGATTAATATGTTTTAGTAAGCCCACTATCTTTCATCCACGCACTGCTGGCCCACCCTGTATAGTGATATATCCCCGTAAATAAGTTCTGGTATACTCAATGGTCTATGTGGGTGGGGAAAAGGTGCGCAAAAAAATCATGAACAATATCATCTTAATGATAATAATTGATAAGAGTTATTATATGGCATCGAAATTGATTGATTTTCAATTATGGTGAATGCTCGGCAAAGTATGGATCAGTGATTGATTATCTGATAAAGTGACTGACTATTACGTCTCAGAATTCAGTTGAAAGTTGAAATTGCTCCGCATATGCGCAGATTAAACCTCCTCATCAAAAAATAGGAGTAGTGTAATCTAATATTTATGGTTCCTTGCAGTTTTTGAAATACGCGTACTAAAATATGCTTAAAAATACTGCTTAAGATACAAAAAGGTTATAGAGTATCCAGTCAAAAGGTTCCGAATCCTGAAGTACGTATTTTGAATTCCTAAATTTCATACCACTATTTTAGATCCAAGGAGTACTTCACTCCAAATTAGAGTTAATATAGTGCCACTGGCTTGCGTTTTTAAAGTAGAGAAACCACAGGATCCTCATAGCAACTGTAAGCTATCGTACACGCTTGACCCCAAATGTGCTATTACTTTTTATCCCAATTGACACGAGAGTTGTAGGTAGTTGCGGCCCATTTTTCCAGCAAACTGTTAAGGGTCTAGGGTATAGCGCGCGAAATTGAGAATGAAAGAAAATATATATTACCGTGTTAGCGAGGAGGCGTGGCAGCCTGTTCCCTTTCTCCAGTGTGTCTAAGATGAGGGGAGATAAGTCAAAAAATCCAAAGGTAAGGTCAAAAGGTCCAAAGGTAAGGTCTAAAGGTCACTATAATAATGAATTTCGCATTCCCAAGCTACTGACGTTACCTTTAAACTTACAGTAATGATTCAAAAAGCAAATTGAAGAAGAAAGCTTGCGCTTGTGCAGCTATTAAGCCTTTTTTGATATCGTGTTTGGTTGTTAGATTGCAGGCATTTATAGAATGTATGATTTTGCACTGCGAGTTTTTTTGCACTTTTTTGAGAAAATCGAAAATAGTTGTCATTCATTAAGGTCTTAACTATCGCGTTCTGAAATATTAAATATATAGTTTGAAAATAAAGTGAGTTGTGCGGGAAATAGTGAGTCCGTGTTTTACATGGCAAATACATACGTATAAAGGTGTCTACCCAGGCCCCTTAAGTAAAACTCTTATACCAGCATAAAGTGCACAAATGAAACTGGCCGAAAAAAAGTTTTAACAAAATCTCAAAAAATGTGTTTGTCTTATATTGACAGTTTATTTTTTTGTCCTTTTTATTTGAAATCATTGCATGCATTTCGTTGAAAAGAAAACTTGAATATTGCCTAATAATAGATGCTGCTTAGCGAATAAAAAAGCCCGTCAAAAAAAGTATGTGAGCTTTAAAAAAATTGTTATTAAAAAATGTTGACCTTTTTTTTGATTAAATTTATATTTTCAGGAAAATACTCCCATAGCCATACTTTGTTTCTCGTACCATTGATCCCCATCCAATATTTAATAAAAAAAGCTACCACGTCCTATCTTCAGCACAAGCCTTTCTAAGTGACGTTAAGTTAAGTGCGTAGCGTCGCTCACTGATCATTTGTTATCTCTCAAATACAGTGGTTTTTGCATTATGACTGTTTGTACAGGCACTTGATTTAACGTCTTGTAGAAAATCGTCACTTACACTTTTTCTTGAACAAAATTTATTTGTTTAAGGACGTACCTCCCATAACTATATTTTTTTCTGTCTTATCCCATTGATCCCAACCCAATATCATATATAATAAAAAAACTCTAAAGTTATAGTTCTAGCACAAAATTTTCTATATTGCGTTACGATGTCACATGGAAGCATCGGTTTAAGCGGTGCTTTTCTACAAAACGTTAAAATGAATTGTGTGTGCAAACAGTGATGATGCAGAAAAGGGTCTGGACTCAAGCGATGGCAAATACCATCAATCAAAAGCTTGTGCCAAAAGGTGAGGTTATGGGAGTATTTTCTTGAAAATCGAAATTAAGTTTAAAAAAGATCTCATTGCTAAAAAACGACTTATTTTTAGGCTCATTTGCTTTTACTGGCGGATTTTTTTATATACTAGGCAGCATTTATTATTAATTATAAATGGAGGAGGAGATTTTATTAAATCTTATTCTTTGGCGATAAATTGTGATCTAGTTTCACATAGTTTCGTTTGTGCACTTTATGCTAGGACACCCTGTATTAACCTTCGCATTTTAACGGTAGTGTAATTTGGAGAAAAGTCAGAACTTTTGGGAAGCCCAATATCTTCACCAATATTTGATTTATAAAAAGTAAAAAACATCTACTGTTTACGCTTTATAAGTACACCGGGGAAATAGTTTCAGAAGAACCAATTACTTGATGCACGTCTGTCACTTCAAAAATCCACTTTATTACGATGGCTACACTTTTTGATCTCCTGGAACATTTAAGGTACGCGCACATAAATAGGCATCGGACGAACGATACGGATCGGAGAAAAATAGTTTCTATAAGATTTAATGGACCAGCGCACATATGTGAGGACAGTAAGCATCGAATTTTCAAAATCCGGCGAGAATAAAGACACTAAAATTAAAAGCCGGCCGACGCGTGCCGAGACACCGTCGGCATTTTGCAAGTATCTATTTACCTTAGGCAGCCCACAGACGCTCCGGAAATCCTCAGAGGAAAGACTGCACAGTCCTGGCCTCAAGGATTATCGTAGCGTATCATATGGAGGTTCGCCGGACTGTACAGGCCGCCGGTCGAGGAATTGAAAAACCATTCGATCGCCTGCGTAGGCCGACTTTTGATGCCTTGCTTGCTAGAACTGAACTGAACTGAAAGGTTTCCTGAACGTCTGTGAAGGAGGGTGTATTCAGGCCAAAGTGCAAGGACCTTCAGGCCAGGGCTGTGCAGTTTTTCCTCTGAGGATTTCCGGAGCGTCTGTGGGCCGCTTTAAGTATATCATCAACCTTTCTTTGGCTCTCATAGGTGGGCGAGATGGACATTTTCCTTCCGTAGTGGCTTCGATTAAAGCGTCCAGTGAAGAATGGAATTTAAAACGCGTCATTGTCCAGTAATTGGAAAACTTTTTTCGACAGTCATTAAGTTCGGAAATAGATGTACATATTCCCCAAAAACTGTCCTTCTCTGACATACTTCATGAACCCACACCCGTCCACGCTTCCTACGTTTTTGAAAATTTTCTTCTCCTACAACAATCGCCATCACGTCACCTCTTGAAAACATATTTGCAACTCACATCCAATGGGGTATTTTCCAACTTGCCTGTTTAATGGCTGAAATGGATTGCTTGTATCTAATTTGTAATGATGGCACTGTTTACTCAATTTTTTTCTGCCCACGTGGAGTAAAGATAGAGTTTGAAAATCATCCCTTTGAAAAGAGCTCATTTAAATCTCTTAAACCTCCCGCCTAAGAAATCAACCAATCAAAAGTCATTTTTATGCCGGATGTAGATAGGATGTGACTATATTAATTTGAATTATGCGTAGATTCAAGGTAGTCACGTTGTAAACATTTTGCCTAGTTTTTCTACATATAGAGGATGTATTTATTTATTTATTTATTTAGCGTATGGCTACATGGATTAATTGGCAATAAGTCTTAAACAATAAAATAAAATACAAATATTAAATTTATTATATTATATAATTATATAATTTTTGTTTTAAATAGAGGATGTAAACTTAATTTTATGTATTATGTTTATTTAGTTTACCTCTTTTTAATTGAATAAAAGTTCAAGTTTGTAGACTAGAAATATTATATTACACTGCAATTCCATTTTTTGCATTATTATGTAATTAGCAGTTCACTCTGAGAATGTTTCGTAGTTACTTTTCACAATTTTATTCGTCATTCTTTAACAGCCTGTCACTAGTGTCATGCCATACATAACCTCCCCTGGTCTCACGACTGTCGCGCTATCTAAGAGGCCGTCCAGATAAAGCGATTTACGCGCGAGTGGACTCGCGCGTAGTCAATTTATATTGCGTCCAGATGTCGCGTTTCACTTGCGTTTCTACGCTGGGAGGGATTTCCTTCCAGTTAAAAACATGGAGTTGGATACAGCAGTTGTGTTGTGGCGTGCATACCAGCGATGGAATCTTCGTAAACAGAGAGAAAGGCGACGATTCAACATGCATCCAACTCTACATGACAGAATGACGCACAGTATGTTTATAACATTATACCCAAAGCTGAGAGAACACAGTGAAAAGTGTTTCAACTATATCTTCCCAGTTCCTACGTTTTATGAGTCTATTGGAACAATCGGATGATTCCATATCCCATATGGCTACTCTTTTGTCTACTGCGTCAATGAAAAGTTCTGTATCGAAGTTATCATGCTCCATTTTCAAAAACAAATACGTCCACACGCCACAGACTCGCGCGTTGTACTGGATGCAACAATGTCGCCCAAGTATCTCGACTCGCGCGGCGCTCGCGCGTACAACGGGCGAGTCGAGAGTCCCGCGCGTTACAAGCGTTTTACGCGCGAATAAAACAACGCGCGAGAGCATCTAGACGGGATGTATGTAGCTCTAGTATCTCGGGAACGCGCAAATGACTACGCGCGAGTCCACTCGCGCGTAAATCGCTTTATCTGGACGGGCTCTTAATTAACCATGATGAAATGATGTAAACAAACATCTGTCAATGTCAATACAAAGCGGAGGTTATGTTTGTAGATGGAGAAAAGGAGGTCAGATGACAAAGTAGAGTCACATTCTAAGGATAGCACGACGAAGGACTTATTACGTCACGCTAAGATTTATTACGTCACAGCTTTGGCGCGAAATTTTATGTTTGAACTTTGGAGGGGATTTTAAGCCACTTCGCGTTCACAATAAAACGTAAAAATGTTCGTTACATGGTTTTTGGGGACGTAACATCAATATTCCGTTCCAAATTTTGTTCGGAAAATACCCCATTCTTCCGTCGATTCTGATCAGATATGTGCGATATCCTAATAGAAAATCCGCAGAATACCGGCCGTTCCCACCGTCCCGTCCGTCTGATGCCGATGTATGTGCGCGTACCTTTATACTCTTCCAAATACCCCCCATATCATATTTATTCCAAAACTAAGTTTCCCAAGAAACCAGGAAAAAATCTCCATATACCGGTAATTAACGTCTAATGAACGAATTCCAAGCCATTTAGAAATCAGTCTACAAGAAGTCCAAGCAGACATTACGACATTTGGTCGGTAGATTCCCTGTAACTATTAACCGATAATTTAAATTAATGGTCATGATAAAAACTAATAAGTTAATAAACGATCTGAATACATTTTCTGACTCCGGACGGGTCTGCATTCTAAAACGAGATAGCGCCCGAGAAAATATGTACAATATAGTTTGGTTAATGGTGGTATAATAGGATGTCATTCTTCTAAAAGATAAACCTGTTCGTGTTGTTTACCTCTGCATGCGACTTAGCGCTCTTGTATGGGAGTAGTTTTGAACTCGAGAAAGACTTCTCCACAATGTAGAAAAATAGTTGTACATAGAGTTGATAAATGGTCACTGACTGAACATAACGGGCATTATGAGTGAAATTATAAACCACCACATACTCGGAATGGTCTCGAAGCCTGCTTTCCCAATGGCATACGGAAAGATATTACGAGTACAACCTCCTTTACCCAGGAAGAGAAGGAGAACCAAGTAGACCATGCTGCATCCAGATTGTTTAATGCGAATACCCAATCCATTTTGGTTGTGGATAGGAACAATTTCAGATTGGCCGAGTTTTGATCAGAAAAGAACCTAAATGTGCATCACACAATGTCCGTGGATGGACGACTTCGCGCTATACACGGACGGCTCAGAGTCAGCGCAGGAGCAGGAGCAACTGGTACAAATCCAAGAGTTGAAATTTCAGTAAGCCTTGAGAGGTATACCACAATCTTCCAAGCTGAAATGGTAGCCATATAGGGATGGGAGTCAGGGAGCTGAACAAACGGCCACTGATAAACAAATCTATAAAAATCTTTCCCGATAGCCAGGCTGTCCTGAAAGCACCAAGCTCCAAACGGGTTGACTCAAGACTCGTATGGAATACTGTATACATCTCAATGAACTTGGAACAAACTTTGGTTTGGGTTCCAGGTCACAGCGGAGTAGAAAGCAATGAATTGACCGACACACTCGCAAGAGGAGGACCTAAGTCTGCGTTCATGGTACCAAAACCATTTGCGGGTATTGCGAAAAGCACTGTTTGGATAAAAATTTTAGAATTGGCAGAGAGGAAATACCTCCTGTACTAGCGAGATACAGGCTACTACACTCGAAGGAATAATCTGCGCATTCTGGTCCGTCTGTTGACAGACATTGTTATCTGAGAAACCACTTGCGAAATGTATGTCTGGAACAAACAACAGACTGTCGTTTCTGTTATGTGGAGGATCAAACAGCGGAGCACATACTGTGCGCCCAATCAAACCCCCGGATTTACTCATTTGGAACCTACTGGCTTTAAGGAAGTTTCACACAACACGATCATCGCCTTCGTGAAAAAGGGTGGATTATACAATGAATATAAATAGGTGTGACCCACAATAGACACAATAAGTCGCAGTAGATGGAGGTATAATCGCCCCACTAACTAACCTAATGTCCAGCGAACGTTGATCTATGCGCGGTAGTCATTGACTCAATGTAGAGGAATCATAACCTGATTATTACCAACACTAATGTACGACCTTTCGCTGTATTAACGAAGACATCGGCGGAAAATTAATATTGACATTTGTTGACTTAAGATGCACATTTTTCATTAATATCCCTTACTTTTTTCACTCAGTGAGCAATGCTATATTGCTTTTTGGTTATCATTATCGTAAAATACTAATAGATGTTAGAAGTCTATTATTGGGGTGGCGAGAGAGATCGAATGTGCGTATTTATAAACAAAATTGTTCATACTCCTACCTGGAGCTCATAACAGTCGACGTTGGGTTTGGTGATGAACAAAAACAGGAAAGAATTGAGTAAATTCAATGGACTCCCTGTACAATTTGGCGTGATAAGAGGGAGTGCATTGAGATTTATAAACATAAGAACAACTTCAACAACAAAGAAGAAGCATATAAGCTCAATAGAATATGGATACCCGCCTTATGAGACGCAAAGATTCTGGGATGCGCGAGAGGGCATCGGCGGTGCTCAGCGCAGCCGTCCCTACTCCTAGTCCTGAGAATACAGATGCCGGCCCTGTGATGCGGCCTCCGTCTCTCGGAACACGTCGAACAGGTGACATCAGCTTCTGAGGATGCCAACCACTCGTGTTGGCGAAACGTCAAGCAGCGAAACGCGCCGGCACCAAGGCGGTGAAGCGTGTCGATGTCGACCGAACAGCCCAAGATCCAACAGTTCCTCGGATCATGGCCGCGAAAGTCTTACACAATAAACTAGTGAGTGGTGGAAAAGTGCTTTTATCAGAGCTGAGTCTTTACGGAATTTTGCGTAGTGTAGCTAAAAGCTACCGAACTTGCAGCAGTCATATTTAGGTATAATCAAAATATTACCATCATCGACCGCAGAATCATGAAAGCATTTTATTTTTAAATGCACATCAGACAGTACGATAAAGGTCAAATCCACTTTTGATACTTTGCTTAGGTTAAGGGCAAACAACTGCCAAACGATGCCATCATTCTATGTACAAAATTGCCATATATAGGGTGAGTTTTTAGTACCGGCTCGGTCGATAACTTCACTACTGTAGAAGATAGCGAAAAAAGTTGTATATAAAAGTTGTAGCCACGGATATGCTCCGTGCTCAAAAAATATTTAGATCTACACAGGGTGATCCATAACTACGTGGTGATACAAACGTGCATTTTTTTCAATGAGACACCCTATATATTATTCCATATTCAAATTCTACTAACGATTTCTCTTCTTCCAATATAAAGTATTGTTACATTATACAGGGTATTCCAAAAGTTATGAGTTATAAGTTTTTATATCCAAATAGCTGCCAAATGAACGTATTGTATATCAAACAGTGATGAATCAAAAATCATTTTTTTACACGGATGAATAAAAAATATTCTCTAGTTTTAAAATCGGCTATAAAAAAACCCGCGACGCATATTCATATACAGGGTGATGTAGAATGCAAAATCTAGATTTTCTCTCTTTTTTTAAATGTAACCCCCAATATTTTATTATACCAAAGAATTGCTTTTAATATGCTCATTTATGTTTGTATAGCACGTGTTATGATTGCGTCCATTAATTTCTGAGATATTTCGATTTTTCTAGAAATTTTAAATCTACCTTCTATTTGTTTACTTAATTTCGTGTCAAATGTCACACCTAGATCTTTGAAGGTGGTTACTCTCTCACGTTTAACGTCTGCAATATTGTAAACGCTACTTGTTTTTCTAGTAAACGACATAATCTTACATTTGTATGTATTCAGTGTCAGCCTGTTACCTAAACACCAAGAGAGCACTATGTCCAAACTATCTTACAAAGCTATACAGTCAGTTCTGTCCTTTATACATCTATAGATTTTAAGATCATCAGCAACTAATAAGCGCATACAAGGGACCAGTGTAGATAAATCGTTGATAAAGATAAGGAAAAGTAGAGGCCCCAAGTTAGACGCCTGGGGCACACCTGATGTAGAAGTATAAGTAATCCCTTCAGTAAGGGCTGCCGCAGTTCCTGTGAATGGTATTGTGGAAAACATACCATGGGGGGTTAGTGGTTGTGCGCAATCTCCTGGTCTCTCCAGAACGTGCAATTTTGGCAGGTGCCTTTTGGCAAAGGAACACCGAGCCACACATGCGTAGGTAATTGCTGGTCTAACAACCAACAGCCAACCAAATTTGAAGTTCAACATAACACAAGGTGATTTAGAATTCTATGTTTAACACTTCATCGTGTTTTTGCTAAGTATATCCTTGCCAAGGGTAATTCCTAGGTCTTGGCAGAGATTTCACGTGGAATCCGACCACCGTTCCAAGGGGGCACCACGAAGTTTTTTGGTATAATATATAGCCTGCGTTTTCGAATGATTGATTTTGATGATCCACCGAAAGTCCAACTTTACCATTAAATGAAAATTATAGAGAATTGAATATTACGCGGAACAAACACTACGTCGCCCATCCATAGTCATATAATCAATCAACTATTATAAAACTAAAACTGGTCATATTTATGAGATATGATTAAAACACATATCTTGCAACAACATATGGTATATTTTTAAATTAGAATAGTCAGTTCAAAGAACCTTAATCGTATTGGGATAGGAAAACAAACAACTAAATCAAGAACTGGGTGAAATATAAATCAATTGTGTTTATCAGGCGAGGCGCTTATTTCAAAAACATCTATAATCCAAATTGAATACTAGATAGAGATAGCCTAAATTTTCGAAATACATATAACGATACACAGACTGGTCACTGTGATAATTCTGTGCTTGCTACTGAACTTCTGGATGTATGAATTCAGACCAAATTGTAAATTATTGTTCTGTGAGTGAGATAAACGAAACAATATTTAAAGCAAAACTTTCCTAGTTTTGCAAATGGAAAAAACGATGCAACTTGCAAACAAATCATCTCCCACCTGCACGCAAACAAAGTGAGTTATGCCGCTAGGGCTTCTTTCACAGGTCAATTATGAATACAACAAACTTTTCAGTTTTACAGCCAACCACCCCATTCTAACCCCCACTCAAAAAAAAAGTAGAAAATGATCAGAATCCCCTATAATATATTTTAGCGGTTTTTATAATTTTTAGTTTTTTTTTAATTTATTGCTGCGCCGCCACTGCCACGATTTCTAAAAACCGCGTTTTGGATCCTCACCACGGTAATAATATATACTGTGTCAAAATTCCATTAAAATCAATTCGATAGTTTCCACGTTACACAACGATCTAAAATCAATCAAATCGCTTAAAAACGAAGTTTGAGCTGTTCATATTTTTAGTTTGTTTATTACTGCTGTGTAGCCACTGACACGATTTTTAAAAACCATACGCGTTTTTTATCCTGGCCATGGTAGTAGTATTGTGTTAAACTTTCATTAAAATATTTTTTGCAGTAGGGAATGGGTAGGGTTCAGTTGCCCTAATAGGGCACAAACACAGTGAAGCAGGTTCCCTGCTACAGGTAGCCAGCGCCGAACAGCAAGCAATTAAAACTAGGCCGATTGGCGCTGAAAGTGGCTAGTAGATCTGAATACGTATTCGTACTAGTTCTTCAAGTAACGCGCAAGTCGGCGCTGGTTAACCCCGCGTTTGCCTGCTTTGACCTGCTAGCCGTTCGGCGCTGGCCAAAGCGGGAAACCTGCTTCACTGTGTTTGTACACATGGTTACCGCTCAGCCTTGGACTAGGCCGTGAGTTAGGAATAACTCACGCTGTTTGTTTATAGGTACATAGTTCATAAATTATTGTTTGGTAATCGATCTGAAACTTATATGTGTATATAGATAAGCACATTAATTTATTCGACATTTCACCTAAAAACTGCAAAAACCAAATATGCTTCCGTTTGATGTCCAATCTATAGCTACTAAATCATCAAATTAAAGTCAACTGAAACATCGAAACGATTTATTTTACGTTTCAAAAATATTCCGGGTAATTCTAATTTGAAAAAGATTACTGTGCTACAACGAGTATTCATACGCTACCAGATATCTCCCGTTAAATAGAAATGCCCTATAATAAGCAAACTAGATTATATTGATGTTTGAACAAATAAAGTAATATCGTAGTGATTTATTTACCTGCAAAATTATATTATGATTTCAATTACTAATATTAACATTTTTTATAAGAGTTGTCTATGCAGGCTATTAAAGTGCTAATAAAGAAGTATTGAAATAATAATCTCAAATCAAATTACTTATTATTTCAGAAATAAGATAGTGAAACAAGTTTTTAGTAGTAAAAAGCAGCAGTTATGCACAAGGAAAACACATACAGGGTGAGTTTTTAGTACCGGATCGGTCGATAACTCCACTACTATAAAAGATAGCAAAAAAAGTTGTGTATAATGGTGGTAGCTAAGCATTTGTTCTTTGCTCAGAAAACATTTTTAATTATACATACATTTCTTTAAATGAGGATACCCTATATATTATTCCATACTTAGATTCTACTAATAATCCCCCTTCTTAGAATATAAGGTATTGTAACATTATACAGGGTATTTCAAAAGTCATGACCATTTTTATATCCAAATCGCTATCAAATGAATGTACTGTTTATCAAAAAGTAATGAATCAAAAATTATTTTCTTCACATGGGAAGATAAGAAATATCCTCTAGTTTTCTATCTAGTTTTAAAATCGGCTATAAAAAAAGCCGACGACGCATATTCGTATACAGGATGATGTAGAATGCAAAATCTACATTTTTCTCTTTTTTTCAAATGTAACCCCCAATATTTTATTATACCAAAGAATTGCTTTTAATATGCTCTCTCATCTTTGTATAGCACTTGTTGTACCTACGTCCATCAGTTTCAGAGATATTTCGATTTTTCTGCAAATTTCAAATATACCTCCTATTTGTGTATTGAAATTTATTTATTTTGATATTGTTTTGCTATCTTTTACAGTAGTGGAGCTATTGATCGTTCCGGTACTCAAAACTCACCCTGTATATCACATAGACAAAGTACTATATCCTGTATAAGTAAACGAAAATTCGTAAAATTAAAATAGTTAAAGATTGTTATCAAATGTTATTTAATTATAATTTTCTATCTTACTTTGTGTTTGCTTCAGGTATGATATCGTCCACAACCACGTATATCATGGCACCCGCTGCGAAGGCGAGAGCGTAGGGCAGCGCTGGTTCTGCCAGCCCCACGGCAACTGCCCCTAGGACTCCGAATAGCGGCTCCACCATACCACTTAATTGACCGTACCTATAAAGACAAAAAAATGTATTCAATAAAAAAAATACAATTAAAATATACCTTAGATGAGAAATTTTGAAAAAAGAGACTCTTAATGCAGCTAATAAGCTAAGAAGTAAGCTAAGAAGTCGTTTGCACTCAATGCAATTGCTGTTTTTAAATTGGCAACCTCAACGTTGTGAGTATATTTATTAAAAGTCTATTATATATTTTGAAACTAAATTCTTTTTTTTTCTTCTAACTATGTAGAAAGCCCTGAAGATGGCAATAAGCATTGCCGAAAGCTTGGCTGTTAGCACCAGAGTCTCCTCTATGATGTGACCCAGTCTCATTTTTCAAAAAAAAAAAAATTGTCTATCTATCTAAATTAATTTTTTGGCCATAAGCTTCCTTCGTAATAAAATATACCTGTTACTGACATACTGGTTCAGATATTTACCTAGTCTCATCAGTGTGACAGTGACAGTAGAGAGTAAAGATCTGTTTATTATGACAAAACTGTATGAGTCATAAATCAGATGTACCTACTGAATTTTCATTGGAATAAAAACTAAAAAAATCGGTGGTGTCTAGCAATAGTGTAAAACTAAATTCCACTATAGTTTCCAATCTTTCCTGTCCAATTTGTGCATTTTCCTGATTGAAAAAGCTTTTGTGTCGTTTGAGGGATGTTTTCTTTGAGCATCACGATAAACCAAAGAAAGCGCTAGCAAAAAGGTAACATTATCTTGGGTTCCTAGTCACATAGGAGTTAGTAGTAATGAGGTTTGCCAAGGAAGGCGCTGAACTCCCTTTTATCGGGCCAGAACCAAGATGTGGTATATCATACAACTAGGGCTGTTCCAAATTACGGTTCTATTACCGTCCTAGAACTGTTTTCATCATGCCCCGCCCATTTTGTGATTCCAGAATCGATGATTGGTTGGTACGCTGGCGGACCAACCAATCACCGTTTTTAGAAATGTAAAATGGGCGGGGCATGATGAAAACAGTTCTAGGGGGGTAATAGAACCGTAATTTGGAACAGCCCTATGCTATATGGACAGCTGTCATCAGATGTGTGTGAAATGAGCAGCAGAAACGGTGGGACAGTGGTGGGGAATGTTCAGTCTTGCGGTGAAAAAAATTGTTAGGTAATAAACTGGCTAAAAGAAGAAGGTGAAAAATAAATTCAAATTTCCAAGAAGGGGCGCGTAACCGCCGTTTTAAACACTGAATAATTTTTGACCGAAATCCATCCAGTAAAAAATAGTGCTTTTTAAAACTATGATTTACTGAAGTAATTTCCGTTTAACACTTTTTGATGTATTTATCTTTACCTCCCTATTCTTTGCACTGGAGTGAAAACAGAAAAAACTTAAATGGTAATTTGATCCAAGCTTAAAGGAAATCAACTACTATTTAACTATAGAATATTTGAGAGTATAGGCGGCAGCACCTTCGGGTGCCATCTGGCCATCTGGCAGGTAACAACAAACCAAAGAAAGTCGCTGCTAAACAGCAGCAAACTTCTTGGTGGAACGGAAAGGCGCGTTCTCTTGGCCTGGCCAGAAGAGCGCGCTTCTATGCCAACTGCATTTGAGAGTCGATATACGAGGGTTGCTCTACATCTCCGTCAATCCGCGTAAAACAGGTGGATTGACGGAGATGTAGAGCAACCCTCGTATAGAATTTAATTTTCATACTTTAATTTATTTCATTTTTCTGATAGATTAATCCATGTCGGCAAATCGAGTCTGCATTGATTTTATCATTTACGGGTATTTATTTAATCGAAAATACCATTAGGACTAGAGAGATAAGAAAACATTGTTTGACTTCAAATACATGAACAATAGGTTTCATTTTAATGGTAAACAAATGGATCAGAACTGACCTCATATGAAAGCAGTGTACAAGGTAAGATACATACCATAAGCTTCGCCATGTTGAAAAGCCCGCAGCTTGTAGTGGAAGACTAACCGCTAATCCTTCTGGAAAGTTCTGGATGCCAATTCCGATTGCAAGATTTCTGAAACAAATAAAACAACGTAAGTATGTCGCTTGTCCTGTAAAAAAGTGAAAACGTTATTTCCATAATATTCGATACGGCCTATTCTACTAAATATTAGGAATTTAAGGAAAGTTTCGAAATGCTTTATTACCAGAGTGAACTATTCCAGGTATCGAAGGAAGTTTTAATTGAGAGCTTTACGGTCTTAAGTATCTACTACTAGGTAGTGGCATTTTGAATTATATAGTTAGTCGTAAAATTGCGGCACACTAAATTTGCACTTTATTAACTGAACTATATTATACAGGGTGTCCCACGACGACTAAGATAAGCAATATACCGGAACTAGGCGGTAGTAGGGAATTATAATTTTGGAGATGTAAATTAGAGCAGATATAGTATCTTTTCTAATTATTGTGTCACCCAATAAGGTATTTGTTATTTTTTGTTATTTGTTAGTTTTATTGTTAGTTTTATTGTTATTTTGGTCACGTGACGTCCGATTCAAAATTTTTAATGGGACACCCTGTATATTTGTGACTTTTTGTGTTCTTCCCGATAAAATAATTCCAATAAACACACACTTGGGGTCTAAAGTGGTTAATTCAAGAGCTACAGGTACTTAAAGGATGGTACCACTATACCATTGATTACAACATGTACCCCTACAGTCAAATTACTTTCGTACCTAGTGTTTCATAATGGTAGTGGTACAGTCCTTTAAGTACTTGTAGCTCCTGAATTAATCACTTTAGACCCCAAGTGTGTCAGTTTGTTGGAATTGTGTTATCGGGAGGAACACAAAAAGTCACAAATATACAGGGTGTCCCATTAAAAATTTTGAATCGCACGTCACGTGGCCAAAAACAAATACTTCATTGAGTGACGCAATGATAAGAAAATATACTATATTCGCTCTAATTTAAACCCTCAAAATTATAATTTGTTACTACTGGCCAGTTCCGATATATTGCTTGTCTTAATCGCCGTGGGACACCCTGTATATAGAAGCTATACTATTAGATATTTCAATTGTTACTTTAATTTCAAAAACTGTGTACCTAACGTGATGTACTGAAACTTTAGTTTTCGGGTTATCGTGTATGCAGCTCAAGAAATCTTGGTTTTGGGGTAACAGTATATATAGTATGGTTTATTTGCATTATATCGGTATATATACAGGGTGATTCAAGCTCAACGCCTCGGACTTTTGTGACCAAACGATACCACTTTTCAAAAAATTAACTTTGTGCGTGTATGTAGGTCGAGTTGGATTACATTTTAAAAATAATGACTTCTATACAGGGTGTCTATATTATTGCATATTCATATTCCCGGGTCAGTTCTAGTGTGACTTTATGTATCACACATGGGAGTTGAAGAGAAGCGTTTAGGTGCAAATCACAATTTTTGGTATAAGCAGGTATCAGAAAAAATTGAATTAAGTTCCAGAGGGAACTTTCCATACATAAATTAAAATTTAAAAGTCATATTATGCTGTTGCTCAAAGGTTTTATATTTTAGATTAACTTTCAAAATAAACCATTCTTAGGAATAGTGCATTTCAATAACTTTAATGCGTTCATCAATAAAATATGACTCCATAACGATGAATGGCAAACATTCAACTAACAAAATGACCGCTGACAGAAACCAATCATGGCGTCTTTTTGAAAATCCTGCGCCTCTATTGGGCATTCAATTACTATACCACGTTTATGCTGAAGATGCATAATAAAACCAACAATAATAGAGATTCCAAGGTGGTCAAGTGCGACATGTTGAGAACGAGAAAGGAAACAGTCGAGAATAGCAGGCCACTCTTAGGAATAATGCATTTTAATTACCTTAATGCGTTCATCAATAAAATATGACTCCATAACGATAAATGGCAAACATTCAACTAACAAAATGACCGATGACAGAAACCAATCATGGCGTCTTTTTGAAAATCCTGCCCCTCTATTGGGCATTCAATTACTATACCACGTTTATGCTGAAGATGCATAATAAAACCAACAATAATAGAGATTCCAAGGTGGTCAAATGCGACATGTTGAGAACGAGAAAGGAAACAGGCGAGAATAGCGGCTGCGTACCACCACAAACCGACCACACCGCTGCGGTGGCGAGGCGACGGCTAGTTTCTCGCAATAGAGGCACCACGCACGGCCCGAGAAAGAAAGAAAGAGGGAAAGAAAGGAGCAAGTCCATTCAACCTGTCGACGAATAACTATGAATAGAGGCGAAGAGCAATAAGCGCGAGTAGCGCGGCTCCACGGTAATATATTCACAGCGCCACGGCGCGCGGCGCGGCGGCATACAGTGCAGGGACTTTATAATCAGCGACGGAAAAAATGGGGCAAAGTATGGTGGTAACCTCAGAGTCAGGGCCGGCACTTTTTCATTTCCTAACCAGGTGCAAACGGTGTATAAGGGTTCTTAACATTAAAAGATATAGCTGTTAAAATGGAACAAATTCATTATTTCATTAAAAAACTGGAACCAAAAAAATTCAAAGATACAAAATATGTATATAAATGAAAATAAAAAATACGATAATTGTAAAAATACTTATCGAGCAAAAGTATTTATTCTACCCTGAGCCCTACCGATAAATTCATCCATCAGGACCTCAATGTATATTTCAGAGATAAGGTCTCGGTGGATGTGCAGTATGCTGAAGTGATTCAACCTTCCTGCCTTAAGTGTTGATCGCAAGTACGATTTCAATCTGCGCATCGCTGAGAAACTACGTTCACACGTACATGTAGATACAGGTATAGTCAATACATCCAAATTTTCTTTCAAAAAATTAACAACGTCTGCAAGACTATTCGGAATAACAACTGAACATAGAGGTAGTAAACAAACCACTTCAGCATGGCGTGCTCAAAGCCATCATCTTTTGACAGTTCAGCCTCCAAACATTGCCAACTAACCTGAAAATCCATCCGATGCAACCCATGTTACAAACACTGCTCTGCACTGTCCCATCTCAAAAAACTGTTAAACTACACTCGAATATAGCACGGCAAGTCCGTAATGCTTCACTACAGTTACCAACAAATAGCGAATTCGATTTTACTGATCCAAGCATAAAAGACGCACAAACAAAACAAACGTTTGACTGTCGGGGTTTACCGTAAACAAGTCGCAGGAAAATTATATAGGCGTTGCCAGCTCCTCAAAATTTATGTAAGACCAAATTTGCGTTTATGATAAAGAAACATGCAGTAACGCAGTAGAGGTTAACATATCTAATGATTTTGCCTGTAATCATTCCTAAACCCTCAAAATACCGTCTTTTTTCAACGTACAATGGAATATTTCTGGATACTATACAATTAAGACGATAGTAAATAATTATGATTGTTGTATCTGGTGGTCAATATGACAACGTAATAAAAGATGTTGGCCGATTAGAATTAGTTGTTTCCTACCTCTATGTTCCGTTGTTACTCTGAGGTGGCAACATATCTCTTTATTCATATACGTTCGCGACATAATGCACTTTTTTAGGTCCATCGGAACATTGCCTTCCCTATTACAGAAACCAAGAAACTTATAACTTTATGATGTATACATCATCGTAGTCACAATGTCTTAACAAACATATTGTGAGCTCGTAAAATGAACTCTTTTTACGAGTTTCTCTTGGGATATCTTTAAGATCTTTAATGCATTAGTTTCCCATTTGTTTTCTGCATCCTCATGCCGTTGACCAGATGTATCTACCGGTTCATCCGCCTTTAGGGACAATTTCTCACCCCAAGGACAAGAAGGTGTCCTGACTCTTCTCAACTCGTCCACCTAAAGCTGTTGGTTGAGAAGAGGTTACTGCTTATACCGACAGTACTTTAGTTCCTTTAAGTCACCTTTTACGACCCGCAGGATATACGATGGGAGATATTCTAACCCACCTCCACACGGGGGATGATGTATGTATACATACGAGTATTGGAATGCCACCAATCTTTAGCCCATGCTTCAGACAAAAACAATATTGTCCTGAGGTGGGTTAAAGGGCACAACAACAACAAAGGCAACCGTATAGTGAACGATCTAGCCAGAAAGATCGCTGGCCAAAGAATTTTAGGACCATGTGACCTTTCTTGAATGTCGACAACTACAATTGCGGAAATAGTCAAAAATACACTCCCATGCCCAAATGGTAAAACGATGGGAAGAACTACAAGGATGCCGATTGGCCAAGGAAACACTTGCAGGTTTTGACATGGCATTATCCAAGAACTACTTGGCGATGACCAGACCATAGCTACGTCTCATAGTAAGATTTCTGACTGGCCATTGTCAACCCAAGAAACACCTCCCCAATATGGGGTTGAGTGACACACGGATATGTAGAATGTGTGAACGCGAAGACGAAACTGTGGAACACGTCATATGTGAATGCCCAGAGTTATCTTCTATTAGAGAGTGTGCGTTCGGCGAGTCTTGGCCTACACTTGCCCACATAAGGGAGATGTCCCCTAGCGACTTGTTCACCTTCTTTCAATTAGCAGGATGGACGATAATCTGAGCAAACAACTCCCTGGGAGGTTGCACAACGGGCCAGTTGTGACCTAAGTGCAGTGAGACCTCTTACCCTCCCCACTCTACAGATACAGAATGCCTACAAGATATCGGTACCGATCTCTTGGAAACGCATATGATTAGATACACGCTATAGTAACTGCAAAGGCGGCCATGCCATGAGACGCTTTACAGTGTCTTACAGAAGTGAGGTTGAGTTGTCTATAATTCGTAATTTATAAATACTAAAAAAGTGAAAATTTTCCTTTAGAGCAACACCTTTTCGATCCAAGTCCGAATCTCTCCCTTATTTTTGCTTATGAAAAGAATGTCAAGCAAATGCTTCGATTTCTACAAGTAAAAGCAAATGCTCTTCTTAAGGGTCTAGGGTATAGCGCGCGAAATTGAGAATCCGAGAAAAGTCGTATTCCTATGTTAGCGAGGAGGAGTGGCCGCCTGTTCCCCTTCCCCAGTATGTGTGTCTAAGATGAGGGGGAGATAAGTCCAAAAATCCAAAGGTAAGGTCCAAAGGTCGCTACAAAAATGAATTTCGCATTTCCAAGCTTCTGACGTCACCTTTAAACTTACAGTAACGATTCAAAAAGCAAATTGAAGAAAAAAGTTCGCGCTTTGTCACCTATTTGGCCTTTTTTGATATTGTGTTTGGTTGTTAAATTACACTAATTACAGACATTTGAAGGATGTCTAAAAAACTTTTTTAAGAAAATCGCAAATAGTTGTCATTCATCAATGCCTTAACCATCATGATCTGAAATAATGTGTATGAAAATTTAAAAACAAGTGAGTTCTATGGGAATCCGTGTTTTAACATAGCAAATACATAATGCAGGGGTTCCCAACCTGCGCGCCGCGGCGCTCTGGTGCACCGTAGAAAGGAAAGAGGGGCGCTGTGAGTAGAGTAGAAGTCTAAAGCATAAATATTTGTGGGTGCCTACCTGTTTCCCGACGGCTACAACCTGCAGCGTTTCAAATCTAACGTGAACCGACACTTATCCTCTCATAGCGCTTCTACAGCGCCATAGGCTTTCAGCCTTTGCGGGAGGCACACCATAAAAAAAGCAACAATACCTATTCTGACGCTCACCACATTTTGAAACTACTGGAGAAGATTACAACGTTCAGGAAGAAACTACAAGTTTAGATAAAAAAGACGAATGAAGGCAGCGGTCAAGATTGCTCTCCACAATTAATTGTATAAATATGCGAGATCCAATGAACTGGTTGTCTCACAAGACCTGATGGCGGAACACTTATGGAAGCTCACTGAATGGTTTTCGGAATACTTTGCAGATGATGATGTCGAAAAATTTGCGTGGATCCAAGATCCCTTTCATACGCAAGTTCCGCCAGAATTCTTCAAATCCGATTTGCTTATCGATTCAAAATGAATATCCAAACCTAACTTCAAAAGCTTTAAGAATTTTTATTCCGTTCGCAACGTCATATTTATATGAAGCTGGATTTTCAGCCGTAGCTGTAATCAAGAACAAATATGGCTCAAGGATCAATGAGGAGCAAGAAATGAGAGTCGCATCAGTGTCGAATTTTATTCCCCGTTTTGAAAAACTATGTGGAGATCACCAAGCTCAATCGTCACATTCATTTGACTGTCGTATTTTATTTTTGTTTTTCTTGAGTCTTTCTTTTTGTTTCCTGTTTCAACTCCGAATTCTTATAAATATAATAAAATAAACTTCATTTCCTATTGAGGAAGTTTTTATTTTTGTGACTACTATTATCGTAGATACCTATAATATTTGTTTCGACAGTATCTATTTAAAATAGCTGTCTAAGGTAGGGCGCCGTGACAAAATGCCAAACTTGAAAGTACGCCGTTGGTTGAGAAAGATTGGAAACCCCTGACATAACTGTGGGTACCCAGACCCCTTAAAGAATAGAGCCTAGTGTTCATCAGATATTTAGGTTTTTCCCACGACGACCGTACTAGTAGCTTTTCTAGCCTGTAGGCATGTTGTTGCTGGAAGTGTTCGAATCACTTTACAACGACGCGACGCGACGCGACGCGCCGCCGCGCCGCGTGGCAGCGGCGGCGGTCCGTTTCCGGGAACCGATGCTCGTTATTTGACATAGTTGCATAAGCAAATATGCCACACTCCTCGTGCCATTCACGTCTATTGTACCCGAGCAGAGTGAATGACAACGCGACAACACGATTCTACTATGCTCTCAGTCATTACCGTCTAGTGTAAAGGTACGAATCCACAATGAAACTTTTCATGAGATTTTTGTGTCACTAGTCAAAAGTTTCAAGTTTCGTAGTGGATAATCACCATATTTTTATGATGACACTGTTGCATTTGTCAATAAATTGGCTTCAAAATGATGTATCACAAGTATGGTGGTCTCATTTAAGATTTTGAAGTAGGAGTTGCTGGGGGTGATGGCACAATGGTGACGTATTCGGTAAATACTGCAGAGATGTTTGTTATTTACAACGCTTTGCAACAGCAACATGTAGAAACATCTATAAAACAAATCCAGTGGAAAGTATATCATCTACAGTGAATCTCTAAGGGCCGTACTCATAGTCGTCCCTTGAGTAATACTTAAGGTTCCCTTAAGTAACACTCAAGGGATACTTGAGGGACCCTCAAGTGTGGCTTTCCTTGACAACGTCTACGGTATGGCGGGATTCATTTGGCGACGTTGTCATACCTCAAATATAAGTCAAATTGTTATGTCTATGCCTACGCATTTTGATGTCTTCTGTTATCTCTTTTTGTTCTGTGCCAGTATTTCGGACATTTTTCCACTGACAACACCGTACTCCAAAATTAACCTACAAAATCTCCTTGACTGCAACGAAATGTTATATTGACATTTATTCCGTTACTTGCACTGTTACTTGAGTATTACTCAAGGGAGTCTCACGTAAAGGGACCCTCAATCTCAAGTATTAAAGAACCCTTAAGCATAGACTATGAATACGACCCTAAGTGCACTTCAATCTCTCCATAATATATGTATTTGACACAAATATACTTGAAGCACGATATATTCTAGCGCAAAGTGACTCTGATGTCATCTTTGTATGGTCATTCGGACAAGTTGGTTTATCAGGCAATCCACTGGCAGATAGTGCCGCAAAGAGCGCAGTACTTACTGATCTAGTAGACAAGCCGCGACTGCCCGCACATGATCTCAAATCTTACTTAAGGAAGGCATTAAAAATCAATGGCAGGCAGAGCGGAATAACAACAATGGTCATTTGAATGAACTGCAACAAACTATAGATAAATGGAATCCACTAGTTAAACTAACTCGTATAGAAAACAAGTATGCATCACACGAATTAGAATAGGTCACACGTATCTGACATCATCATCTTAAGCCGGCGCCACATATGCGGGATTCGCCAAGCAGCGAACCCCGATTATTTGCTATTCGGCTAATAAAAGCGGCGCCACATATGCGGTATTCGGCGAGCAACGAACCCCGATTATATGCTATTCAGCTAATGGGCGATACGTGCTCGCTATTCGGGGAGCAGGGTTGAAAAAACGGCGAACATTGATATTCGGCAAATACCCGCATATGTGGCGCCGGCTTAACAGGCTATGATAAGACGAAACCGCCCGAATGTGAAGTATGCAGTATATATTTGACAATTGAGCAGATTTTGTTCGGATGTCCACTTTACAGCCAACGAATCAACTTCAACCCACCTAACAGAGAAAAACTATGGCTAGAAAACTGCAGAATCTATCCGCAAATCAATCGGATTTCTCAAAGAAATACGTTTGTTTAAAAAGCTTATCCTTTCGCAAGAAGTAACGGTGATGACCATAGAGGTTGATGCCGCAAGCAAACAAAAAAAAGGATAGGGTCTGCGAGACCAATTACAGGTTTTAACGACAAGGTAACACGCTGCAACCCTCCTTCTATTCCTTTTTTGTTGACATTTTGTTAAAATTTTAAGTTTTTTATCTGCTCTGCATTTGATATGGTCCTATGGAAACGGCACATTAAGACGTATCTTGCCTCAAACATTCCATAACTCGTGTGTTTCATAGATATATCATGTTCTGTGGGAACATGCATTTCGCATGAAACAAATATTTTATGAAATTTTAATCTCATTGTGGACATCCACCTCTAGAGAATTAGAGTTCGTTAGATTAGCGTCACCCGGTGTTGAGTTTTTTATCAAAATGTTTGGAATTGCCGAATCGCCTTCAGCATTTAGCACTTCTTTCTAATCACAAGGTTTGTTTATTTGTCAAAAATATAATTTAGGGAAAAATAATGCAGTAGGAAATGCAGAAATAGTTTTTTCAAAATAATATGTAACAAATTCAAAATTTTTATTGAAAAAATTCTAACAAATCGTCATCGTCTGAACTTTGTGACATGATTTTAGTTATTTTTTGTATTGTTTAGGGTTATTGGTTGATTTAAATTTTTGGTGGGAGTGCTACAAGTTTATTACGTAGACCCAGGATTGTACCCAATGAAATAAGTAATAAGAAGTGCCCAAGTCAGCACCCGGTTCTAATGAGTAATCAAGCTCTGCCCAGAAGTCAGCTCTCCATCAGATCTGACACGTATTAATATTGCAATGATGAAGATAGATGGAAATTGCTATCAAACCCTGATAAACGAACTGATTGTGCACATTTAAGAAAATATTACGATGTGCCTGACAAGTGTAACAAGAGCCGTGAGAAATATGAAATAGACATGAGCTTTGTTCTGGTTTTGAGCATCAAAACAGTTCTCGGACAGTTCACGGATTGCGCAGAACTAAGTGCACAGCAGCTCAGTCTCAGAATGATTCTATAACCGTTCTAGGCCGGTTCAGAATGTGCATAAACGAGAACAGCGTATCGGTCTGGCTTTGGTTGTTTTATGCTTTTCGCATAATTCCTAGCTCTATGTCTTCTGTCATGCTATGATGAATTTTGACATTTTGTGGAGTTTGATGTCTTGCCGGTTTAATTTTAAATACATTGCTAAAAAGCGATTCCAGTTTTCTTTGAGACAAAGAATACAAAATAGAGCATACCTGTCAGTATAACAATATAAATCTATTACTTAGATTTAATTCCTCAATTTAGTTTTAGTGGGAGATTTATCTATCCGTATCACTAGATGATGATGATGAATTTGATAATAAAAGTTCCATTATGATGATATATAATTGAATTTTCAGAATTTCAGAGATGTATTAACCAGTCAACAGTTCATAACCTAAAATTTAGAACAGTTAAGCAAAAGTCACAAGTCGCAACGGACCACAAAACGCAAAGCAAACAGCAAGATGCGCACGCATTTCAGTTCTGAAACAATCCTAAACCGATTCTTGCTCCTAAGCAGGTACTGGTTTCGGATGATTCTCGAACTATCCTAGAACCGACCAAGAAAAACCAGAACACGGGATTCACAGTTCGTAAATAGTTCTTATGGAACCAGAACAGCAAATTATTAATGCGCATGCCCAGGACAGTTCGCGGACCGTTCATCCTGGAACCAGAACAAAGCTAAGGATAGCAAGAGACGAGAGGATATGAAATAACGTGTGCGTGTGAGATAGCGGCGAAATTCCAATCTCTTGCTACACTCGTCAGCCTGTAGCTGTCGTCGCGTCGTTTAGAAAATCGTCTGTGGCATTCTCAAACTCCTTCTACTTCACGAAATCCATAAATGAATTGTACGTCATCATATACTTAGTTAGAAATTTGATAGGCAAGTTAAAAAATAATATAGACTTGCGCTAGCCTACTGATACATCAGAAGTATTAAATTGGTGAAAAAGTCAAAAATAAATCAGCCTACTTCCATCTTAGTTGCTGTCAGTGGACCTACATAACAGGAGAAAATTGCAGATAGATATCTAAAAACAGTTCGTTGTATGAAAAGAATTCAAGAAAATTTTTTTGTTATATAAAGTATCAAGCATCGAATATTTTTTTTTTGTAATTTATCGCTATATTCTTTAGACCATGGAGATCCTTAGCTTATCGTGTGTCCCAAATTAGAATTTTTTCTAAACAGCCCTTTAGGAAATATTCAAAATAATATAGATTTTTATTAAAACTTGACAGCGCTTTCCTGAATACAAGTATATCTAGAAATTATCATTATTTTGACGTTATCTATAATGTCAATGTTATGAGATTATAAAGTCGGCCACCCTGTATAACATGAGCTCAACCTAAAGCTGAAGTTACATTTTCGAGTTGGTCGTATACAAGTGTACGAGTTGTATATGATTTCGCATGTGTAAATGGTAACTCGTAGGTCGTTTCAAAGTTGCGAGAGATCAGAGTACGGCTACGAGTGAAATAGTTTTTTGTTAATCCAAGATGGCTGAAAACAAGTTACCACCTGAGAAGGTCGACCAATTTATCGACTTATATTACAATATGAAGTGTTTATGGGGCGTGAAAAGTAGGGAATATAAAGATATCAATGCAAGGAACAAAGTATATTCTGCAATAGCAGATATCCTAAGCATATCGGCGGAAACAGTGGAGAAAATAATTAATAACCTACGTTCGACATATAACCAAGAGAGGAAAAAATTGCTGCTTTTTAGGTGAAGATCGATATACTTTGTAAATAAAATTATCTACTTTTATTCCCCACACCGATAGGTGCGAGGAGTATTGTGATCGCGAAAATTTTGGATTTTGAGAACATGTTTTTTGGACGTTTCATAATGTCTACATCAAGAAAAAGTAGGCAACTCATCTCGGTCGGTCTGTCTGTCTGTGTTTTTTTTCTAGCCTCGTTATCTCAGCAACCACTAAACCGATTTAGATAAAATTTGGGGAAGAGGTTTGATATGGGGCCGTAGTTAATTATTTTGCTGAAATTTTGAGAGGGTAGAGAGTAATCAAGAAGCTTAAAAATTTAGGATCACGCTGAATTTCTTGAATCCATCTCCCTGCTCAGTTAGTAACTCTGTTAGTATCTTTTCTTTTATTCCTGCCATTGCAGCACGCTTCCTTTTACTGGGCGCCATTATTGACTGCACTTCAATCCATACAATTCTGAGCATTAATATACTCGTACTCCTGTACGAGTACTCGTATACGATTCACTCGTAAACGTAACTTTAGCTTAATATCCATCAGTACGACGTGGATAGTTTACGCTCATCAACTAAATTGATATAATAATCATAAAACATATTCATAATTTCGTCGACTCCGTCGTGTTTTTGCTAAGAAACTGCGCACAACCTGCATCGACCAATGCAAACTCGATTTTTCGTAAACATTAAAAATAGGCGTCACCGACGGGCACGTCTGGCGGGATCGTCATTAAATCGAAAACAATAACAAGAGAGCTGCACATCGAGATGCAAATGCAATTGGCTGTTTTTGCGACCGGAGGTGTTGCAAAAATAGTCGCCTCCTTGAAAACCGGGCGATTTTCAATTTTCCGCGAACAATCAAATTGCGTTGTCGGGCAACCTAAAATTAGGCAACGTTCGATACGCCAGGAAAATCGATTCATCACGAAGCTTGTTCTGAACGAGTTTATTAGTTGATGATATTTTATTACTTCTGCAAAAATGGAAACAAATACTTTGTATACTATAATTATATTTTATTCCTAGCGCATTAGCAGACATTGTATGATAAGTGGGCCAGTTCCGCAATAATGTACATGAGAATCGTTTCCAATAGACTAGATATAGTTTTTAAGTCAAAGGCCGACAAAATTACCTATTTAGATAGATATTGCCATTCCCGACGATGTGACTATCCAAAATACCTACGCTGGGAAGATATCTAAATACACGGCCTTTGCCATAGAAATAAAACGACTTTGTAAACAGAACAAAGTCACTATTGTCCCCCTGATTATGTCGGTGTCAGGCCTTACACCAAACACGTTTCCAAAACACCTTCAACAGCTGGGCCTGGACGAAAAGTTACACAAAGTATTCCAAAAGTTTGTAATCCTAAAACCTGTAATATTGTGCGATCCTTTCTAAATTCCGATCAATAATAGTCCAAGTGTTGACTTGGCACAGCTCGTCAACATTTGGTTGCTATCGCAATTATGCGAGATGAACTTAGAAAGTCAGATAATAATAATAATAATAATTCGCCATACATAGAATAAAATACAGAAAATGAAATAATATATCAATATGAAAAAATGGCGAAAGGCGGAGTGTCAACTAGCGAGGTTGTTCTTCAACTCAACCGAAAAATAAATAACTGTTACTAATAAGATTACAGGACAAATGAAAACTTTTACACGAATATTTCACATTAAAACAATTAGATCATAGGTACACAATATACAGAAATTGCAAAGTCCGTTACACTGCAAGCCGTTCTACATACAACAATCAGATTCTAGCTACTATAATTTCAACCTTTTTTTAAAATTAACTAAATAAAAATGCCTAAAGTCATTAGGTAAATTGTTATACCTTTTCACAGCATTATACATAAAGCTTCGTTTGAACAAGGTTGTCGAATGTCTTGGTATTACAAATAGAAGACTATTTCGCGTAGATCTCCTTCTGTTGGAACTAAAAATTGTGAATTTTTGATAAATATTATTTATTAAGACATTATGTGTCAAAACAAAATGACGGTACTTTGTAATCTCTGATTTGGTTACACGATCATACTTCCTTATTCCGTATGCAAATGGAATGCACGAGTTTTGTATTTTTTGTAGCCCAAGTACGTCGGATTGTAGAAGTGCGGAAAATATATACAGTCACAATAAGCAATCTTGGATAATACAAGAGATTCACAGATGCTTAGCTTTAATCTGGTACTCATTATGTGCCGACTTGGATAGAATTGCTTCAGTATGATCATATGAAGTTTGGCATAATGAATCTAAGACTGATCTTAGATTCTGAAATCTATCCACAACCCTAAGTTCTTGATACAATCTGTTATTGGGAGTGTTTTGTTGTCGATAATAACAGATGAAGAGGTTGCAACCTGTTAGGGCCAAATGTTCAATGTCATGTTACTTCCACACATTCTGAATTCAAGCATTCTGATAATATATACTAGCGACAAGAATATCTGTTCTCGCTCTGAGAAAAGGTCTTTGATGAGGAAATTATCGTTAATTTGAAGAAAGGAGAATATATTTTTGATTTCAATACTCATCCTAAAGAAATATGCTCTGATTAAAAATAAATATAATTTTCTCCACAACTAAAATTTGAATACTCTTAGAGCAGGTATTTATTTTCCAACTGAGCTCCTACTACTTTTATCAAGAATACAAACAGCTTGGAAATTGTGGAGTACCTCCATTGAGAATATGAAGGTTAATTATGTTACTAATTTTTTTCTGCTCCAAAATCGAAAAAATACTCTTGCTTATTTATGCCTTTTTGAGAAACACTACAAGCGCTATATATATTTTTGGATTTTTTTTTGGTTTGACTTAAAAATCAACTGGAACAAGCACACAAAATGTTATCAACAAATTTAGAACTATTCGGCTATGCTTCGAAACGAGTATGAGTTTAGAATGAGAAATTTGCCCAAACTTGTGTGCTCCTTACAAAAAACTTTTATATACATACGCATAAAAAATCAGCTTTTCAAGGTTTCAAAGACCTCCAAAACGCATAAAAACGAAGTTTGGGCGGTGACTCAATTACTGCTATCGGTAAACATTTCACATTCTCGCTGCAGTAGTTACGTATCATGAAAATTTCATTATTATCAGATCTATCCTTTCGGAGCTATGAAGCCCAAGAAATAATGATTTTTTGTTGTAATAGTCTGCCGCGGTTACTGGATATATTTCAAAAAACTAAAAAGCGTTTTCACCCTGTTGTGGTAGTAACGTACCGATATAATTTCATCATCACCAAAGTCAGATCAGAACTTTCCAAGTTATAGAGAAACCGACCAATAAGAGACAGACGACAGACAGCAGACTCGCGAAAAAGGGTGATATAGACGAGTAAAAATAAATATAGTTAAAAAACTATAATACAGGCTGATAAAGAAAACCGGATTAAAGAGTTAAAAACAATGTTCAAAATAAGCTTAAAACAATAATGAACGAAAAATATAAGATGAAGATGAAACCTCGAGTTTCGGATAACCTGAAGCTGCTGATTGCAAATCCAACAGCAGTTTTGAGTTCAGTCCCGTTTGACAAAAATTTTAGATCTTCAGATCTACCTCAGATATTAAAAATCTTTATTTAGCTTTCTATTAAGAGGAAACTTTGCGTTTGGAATAATTCGAGGGGGCTGATTACAAATCCAGTAGCAGTTTTGACTTTTAGTCTCGTATGACGAAAAAAAAAAAGGCTGTACTTAAACTGCTGTCAAACGGTAGCCTACTAAAGTGCCGTAAAAAGCTGTGACATCATTGGGGTGACAATAATTTGAGGGTCCCGATTACAAATCCAGTGGCAGTTTTGAGTTTCAGTGTCTTATATTTTTTTTAAACTAGGTAGGTGTATTTATTTTTAATTTTGTAGTTAACCTTATCATTGAAGTGTGTTTTTTCAGTTTTTTTAAACTATATTTATAGCATAACTATTATGATTACTGCATGAACGATAACATAAACTGTCGACTTTCGTAAATAAGTTTCACAAAAATACTCCCAAAAAGCCTCAAACTTTAGGTGTCTGCGCCATCTCTTAGTCAGCAGAATCTACCGTTGGGTCCGACTGATTTGAAATCGTCAAAATCATTTGCCCGGCAAAGTTGGAGCGTTCAATGTTCGGTCCCACCTTTTAATCCAAAGGAGAGTTACAAGCCCACAAACAAACAAACAAACATATAGGTGAATCTAATAAAAGCGTGTTAAAAACTAAACGCTTGAAATATTCGTAAATTACACTAGTACTACTGACGTGGAAAGTAGTACAAATTACATACTACTGATTTTCGAGAAACTGAATATTTTGTCATAGCGACAAAGAAAGATGTCCTTCGTTAAAAAAAAATGTTTGATGCCGCCATACATAACATCACAGAGGTAGGTACGCATCACTTTCAATAATAATATTTTGACAGGGAGACATTTGAGGAGTCGTCAGTATTTTATATATTAATGAAAAACCATGCTAATGAGTTTCCGCCTTGCGATCATTTAAACGGTTTAAAACTTTTAATCGCATCAGTACAACACGGCCGTAGCCGTCTGTCCTGTCTTTAATGAGCACGTTCTCAAAAAGCACCGCTTGTCACAGCTCGGTGCGATATTGGGATCGTCGTGTACACTACCGGTCAAAATCTTGCATTTGCATCCGGTTCCATTCCATCAAATTTTTCCAATCGGAGGTTTCATTAAAAGCGCAAGATTATAAGATTCAATTCTTCAGCAATGTAGTGAAACATAAATATCAGCTACATCTCAATTAATAAGTAATACTGATAATAAAATTATTAAGCTGGCATTAAGGCAATATTTAGATTAAGGAAATTATACAGCCATAGCAATAATCTTGATCAAAATATGAAGCCACCATTTGTAGAGCTTGTATAACCGCAGAAGGTAATACAGAATGGGCCAATAGTACGTGGACGGAAGACTGTGGGCTTACTAAAATATATTTTAGAAACTTGTCACTTGATCATGGAAGGAAACCTTGAGGGCTATAACAAAAATAATCTCACTTAATTGTTGACGTTTATACAGGGTGGTTCATATCAAACTTACATTTTTTAGAATGGAACTTCCTGTATATTATTGGATATTTGGACTCCTTGGTCAATTCTAGTGTGACTCTATGAACCATACATGGAACTTTAAACGAACCGTAAGGAAGTTTCAGGATCTTGCCTCGCTACTCTAGTTCGTTTGCATTTTTCTACTAAATTAGTTGGTTTCTTCCATATTAACGGGCTTTTGTTTATTTTTCATGGCCTGCTAGGTTGCTTGTACGCAGGAAAATTGAAAAAACACCGATTTGACTGAAAATTTGAAATAAAATGAAAACCAAAAAAGACTGATATTGAGAATCCTATATCGTTAGAAAGGTAATCAAATTTTACATCTGATTCTATAAACCAAAATAGGCATTCCCATTTGAAAAAATCAAGTTATCTACGATTGAACTTTCCTTAATTAATCTACCGATTGCTCCAGCCATAAAAAGAACTTAAGCTTATCCGTCTCATCTAAGGTGACGCGTTTCATGCTTGATCATACCGCAGAGTCACGGCCCTCTAGGTTTTATAGTCCTTGCGATATTCAATTTTTTTCTGATATTTGCGCCTAAACGGTTCGTTTAAAGTTCCATCTGTGATACATAAAGTCACACTAGAATTCACCCAGAAATCCAAATATGCAATAATATATAGGGGGTTTCATTCAAAAAAAATGTAAGTTAATATGAATCACCCTGTATAAACGTCAAAATTTAAGTGAAAATAATTTTAAGTTATAGCGGGGGTCCCTATCATGATCAAGTGACAGATTTTTGAAATATTTTTTAGTAAGCCCACAATCTTCCGTCCACGTACTATTGGCCCATCCCGTATAAGTATAAGCTAATATGTATAATGTGAATGCCAAAATATATAACGTAGGGCCGGTTTCTCAATGTCCAGTTAAAAGTGTCAGATAGGTAGCTGCCAGTTAGCGTTTCTAAGACTACAACTGTCAGATCAAATTTACGTGAATTCGTAAGTTTAACCTTCAATTGTTTAAACAATTTATCTGACAGATAACCGTTAACTTCCAGATAAATATTTAACTGGACATTGAGAAATCGGCCATAAACAGGAGGATTCATTGTATGACAATCACAACATAATTATCATTAATCAATAGCAAAGTTACATCGCAAAATTAAATTCGGAATCGAGTTCACAATCTTAATTCAGGCACAGAAATCAAATTACATCAACTCTTATGAAATATCTTTTCCATACTATATTTCAAAATACCCTAATACTCTGCATTTGCAAAAAATTATGAATTTTTTATTTCAGTTGAACTTTCACCTAAAATTGCACATTCTCTATTTATTTACCGGACTTTGCCCAGGTCCACCTGATGAGGTCCGAGACTTAAAATTGTTTCATCGCATTAAGCTTTTAAGGAATTCGAGGCTATGTTCCTGAAAAACAAAACACAAAAAACGTAATGTTTTCCAGTGAAAATAGGACGATGAGCACAATACCTCCCTTGATTGTAGGATCAGAAATTAATAGTGATGCGGTAAAGCGACACTAATCCATGTCGGTACAAATTAGAAGACCATGATTTTGTTCGATAGTGTACTCGGTCTGGTCGCTGTGCCGCCACGCATCCAAGGATGGCCGTTTTAAGCCCGACTTCCTGGGGAAGTGTCCTTCCTCATTGCGGAGTCCCCGCGACTACACAGCACCGGCACCAAGCAATTTTTGCCCGCTTCAAGCTATTATTCACCGTTCGTAGAAATTGAAATTATACGCACCTATCTGTAATTTAAGTGTTAAGGCGGCGCCAGACATGCGGCATTCGCCGAGTACCGACCGACTGCTCGCCCAGTGGCAAGTACCGTGTGACCAACAGTGGTCTCAGATGACACCAAACAGATTTCGTGAGACTGCTCGGAAAAAATCGTGAGAAGTCGTGACGTGGATTTGACGTTACCACTGTCGCTAGCCTTTATTTACCACTGCCTAAATACTGGCAACGCTGTAAGGAGCTTATATGACTTACGAGAACTTGTCAAGAATATCTTTATTTCACGTAAATGAATCAAAAAATCACAGGTCATTTGAATAAACGGTAAATGACTCAATGATACGTCTAAATAAAAAAAAATAATGTAATTTTTATTGAAACAAACGAAAAATAAAACAACATTATAATATACTAAAACAGTAATAATGAACAACATGAAAAGAAAAATAATAATTATAATAACATAACATAAAAAATCTAATCTGAATCTGAATTTGTTTCAGAATTACTTTCGGTTTCTTTTGAATATAACGTTTCACTTTTCATTTTTTGAATCATCTCTCTTGGGATTTTTGAAGTCACTATCTTCGGAAGACAATGAGAACACCATTTTTATATTTTTTATTTTAAACAGAAGAACAAAAGGCCATACAAGGTACGGGGGAATTACCTACGGCTAGAATCCGTCACTGATCATTTAAAGACAGGTTGACCCAGCACAGTATCACCCATGCCATGAGCCCAAGCACAATCCTGAGCTTGCGCCTTAACGCAGGCAACGCAAACAACACCAAATTCAGTATTTATCGTGAGATCGTGAGATTGGGATGGAAATCGGTAGATCTCACGATAAATCGTGAGATCTGGAACCACTGGTGACCAACGTAAATTGACCAGCGAAAATAATTCGCTGACAGAATTAAGGACGTTGCCAAAACTCTCAATAATTCTACCCTATTTCCGTCTTTTACGACTTGTTTTGATGATATATTGAGGAAGCGGCAAATAATTTATATTCACTTAATATCTACTTCTAATACACAGAAATAATACTGTTGCGTTTCCAATTAATTGTTAGTATTTGGATGTTTTTCCATCGCTTTAAATATATTTACAGTTGTTTCAAATCCACGTCATTGAAATAATTCAACCCTTATATTCGAAGTAATCACACCTACGCCATTAAATTCAAAATAATTTTATATTCGTTCTAACGATATGTATGATCCTTCTAATGCCAGTATTTACATATAATGCAATCAAAACATCCTTTTGCTTTCGAAATTTACCCTATGTTTCATTTAAGCAAAGCATACTATCTATTCGATGTACAAATATTATTACTGCATCAACAGCAGTTCGTGATAATTCATCTGATAAAAATTAATTTTGTTTCAAAAGGTAACTATGACGCGAACAATAACCCATGCTTTCAAAACATGGTCCATGCTGTTAAAGAAAATGGTAAGTAGTATTCGTAACAACAACATCATAATATATCGAATTCAATGGCCCTTGTTGTTAGCTGAACTATAATCAGCATTCGGCGGGACTGATGTCCCGATTCAATGAACGTAAAAAGAAAGAACAGGGGGATCATCTTAGTGTTATTATCGGCGCCAACCCGGCAACATGGACGAGGTTGTTTCGTTGTGTTTCGTCGTGCTGTTTCGGTGTTAGCTGTGTTGTGTCATCTCGTGTTTTTGCTTTTTGCATCAGCAATTGTGTGATTTAAATGTGCCCGATTATATATTAAATGGAGAACCTACTAAGAAATTGGGGCTTAGAAAAGCTAACACCCACATTTAAATGTAGGTATTTAGATTAGACATACAGTTATATTACAGGTAAAAATGCAACAACTGTTGCAGGCTTATGTCTAATTCTTATATCGTGCTCCTTATAACTTCATACAAAATCACACCATTAAACATCCAAACGAATCGATCAGCTGTCCTCGCAATAAAATCTGTTGGTCCAAGGAAAAGAAAGTAGTTTAGAATCAATTACCAAACACAGATTCGATTCAACGACAGGCTGCGATTGAATCATTCATTGGAATCCAATGACATCTTGTAGTTGAATCGACAATACGATATAATTCGTGACCAAATATACACTTCCAATTGGATAAAACATCACTGTATTTGAGGAATGCTGAGTGTAACGTCCCATTGAATCCAAGCGTAAGTCTTTGACAAAACGACAGATTTTTCTGTGTGTAACTTATAGCTATAACCGGCAACAGCAGATTTTTCCCCACCTTAAAGACGGTCCAGCATCGGGATTGGATAATCGCAACAGGTGATATTTAATGTCCCTTTTATACTGATGCTTTCTATGAGGGAACCTCTTGCTACCATTCCTCATGCCGCGCCGGTCAATTTACGATGGTCACACAAGTAGACGAGTTCGTTGCTGCTTGCCGATGACCAATTTCAGTATTTTATTCAGAGTAATGACGCGTAATTTTAGAGCCCATAAAGAAACCGGATGACGCTTGGTATTTGAATTCTAGAGGCAGTTTGGAAACCTTTTTGTCATCGCACCATAACCCCAAAATGGGAGGGATCGGAGATAGAGGGAGGTGTTACAGCGTGAAAAAAAATCGTGACGTAACCGAATGAAAATACGGTAGGATTTCAGCACACCTACCAGCTAATGTTCCGAAAAATCGTCATACGAAATCTACGGGCGGTGTGAGCTTTTTTCTAAAAATTTAAATATGTTTAATTTAGGGTACATCATAAGTTTTCTCCCACGCACAAGATTTTCACATTCAGCCGGTTCTACTATTTATTTACCTTATTGTGCAATGTATGATTTTATACAGATTAGGTAAATAAATTATTATTATCCCTTTATTATTATTAACTAATAATATGATCTTAGAAAATTGATATAAGAAGAGACAAATAAGAAAACAGCCAAATTCTTGAGGATACCTTCGCGTGAATGTGAATTATAGGACCAGAAACACTGATTTAATCAGAAGAGAAAAATTTAAATATTTGAAGTAAAAAAACTCTTTAGCAATAAGTTTATATATTTTGCCCGAAACAATCAGAAAGATGAGTAATCCTAAAATTAAGTCTCCTCTAAAGAAAAATTTTTTAACTTTGTAACATTATTTTTTATTCAATGTATTTTTTTCAATTGTCTCTCGTTTTTGTTGTTTTTTGTGACTTCAACAACTGTATTTTATATACAAAATGTAGCAATAAAGTCAACTGAACTGAACTTCGCAAGTCGGAATTACTGGATATGAGGAGGCGGAAGGAACGGGCAGCAGCGCGGGCGATGACCGAACCTGTTACCATGCCACAACCATCCTATGATGACATCAAAAACCACATTAAGAACTACATTTCAACTTTGTAGCAGAATCAGTGGAACCGAAACACAAATACCAAACTCTTCCAAATTAAACCTAATGTGAAACCTCTACCACGGCTCAACAAACAATTTTAGTAGGTCAGTTCCTTTGTGATGACGAGTTGCAAATATCTGACGTCAGCGACGCCATTTTGGGATAGTTTCATTAGCCCTGACAGGTGCGGAGTAGAAAAAAGTGTACAACAACGTAGAATTAAGAAATAATACTCAACCTATGCGGTGTAAAAGGAAGGTAAACACACAAGTTTATGTTTACCTCCCATAAAGTCTAGATTTGCGCTGTGATCTATACTATTTATTTGTATACTCATATTCTATGTATTCTATTTATTTGTATACTCATATTCTATGTAGATAGCCATGACGCTGCCGTGCCGCCGCTATTGAAATCTATCTCTTTCTAACCCAAAATATCGATGCGCAAAGGGATCGGCGCAAAGCAGCCCCAGACTTTGAGTAAGACAGCTGATTGTTGAGCCGTGCCTCTACCACCACCTCTACACACAGGCACATCTTCAGGAGAACCCGAACCCCAGTGCACTGCGTGTAACACAAGTTTAAGTGTTCAGCACATCATATTAGGGTGCAGTGGCTCTGCATCCAAACGTTCTTCCTGTGAAATACCCCAAAATATCAAAGATGCATTGACATCCAAACAGAATGATACATCAAATTCTATTAAGGCTATAGGATACTATCACCTAATTTAAGTTAACGTATGTTTCAAAAGTTTTGAGAATTTTCTTCAAAGCTCGGGAGTCTTTCGCCGTTGGAAACAATTCAGAAATCGTTACCATGGTAACCAGTCAACATCTAAACAATAAAAACATTTTGGTTATGATATAAGTTGTCAAAATGTCGTACAAATTAGATATTCGGAAGAGTATTTACAGTCTAGCTGGACGACTTGAAAAAAAAAAAAGGAAATAGTTCGTCTATATCGAGATCAAAATATCAAAATCAATCAAAAAATCATTTTTATATTAAGAAATATTGTTATTTTTTGTAGTTCTTGTTACAGTTCAAATATATTATTGTGAGATATTTTTTTAATTTTTTGAAAAACGTCTCAAAACTTTTGTAACATACGTCAATACCTATGTAAATGATTGTGTAACCTACTATACTGCATTCACTGAAGAAACGGAGTAAAAAATTGTTTCAAACCCATATTTTGGGGCTTTACTCGGATAAATCGAACTTAATTTTTCTGTTTATAATAACATCACTGCTCTCAGTATGCAGTTTTGTAGACGGTGTGCATATAACCCTTGACCATACAGTAAAAATTTACGTATATGGTTACTCCGTTTGTTCGGTGGATAAGGTATAGTATTCTGCCGCTAATAACCCTGTGCAGTTGATGCAGTTTCTATTTAAATTAAGAAAAAAGAAAATTAAATAAATCAATAAAACATAATGCGCGAAAGTCGCAAGAGAAATAAAATTGAGGCCAATGAATGCAAATCACAGCAGATATGTTATAAATAAAATGTCAGGGCGATACAATGGTATAACAGCATCTACGTACATTTTGTTATTTTTCAAGTAGATTTAAGCGGAAAACAACTGCACCGAAATACCTAATACATACGGAAGTATAAAATTTCCCTTTGATGTCAGATTTTAGTGTCAGGTCACACTTGAGTTATAATTACAGTTTAAAGTAAGTCTAACATAAAATTTATTGCTTGTTCCTTGTAACCAACTTTTTGTGTCTATGGTTGCATGGAGACACAGCAGCACTATTTTAACACATAGGCGTTGGCTTCGGATCAAATTCTACATTCTCATGAATATCTTTGATGTATGGTGGCTAGACAGCCCACAAAACTTCATCATTGCAGCTGGTGAATTTATGAAACTTTTAAGATTTGTAAACACCGTAAACATTTCCGTCAAGTAGAATAGTAACACAAGGGAGTAATTCTCACCAAATTCAGTATATTACGGTAAGCGAATTATAAAAAAATAAGTTTTATGTGTTCTGCTTTTTGGTCAGCTGATTTGACTTGATGCAATTCATAGAATTTCAAAAGTCGTCGAGCCCAAAAATTATTCTTTTTTTTTTTGCAAATATTTACTGGCCCTGTCCAACTGTCCATATTTTTACTTTTTTTCGTTTTGTTTATCATTGTTTGCTTTAATCTGTGAATTGCCCATATTATCTGCAGAAAATAGTTTTTTATAGTCGCATTTTTAAAAACTTTTGTAGTAAGTATCCACTCCGTTAAGAAGGCCCCCCTCAATTATTTTAAAAGTTAACGGAGTGTAGGTTAACGCAAGGGATTTTTTTCTCATCGAGGATAATTCAGACAACCAAAACATGTAACGTAACTTCAAAGTGTTGTTTAGCAAAAGCTTTCTATTGGATATTGGGGGCTGTGTTAGTTAGTATCATCCAATAGTATTTTATCAATTTTGGAAACAAAACATCAAAGCTGGATGACACTTTTATAAAACATATTTTAGAAATTCATTGATCAACATCATTATTATAATTATTGTATAATTACTAATTGCAAACCGCGATAGTTTGTGACAGAATCATAAAAGTAGTATCAATCACAGCAACCTTATTTAATAATTAATAATCCCTCCTCAGTCAGTCAGATGGATTATAGACAAATAGGTACATACTTCTAGGAAGAGTCTTCCATATACTGGATGCATATTTCTTATAAAAATAATCACATAGGATGATAGAAGGCACTGTAGCACAAATACTATGAGAAACACATTGTAAGGCATGCATATGAATAAAAATCCCTCCTGCTAGTTGCTCCATTTCTCTCAAAACTATATCAAGCACCTGATTCACTTTATATAAGAGTTATATGACAGGTTCCTTGTTTACAAAAAATAAGGTTATACGCCAGACCGGAGCCTGCGAGCTTTGCCGTTCAGGGCAGGCAACCAGTAATGCACATGCACACTTGGGGAAACAGCTTGGTCAACAGTTAAATCGTGTGTTTAGCTTTGTCGTATATTATAGTAAGTTATTGTTTTATCCAACTAATGCAGTACTTTAAGTTTCTTGTCATCATTATCATTTAATAGACCAACAATCCAGTGATCAAATGTACTGCTTTTGTGGAATCTGATTGGTTGAGATTAGCAATTGCTAAACTCATTGTTAAACAATAAAATGTAATTTTTCACAGATTTAGGATGGAAAATCAGACTGGAAAAGATACTAGATGGTTCACTATGGTCGATTATACTTAAAGCATGTCATTTTTGACCTTTTTTAGGCAAACTTCAAGAGAAATCAATAATTTTTCGAGTACTGTGACTGATGCATGTTCTTGAAGGGGCTGCTCTGATTGGTCAAAGTCGTTGTTAAAATGCGCATGTTGGTAAAATCGGGCCTAAATGTTGCTCTGATGAGAAATAATAATAGTAATTATTACTGTGTAAAGCTACTGAAGAACTAGTAGCTCTATTATACATCTTACAACAACACAGTGAAGCATATGGTCTTGGTATTAACTACAACAAATTCAAGGATCGTAGATAGAGAGCATGATAATCATCGAGAATTAAAGTCAATAGGCCGTTGTGAAGTAGTTCAAAGTTTTGTATACCTCGGTTCTTTGATCGAGAATACGGGTAGCTGTGAAAATGAGATTCGACGGCGCATTCAACAGGCACGTGTGGCCATGTCAAAGCTTACTAGAACATGGCGTGACCATAACGTCACCAAAGCTATCAAAATGTGGCTGGTTCAGTCTCTAGTGTGCTCCATATTTCTGTATGCCTCGGAAACTTGGACTGTTAAAACGCAGATCGAGCTCGCATAAATGCTTTTGAAATGTGGACGTGGAGGAGAATGCACCGCCCACCGAACTAATGTTTCCATACTGGATCAGCTCGGTAATCCAAAGAGGCTATCCTCCATTGTGTCGACGAGAATGCTTACATTCTTCGGACATATTCACAGAAGCGATAATATGGAGAAACTTGTAGATCAGGGTCACGCCCCGAGTGGGAGGCGCCGTGGCCGTTCCTCTACACGCTGGGTGGATACGACGAAGCAGTTGCTAGATATGAATATCAAGAGCGCCACTGAACTGACAGCAAACCGCGAACGATGGCGATCTACAGTTCTCAAAACTATTGATAATATTCGTGTCGGCAATACTCTAACGTATGTTGCAAAGGTTTTGAGAAGTTTTTCAAAAAATTAAAAAACATCTAGCAATAATATATTTGAACTGTAATGAGAACTACAAAAAATTACAATATTTCTTAATATAAAAATGATATTAAAGTACTGCTAATGGGCCATGATCTTCCACGGCTCGCAATTTCCTCTTAATGTTCCTCATTAGGTTTTGGACAGATTCTAAATCAATTTCTCTGATCTTTAGCATTATTCTTCTTCTTAACTGCTATTCGTTTTGAGCTTTCCAGCCATTGTTATAAGCTTTGGCACTCAGTTAAGCCCAAAAAGTTTCGATAGCTCTTGCTTGAGGAAGATTGGGAGGGTTGTCGTTTAGTGGTACAGAAGGTATTCCGTGTTGTTCTAGCCAGTTTCTCGTACGCAAAGCATAATGACTTGAAGCCAGATCGGGCCAAAACATTATATTGTCATCAGCATCGTGGGTGTTAATAAAATTGAGTAGTTTCGTTAAACATCTTTGAGTATAGACTTCTGCGGTAACCCATTCGGCCCTAACTCGTCCAACGTACGGCTGTGAATAATAAATTTTTATGTTGCCAGCAAAATAAGTACGACGTAAATTGCGACAGCATTGAGGAATTCTTTCTAACTGATTTGGGGAATAGTTTGGACATTTTCTTCTTTTTCGGATTTTTAAGTTATTTCTCTTCATTTCTCTACAGATTGTGCTAACACTGACGTGAAAAATGCGTCAAAGTTTTCGTGTTGTTCCAACTCGATGTTCACTTCTGTTGCCCATTCTTTGAATTGTAGCTGCATTCGATGCTCTTGGACGTCCACTTTTTGGTAAATTTATACAAGGAATACCTTCTTCGCATTCACGGATCGCTCGATAAATTGTGGCAACAGAAATATTTTGATCTCGATATAAACGAACTATTTCCTTTTTTTTTCAAGTCGTCCAGCTAGACTGTAAATACTCTTCCGAATATCTAATTTGTACGACATTTTGACAACTTATATCATAACCAAAACGGTTTTTTTGGTGCGTTAGATATTGACTGGTTACCATGGTAACGATTCCTGTTTGATTGTTTCCAACGGTGAAACTACCTCCCGAATTTTGAAAAAGATTCTCAAAACTTTTGCAACATACGTTACCTCCGACTTAATGCATTTTACGAGTTCACAACATGTCTGTTAAGACATTGTGACTACGATTATGATGAAAGCTACTGAAGCTATTTCCCATCGTATTGGTGTAGGCTTTGCAACTCTCCCAGAGCGCAGTTTCTCGTCGTTGCCGTTAGATGGCGACAGGTGTCCGATGTGGCGGAGCTCGCATTCCTGAGCCGTGCACGATCACGATCGACGACCGTCTGGTCAAGGTAGGCCTGGTCACATTCCAGGCGGGTCTGCAGTCCACTGCTTGACCCTTCTCTCTTCTGTTTCTATGCTATCTCGCCTGCTGCTGCCGGCGCGGCACCGCCACTCGCACTACCACTAGGCAGTACTCATTGCGCCGATCGCTCCTGCTGCACCGCGGTATTCACCGCGTTGCCACATGCTGCTCCTGCTTCGTCTTCTATCCATCTGACCAACCCTACTGAACTGTATAGACTTGGCTAGTATTTTTTTAGGATTAGGTCAAATAAAAAAATGGAGTCAAGTTGAATAACTCAGTACTTCCCACACATAACAGTGATATCATTTTATTATATTCCCTTTGCATGAAGCTATAGTCTGAGATCCCTTGCAACCAAGTAATATTTCGCATGTCCTCAAAAAACATCAAACTCAAAAACTAGTAAATAGAGTTTCCTAAGTCTCTCCGTAGGAATTATAACAAAACAATTTTTATTCTGCCAGCTTCAACTAGACGAAACGAAACAATCAGGAACACCCAAATTGCTTAAAAACGAAGTTTGAGCTAGTTTTATATTTTTAGTTTTTTTTATTATTGCTGCGCCGCCACTGACACGATTTTTGAAAACTATACGCATTTTTCATCCTCGCCACGGTAATAATACTGTATCTAAATCTCATTAAAATCGATTTCATAATTTCCATGTTACTAAATTCACAACGATCTAAACCAATACTCGACTGTATACATCAGACAATTCGAAGTCGCTTGATTTCTATAATAGCCAAGGCAATGTTCGGATGGTCCTAAAAAAGGGTATTATGCCGCTAGGTCTTTCTTTCACAGGTCAATGGACAGCCTATTATGAATAGAACAAATTTTTGAGTTTTACAACTCCCCACCCCCTAACCACCCCAATTTCACCCCCACCCAAAAAAAGTAAAAAATAATCATGAACTCATAAAATGCCTAAAAACAAGGTTTGTGCTATTTTTATATTTTTACTTTTTTTATTACTGACACAATTTTTCCAAAACATACGCGTATTCCATCCTCGCCCCGGCAGTAATACTGTGTCAAAATTTTATTAAAGTCAACTCGATAATTTTCGCATTACGCAATAAAGAACGATCTAAAACAAAACTCGTATATGTATACATCACAAATTCTAAGGCCCTTGGTTTCTATAATAAGCAAGGCAATGTTCGGATGGACCTAAAAAAGGGTATTATGTCGCTAGGTCTTTCATTCACAGGTCAATGGACAGCCTTCTATGAATAGAAGAAATTTTTGAGTTTTACAACCCCCCCACCCCCTAACCAACTCCAATTTCAGCCTCACCCAAAAAAAAGTAGAAAATGAACCCCTAAAACGCCTAAAAACGAAGTTAGAGGAATATTAGAAATTTTTCTTTTTTTTTGCTAATTACTCCGCCCCCCCCGTACAATGATTTCCAAAATTATATGAACATTACCTACTACGACCCCACAGCATATCGCTACCCAAATTTCATCACAATCCATGCAGCGGTTACTGCGATTACGACGTTAGAAAAACGCCAACAGACAGTCAGACACACAGACCGACAGTCAGACAGACAGACCGACGGAAATGAGTGACGTGGATTTTCGTTATGTAGACATCATAACACGCCCCAAAAGTGTATTATCTCAAAATCGAAAATTTTCGCGATCACAATACTCCCCTCACCTATCGGTGTGGGAAGTAAAACAAACAGTAAGTTTACAACAAGCGAGTTATCACCATTACCATGAGTTGAATACTATACTGTATCTATGGTGGTAGCAATACAGTAGATAGTATGATTTAAATACATCAAAATTCTAAACTGTTCACAACCATACTTCTGTCACTAAAATAAATACGGCTCACCGTTCAAATTTTTTGCGAGTTAGCAAACTCTCAAAACCTTACGTCACGGAGTCGCGTCAGCAAACATACATTTTGTTCATTTTCATACGGAAAACTAGTCGACAAGAAACTATAAGCTGTCAGTACAATTAATCACTCATTAAAATTTGACGCTACCTCCCCGACGTAGAAAAATTTGAAAAACATGCGTCAACTTCATTATTCTCCTTCTGCCAACTTTCACGCACAGGTTTGGTATCAAACTTGCTAGGTTTTAGAACAATTTCTAAATAATTTGATATCAAATTTCATATGAAAATTTCATTTAAAATATAGCCTCAGAAATCCGTATGACACGTTAAGAAATTTCGTAACAAATTTGATATGAAATTTAGCAACACTGCCTCGCACAATTTTATGTCTTGTTTCAACTCAACCAGCAATAACGTAATTATATGCATCAAATACAGTGTCGCAAACGACATAAAATTCTCGTAATGCCTTTCCATCAAATGTTACACGAGAATTCCAGCAAACAGAAGCATCATTATGCTGCGTTTAACTGTAAACCTACCTAATTAGGCAAACAAACAGATAAATACTCGAGTTCAAGTTAATTGTGCTTAGTGAATCGCCATTTCATTTTTTTTTTACTTTCGGCGTTCGCGAGCCGCAGGAAACAAAAGATTTACTTTAATTAATACAATTAGAACAGGATACAATGATATTTTCTTATGGAATGTTACTGAACTCATCATTCGTTGTTTTTATTTTATAATTAGTACATATTTTTGCAGATTTAACATGGTATCTAACAAACGTAAAGAACCAAATTCTCGTGTAATTCCACTTCGGTTGTTTTTATTTTTATGATTGGATTTTTACGAATTCACCGTAGGACTAATGTTTTTTTGAAACATTGATTTTTGAACAGAAAACCAACCAAGTCTGTAAATTAAGTGATGTGAAGGCTTTTTTACATTTCGTCGATATTTCAATTTTCTTAGTTTTGGTGTTCATAAACCTAAGGAATAGGCGATTTAATTTAATTAATATAATTAAAACAGGATACAGTGATATTTTCTTATGGACTGTTTGCCCACACATTTAATTGAACTCATCATTCGTTGTTTCTATTTTTATTAATTAGTACATACAAGGATCAACGAACTCTGAGTCAAGTCATTCCGGAAGAACTAACTGTCCTGAGATTCTACAAACGGAAGTTCAACAGGCCATTAAGAATATGAAGAACAGAAAAAGTCCAGGACACGACAACGTCCATGCTGCGGTTTTAAAATTGCTAGACGTCAAACATCTGACATACCTCTGTAATAGAATCTACGAATCGGGCAAAATTCCCACAAATTGGTTAAAATCAAACTTTATAGCGCTTCCTAAAAAATCTGCACCTAGAAATTGTGGAGACTATAGACTCATAAGTCTCATGAGTCACGCTCTTAAAATCTTTCTTCGGATTATCCATACCCGGATCCGGATATACTCAAAATGTGAAGAAATGAGCGGTGATACTCAATTTGGTTCTATCAGAGGTCTTGGTACAAGAGAGGCTCTGTTTTCGATGAAGCTCCTTGTACAAAAGTGCTACGATCAACGACAAGATGTATACATATGCTTGACTACCAAAGGGCCTTTGATAGCATTAAACATGATTTTCTTTTGGAAGGTTACATGAGATAGGAATAGATTCTAAGGACATCAGAATAATACAAAACTGTTTTGGAGACAAACTGGAGAGGTGAGGATTAATAACGAACTGACCACTGACACATTTAGTATAACCAAGGGAGTTCGCCAGGGATATATATTGTCGTCGTAGTTTCGGAATTTCCTGAAAACATGGAAATCTTCAGTAACTTGTAAGGACAACTGAAATATAGGTTATTAATTTTCACTCTAATTGACAATGCTGTTCCTGGAGTGGCTCCGGGAAACAGTAACAAAGCCTACAAAAAAAAACACTTGCTCCGCTCGTACTATATGTCCACAACAAACTCTATAGGACTTACGCTTGGCATCTAGCGTTTGGGCTACTCGTGAGGCTAGAGGTCTACGCCCAAGCCTATACTGATAACCTAAGTATGTATATTGGTCAGAGGTAGATTCGACATTACGGATTTCTAAGTGATGCAAGGCGCATTGGAATTTATGGAACCACTGTCGGTATAAGCTGTAATCTCTTCTCAACCAACAGCTTTGGGAGGACGAGTTGAGAAGAGTCAGGACACCTTCTTGTGCTTGGGGTGAGAAATTGCCCCTAAAGGCGGATGAATCAGTGGATACATCTGGTCAACGGCATGAGGATGCAGAAAGCAAGTGGGAAACTACTGCATTAAAGATCTTAAACATCTCCCAAGAGAAACTCGTAAAATGAGTACATCTTACGAGTTCACAACATGTCTGTTAAGACATTGTGACTATGATGATGATGACTTCTTTCACAGGTCAATTGACCATCTATCCTGAAGACAACAAATTTTTGAGTTTTACAACCCCCACCCCCGAACCACTACTTCACCCCCACCCAAAAATAAGTAGAAAATGATCAGGAACCCCTAAAACGCCTAAAAACGAAGTTTGAGCTGTTTTCATATTTTTTGTTTTTTTAACATTGCTGCACCGCCACTGAGGCGATTTCTAAAAATCATCCTCGCGGAAGTAGTAATACTGTGCCGAAATTTCATGAACATCAATTCATTAGTTTCCCTATTATAAAATACAGAACGATCTAAAGAAATACCTACTCGTATGTATACGTCGGAAAATTCTCTAAGTCCCTTGGTTCAAGGACAAGGTAATGCTCGGATGGACCGAAAAAAGTGTAATTATACTGCTAGGTCTTTCTCTCTCAGGTCAGTGGACAGCTTATTATGATTACAACAAATTTTTCAGCTTTACAACCCCCCACCCCCCAACCACCCCAATTTCACCCCCACCCAAAGAGGTAGAAAATGATCAGGAACCCCTAAAACGAAGTTTGAGGAATATTTGAAATGTTTCGTTTTTTGCTAATTGCTCCGCCGCCCATGCACCGATTTTCAAAATTGTAGTAACATTACCTACTACGACCCCACACCATATCGCTACCCAAATTTCATCAAAATCCATGCAGCAGTTACCGAGATTAGGAGGCTAGAAAAACGCCAACAGACAGACAGACCGGCAGACAGACCGACGGAAATGAGTGATGTAGATTTTCGTTATGTAGGCATCATATAAAACGCCTAAAAAGTATATTATCTCAAAATCGAAACTTTTCGCGATCACATAACTATAAGTTGTACTTCACACCGATAGGTGTGGGAAGTAAAATTATCAGCTCATATATAATTTCAGTTAAAAATGTGCTTTCAAAAAGTGCAAATATCAAACATACCTTGTGATACTTTCCCCTGTTTATTTACATTCGCATTTGTCCCAATCTGTGATTTTATTCACCAATTATTATGGTTACTATGGATACATACCTACTTAATGTTTCAGTACTTTGAATACATAATTCCTGCAAATTATTGTCTAGTTAGTCGTTATTGAGCACACCTTGAGCAAATTTCGCACACTTAAACATATCTTTTACGTTTGAAATATTCATGAATATGGTTATTTAAAAGCATGATGTGAATAAAGGTGTATATTTCACCACAGGTATCGATAACCTTCCGTCAACAAAAAATCAAACCTCTGTATACAAATCAGGGACACCAGCGTATAAGTAATAAGTAAAACAAAACTTGCTCTCACTGCATTCCGCCTAGATACGAGATTATTTTTGCAAAATAATATATTACATTCACAGTTCAATATAATGTCAATATAAGAACGCTCGAAGCGATCTGATACAACCAAGGCAAGGGGGGTCGGTCATCAGCTGGTTTCTTGTTAATACGCTTTCATTTAGCTTTACCGACATGTTTGTTTGTTTATTTGTGAACTTGCAACTCTTCTTTGGATTAAGACCCCGGATTGAACATTGGACGCTCCAACTTTGCCGCGAAAACGATTTTGACAGCTTCAAATCCGTCGGAACAACGGTCGTATTCGCTGACTAAGAGTTAGCGCAAACATCTTAGGGCCGGTTTCAATTCATTGGAAGGGTTAACTCAAAGTTGTATGTTGACCGAAGGTTAACTCTAGATGTCATGTTTCACAAATGGTTTTCGATTTTACTTGAGGTTAACTCTGAGTTAACTTGACCCCAAGAAATTCTTGAGTTAACCCCAGGTTTGCGATGTCGCATGCGCATTAGGTTATGTCACTTTATTTGCATAAGGAAGGGAAATTTTTAACTGTATTAAATATAGAACAGAGGAACACAAATCATAGCTATGGAACAGTAGTTAGTATTTTATTTTATGTTTTCTTCTACTTTTTCTTTTTTTTAATGTCATTTTTTAATTTTGTTTTTGTTCAGCTATTATTACTTTTTTTTAATTTTAAATCTTTTCCTGCCTCTTAATATACTACAATTGTTGAGTCGATCCATTTTATATACAATTTGTTCTTATTTAATTTTCTATCTAAATTAATAGTTTTAGTTTTACAGTACAATGCTAGGCGTTTGAAGTTTCATATTTTATCGTTCTTTTTATCTGAAATGGATGGTTATGATGTAAATGCGTATAGCAGTGATAAAAAAGCAATGAGACCAAGAATATTTCGACCTAGAGTCAATTATATTTTGGGGAATACGGTGAGCATGACTTCTTAGTCTTTTTTAAATTTTTGTATTTTTCTTTCAGCACCTTTACAGATCTGCGGCTATTATTTGCACATTTGCATTTAAATTCTTCTCCTGCCTTTTCCCCGGCGTTGTCTTTTTCGATAGATATTCTTCATCTTTTGAAAAGTTGTTCGCTCTTTTTGGTCCTTCCATGCTAACACGGATACGTGCACGGCTATTATTTAAAAAGGCCCCAGAAACAACTACAACGCCGAACGGTCCAAACACCAACCCAATCTAAAAGTCTTTAATCTATGCCAAACACCAAATAACTGCGAATGAAATGGAAAAACGTCAGCGGAAAAAACAAAATAAGGTTGGAAATCGCATGGAACTGACAACTCAACGAACTCATCCTTTCCCAGTCTTGTCAGAAAAATACAAAACACCAGCACGAAACACCTAACGAAAGAAATAATAAGAAGAATTTTAAATATTGCGGACACAGTACCACCAACCGCTAAAAATAAAATACAACTCGCGGTCAGTTAACCCTACGTCATTTTATGATTGTGAAACAAGAGGCGTTCCATTGTTGGAGTTAACTCGCTGGTCGAGGTTAGTAAACAATCAGAGAGACCACTGATTGTGAAACTGGGCTTTAAACTTTAATACTACTCAGAGGCGTAGTGACGATAGCTTAAAAGGCGTGAGATCCAACTATTAAGGAGTGGATATTTTTGTGAAATTTATTCAGGAAGGTCCACAGTTTTAATTATGTAATGAATAGAATGGTAATGATTATGCTATGGCTATTTATCAAGAGTATTAATAAATACAGTTAAAAAAAACTAAAAAGCTCGCTTAAATGAAAAAGTTAACTAAATAATGAAATATAAATATAGCAAGTGACAGAAGGTTCTGCCAGTGCGCCATCTGGCACCCGAAGGTAAAGGTAAACCAAGGAAATCGCTGCACAGCAGCATAGATTTCTTGGCGGGACGCCACGGTGCGTCCGCTTGGCCACCAGAGAGCGCGGGTTTTTTATACGTTACTGCGTATGAAAGCCGATATACGAGGGTTGCTCTATACCTCCGTCAATCCACCAGTACGCAGACAGCTGTTTCACGCTTATTAGCGATCATCAGTGCACCATAGGTCGATTGAGGGAAATAGAGAGCATCAATTCTTTCATGTCACTCAGACATGTGAAGCATGTTGTAGCAAGTGACAGAAGGTTCTGCCGGTGCGCCATCTGGCACCCGAAGGTAAAGGCAAACCAAGGAAATCGCTGCACAGCAGCATAGATTTCTTGGCGGGACGCCACGGTGAGTCCGATTGGCCACCAGAGAGCGCGGGTTTTTTATACGCTACTGCGTATGAAACCCGATATACGAGGGTTGCTCTATACCTCCGTCAATCCACCAGTACGCAGACAGCTGTTTGACGCTTATTAGCGATCATCAGTGCACCATAGGTCGATTGAGGGAAATATTAATATAGAAACTGTAGTACGGTTTTCCACCAAAACGACAATTGATTTTATGTTTTGTTTGAATTTTTTGAACCTCAGACACAAAAACAAAACTGAAGAAAACTTAGAACTCCTGTTTGCACCAAGCGGGCAATATTATGTTCGATTTTACTTCCCACACCAATAGATGAGGGGAGTATTGTAATCGCGAAAATTTTCGATTTTGAGATAATACACTTTTTGGGCGTTTCATGATGTCTACATAACGAAAATCCACGTCACTTATTTCCGTCGGTCTGTCTGTCTGTCTGTCGGTCTGTCTGTCTGTCGGTCTGTCTGTCTGTCTGTCGGTCTGTCTGTCTGTCGGTCTGTCTGTACGCGTTTTTCTGTCCTCGTGATCTCAGTAGCCGCTGTGGGGTCGTAGTAGGTAATGCTGCTATAATTTTGAAAATCGGTGCATTGGCGGCGGAATAATTAGCAAAAAACGAAAAATTTCAAATATTCCCCAAACTTCGTTTTTAGGCGTTTTAGGTGTTCCTGATCATTTTTTACTTTTTTTGGGTGGGGGTGTAAAATTGAAAAATTTGTTGTATTCATAATAGACTACCCACTGACCTGTGAAGGAAGACCTAGCGACATAAATCACTTTTTTAGGTCTATCCGAACATTGCCTTATGCCTATTACAGAAACTAAAGGACTTAGAATTTTTTCCGATATACACATACGAGTATTGCTTTAGATCGTTCTATATTATGTAACGAAAAAACTGTTCAATTGATTTTAATGAAATTTTGACACAGTATTACTACCGTGTCGAGGATGGAAAATGCATATGGTTTTTATAAATCGTGCCAGTAGCGGCGCAGAAATAATAAAAAAACTAAAAATATAAAAAGAGCTCAAACTTCGTTTTTAAGTGTTTTAGAAGTTTCTGATCATTTTCTGAGTTTTTTGGGTGGGGGTGGAATTGGGGTGGTTGGGGGGTGGGGGGTTGAAAAACTGAAAAATTTGGTGTATTCATAATAGGCTGTCCACTGACCTGTGAAATAAGATCTAGCGACATAAATCACCTTTTTAGATCCATCTGAACATTGCCCTGCCTATTACAGAAACTCAGACTAAATCTTTATGCTATGGGAAAATAATAAACTGGTGTCACCGTAATGTGTGGGAAGTACTGAGTCAATCAACTTGACTTCATTTTTTGTTTTCGATTTGCTCCCCTTCCCACCCCTTGGTAACCTGCCTGGCTCACAAATTGATTTCCAATGAATAAATGTTCAAGAAATTCAATAATGAATGGAAAACCAGTGACTGGGTGATACCCAAAAAATGGTACATAATAGACGATGCGGGGTCATATATATGTGTTCAGGAGGTCAACCGACATAAGAGTGATAATTGTGTCGAACTGATTTTCATGCACAGCAGGAGCCATAGAGGTCTCAGCGTCATAACTATCATTAACACATCAATTACAAACGCAAAGTGCGTACCCCAAAATCGAATCATTGCGAAATGATCAGGTTAAGTTCTGGGTTACATAAAAAAGCTCTGAATACAGCGGTGGTGTGAAGAAATCGCCAGGTCGAATATTATCATTAGGTAACGCATTGGTGAACAGGTGACTGTTTATGCGCTGTGGTAGGAGTATGCAGAGAATATGGCACAGCAAATCTTGAATGTCAGATGTAATCCACTTCAAATTAACTATAGCACGGTTAAGCCGGGTATATTCTGCAAAAACCGCATATCAATTCTCGAGCTGCTGTCAGATAACTGTGAGGGTTTAACTGACTTGACTCTCCAGTTTTGCTCTAAAGTTGGGAAATACTAAAATCAAAGGCTGAAATTAATAAGACACGTTTTTAATAAACAGGTGAAAAATATAATTTGGCGAATTCCTTTAATTAAACTTAGCTAAATAATTAATTAAACACAATTAATCTTATACTCATTTTATCATTATTTTTAACAAATTAAAATATTTTAATAAAAAATGTATAAACTAAAAAAATAATATTTTTGTATAAATAAATTATAACATTTTACATTAGGTAACGCGCATTGGTGAACAGGTGACTGTTTATGCGTTGTGGTAGGAGTATGCAGAGAATATGGCACAGCAAATCTTGAATGTCAGATGTAATCCACTTCAAACTGACTATAGCACGGTTAAGCCGGGTATATTCTGCAACAACTGCATATCAATTACCGAGCTGCTGTCAGATAACAGTGAGCGTTTAACTGACATTGACTCTCCAGTTTTGCTCAAAAGTTGGGAAATATTAAAATCAAATTCAGTAGTCGATTATCAATAGTCAATTTCAACAGAACTGACTTTGGTCCAATCACGTCCTACGCAAACGGCTTACCAAATTACAGCAGCTTACATCAGGTAGCTCCTGTATAAATAATTGTTACCAGTTTCAAGTATTTAGGAATGTATCTGGATCACCACATCTAGTGATGTAAAATAATACTACCACTACCATTATGAAACACTACCAAAATAATTCAACCGTACCCCTATGTTATAATCAATGGTAGAGGTATCATCCTTTGAGTACCTGTAGCTCTTGAATTAATCACTTTAGACCCCAAGTGTGCTAGTTTGTTGGAATTCTTTTATCGAGGGGAACACAAAAAGTCACAGATGGGTGTCCCTTTAAAAATTCTGAATCCGACGCCACGTGATCAAAAACAAATACCTCATTGGGTGACACGGTAAAAAGAAAAGATACTATATTTGCTCTAATTTACACCCCCAAAATTATAATTTGCTACTACGGCCCAGTTCTGAGATACTGCTTGTCTTAATCGTCGTGGGACACCCTGTATACTTGCCGATCTCAATGTTCTACAAAATAACTAAACTAAGTCAAAATTATCGTGGTCAACCGTTTAAAGTAAACTCTTGAACATACAGAACTAAAAAGTAGCTAAAGTAACGAGTCGTTACAAGTCCTTTGCGTCACAGGCAAATTTAAACATCTATCCGCTATACCTACCTATGGACAGACGATTATTGTATATGACGCACTTGTTCATAGCCACATACGTTATTGTATTGTGACCTGGGGCGCAGCACATAAAAGTAATAAAAACAATAGTAATTATACAAAAACGTATAATAAAAATATCATATAAAGTGAAGTTTACATATCCTAGTGAATTATTTTTTGGAACAAAAATTCTATATGTTCGCCAATCATTTTTCATGTCTTTGCCAGTAAAATAAATCAAATTGACAGAACATAAACATATACCCTGTTACCCGATACTTTAAACTGTCAGCCGTGTCATCAACGAACAGCTGTTCAGCTAGTGATAACCAAAAAAACCCCAGATTGAGTCTTGGCGTATCAATTTTAAGCTTTGAAGGAATACAGAGCTGTACTGAGTGCAAGATGACAAGTAATTGACCCTTGGTGACGTTTTTCGTCTATGCTCTGAGGTCTATGCTTATTTATTTTACATTTTCTCGGAAAATCCAGCATTTCTTTCAGTAAATCAGTATGACTGGTCTGAATGAGGTAAGAATGAAGATAAAAGCATTTTTCAGCTTAACCATACACAAGCACTCCGTGTACTTACTTTGTGCTCTTCTCCAATTGTACGTTTTTACGTTTTACCCGATAAATATCCCACTACCCCACTGGTGATGTAAGCTATTCACTGAATCGTCCTTATTGCTAAATATAGGAGTATTTTGATAGCCTCTAACAATATACAAATCAATAAAATAATCTGCAAATTTCTGGATATTGAAGCAATTTTTTGTTTAAAAAAATGGTCATTATCTTTTGGCAATGAGATATTCAGTAAGAATATAACTAATGCGGTCCTGATCGCAGGATTGCCAATCAACACCACTAGTAAAAAATTAAATTTGAGATACACTTCTTCGTCAGCTGATACCCGCAAATAGACGTCAAGCCAGTTTAAAGTATCAGGTAACAGAATATAAATATGACATAAGACATAAATCTAATGTTGTACTTAAAGCATGGAAAAATACTTTATCTACTCCCAAATTACTTTTGAACGGGCAATATAACCTATAGATGAACAGCGTGAATTATTTTTCATAAATCAATTATTACTATAATGTCTATGGAATACACAAATATTTAAATACCAAGGAGCTTATGGCCAAAAAACTTGATCTAGATGAAGAAAATCTTGGGGTTGTGACTGTTCAAAATTTTGGCCACAACCCCAAGATTTTCTTCATCTTCACTTGCCAGTGCAAAAACTAAATACGGGAGGCGGTGGACAATTCAAACAATCAGTGGAAATGAGGTTTGTCCGTCAATATCACTCGCCATTATTTTTTTTAATGTAATAGTTGGTTAATAAAACAAAATCCCTTCATCCATTCAATCCATTCATTTTTAAGTTTTTTAATGTAAAAAAAGTAACTCAAACTCGTAATCACATTCTGTTAATCACTTGGTATTATTATTTACTTAACTTTGGGCAATAAAGCTTAACAATTAAATTTTCATAAAAATTTAACAATCACTGTGCAGTGCAAGTAATATGTCTAACAAAATTTGATTCAAACACATATCTATGTTGATCGTAGAAAAAATGTGCGTAACAAGTGCAAAAAGCACATGAATAAATTTTTTGATAAAAAAAAAACTTGGAACGCCTGGGTTTCGATCCAAAGACCTTGAGATCCACTAGCGGACACTCTAACCACTAGGACATACTTCAATTGAGGAGATCTTTTCAACGACACATATTTGATTAGGTACTTACTGGAATCTGTAATCTGACTTCAACTTCAAACATTCAGAAACATATTTATTTCAATCGTAGATTTCGTCTCGAGCTGCAAACTTCATTCATCGACTGTGTTGCAACAAATATACTCTAGTTACCAGTTTATTAGTACGTATTTTCGCGATTGGCTGAGAACCTAGAATCTAGTATCGGAGTAGGACGTCGTTGGCCAAAGGAGCATCGTGACCGCCATCGTGACGTCACACGGGTTCGCGAGCCGTCGGCGTGTTTTCGGTACTCGACTCAAAAACCCATTTCTATTTTGATATAACTAAAATAAAACTTATATAGGTATGATCTTTCCATTTATGACAAAACATTTTTTTATTCAAAACCTCAATTAAATAGAATCGCAACCGTTAAGCCAATTAAATCTAACTTTTCCATCAGGTCTTGTTCTGTCTCGTTTTCTCCTCGTAAATTTCGCCACACTTGACCGTGCTATGGCGGTCGTCGAGTCGTTCGTTCGGAGCACTGTAAATCGTGAGATATTTCGCAGGCCCGACCCGACCAGACCCAAGAACAAGTCTCTCTCTTGGTCGGCAGCCACTTGGATTTTGCCATAATCGCGAATCGAGAGAGAGACAGATTAACGCTGCGCTGGCGGTCTTGCGGCTTATCTTTATTGCTATCCACTCCTAACGATCAAATCAATTTTTGACAGGCCGAACCCGTCCGGTAGAGTGCTCGTTGGGTCCGTGAGTGACAATCCGACTTCGTCTGACAGCTGTCAGCTGATTTTACTACAACGTGGTGAGTACGTTTACGATGATTCAGACTACGTCACTACTAATGTCTTGTTTTGGCAACACTGCTGCCGTTTTGAAAATAATCTCCACTACAGCATCCTGAGTTTAATTTTAAAAGAACATAAATATACATCATTTATTCTCCCGTGTTGTCACCTAAAACACGAAACAAATTGTAATTATTATCAATATATTGGCTAGGTGTTGTAGATATATGAGATCTTGTTTTAAATCAAACTATAATTAATGATCAGTTAACGACTTTACAACAGGGACAGGGCCATGACAAAGCTTACAAAAATATGACGTGACCATAACATCACTAAAGCTACCAAAATGTCGTTGGTTCAGTCTCTTGTGTTCTCCATATTTTTGTATGCCTCGGAAACTTGGATTGTTAAAAAGGAATATCAAGCTCGCATAGATGCTTCTGAATTGTTGACGTGGAGGAGAATGCTGAGAGTTCCTTATACCGCCCATCGAACTAACGTTTCCATACTGGATGAGCTCGGTAATTCAGCTCCATTATGTCGACAAAAATGCTTATATTCTTCGGACATATTCACAGAAGCGATAATATGGAGAAACTTGTCGTGCAGAGGGCGGCGCCGTAGCCGTTCCCCTACACGCTGGGTGGATACGACGAAACAGTTGCTGGATATGAATATCAAGAACGCCACTGAACTGACAGTAAATCGCGAACGATGGCGAGCAACAGTTCTCAAAACTATTGATAATATTCGTGTGGGCAATACTCTAGCTCCGACTTAATGCATTTTACGAGCTCACAACTGTATAACTAGATAGTAGTGGAATAATCTCAAACAATTAACAGATAGAACAAGAGGCTACATATAGGCACTTTCAAATCACGTGACACAGTTGACATTTGACAACGACACACTAGCTCTTTGAAGTCGTGTAATTTTATATTCAATTATTTGACATTGTAATAATGAACTGAATACAAATGAATGTCCAAAGTCGTACATAATTAATGGCTGCTGGAATTGCAAACATCATATCTATTAGTTCATTGCCTCACCTAACACTGGTTTTGGCTACGATTCACTTTAGGGTACAGCCGCTAGGTGGCGCCCCTATATGTCAATCGAAAGGGCTCGAGGTGGGGAGCAATAATGTTCCCGGGCGCAACACCGGGAAACAAAAGACAAAAAAGTTATGTAGAGAACAATTTCCCATGTTAAGTTTATGGGAATTTTTAAAAAAATTTGGGGTACAGCCGCTAAGTGGCGCCTCTATATGTCAATCGAAGGGGCTCGAGGTGGGGAGCAATAATGTCCCTGGGCACAATACCCGGAAACGAAAGACAAAAAAGTTATGGAGGAAACAATTTCCCATGTTAAGTCTATGGGAATTTTTCTTTCTCGTTAAAAGTGAATGAAATCTTCCACGTAGGTTAGGTTAGGTTTAGGTTAGGTTAGGTTAGGTTAGGTAATAAATAAAATAGACATGTTCCTTTTGATTCCAATGACTTTTAATGAGAAATTTTTTTTTCGAAAATTACCAAATTGTTTCCTGCATAACTTTTTTGTCTTTCGTTTCCGGGTGTTGTGCCCAGGAACATTATTGCTCCCCACCTTGAGCCCTTTCGATTGACATATAGCGGCGCCACCTAGCGGCTGTACCCTAATTTTTAGAAAAATTCCCATACACTTAACATGGGAAATTGTTTCCTCCATAACTTTTTTGTCTTTCGTTTCCGGGTGTTGTGCCCGGGGACATTATTGCTCCCCGCCTTGAGCCCTTTCGATTGACATATAGCGGTGCCACCTAGCGGCTGTACCCTAAAGTGAATCCTTACCCTGGTTTTACCCAAAAGAAACATTAGGTTCACAAGTTGATTTAAATAGGACGTTTCATGTAAAACCCATGTATACCGTCTTGTTGAAATAATAGCCTGGGCTAAAATTGACATACATCATATCTTGCAAACAGATGAACATTGTATACCTAAACCAACTACAGCCTGACAAGTGTAGCAAGAGACTTATTAGGATTTTCGCCGCTGTCTCACACGCACACGTTATTTCATATCCTCTCGTCTCTTGCTATCCTTGTCTATTTCATATTTCTCACGGCTCTTGTTATACTTGTCAGGCTGTACCGACGTGCAAACGTCAACGGCTCGAAGAATTTTCGTGAAACAACGTTGTTATGCTTCTGATTTAAATATCCGTTCCAATAGACGGCAACAGTCGACAAAAGACACATACAAGAAAGAACACGATGGGATCGAGTGCACGTGCGAGTAAGATGGAGATATGTTTTATTTGACGGTCATGGTCCTGTGCTTGGGACTTGAGTTTTTGTAAACAGATATTACACAGTAATTACCAATTTTTTTTGTGGAACTTGAGCTTGAACAACTAACAGACTTGATTACTATTTTCGTATGACTTTTTAACGTCACCACCAAACTATATTGCATAGAATAAGGGCCAGTATCATCATTTTCTGATAAGTGTCAGATAACTGATCTACACATTTTGTCTTTGTTACCTGACATAAGTAAAGAAAAAATGAAGTCAAGTTGATTGACTCAGTACTTCCCACACATTACGGTGATACCAGTTTATTATTTTCCCATAACATGAAGCTTATTTAGTCTCAGAACCCTTGTAACCAAATAATCGCCAGCCCCCCATCCCTAAAATTGTCTTATGCCGCTAGGCCCTTCCTTCACAGATTAATAGACAGCCTATTATCAATACTATAAACTTTTCAGTTTTACAACCCCCGACCCCCCAGCCACCCCAATTTCACCACCACAAAAAAAGGTAGGACGCGATCAAGAAGCCCTAAAACATCTAAAAACGAAGTTTAAGTTGTTTACATACTTTTAGTTTCTTCATTATTGCTAGGCTGCCACTGACACGATTTTTAACAAACATACGCATTTTCCATCCTCACTACGGTAATAATATCACAGCATAATACACAACCAGCATAATATCTCTGAGGATTTCCTGTATAAAAATGGTTCCCAAAAAATTTGAGCTTGGGAGGGTTTATGGATGATTTTACGGCTGTGAAGTTTGGGTAGACATGCGAAAATGAAAATATTGATACCGGTACCAACTCGATATTTTCTAGCCAAATAGGCGCGTTTGGTTCGTACAGAGCATTTTGTGCAACTGATTACACCCCTCAATAATTATATAATTATTTTCGATACCGATACAAAAGATACAAAAGTATCAATACCAGCTTGGAATGCCTCAAAAAGTATCGATGACCAAAAAAAATTCGATATTAGCGCAGAAGTATCGAAGTATCGTTAGCATCCCTATAAAAACCCTCCAAAAATGGGGATGCGCGTGTAATTTCCGCCATCTTGAGTTATTGTGCTGGTTGTTTACTATGCTGTGATAATACTGTGTCAAAATTTCATAAGAACCAATTCAATAGTGTCCACGTTACAAAATACAAAACGATGTAAAGCAATAAATACTCGTATGTATACAGAAAATTCTAAGTCCCTTAGTTTCCGTAATAGGCTAGGCAATGTTCGGATGGACCTAAAAAAGTTATTTATGTCGCTAGGTCTCCCTTCACAAGTTAGTGGATAGCCTATTATGAATACAAGAAATTTTTCAGTTTTCCAACCTAACACCCCCGAACCACCCCAATTTCACCCCCACCCAAAAAAATGCAGAAAATGATTAGGAACCTCTAAAACGCTTAAAAACGAAGTTTAAGCTGTTTTTATACTTATAGTTTTTTTTATTTCTGCGCCGCCACTCGCACGATTTATAAAAACCATACGGGTTTTCCATCCTCGCCACGATAGTAATGCTGTGTCAAAATTTTATTAAAATCAATTCAGTTTCCTCGTTACACAATATACAATGACCTAAAGCAATAGGTACTCTCGGATGTTTTCCTTCCTTTGGTTTCTGTAATAGGCAAGGCTATGTTCAAGTGGACCTAAAAAAGTTACTTATGTCGCTAGGTCTTCCTTCACAGGTCAGTGGACAGTCTATTATGAAAGCAACAAATTTTTCAATTTTACAACCCCCACCCCCCACCCACCACCCCAATTTCACACTCACCCAAAAAAAGTAGAAAATGATCAGGAACTCCTTAAACGCCTAAAAACGAAGTTTGAGCAATATTTATTTTTTTGGTCTTTTGCTAATTACTCCGCCGCCCATGCACCGGTTTTCAAAATTTCATCTCAATCCATACAGCGGTTAGTGAGATTACGAGGCTAGAAAAAAGCGACAGTCAGACAGACAGACAGACAGACCGACGACAGACAGACAGATCGACAGACAGACAGACCGACAGGCAGGCAGACAGACCGACGGAAATGAGTGACGTGGATTTTCGTTATCTAGACATCATAAAACGCCCAAAAAGCGTATTATCTCAAAATCGAAAATTTTCGCGGTCACAATACCTCACCTATCGGTGTCGGAAGTAAAAGTGACAAAAACTTACGGTTAGGCTATCTGACATTTACCAGGGGGTGATGAAACTTGCCCTAAATCAGAAAAAAAGACATCGAACTTCTCAAAACTCTACTAATTTTAGGAAAATAGCAATTTGTTTGCAATTAAAGATGCGGTGTTAAGTACACTCTTGTAAACCGAGATAAAAGTCATGTATATTTTAAAGTAGTTGTGAAATGAGAGATAAAAATTACAGCAAGTTTAATGATCTGATGTTATTAAAATCAGAGTACTTTATAAGGTCTACTCACTCAATGTTATAACTTTGCCACTGACATATTGTTCAAGCTACATTATACATCATTCATGCTTCCGAAAACTATTAAAATCATTTGAAAATAAGGCTCTGCATTGGATGACAGAACCAAATCAAACTCATATATAATAGTATATTTCTCAATGAGCGGTAATGACTATAATAACTGGCGCAGTTGAAGTTTGCAGTATGAGCGGTAGGTAGTTATTCCCATTACCGCGAATTGAATACTATACTTTATCTACGACCGAAGCTATAACTAGTAGGATTTAAATACATAATAATTACAAACTACATATTGACGACTTAACCTCAGTCCTGTCTTTAAAATAGATCACCGTTCAAATTTACTGTTGGGAGTAGATAAAATAAATAAATAACGTTAGGTCCTGAATTGACCCCTGTGGAACCCTAAAGCTGTGTAGACACTTATCTCTAACTACATCCCACCATACTGATATCCGTTGTATAGATAAGTCATGAAAAATTTAATTCAAGTGAGAAAAAAAATGAAACGACATTTCTTTAACAAAATTTTATGATAAACTCGATAAAAACCTTAGAAGAAAAGGCTAGGCATCTGCAAGCGATATAATACTATAAATAATCCAGCATTGAAGAATCATTCAGCCATAGAAAAATGCTACTTTCAGATTCTACACTAACAAATCATGGGAAAAATAAAAAACAATGAGCGAGATTAACAGATTACTCAAGGATGCTCAGTAAATAAAAGTTCATTTATCTGTAAATTATGATTTCAAACTTACGTTCTTCCCATACTGATTTTTATAGAAGTCACATGGCAAACTTGTAACTTTATTTCTATTTTAATGTACGTCATTTACAGCCATTTACAACACACCCAGATAACGCCACAGTTATATCTAAGCATAGCCATAAAATGATGTTTATATATTCTTTCAATTTTTGAGAGGCCTGAACAAAAAGATAAGTCGCGATAGTATATACCTCGATATGTTTTGAGCTCGTGGGAAAGACAGTATACTAAGGCGGTTTCTCAGGTTTTCAAAAAGTTGTCAGGTGAGTAAAGTATCGTAGATAACGTCAATCCTAATCCCTATAACATTCATTTATGCTTGCATCAAAACCAAGGGACGCTCTCACACGCAGAGTGAGTCTAAAATATGGAGCGCCTCAATTATCTCGGAATTTGCACGATTTTTATGAATTTTGGGGTATGGGGGTTTTGCAATACGACCAATCTTACGATTATAAAGGTAAAAGGTAAAGGTAATTTATTTGACTGTTTTATACACAAAGACTATTTACAGCAAGTCAAAAGAAATACAACAAAACTAAATATAGATAATGTTACAAACTTGAGTAGAAGACTGAACTTGAAATTCACAAACAATAACAAAGAAAGTACACCACATCTTAACCAAAACGGCTGAGGTATTCTTCGCAACTATAGAAGCTGTTTATTGAAAATAACTGTTTCAACGACATTTTAAATGTTGTGGCCTCCATATTCTTGAAACTGTCCGGCAGTACATTGAAGAGCTTTAGGTTAAGGCTATTTTTCTGTGATTTGTTCAAACGACAACGCGGTAATCTCAGGTGATGACAATTTCTGGTAGGTACCGAAAGTGTGCAAGTCTGACTGTATCGTAAGATCAGCCAAATTTTTACGTATTTCTAAAAGACTCATATACATGTAAACAGATGGCAGTGGCATAATTTGTAATTCAAAAAATGAAGGCTTACAAGACTCTCTGAAGCCTAAGCCCATTATAATTCTGATGGCTTTTTTCTGCATTTTAAACACCCTTGCAGCTTCACTTAAGGCACCCCAGATAGTAATGCCATATTGCATTTTAGAGTGGAAAATAGCATAATAAAGTTTTCAAAACATGTATATCAAGATTTTGTTTGTTTTCTGAGAATTAATAGTGCAGATGAGAGTTTATTGCATAAAATGTCAACATGGCTCGACCAAATTAACCTATTATCAATTGTTATACCAAGTAAAGTGACACTTTTCGTTTCAGAAACGGATGGTTTTGATGAGATTACAAGTTTTTGTGTTTTGTCACGATTCGAGAGAAGTCTGTTATCAGCCAACCATTGCCGTGCCCTCTCCTCCTCCTCATCAGATAATTGTCCGAGTTTGCCTAAAGCGGGACTTCTAACTATAACAGTGGTGTCATTTAAAGTGCATTTCGTAGGGTTGATAAATTCGGGAAAATTGCTAATATAAATGAGGAAGAAGAGCGGGCCTAAGACAGACACCTGAGGCACTCCGTGCCTTTGTTGTGGTAAAACGGAATATACAGCGCCATTTATACTGATCACTTGACAGCGCTTATCGAAGTACGATTTGAAAAATAAAACTGTTTTTTCTGATAACCCTATTGTGATAAGTTTGTCAATTAGAAGATCATGGCTGACGCAATCAAAGGCCTTTCAGATGTCATACAGTGCTAGGAGTAACAATCAGAGATGGTAGTGTGGACCACAAACAAACACAAAGGTAGAAAATCATGGGGCGTGTCCGCAAGAAAGTCAAGGAGTCAAGGATGGAAAAGCAAAGCTAGAAGCCACCGACAAGAGCCAGCTAGCACATTTGTGGCTTTGGCCGACAGATCAGACAGGTTACACCCGAAACCAGATGTTATGTTGTGTGACCTCATCTAGATGTGGGCACATGACATCCATTTGGGCCTGATGAAGCCAATTAGCAGAAACACGTGTCGCTCGGGTTACCATTCCTTCAATTTTTCTGCTCCTCACCTCTTCCTTTTTTGCGGACACGCCCCATGATTTTCTACCTTTGTGTTTGTTTGTGGTCCGCTCTACCATCTCTCATTGTCGCTTTCCTTAGGGGCTATAGAAGTCCCTCGGCAAGTAGCTATAGCTGGCCTCCGTGGCGACGTTGACGGTTGTCTCGGAAGGCGAGATCTGTCGGCCGAAGCCACAAATGTGCTAGCTGGCTCTTGTCGGTGGCTTCTGGCAAAGATTACAGAATAAAATATTTATTCTGTAATCTTTGCTTCTGGCTTTGCTTTTCCATCCTTGACTCCTCAGGTTACACCCGAAACCAGATGTTATGTTGTGTGACCTCATCTAGATGTGGGCACATGACATCCATTTGGGCCTGATGAAGCCAATTAGCAGAAACACGTGTCGCTCGGGTTACCATTCCTTCAATTTTTCTGCTCCTCACCTCTTCCTTTTTTGCGAACACGCCCCATGATTTTCTACCTTTGTGCTAGGAGTATGTGATTGCCTTTCTCAGGGCTCTCTACTATGTCAGCTATGACCACACGAACAACGTCCACGGTTGACTTATCAGGACAATATTGTCAGATCTACCGTTTTTCCGGATATATAATGAAATTTGTTATTTCAAATAGATCACCCGGTATATTTCTTCATTTTTGAAATCCTTGAAAAATACTGATTTTTTGGATCATATCTCATATCTAAACGTCATAATTTCGGTGGTACAACGAAATTTATATTGCATCCGCCTAAGTTAAAGTAACTAAATAAGATGGCTATGATTATTGTTGAAAATTCAGACATGTTGCAAAATGTACTGCGAAGTTTCAAGAATCACATGGCTTGTTGTATTGAAGTAAACGGGCAACATTTTGAGTCTCTGCTGTAACCGCCTTCATGTTTTTTGGAAGTTAGTGTCTTCTTATTTTAACTTGGGCGGATGCCATTTAAATTTACTTGTAACTCCGAAATTATGACGTTTAGGTATAGGAAAAAAATTAACAGTATTTTTCAAGGATTTAAACAATGTAAAAATATACTGAATCTGAAATTAGATTTTCTATAAATTCTGCATCATCCCTGACACTGTATTGCTGCAAGTTTATTATTAGATCCTCCACAATCACATCCAGAAATGGTTCTTTTTCAGTAAAATAGCGCTCGTATGCAATTGCATGTTCACATATTTTTTCCACGCTTTTTGCAAAAAAGTGGAAAAACTCATCACAATATTTTTAAGTGTTTAAAATTGAATTCCACGTTTTTTTCTGCCTCATTCTGCTTTAGGGATGCCCATACTAATTCAATTGGATTTAAGTCGGGGCGATACGCTGGAAGTTGTAAAACAGAATGACCTGATTCAGTCATAATAGTCATAATTCAGATGTCTTCTGAAAATGGAATATTGCGCTGTCTTAACCACTCCTTCATATTATTTTTACTGGTTGCCATAGTACGACATTTGTTCACTTCAACGTGATGATGCGCGTTATCTATAACCAATACGCTGTTTGCTGGTATATTTGGAATAAGTTTTTCTTGAAGCCATTTTTTTAAATTGTTATAATTCACTTCGCTGTGATAATCCCCTGACTTAGTTCCAGACTTAAATTTTAAACATACATTTTCTGTAAAACCCATATCACCTATCCACCATACATGATTTTGATCCATTTGAAATAATAATAATAATAATCACTTTATTTTTCAGATAAAACATAAACATCTTAATGCTTACTTGGCATGCCTGCCATACTATTAATAATTAGGGGAAACCTCAAGGGCAGAGTTCACAAAAAGTGGTCTTCCACTCAACCCTTGGTGTAAATCAATACAAGTAAGCTTAAACTATGCCCAATGCATCTATAACTAAAATTATCAAATACTATAGTTTATTTAAAAACTAAAACCTTAACGATAATAACAAAGTTTATTATATTTCCAGAAAAACGATAGATCTGACAATATTGTAAGTACCATCGCAAGATTAGCCATATTGCAAAACCCCCCTATGCCAAAATTCATGAAAATCCTGCAAACCGTTTCCGAAATATTCAAGGCATTCCATACTTTAGACTCGCTCTGTACATTGCACTTATGGTACTGGTTATAAAATATATTATCACTGTGAGGCAGGGCAGAAAATTTCCACCATTATAGTTTTTCCTCTACTAGCCGTCTGACAAAAGTGGCGTTAAGGTTTTTAATATCCGTCTACCACATGGTCTAGAAGATCAGTTGTTACAGTACAAAGAAAGCAGTCATCCATGTCTACATCCAAACATCAATATTCCTTACGCTACAGGTTCACCCATTCCCTGCCCTGGCGTCTTATTATTGTCCTTTGGACACTCCAACGCAGGTCCTGCGCCACCATACCACGTGCTATTTTTAGACCAGTAGTAGTAACTGTGAGGCGGCCGCGCCTGGCAAGTAGGCCCTAAAAGTCCCTTTTTGCCATCCCCGAATATAACCCTTCAGCCACCACTACCTGCCTTCCCCTCCCTGCCAAACCTTCCCGACCCTTTAACACAGGCCAGTACATCGGTCCAGCTTGGGGAGTGTAATTCCTTTGGCTGGAGTCTATCAGATCCAAAGATCTCATATGTCAGCCCACCTAGCAACTCACATTCCGCAATAAAATGGTAGGCCGTTTCATCGGTCTCTTCACAACCCATACATAGGGAATCGTCTTCAATTCCTAATAGTGGTAGATGCCGCCTGAGCCTACAATGCCCCGTCAGAACACCCACCAGGTTTCTGATGGCCCATCGGCCTTGGTTCCGTAGCCCGACCATAAAATCCTTGGCTTGTTTGCATCCTTCACTGGGCTGACATTACCCGCTGCATTAAGTAGCTATAGCGGGCTAGGAGCAACAAACGGTCTCCCGGTACCGAGTCTGGCCAACCTATTGGCTTCCTCATTACCGAGAACGCCCGTATGACTCGATACCCACATCAAGGTAACTTCCTTCAATCTTGCCAGCTCTTCCAGTCTCTCCGCGCACTCCTGAACCAGGGGTGCCCTAGTTCTGGGGCCGCAGATGGCTTTCAGAGCCGCCTGACTATAAGAGCAGCTGTAAACCTTCTGCTCTGATAGTAAGACGGCTCTTTAGACCAACAAGTGAACAGAAGTTTGAGTTTAAATAGCTAATGGTGTGAACATTTCTTCAACAAAAATGTACAAGTGATAAAAAAATAAGAATTTTTTAATTTTTAGTTCCCACACCGATAGGTGAGGGGAATAGTATTGTGATCGCGAACATTTTCGATTTTGAGATAATACGCTTTTTGGGCGTCTTATGATGTCTACATAACGAAAATCCACGTCACTCATTTCCGTCGGTCTGTCTGTCTGTTTGTCGGTCTGTTGGCATTTTTCTAGCCTCGTAATCTCAGTAACCGCTGCATTAATTGTGATGAAATTTGGGCAGCGTTATGCTGTGGGGTCGTAGTAGGTAATGTTCCCATAATTTTGAAAATCGTTATACGGGGCGCAGTAATTAGCAAAAAACAAAAAATTTCAAATATGCCTCAAACTTCGTTTTTAGGCGTTTTAGGGGTTCCTGATCATTTTCTACTTTTTCTAGGGTGGGGGTGATTGGGGGGTGGGGGGTTGTAAAACTGAAAAATTTGTTGTATTCGTAAAGGGCTGTCCATTTATATGTGAATGAATAACATCGCGGCACACTTTTTTAGGTCCATCCGAACGTTGCATGCTTATTATAGAAACCACGGGACTTAGAATTTGTGATGTATACATAAGAGTATTGTTTTAGATCGTTCTACATCGCGTAACGCGAAAAGTGTTCAATTGATTTTAATGAAATTTTGACACAGTATTACTACCGTGGCGAGGATAGAAAACGCGTATGTTCTGGAAAAATCGGGTCAGTGGCAGCGCGGTAATAATATAAGAACAAAAATATAAAAACAGCTCAAATTCTGTTTTTAGGCATTTTAGGGATTTCTGATCATTTTCTACGTTTTTTTGAGTGAGGGTGAATTTGGGATAGTTGGAGGGTGGCGGGTTGTAAAACTGAAAAATTTGTTGCACTCATAATGGGTTGTCCATTGATCTTTGAATGAAAAACCTGGCGGCATAATACACTTTTTACGTACATCCAAACATTGCCTTGTGTATTATAAAAACCAAGGGACTTAGAATTTGTGATGTATACATACGGGTATTGTTTTAAATCGTTTTATATTGCGTAACGCGAAATTATTGAATTGATTTTAATGAAATTTTGACACAGTATTACTACCGCAGCGAGGATGGAAGATGCGTGTGTTTTGGACAAATAGTGTCAGTGGCGGCGCAGCAATAATAAAAAACCTAAAAATATAAAAACAGCTCAAACTTTGTTTTTAGGCGTTTTACGGGTTCCTGATCATTTTCAATTTTTTTTTGGGTGGGGTTGGGGGGTGGGAGGTTGTAAAACTGAAAAATGTGTTGTATTCATAGTAGTCTGTCCATTGACCTGTAGATGAAATACCTAGCGGCATATTACACTTTTTTAGGTGCATCCGAACACTGGCTTGCCTATTACAGAACCCAATTTTGTGATCTGTACATACGAGTTTTGCTTTATTTCGTTCCATGTATATTGCGTAAAGCGAAAATTTTTGAATTGATTTTAATAAAACTTTGACACAGAATTTATTACCGCAGCGAGAATGGAAAACGACTGTGTTTTTGAAAAACCGTGTCAGTGGCGGCGCAGCAATAATAAAAAACAAAAAATATAAAATCAGCTCAAACTTCGTTTTTAGACGGGTTGGAGGCTTTTGATCGTTTCGCGTCGTCCAGTTGAAGCACGCAGAAAAAAACTGTGGCGTCCTTGTTCCTAAGGAGGGAAACGCAAGAAACTATTTACGAGGATTTTTGTGTTGGATGTTGTTTTTGCGAGTGGGTGGGCGATAATTTAGTTGCAAAGTTATTTCAGACTATTGCTTAATGCAATGGGAAATAATAGAATGGTATCATCATTATGTGTGGGAAGTACTGAGTCAATCAACTTGACTCCATTTTTTGATATCAAATACTTAACTACCCAGAACATTGTTATTTCTTTTTAATGTCGGCATTTGACTAACTTTTATGTAATTATGGGAAACATAAATATAAGAATCACTTGAAAAGACATCTGATCAGAATAATATTGTAATCAGGCAGTGGTCTGTAAATGAAACCATTTAAATTTTTCAGTTTCTTTGCTTTTTCCCTCTCTGAAGTAGACCTAAACTACGGCCATGCAATTGTTATCATAAAGTGCATTATTATCGCAAAAATGTCTAATGAATTAGTAGACATATTTGCAAATTAGCTAGCGACAAGAATTAGTATACTTTTCAGTACCACAATAATAATTGTGTCACAAAATTTGATCGAGGTAAAGGTATTTTTTTTATTTACAAAATAAGCCGTGTCACCCACGCCGTGTTATTAGTGGTGGGATGAATACATTTTTTTTTAATTTGATAATATAGACCTATATGTCTTAGAAAACCAATAACACTTTTATAGTCGTGGTTAATGCTTCTCGTAAATTCTATGGTATCTGGAATGTAACAAATAAATTATCTATCAATTTTTAACTATTCAAGTTGAACTCTAAACTAAAATTTGTATTTTATGTAATCTCTAAACGTCTAAGCCAATGCAACCAGATTGTGTGGCAAATTATGGGATCCTAATTTGACATAGCATCTCATTTTTCATAGCATATTGCAAAAAGTGTTCGCATTGCGAACATTTATTGTTTGGTAGAATGTATGAGACCCCGTAGTAAACAATAGCCGAATTTTACCTAAACAAACTAATTAAAAATAGCCAGGGGCTTTCATTTCAAGCACCTAAAAATCATGTGTAAGCTGTTTTTATATTCTCCGTTTCTTATTAGTTCTTCCTTTGACAAGATTTTCAGGAACTACACATTATTCCATCTTCTCAGAACTAGTATTAATTATAAGATATGTAACCAGAATGTCATCACAATCAACTTGATAGGTTTTAGGTTTAGGATTATAAACTATACTCGAATATCTATCAAAAAAGCACACAGTTAAGTCTTCGAAAGAAATGGTCATATAGGCGTCACACGTATAGCACATCGCTAGAGTCACTCTTATATTAGGGGTAGTGGAAATTCTTCAAAAATCCTATATTCGTTAAGAAACCCCTTTTCTGAACGCTTTCTTAGTATAATGCCACAGCGGCAATTATTTTACGACATGATGCACCAGTAAATCATCCTTCAAGTGGATTTTTTCAATGGGCATTCAACAGCTAACTAGTGCCTTAGCTACGCTTTATGAAGTAACATTATTATTAAACTAAATATTCAGTAAGGGGATTGGAATATTGCAAAAATAATTAATGATTAATACTACCATAAAACATTCTCTGTGAAACTGGGATTGTATATGTATGAGTATTTTATATGTTTATAAAATATGTGCGAATAACATTCGGATCTGACTAGGCCTATTATAATAAAATATATATTTATAATTGACAGAAAACACCATGAAAACTTTTGTCATTTAATTTTAACCAAAACACCAGTAACTCATAAAAGTTATGTATATTTATATTAACGCATGAAAACAAACTCATTATATACACATTTCTATAATACGCAGTGTGACAAAGACTGTAAACAGTTAATAAAAACTACACAACCTGTGTCTGCGTTTTTATGAATAGGGATTATTTTTTATATTTTCAATGCACTTGGTACTATACCTTCCTGTAATGAGCAATTTATTAGATATGTTAGTGTCCCAACAATCCATAAGGAGCACTTCGGCGGGAGGTGCTAGACGCCATATCCGAAAGTCAGCTTTGATCACGAAAATCACTCTACAAAAATTATCACTACATCTCCTTCGAGTTCTCACAAGATCGAATTCCTCGGTACTGACCACTTCATAGGTCGTACGAGTATATCTAGATGATTAATGGTTCATTTACGTAACAAACATATATCAATTATCGTTTTTTTCTGAAAACACTAACAAAGATGTCATTTGTAAACTGTTCGGAAGACCACGTATTATTATTGATGGTGATATTTGCAGTATATTCAAAGACATTCTCAAATGATTGGATTTCATAATATTTGCATATGTGAACAGCGTTGATTACATAACCAAATAATAAACCTGTTGATGACTGTATTATTGTTTGTTCCTTAGCAAAGATAAAAATGTTGGAGCCATTATATTGCACATTTTTAATAACTTCAGTGGTTTGTTACGACACCGAATGGTACAATGAGTTATTATAGTTTCGTCTCATACAGCATTTCAGTACCATCACAAAGGTTCTATTGGCTAATGATTCAAATGAAGAACAGTAGTCAAGTTGTCCTTCTAGAGGTCTGACTGATCGAAGAAGTTAAAAATAAAGTTTGCTTTTGCACATAGAGTAAGACAGGACGTACAAAATAATAATAAATTAATACAAAAAAACTTTTTTAAAAAAGCTTTAATTTAAAGGTTCTAAAGAAAAGAAAACAAAATGTTCCTTTAGAGTGTTAACTATCAACTTATAGCCACATTATACATAATTAATATGATCATAAAAGCTTGTCCCAAAGTTTGCGTAAGTACCTATAGGAATTCAATTAAACTGAAATTTTAACACACTTAAATTTAGCAGACCAAGTTAGTCAACTGAATAGGTACTAGTTAATTTACACAAGTATATCGCGCGACAAGCTTTTATGATCATATAAATTGTGTTTTTAAAAAAGTGTTTTTGTTTTAATTTGTTTTTTACTTTTTAGTTATCAACTTGCAATTATATCAAACAAAATTTTTATTTATTCTCGGCAAGCCCTTTTATTTGATACCCATATTGCAGAAGTGCATTAAAAAGAACTACTTCGCCATCTTGGATGGTCCACCATAGTAGATTTAGAATGACGTCATATTATTTTTCGAGTCACTCTCAACAAGCCCTTTCACTGTGCAAAGACTCTCTTCTGTCAGGTCGTAAACAAGGTTCATGCAGTGATAAAACAACTCACCGACTTTGAATAGTATATTTTCCCCAAACCCTTACAACAAAACACATCATCGTATTATATCTAAAAATACATATTATTTGCCATCTTTCGAATGACAGTTTCTAACTTAGAATTTGAGCTATCCTGATATCCACTCATTTTCGTAGATTTCCTTCTATTAGACATTATGAAAACCTTAAACTAGACCAAAAATGTAGACCTACTCTAAACATAACCTTAAAACTGTATTATAAGAGTCCACTAACAACACAAGTTTATGCCTATTACTTTTCCAAAGTCAGTCCAGCACTCCAAATGTTCGTTTACAACTTATTATTGGAAAATCCTTACCGCGGATCTTCTTTACCACTTACGTCGCTGTCACAGTCATACACACCGGCTGTCCGGTCTACCCTTCGTGGTTGCTCGGTGCACCAGCGGTTCGTTAGCTACCCCCTAACCTCATGTCGATGTCGTCACCGTCGTCGATACAACTTGGTGATGACCACTGCGTAGGCTGTATAAAGGAACTCGTACAATTCAATCCAGAATCTCCTGTGACTGCTGCCAGATTCTTGCTCATACCGCAAGCCTTTAGTTGAGCGCCAAAAGCAAAAACTCTCTTCTCTCAGGTCGTCAGGGTCATGCCGTCATAAAACAACTTGCCGGATACCCATATTGTAGAAATGCATTAAATAACTATTCCACTATTGGATTTATAACGACGTCATATAACTTATCGTGCATTGTCATCCAAACTAAACGTGTAAACAAAATTTCAGCTCAATCCGTTGAAGACAACTGCTTCAAAATTGAGTTGCAAGATTCCACCCGAACAAGCGTACATACATTGCAAGTTATATAAAAGCTTTTAAAATATTAAACTGATCACATGCATCACATTGCGCCGATTAAATCAAAATTTTCAAAACAGAATGCTAAGGTATACGGAAGATACTAGTTATAAAAAATGTGCATGACTTAGGCTCACTTTCACAATAGTTGGTTTACTAAAGGTAAAAAAAGAATAAAAATAAAAAAAGGTTAAAAAATACTAGCGGTTAGCCAAAATAATCAGAGATTTACGTCAAAAGAAATAAACTACAAAAAAAGACACAGTCATCGACTCTATGTAAAAAAACTCGTTTCTATTAAGTCAGATAATCGACGGATTAAAAACTTCAATCTTCATGATGACCACAATTTTGCAAATTGCGACTTCCTACTATTCGATCACCACCTGTATATCTATTTCAGTGAATTTTCGGACATACCAGTTCCATCTGAACACATTTGACCAGCAAGAGAATTCTAACAATTTCATATCGCTGTTAGCCCTGACACACTAACCGTTCTCCATTGTGTATCCATTTTTTTCGAGTTAAATTTTATGGATGCCATTATAATAATAATCTATATTGCATTTACTATTTTCCCACACCAATGCACCGTAACGATGCCGACTGGGATTGTAGAAAAAAACTTAATTGAAATCGGATATCGTATTTTTCTGCACAATTAAATTGATCTACTCCACCAAAAGTCACACGGTAGTTGAACATTATGTTAATGTTGAACCGAAGAGCAACATAATATAGATATCGCTATTTTAGAGGTAAAATAGAAAATGATGGTTGGTTCTAATAACTATACTATGTTGCCAGATCTACTATGTCTAGTAACTGGTCATAAAATTACAATAAAAAAAGTAGGAAAGGATTTACTGTAGTAAATTCAAACGGCGCTCTCACTGTGGAATTTGTTGGTATAAAAATTTAATTTTCTTATCATATTGACAAAACCAGATTTTTCCCGGACTAGTAATCAACAAATTTAACATTTAATCTTAAAAAAAAGAAAAAAGAGTTGGTGACCGCGGTGAGATTCGAACCCACGCCCTTTCGGACTAGTGCCTAGTGTCTTAATCGCTCGGCCACGCTGCCTGTGCTTCGCGAATATCAATACACCGTACATAATACGTCGTCAGTTACCTGTCGCGGTTTAATACCATTTTTTAAACCGGAAGCCATATTGACAAAATCGGATTTTCCCCGGACTAGTTTTTTCATGCTGATTCCGGATCTGTATTTAGTTTTCCTCTAGCACCTGTAGTTTTGGCTATCTTTTGTATATGGACAGACGGACGGACGGACAGACTGACAGAGGCTCTGCATAAGCTCTTTTCAGTGACTTCAGTGAGTCAGTGAGAGCTAAACAGAGCTTGGGGTTCTCAAATCGGGACAGCTGCAAAAAGTATAAAAAGAAATATGTTTATCTATATCAACGTTTAATTTAAGCATCCAATATTTTTTTAACTTTGAAAACTAAATTAAACCACATTTTTGTATGTTGAACTTACGACTACAGGATTTTTCGAAGTACACAATATCAGGTAAGAAACTTAATTCAGAATAGTGATAATGACACTTTAATAACTATATCAGAACAACAGGGTATTTATTTTGAAGAATACGTAAAAATATGTTTATCATAGGAGTTATTTAAAAATCTATTTCATTATTCAAAAAGGAATTTTTGAGATTTTTTTTGTCTGGTACGCTTTAGGAGTCACATTATCTTTACGTCTTTAAAATATAATATACCGCCTTAGTGATCAATTCAAATCAAATCATAATATATCTAATTTATAAGCTTTGGATATAATTTATTGTAATATGGGAAGAGTATGCGGTTTAAATAGTTTGTACCATTTTCATAACGTTGTTACACGGTTTTTGAATATTCTATTAATATAAGACTGGAAAGAAACCTTCAGTTATTTTTTTAAGCTGTTTTAAAACAAAAGATGTCTGTTTATTTTAAAATTATAAGCTAAGAACGCCGTTTAAAATAATAGGAACTAGTTTTAAAAACGGGAAGATTCAAAATGTACAAAAAGAAATAGGTTTCCATAAATCTACATTTATTTCAAACGGTTGGTACAAGAAATGAGGAAAACAAACAAAAAGTATAGTTAGACTTTTTCAAAAGATAAATAAATCACAGTAATATTACTACATCTAATTTCTAAAGCTTATCCTACGAATGTCTATTTTTCCTATTACTCTTCCGCATATACTTGAAGGTTAGCTTTACTCACGTTTCAGCTATCTCTGTGACTATGACTCAGTATGGTTGGATGCGCTTCAAGGAAAAAAATATTCAATGTTCTCCAAACCCAAAAGTAGGCCATACGTTTTTCCAGGATTCCCTATAGTTTTCGCTGGATTTCGCATAAGATGCGGTACTGTTTCATCTTGGAATTGCAGTTGTGTTGTTTGAAACAATGCATACTATTTATTGGTTTTGAAGATTTCAGAATCAGCATTAGCTAGGATTTAATTAATAAAGTTAGGAAGAAAGGTCGTCAGTATAACCTATTGAACCAAGGAGCCGTTCCGTTTCATTTTGTCAACAGTGTTATTATAATATCATTCTATTATTAATAGAAAAAAGTTTATTAACAAATGCTCCAAAACGTTCAATGAAATATTTAACAATCTTAATTTCCTAAATGAATGAGAAAAGTACAATCGGTATTATTTGAAATATTAATACTTTGGTTTTTTTATGTTAGTGGAAATAACGCTATCAAATTAATATTGCTAACATTCTCAGAAGTCAATGAGGTTTCACCCGAGAATGACAAGTTTCACTGACCACATAAGGTCACATCACGAATGTATTTTACATCATTAGTACCTACTTATTTCCATATTTTGTAATGCTATTTATGATTTTAAAGTGTATCAATAAACTTGCTCCATAACGCTGTACTTTGAAGAGCCTACCTATTATCTACTTGTGTATACTTTAATGAATACTATAAGAAGCTGACAAAAAAACTGCTTCCTGGCACAGCTGTCAAACCACGTCTTTTATCCAAAATTATTTTTTTGTGAAATTTTTTACTTTAATAAAGGCTAACTGCAATTTGACGTGGTGAGGGTGATATTTATGCTTCTGTTTCGGCTCATCTACAGATCTAAAAGATTATGTGAATAGGACTTTCGAGCTCTTTATTTAATCGCATCCTCTCTTCTGTTATCATTGCTATTGTTATTACTGTTTGGAATTTGAAGTAAAAAATATTCTGTCCTTCAATCAATTCAATTCATTCAATCCTTTCATGTCTTTGATTCGTAGTTTCCCGTCAACGTCGAACGTTTTCTGGAGATTGATGAACACTACAAAAATTTCTGAATTTATATCTAAACTTCTTTCTAGTCTTCGTCTTAGTCTACTTGACGTCACCTTTTGTTTCAGACTGTTTGCCTTCTAGATAGCTCACCATGCCGTATCACCACAACTTCGAAGAGTCAGAAGACAGGTCGACAGAATCTCCCAGAAACAAGTGCCTGGCGTGTTTGAAGGCAAACACGTTGACCATAGCTACAGGCACTGGAGTAGTGATCGGTGCCATAGTTGGAGTTGTGCTAAGAAATACCAGGGATAGTTGGTCAGAGAGAGAAATCATGTATATAGGTGAAATATCAATATACGAATGAAAACACTTTATGTCGAAATTCGCAATTTTCAATATTTATTAATTAAAATATCAATGAACTGATACGAGGGTCGTTCAAAAAGTCTCTAGAAGAAGAATGAAAATATGATATCTATATAATAATATCTCTTTTCGACCCAACATTTTGACATCTCCTTAAGCGTTATTCTACTCTAAACTATGTACTTGATTCTGCTTTTTTCTTCTTAGGTTATATAGGAAATATTTTCCTCCGCATGCTCAAATGTTTGATCATCCCTCTGATCATCGCATCCTTGGTCTCAGCCATAGCAAGCCTTGATCTCTCGTTATCGGGCAAGATAGCTGCCCGAGCCATAGCCTACTATCTAACTACAACTTTCGCTGCAGTGGTGTTAGGAATGGTGCTGGTAGTGGCCATCAAACCCGGCGTAGGGCACGCGCAGAAAAACCAAACGCTTGAGGTGGATTCGAGAAACATTACTACGGTCGATACTTTATTGGATCTCATTAAGTAAGTGATATACAATAGAATATAATATAGAAATTGAGAGCTAGCTACAGCAGGTGGCATAGAAGCGCGCTCTTCTGGTCAGGCCAAGCGAACGCGCCGTGGAGTTCCACCAAGAAGTCTGCTGCTGCTTTGCAGTGACTTTCTTTGGTTTGTCGTTAGCTTCGGGTACCAGATGGCGCACAGGCAGACCTTTTTTGCCGCCTAATCTCACATGCTTTACATGTCTGGTAGACATGAAAATTCTGATGCTCTCTATCTGTCAGTCGACCTATGGTGCACTGATGATCGCTAATAAGCGTGAAACAGCTGTCTGCGTACTGGTGGATTCACGGAGATATAGAGCAACCCTCGTAATTTTGTATTTGTTTTTTGTCATTTTTTGATCTGCATAATATCCTTTTCCAACTGACGTAATAATTAGTCACAACTACTCCACCAAACACCCTATACAGCGCGCGGTGCTCCCTAGCGGCCATACCGTTCAAATTAGACGAAAATGTTTAGAATAAAAAACGTTTACTTTCAAATGCTCTACACTTAGAAAATACTTTCAAAGATGGCCGACTTCCAGATATACCGGAAGTAGGCATCAGCTTCCTTATTTTAAATGGAACGCCCTGTATATTATTACATTTTTGAATTCAGCATCGATTTTTAGGTCCAGTTTGTTAACCCTTGTTTATGCCTACGAAGCCTATTTTCGGAGTTATTCAGCAATTTTTACAAAATTTGACGTTTGTAGTACTTTACAAGAAACGTTAATATCTCGGAAACTAAACGCGATAGAAAGATGCAGTTTTCTGTTTTGAAACAAGCAAGGAACGTGTTTGTGTTTCAGTAAGATCGTTGTTTCAAAAGAACATTAATCAATAGACTAGCAATTTTCAAATTTGAAAAGTTAGAAACGTTAAAAACTTTTTTTTTCAAATGGGATGGTATGATAAGTTTCACATCAGTGGATGCGAAATTAAAATCTCTTTCACTTTTGTCTAGGCACATGTGGTTGGTTCTATCTTTAATAGTTTTCAAGATATTTATGGTTTTGTATTTATTGCGTAGGAATTGGAAAAATCGTAGTTGGCGTGGCTTGCAGACGAAACAATTGGCAGGAAACCTTTCATCCAAAGTGTTTCGACCTCTAATACTAAAATGCGGTTTCGTTTCATCTAACTGTACCCACATTATTCTTAAAAACTTCAGTGGTTAATTTTTCAACAGGTTTTCCAAATTTTCATTTGGAAAATTTTGGAAAACATTAGTTTATTATGCGGTTTCCAATAATACCACCCCAAATGCTGGTATAGTCGCTAGGGAACACCGCGCGCTTATTGGACCACCCTGTACATAATAAATGTCAAATAAATGATTTTAGATTATCAGACAGGTAGCCATAGTATATAAAAACGTATCTTAGTGAAAGTCTGCATTTTAACCTTTTAATGGTTTTTTTTTTGAAGTATCAGAAAATGCTGGTTGGAAAAAGAATTCCCATATTACAAGCATTAATTGCCAACAGGTTTTTCAAATTTTCATTTAGAAAATTTTAGAAAACATTAGTTTAATATGCGGTTTCCAACAATACCACCCCAAATGCTTAGACTCCATGTTGGTTGTCAACAAACCTCTCAAAATTTGGATTTACGTCGGTATAAAAATGTAAATTATGCCAGTTTACATGATAATGCTGTAGCTAGATTTCCTAAAAAACAAAATGAAAGAATTTCATAAGAAATGTAGATTCATTCGTAAACAACACACTGTTGAAAAGGAGTGTATCTTCTTGGACTCGAGCACGACTCCAGTTACAGAAATTCATTCAGTTTTCAAAGTCTTGTCTTTCAATTGCTTGATTTAGCTGCACGTGATAAGGATGCTATATGTACTCCATTAAGATCATGTTCACAGATGTTTGACCAATGCCCAAACAGCGACTAATTTCTGCTGTAGCACTGCTATGCGGATCTTCAACTACAATTGCGAGGATGTCAAACTTACTATATTCATGTATTACTACTACATGTTTCCTTCTCTCATATTTTACGCTCACGTAAATTCTAGTTTTGAGAAGTTTGCTGACAACCAGCATGGAGTCTAAACATTTGGGGTGGTATTATTGGAAACCGCATAATAAACTAATGTTTTCCAAAATTTTCTAAATGAAAATTTAGAAAACCTGTTGAAACATTCACCACTGGAGTTTTTAAGAATAATGATTACAGTTAGGTGGAGCGAAAGCACATTTTAGTATTAGAGGTCGAAACACTTTGGATGAAAGGTTTCCTGCCAATTGTTTCGTCTGCGAGCCACACCACCTACGATTTTTCCAATACCTACGCAATAATTACAAAACCGTAAATATCTTAAAAACCATCAAAGACAGAACCACATGTGTCTAGATAAAAGTGAAAGAGAATTTAATTTCGCATCCACCGATGTGAAACTTATCATACCATCCCATTTGAAAAAAAAGTTTTTAACGTTTTTAACTTTTCAAATTTGAAAATTGCTAGTCTATTGATTTAATGTTCTTTTGAAACAACGATCTTACCGAAACATAAGCACGTTCCTTGCATGTTTCAAAACCAAAAACGCCATCTGGCTATCGCGTTTAGTTTCCAAGATATTAACGTTTCTTGTAAAGTACTACAAAATTGCTGAATAACTCCGAAAATAGGCTTCGTAGACATAAACAATGGTTAACAAACTGGACCCAAAAATCGATGCTGAATTCAAAAACGTAATAATATACAGGGTGTTCCATTTAAAATAATAAGGAAGCTGATACCTACATCCAGTATATCCGAAGGTCCACCATCTTTGAAATTATTTTCTAAATGTAGAGCATTTGAAAAAAAAAACGTTTTTTATTAAAAACATTTTCGTCTAATTTAAACGGTATGGTCATTAGAGAGCACCGCGCGCTTATTGGACCACCCTGTATAGAAAACAGTTTCAATCCACATTCGAAAAACGGAAATATTTATATTGGCACCACAATATCAATCCACTTTTGAGTCCGATTGGATTTGTGTTGAGTAAATAAAAATATTATAAATGGAATACGGATTTCTTTTATGCAGGAAAAGCTATAGGGTACTATTTGGAAACAAAGTTCGGGGTGAGTTTTAAGGGTTGAAGCACAAAAAAACATGTTCTGAAAGCTAGGTATGATAGACGCTTTGGTAGCTTCTACAATAAAACCCAGTTCTCGTTTGATTTTTTTTTTTTTGTTACGTTCTCGTACGACGTGTCAAGGAAATTCAGGGATTCTGTGCAGGGATGTACGGACCATTTCGTGTAAGAACATAACAGTGACGTCACGCAATTGATGACGTACTGTAGTAGACAATATGGCGGATGACACTGCTAACAGTCAGAGGTGTAATACATTGATTTGCCAAATCGAATTTGAATAATAGTACGTATAATGCAAATAATATGTGCGTTACGTCACAAAATGTTTTCGTAAACATTGGACTCAGGTTACTCGCAAAACCATACAAAATCAAAAACAAACTGCACAAGATAACTCGCTGACAAACAACTACCAAACGTCAAATCAATCTAAACCACACTACTCATGAAAACAGTGTTGCCATTTAGGGCGACAAGTCGCCAAATTGGCGACTTTTCATCTCTATGGGGATATGGCGGCGAATTACGATAAACAGCCTATTTTTGGCGACTTTTTACTCAGGTGAAAAGTCTTGATATTCATATTCATAGATCGTAGAAGCATATGAATATATTGATTTTCCATTTCCATACTCTTTTATTGTTTATTAAAATAAAATACATAGGAAGAATTAACTTGACAACACTAATAAGTATTGTTTCAAAAGAGTCATGGATGGTATAGACTTTATTAAACCAAAAAATATTTTGAATTACAAATTCAACGGAAATTCAAAAAAAAATGTAAAGCAGGCTTTGCAAAAATTTAAACATATTGCAGACGAAAATTTAGCTTTCGCGGAAATGACAAAAATTCAGCATTATTACTCTTCTTCTGAAAAAAAGTTATTGGAACAAACACCGCACCGGTGGTCGCTTTTTGGACAGAATTGGAACAAATAATGGTGTATTTATATTCAAAAACGTAGGTATCGAAAATTGTTATGGCCATCTTGATTATACCTCATGAAAACGCTGATGTAGAAAGAGTATTTTTAAATGCGTTAGATATCAAAAAAAAAGAAATAAAATGAGTATCAAATTATTTGAAAAGAAATAGAGATTGTTGTTTAACTTACGAAATCGGCGAGAAATATTTTTCAAAAATGAATTGTATTTATAAAGATAGATCAAAAAGCGAAGAAGATTAAAACACTTTTTTGTAAGTTTAAGACTTCTACAAAGCATTTTTTTTTTGTATACCTACAATAAAGTTGTTTTCATTTTTTCGACAAAACTTTTTTTTGAAATTAACACTTTCATGACCCCAATATATAAAAAAAACTGTGGCGACAAAGTGGCGACTTTTTACTTTGTTACTCTGGCTCTGGCTTTGAAGATTTGTATGACAGTATATTATGTCGCTAGCAAGTTTATAGTTTAGATAGACCTTATGTATTGCGAACTACTGAATGTATTTACACATGTTTTAACAATATCAGTTATGAAATTTCAATTTTTCATGTACTATGATCTCCATGAAGCAGCATACAGCAGTGTAAAATGCAAAGCAATGCAATGTTAATATTACCATGTAGGTTGCAAAATACTAGTTAGGTTTAAGAAAATCAGTTGGACTACTTAGACTGTGTAATGTTTTTTAAATATGTCAATGACAACATTTAATTTGCTTAGGATTTTAACTATTCCTGCTGTAATATCGTTATAAAATTTCATACACGGTTCCTTCAGCAAGCAGTAGAAGATAGCATTCATAACATCTAGGTCAAACGCCCATTTTTAGAATACTAATCCTCAGATAATGTACTTTGTATTTAAATGATCCAAAGACACTTGGTATGCAACACAGCACATTAATGTTTAATGAGTTTTGGTAAGGAATTAAAAATATGCTGTAGATTCGTTGAAACATTATAGCTACATATGGAATTCCAGACTTTAGTATTATATCAATCATATTGGTTTTCCTTTGAATTATTTTAATTAGTTATTTGTTGCTTCTAGGAATATGTTCCCCCCGAACATAATTGAAGCATGCATTTTTCAGGTATGTATCATGTGAAAGTACGTCAGCTGTATACAGGGTGGGTCAGTAATAAGTACACTGAATATTAAACTATGTACAAAAACTTTCTGTATAATTATACTACTTTCCTAAAAAAAAATCCTCGATATTTGAATATAAAATCTTTGAAAACCAGCTATAAGCCCATTTTTACTTTAACAAGAAGTGTAATCATTGGTATAGCACGAATTTTTGGGCCAGAAAAATGGAAGTATAATCATTGGTAATAAGCAAAAAAATGTAGAAAAAACGTTGCATTCATTTGAATTGTAGACTCGCCCTGTATAGAACAGAATATTTCATTCCTTTCCTTCAGAACCAGTGAAAATACAATCGCATGGATTTTCCTAGTATATATTTATTTTATAATTTTTTTCCTGTTCACAGTATCGAACGAAACTAATACCAACTAGTGACAGTCAAACAGGTAAGTCCATTTACGTGGAATCCGCATTCTTCAAATATCTCTGACACCAATTATTTTAATTGCTATAGCTATTCCGCTGAAAAATGTAAAGTATTTCGTTATACTAGTACGTAATCTAACCTAAGATCTTTATCGAACTGACATTTTTGATTTTACAACTAAATTAACAGTAATTATTATGTTTAGTACATAAAAATAAATCTGAAGAGCTACTCTGAGCATCTGAGTTGTATTATGATTATTTTTCTAATAGGAATAAGGACAAATAATTGAAACATATATTATGTATTAGTATTTTTTTGTTGTTTTTCATAATATTTCCATTTTTTTGTTAAATAATTAGCAAATATATTCGTCGGGCTTATAGACAATCATGAATTCGGAGCTTAGTTCCTCAATTTATCTACTTTTTAGCTTTTGTTTCACATCTCTTTCAAAACTAAGGATTACAAGGAAAATGTACAATAAATGCATTGGATTAATACTAATAAGCCAAAAGGTTACAATTTTAAATTACAGGTACAAAAATAAAAATATTGAAACACTGTAACGCAAATAATTTATTGTTAATAAGAAAATATTGCGGTAGCTGCTATTCTATTATCTTTTTTGCTTCACAAATATATTCTTATAATGTGTACTCTATAAGACTTTGACGGCTATGGCTCGATAATCTGGTAGTTCTTGGGTTGTTCAGCCGGCATCGACACGCTCTGCTGCCTCATCGTCGGCACGCGTCACTACGTGACGAAATCCAGAATTCTTGGGACCCCGGAGATTTTTTGGTCCCAAAAATCCCGAGGTTAAGTTATTTTCAATTTATTATTTGTAAACATGGTCACCTAACAGGCCTACATAGACTGCAGATCCAATGACAAAGTAACACAAAACGACAAAAGATTTAAAGAATTTAAACAATAAGTTACAAGCTAAATATCAAAAACCTAAGAGAAAAAACTTGAACAAGTAGTAATATTGATCTAGAAATATTTTACCAGCTACACTCAACTAAAGCTACAAAAGACTTACTAGATATTCTAGCACCAAAATCATGGTAAATTACCCGTATCCATAAAAACTTGTTCGTATTTTCAGTAAATTTCTTTCGAAAACGATTAAGCTGGAGAAAATAATGCCAATATCAGAGCAAAAGATGATATTAGAAGCATTTACCTGATCAAGGGCTTATTATAATAATTGGTAGAATAAATAAGAACATAAAAGGGCAGCCTAGGTTTAGAAAATGGACAGCTGCAGTTCAGCAAAAACTGGCAAGTACAGTACTCAAAATCCACTAAGTTATTGAAGATTTTGTACACGAATAAAACGTCACTAAATTCCCTTTAAAACAGGATCCCGGTAATGTCGATCATTTAAATGATGAAATTTCAGTCTGCTATATAGCTTTTTCAATCCGCCTGTTATTTTAGCTTTGCTCCGGCAGTGGCGTAACTTCAAATCCCCCCTTCGCTTCGCCGCAAAAATTACCCGGGGCCCTCACAGTAGCGTAAAATTTCGCGAGCAAAAACTTTACAACTTTAACCTTAACGCAGAAACTTGATGGGGCCATAGGTGCCGTTACCACTAAAATTTGAATATCCAAAAAAAATACGCTCGACATAATTGAAAAAATGACAATATGTGAAAATGGAGGATTAAGAGGCTTACATTTGCAAACGGTACCACCTACAAGTGTAGAAGCTGAAAGAGCCTTTTCTTCAGCGGTGTCATTTGCGAATCAATTTGGGCCAGCTAAGCAAATTGCAGATGTTTAAAAATTATTTTAATTACACATTTAAATTGAACTTTTCTCTCTATTTTTTTAGTTCCTGTTCCTATCTTTTTCTGTTGTAACCAGAGTTGATTTTCATTTATATTTACTTTTCAAAAGTAAAAATGTTTTTTTAGTAAAAAAATGTAGTCAAGTTGATTGACTCAGTACTTCCCACACATTCCGATGATACCAGTTTTATTATTTTCCCACAGCATGCAACTATAGCCTAGATGCTGCCCCTGCAATCAAATCATCGCTCGCCCGACCGCAAAGAAAGTGTTTTATTCTACTAGGTGCTTCTTTCACAGGGCAATGGACAATATATCATGAATACAACAAATTTTTGAGTTTCACAAACCTCCACCCCCGAACCACCCCAATTTCATCCCCAACCAAAAAAATTTTTAAAATGATCAGGAACCACTAAAACGTATAAAACGAAGTTTGAGGTGTTTTTTATATATTTAGTTTTTTTGTTATTGCCGCGCCGCCACTGAAATGATTTCTAAAAAACATACGCGCTTTCCATACTCGTCGCGGTAATAAATCTGTGTCAAAATGTCATTAAAGTCAATTCAGAAGTTTCCACGTAACACAATACAAAACGATCCAAAGTAATACTCGTATGTATTTTGTATGCATCAGAAAGTTCAAGTCCCTTGGTTTCTGTAATCGGCAAGGCAATGTTCGGGTGGACCTAAAAAAAGTGTATTAAGCCGCTAGGTATTTTTCTCTCAGATCAGTAGACAGTCCATTATGAGTACAACAATTTTTTTAGATTTACAACCCCCCACCCCCGCAACCATTCCAATTTCACCCCCACCCAAAAAAAAAGTAGAAAATGATCAGGAACCCCTAAAACACCTAAAAACGAAGTTTGAGGCATATTTGAAATTTTTCGTTTTTTGCTAATTACTTCGCCGCCTATGCACCGATTTTCAAAATTGTAGCAACATTACCTACTACGACCCTACACCATATCACTACCAAAATTTCATCAAAATCTATGCAGCGGTTACTGAGATTACAAGGCTAGAAAAACGCGCACAGACCGACAGATAGACCGACAGACAGACAGACCGACGGAAATGAGTGACATGGATTTTCGTTATGTAGACATCATAAAACGCCCAAAAACCGTGTTATCTCAAAATCGAAAATTTTCGCGATCACAATACTACCCTCACCTATCGGTGTGGGAAGTAAAAATACTTTTGTTTACTATATTTTTACAATTTTATCATTCTGTCACCAGTGTCACAGCTTAAAAAATATAGGGATTAATCCCGAGGTTTTCCGAAGTCCCTGGATCCCAGGATCTGGATTTTTATCCCTGGGTCTGGAACCGGCACCCCGATCCCAAAAATTGCGGAAGCCAACTGCTCGCGTTCGCGAAATTTCAAGCAGCGCAGCGTGCCGACGCGACGCCAAGGCAGAGCCAGCGACGCGTGAAGACGCCGGCCGAACAGCCCAAGAAACCAATAAGTTGTTGCTTGTGATGTTGGTCAGAAACACCCATTCTTCAAGGCGTAAGTTACCCCTTGAGTATTTAAACTAGTTCGCCTGTTCCAGATATTTTCGATTTCAAAATTAGCACTGAGGTCGTGCAGAACACGAACATTCTGGGCTTAGTAGTAGCCGCAGCAGCTGTAGGAATAGCCATAGCTCAAGTGGGCGAAGAAGCCCAAGCTATTGGAAACTTCTTTCATGGCTTGATGGCAGTCAGTATGAAGATCACCACGTGGGTTATATTCCTATCACCAGTCGGCATTCTATTTCTAGTAGCTTCAGAGGTGAGAGAAGCATGAAGTTAGAATAGTATTACCAAGTGATTCAAAACATATTCTCCTATAACACGAAAAAAATATAGGCTTATCTATATGAAATAAATATATACTTTAAAAAAACTAAAAAACGAGCTTTTAAAGAACATCGAACTAAAAAGTTAAAAATAATTTTTAAAATAAGCTTAAAACAATGATCAACGAAAAATACTAGTATTATCGTGAAAAAAGCGTCAGGTGCTCTGTTTACGAATAACCTGACATTATTGTTTTAAACTTATTTTTTTTATGGTCAGTCTCCCGCAAAGGCTGAAAGCCTATGGCGCTGTAGAAGCGCTGCGAGAGGATAAGTATCGGTTCATGTTAGATTTGAAATGCTGCAGATTGTAGCCGTCGGCAAACAAATTCCCCGACAGCTGATTCCACAGCGTCGAAGTTCTCCAAAAGAAGGAATGCTGGTAGAGACTGGTTCGGGGAGCAAGGACCTCGACCTGGTAAGGATGAGCTCGCAGAGCTTCACTAGTGTATCTGTTTCGGACAGCCTTTAGTGTTATTATCTAGGAGAGCTCACTCGAACATCTTCCGTGACAGAATCTGTAAAACAGGGATAGGTCAGCCACCCTCCTTCGATGTTCCAGGTTGTGGAGGTCCTTTGTGAGGTTGGGCGTATCGATTAATCTAATTGCTCTTTTCTGGATAGTATCCAGAAGCTTTAGAGAGTGCTTCGGAGCGTATCCCCATACATGGGAGCAACACTCCAGTGATGGTAGAATCTGTGCCTACTCTACAGAGTAGCAGCAGTTGCTCTGGTGTATACATCTTCCTACAGCGGAACAAAACTCCAAGCATCTGGGATGCCGTTTTAGCAATACTGTCGACGTGGTCGTGCCAGGACATGTTATTGTTGATGTTGATCCCCTAAAGCTTGACGGAAGGTGATTAACTATGGGGTGACCCTCCATTTCCACGGTTGGTGAGCCATCGTGAGACTTCTTTGTAAGTGTTGTCGCCTGAGTTTTTTGTATGTTGAATTGTACTTGATTTGCTCGACAATTGTTTTGATATCTGCGTTGATCTGTGAAGCATGCTGCTGTCGATGTTCTTTAAAAGGCTGCTTTTTTAAACTATATTTATTTTAATTTTTAGAGCGTGTTTTTTTCAAATTATATTTGTTTTATTAATATTTTAGTTATAAATACTGAATACAGAAACAGTCAAAAGAATTTAAGGAAATTTGAAACAACTTCATTGTGAGTTTGGTTCCAACTAATTTGCTAACACTTAGTTAGAAGTATGTATATCAAACCATCACATCATATAAAATACGATCAAATAGAGACACTGGTCTACAATATTTTTAGATACGTAGCTTGGTCGCACGTCGACGCGGTCATTACCTAAGCCCCCGGGTCTCGTGGAGTCCACGAACAGTACAGAGTAGTTGAACATATGGAGTTGAGTACCGAAATACTTTGTGTAGCCCTAGGTTGCATTAATAATTTACAAAATTATAATTTGTGTTATCTGGCATCCAAAATACAGCATAGTGTCTACTGCATTCTAACTGGTATAGAAAAACTTGGTTAGTGCCTCTATGTTATCATGAAATAGCCAGTTGACAAAAGCCAAATCAGCACAGAAAAGGCATGGCCTTTTGATCTTCTATTTCTTAGGTTTTAGAGATGGACGACATGGCTTCAGTGATGAGCTCCTTGGGGTTGTATTTTGCAACTGTCTGCCTAGGATTGCTTATACAAGGGTTCGTCGTACTGCCGTTTTTATACTTCGCACTAACCAGAAAGAATCCAGCCACTTTTGTCCATAACATGGGACAAGCAATCGCTACAGCATTTGGAACAGCATCCAGGTAAGTTTTGAAATCTATATTTTATATTAACAATGTGCCAGCAGTGAACCTTCTAAATAAATTCAATCCATATACTGAGACATGTATATTCAACTTCTAAGTACGCCGTCCAAAAAAACATAGTAGGCGTCCTACTTCTTTGCACAGTGTAATTTTGCAGTTCTGCTACACTGCCAGTAACAATTCGTTGTCTGGAAGATAATCTTGGAGTGGACAGAAGAGTGGCAAGATTCGCATTGCCGATTGGAGCTACAATCAACATGGACGGCACTGCGCTTTACGAAGCTGTTGCAGCTATCTTCATCGCACAGGTACGAGTAACAAACTTCCCATATTCCAGACAATTATTGGGCATTATCTCAAAAAAGAGCATAGTAAAAGAGTTCATGGATTGTACAGTAGTTTTAGTAACATATACCGTTCGATTGACGTTGTGAAAAGCACAAAATAACTGAAATGGGAAATTATTATATTAAGAAGTTGCCACATCTGCATATTTTTACATAGATCTAGAGATTTTTCAACTGATTTGTGGATGTGAGAAGAACCTCTTAGTTCCGCAGAGTTTCATCAAATTGAAGATAGTAACCACTAAAATCAATAAAGCATAAAAATTTTATAGTTGAGAGTTCAGTGGTAAATGCCAAACTGAGTAGTGATAGCTTATTTTTGTTCTTCAAAAGATGTCAGTTGCCTACCTCCCACTCCTCCACCCAAAAAATTAAAATACCGTCTTTTCAAACGAAGATTACCTCCTATATTCAAATCCTGCAGCTATTGATTATGTACAGAGTTCGGACATTCGTTTATGGTTATTTTGTTATCGAATATTCTTGAAAAATGCGTCAAGTACTTCGCGACTCGGTACTTCACAAATATTTTCGATTTGCGTAAAAAATTTTTGAACACTATTAAAGGCACAGATCTCCCAAAAATGACCTTTCACTATACAAAAAATTGAATTATTTCTTGACAATGCGCAAAGAAATCTGCGATGAGAAAATCCTTCAACAATGAGGACCGAACACGCTTTCACTATGTCCAACCGAATTACTCTCGTGAAACCTACAAAATGAAGTTTGAAAATATTACACCAACAAAATCCACCTCCCCTCCCGCCAATTTGACCTTCACCCCACCAAATAATTTCCAGAGACAATAAAAACGCCCAAAAGAGAAAAATTAGTATTTTTTATATTTTTAATCATCACTTCACCGTCATTCTCAAAAACTTTACACTTTTTTCACCTCTTCCAAGACAATAATGATATCTCAAAACAAATTAGATTTCAGGCGTAATTATCGAGAAAATTCTACTTGTTTTAGATTAGAAATTTGTACACGAACAATATACTGATTTTTTAATGAATTTTTATTTTTTAATCAATTTGCCTTTTGTGCGTGAAATCAGACTTACACACTTAATTTTATTATTAAACTTTCCTTCTTGCTTTCTTTATGGAGCTGTTTTTCAACACATCCAATTTACCTTCTCACGCCTTTTTAATAATAAAGAATTATACCATAACTATGAAATTAAAAAAATGGTGAAAACACACGTCACAAATAAAAAATGGAGCTGCACCACATCCACCATTTTTTAAAATCTGAATTATACAGTTTTTGTAAAATTTCTGTTCAATAATTCACGAAATCGGTCGCGTGAATTTGCAGGTGCGAGGGGTGCCTCTAGACATAGGGCACTTGATTGCGATCAGTGTGACTGCGACAGCAGCTAGCATTGGTGCTGCTGGTATACCTCAGGCAGGCCTGGTTACCATGGTAATGGTATTGGATACAGTAGGCCTTCCGGCAGGTGATGTCAGTCTTATTCTAGCTGTCGATTGGTTACTGTAAGTATACATTCAACTTTCATACGATCACCATGACAAGTAGTACTCAATAAACATCGACTATCGGCTATCGATGGTATATCTATAGTACCCGAAAACATCGACTGGGCCGATATGCAAACATCGATGTTTCCGGATAGGTTGCAGTTGCACAGATTGTGTTTGTTTTGGTCCGTTATAAATTCATTCCGTTTGTTTGGCAATTGCTTCGGCAAGTTATATTTATATATCTTTATAGTAACACACAAAACATATTCACTTATTGAAATACAGGTTGGATTCATTCATGCATCCGAGGGAACTCTGTGCAATCTAATACGCCGCAGAAAACATCGATAGGCCTATCGGACTATCAATAGTTCGATAGCCTATCGGACTACAGATTGCACATCGATGTTTAGTGAACACTAATAACAAGTAACGTTTATACCGAGCATCCACTGTTGATGAGCATTTTTCACATCAACTTTGATGTCCTCGGGTATAACGAGCTCTATGATAGCAGGAACTTCGTTCAAACTTCGGAAAATTGTATTTGTGATACGAATATGATACAACACTTATAATATTTTCTTCTAATATCTACTAATAACAAAAATGGTGATTTCCACTTAAACGGTTCGCTTTAATGCCATGATTGATACATAAAGTGACACCAGAATTTACCATGGAATCTAAAATTATTTTAGTTGCACATTTTTCTCTCTATTTTTGTTAGTTCTTGTTGCAGTAATATACAGGATACTTCATTTAAAAAAACCTAACTTTGATATGTCACGCTTTTCCGCTTTTTAGTTATTTTCCCGAAAAGAGATATGTTTTTGTCACAAAAATCCGGGTCGTTGAGCTTGATTCACCCTGCATGTTTATAATGAGCATTAAGCTCGATGTAATCGATATAAGGAAAATAAATAAAAATAATTTACAGCGAGGGCTCGCTTATAGAACTCGCATTATTTTGGCTGTCGGGAGCTCGTTATACTCGTAATGTGTATTTTGTTCATCAACTACAAACCGATTCCAAAAATATTTTGTAAAGCTTCAAAATCCATGCGTACTCAACAATCAAATAATATAATGACATTGCCATACACTAGAGAATAATTACTGTTTTCATCAGTTCTCAACAACACCATGTCATGATTATCGACATGTGAATAAAAATGACTATACCATAACTACCTTTAAAAAAATGCACTGCTGACATTTATTTTAACGATGGATTTACTGTAATAACTGTTACTACTTCTGCGAGTCAGAACATATGATCAACGACGAACGTTTATGGCCTTGTTGTTTAAGGCATCGGTATTCCACTAATATCACTTTTATAATCTGAAGATTAACTTATCGTTAATAACGTCTTATAAACCGATTACATGTGTTGTTATTCTATGCGAGATATTGCTTTTCAATACTTAATTACATATTGGATGTATTGAATCATATAAAATTTGGAAATCAGAAATAACTAATTGTTGTAGATTATTATCTTATTTTACAGCCTTTTTCTGCTTAGTGTGCCGACGGAAAATTTTATTAGATGTTGTTGATTTTAATCTAGAAATAACATGGTGAACTCACTGATAGCGACATGTAAGACTCACAAGGAAGAAAAATAATAGAAAACGTAAATAGAAAACAGCGGTGGAGATCGCAAAAGTAGAAAAGGAGTCATTTTGATGTGTTTGAGTGTTGCTTTCCATACAAAGAAAAAATATGTTATAAACAAAAAAAAACATTTTTTAAATCACATTTTTTTTTAATCAAATCTTAATTAGGGTGTGGTTGCCCATATTGAACTGTCTCCCAAATTTAACCTTTGCCGTTTTTGTTACTTCCCGTAAATTTTGGCAATGTTGCTATCGGGTATTCGACAACACACCTTTGAACCTTCTTGCGACTCAGATGATATTTAGATTAGGACAACGTAATACAGATCTGTAAAGTGTTGAAGATTTCAACCACGCGCAATGTAATATTTTATGAACTTTGCGAAGGCTTTAAATCTAACTAAAACAATATAGGCTTGTTCTTTCAATTTTGTTCCACTTAAGAAACCTCTAATTGAACCCCAGTTCACTTAAGGCCATGCTAAATTTCTAACGCTCCTGAAACTGAGCTTTCGTGATCCTGTACTGAACGCAAGACTGAAGACCAAGTTGAAATGATTCAGTGCCTCTACCGGCAACACTGTAGCAACGTAGAATAGAGGTGTCCGAGAGCCGCCAAAGAACGCTCCTGGATGATACCATCTGAGAAAATGGCGCCGAGATCTGATGAGTGCTGGAGCGTCTGGAGATCCCTTGATAGAATCCGAACCGAAACGGCCAGGTCTAAGGAAACTTAAAAAAAAGTGGAGCTATCTGCCAGCCGACACCCTTTGAGATTGTCGTGAACCCCAAACATATCAGACAGCTCTAAACTTGAAATTTACAAAAAACTAACAGCAACAGTTGATAATTTTAAGAATTGGTGTCATAATAATAGGCTCATGATTAATGAGGATAAAACGGTAATCATAGAATATTACATGCGCCCCCGAATACCTCTGAAACTCTCTTTGCAATTTGAACGCAATGTCATAGAGACATCAAATAACACGACTTTTCTTGGTGTGGATATGGACTGTCACCTGTCTTGGAACCATCATGTTCAATCAGTCTGTAGAAAACTACAAAAAAGTTATTTCGTTTCATGACAATATCACTGTTTTTACTTTCGTCTGGATAGGATAACTCATTTATTTCCTATTACATAGGTGTATAACACTAGATCATAATATTATTGCCATGGTACTGATCGAATGATTGTTCGGGTAATGGAATTTATATTTGATTATATTCTTCTTTTTTTTGTATTCTTGGAGGTTAGGTGGAAGAGTAGACATGTTCTAAACCTCGCCTCCTGTGGTAGTAGTGAATAAAGACGTTTATTATTATTTAAACAAAAAAGTGCAGCCCGGGCTCCGACACACCGGGCTGCTGTTCCATTACCCAATGACTACTCCTCACACCGTGAGGTGAGCAATCACTGGGTCCGCGAATCGTGCGCCCTAAGTAGACGAAGGGACCCAAGGATGACTGCCTTCTGCATTCTGGCGGCTAAGATGTGCGCCGCCGCACGGCACACCGGTATTTTGCGCAGTGCAGAGAGCAGCGTATTCCTCATTCCACCTAGGGATCCAATGACCATAACCAGCAGACTTACAGTGTAGTCTGGCCAGAGCCTGCGAAGTTGTCCGAGCAACTCCTGATATTTGGTCCGCTTTTCCTCCTCCTTAGAGACGATGTTCACCTCGGCAGGCGCCGAAAACTCAATAACGAACATCGTCTTCTGTTGGTGGTCGAGAAGGACTATGTCGGGCTTGTTTGCCTGTACAAGCTCGAGCGTGGGGAACGAGTAGTTCCAGTAAATCCGGCATCTCTCGTTCTCCACAACGGACTCTATATCCCCTGGAGCGTATGGCAGCACCGGTGTCTCATCGATACCGTATGAGTGCCTCAAATGATAGTAGAGCACTCGTAGAGCCGCGTTGTGCCGATGGACGTAAGCCGTCCCAGCGTACGTCTTACACGCCGACAAGAGATGCATAAGCGTCTCTGGCGCCTGTCGGCAAGCTCTACAAAGGGTGTTGGGTACATCTACACGCACAACCCTTTTACGGTACACCAAGGTGTTGAAGACACCGTCTTGGCAAGCCATTATAAAGCCCTCAGTCTCCGACTTCAACCCACTAGACCTTAGGAAAGAGAAGGTCAACTGCTCAGACAAGCCATGCTCTTCCAGATGTTTGTAGAAGATTCCATGCATTGGCTTATCTTTATGAAGTCTTAAAAGGAAGTCGACTTCGGCAGTTTTAAGGTGGGATTTTAATTCTGCGGGAGCAAGTTCCGTAATGGACTGCTGACACCTCCGCTTGAAGTCGAGTGTGAGGCTGAGCTCCTCGGCTGCTCGTTTCGCTGCGCTAAAAAGAAAGGCTCCTTTTCCCGCATTCTCGTGCTCTCGCACAAAGCAGATCAGGGGATCGGTGCTGTTCGTTACATAGCAGGCAGTGGCCAGTACTACTCTGTTGTGCAGACGCTCCAAACTCAATAGTCCACGCCCTCCCAGGTGTCGCGGGAGGTATATTCGCGGGACAGAGGACTTAGGATGCAGGCTTCTCTCCATATTCATCCTTTTGCGGGTCTTCGTGTCGATTTCCTTCAGCTCGTTCACTTTCCAGTGTATAGCACCAAAGGTGTATAATAACAATGGGACCGCAAGCATGTTTATGGCAGCGACTTTGTTCTTGCCGGACAGTTCTGACGACCAGATCTGCCGGAGTCGGTGCAAATACTTGCGGCGGAGACACTCTTTAACCAATGCTGCCTCTTGGACATGACGCTGCGCCACTCCAAGGTAGGTATAAGTATCTCCGGCATGCAGTTGTCGCAAGATGCTCCCATCAACGAGCTGTTCCTCATCTCCACTATCTCCGCTTCGTCCTTTCTTGAGATGAACCAATGCACATTTATCTGTCCCGAACTCCATTCCGATAGCATGACTGTACTCTTGCACCACCCTCAGCGATTGTTGTAGTTCGCGTTGGCCGGAGGCATAAAGTTTTAGGTCATCCATATAAAACAGATGGGTGACCTTGTGCCTCCGATTATTGGGCGTGCCACAGCTGTATCCTTTAGTATTTCTCAGCGCTATGGACAGAGGCAAAAGTGAGATGCAAAAGAGCAAGGGACTCAAGGAGTCTCCTTGGAAGACACCTCTTTTCAATGACACCAACTCTGTCTGAACCCGAGTTTCACCTGATGTTATGGTAAACCGGGTCTTCCAGAGCGGCATCAGTTGTTGGATGCATCCCACTATCTGATTATCAACCGAAAGACATTCCAACAGCCGCAAAATGAGGTCATGAGACGTGCTGTCGAATGCCTTGCGATAGTCAATCCAGGCCATAGAAAGGTTTCGCTTGTACTGCACAGAGTCCTGCGTGACACATCGGTCAATCAACAGGTTCTCCTTGCAGCCAGCTACTCCTTTCTTTGACCCTCTCTGTTCATACACGTCGAGAAATACAGGATTCGCAGCTTGAAGGATACGCATGTACAAGATTCTGGTGAAGAGCTTGTAACACGCGTTCAGACATGTTATTGGCCTGTAGTTTTTGGGATCAGACAAATCTCCGGTCTTCGGGAGAAGCACGGTTCGACCCTCGACAAACCAAGCCGGAATTGGCTGCTCCTGATTTAGCCACGAGTTAAAAACTCTAGCTAAATGCCGGTGGCAACTGGGGAATTTTTTCCACCAGTAGGTGTTTATGCCATCCGGGCCAGGAGCTGCGAAATTCTTTGCGCCTCGTAAGGCGTCAAGAATTTCTTCCGTGTTTATCGGGTGACGCAGTACATTCAAGTTAGGAGTCCTCCTACAAACGGACTCGAACTGCGCCAAGGCCGGAGTGTCTGCTGAGAGAGGTTTGGGTTGTTCGTAAATGTCCCTCCAAAAGGCCTCCACGCGATCAGCAGTTGGCGGCTGCTCTATGGCTGGAGGCGGCTGTTGGAAAAGGCAAGAAGGTCTTTCGTAGAACATTCTGTTCTGCTCCAGACCTCTCGCCCGCGCCACCAACGATCGCTTAGCAGCGATTAGCATCCGTATCCTGTCAAGACAGTGCTGCTTGACAACAACCAGTACCGCTTGACTGAGTGTATGATGGTCGCGCCTCAACCCGTAGGCTATCTGGCGCACTCGGCGCGTAAATGGCTTCCCAGCCGCTCTATATTCCATCACACACTGGATACGGGATGCTTCCTGGCGAGCCAACTGGATTTTCGCTTCCATTTGGCGCACCCGTCTCTGTGCTCTCTCAACAGGAGAGTCTCTCACTCTCCCCTGTCTAGCTAGCCTCAGAGCCGCAGCGTAAATTTCGCAATTGATGCTCCAAATGTCAGAGGCCTCCGATAGACGTTCACCAACAACCTCATCCTCTCTCTTTAAATCTGCCAGCTTCAAGGACCTTCCGTTGTTATGCAAGGCCCTTCGGTCCCTGAAATCCCCAGGTGAGACGACTCATCATCTTTCAAATTCCTGATTTCCATTGGCAGCATATTAAACAGGGTTGATCCTGCATGGACCGGCGATTTTGTATGAAAAGTATGGTAAAATTTATTTATTACAATGTTTTCCCTAATTCTGGTGTCGTAGTGGTGTATATCACCATGTTTCAGATATCTGTCTTTACTCTGAAAAGTGTACAATAACAGTTTATATACAGGGTTATTCACGTTATTCGACACAGAGCATTATGGCTAAAGTATTTGATAAAAAAGAAAACTATAATTTGGGATGAATAGAGACCCATAAAGGCTACATTTTAAAAATATTTTCATGTTATACAGGATGTCCCAAAAGCACGAAATGTATCAAAGTTATGTTTTTTTAAATGGAACACCCCGTATATTATTGCATATTCAGATTCCTTGATGAATTCTATTGTGACTTTATGTATCATACATGGGACTTAAAGAGAACCGTTTAGGTGTAAATCTCCATTTTCGGTATAAGTAGATATTAGGAAAAAATTGAATATCGCAGAGACTATAAAATTTGGAAGGCTGTGACTTTGCCGTACTACTAAGTATAAAATGCGTCAGCTTTGATTAAACTGTCAAATTTAAATTACGTTTATGCTTGGAGAAATCGGTCGATGAATTAAGGAAACTTCGATCAGCAATAACTTGATTTTTTCAAATGGGAATGTCTAATTTTTTTTATACGGTTAAAAGTAGAATTTGATAATCTTTCTAATGATATAAGGTTGTGCATATCAATCTCTGGTAGTTTTCATTTAATTTCAAATTTTCAAACAAATCGGCGTTTTTCAATTTGTCTACCTATAACCAACGGGGAGAGTTGATTTGTTGTAAGGAATTTTTATAATCTTGTCCCTTTAGTCTAGCTAGTGTGTATTTTTCAGCTAAGTGAGTTGTTTTCTTCTAGCTGAACATATTTTTGTTTATATTTCATGGCCTGTTATCGCTGATCGCAGTTTCCTTAATTCATCGACCGATTTCTCCAAGCATAAACGTAATTTAAATTTGGCAGTCTCATCGAAGCTGATACATTTTATGCTTAGTAATACGGCAAAGTCACAGCCTTCTATATTTTGTAATCTCTGCGATATTCAATTTTTTCCTGATATCTACTTATACCGAAAATGGTGATTTACACCTTAACAGTTTGCTTTAGGTACCATGTATGATACATAAAGTCACACTAGAATTCACCAAGGAATCTGAATATGCAATAATATACGGGGTGTTCCATTTAAAAAAACATAACTTTGATACATTTCGTGTTTTTGGGACACCCTGTATAACATGAAAATATTTTTAAAATGTAGTCTTTATGGGTCTCTATCCATCCCAAATTATAGTTTTCTTTTTTATCAAATACTTTAGCCATAATGCTCTGTGTCGAATAACGTGAATAACCCTGTATATAAACTGTTATTGTACACTTTTCAGAGTAAAGACAGATATCTGAAACATGGTGATATACACCACTACGACACCAGAATTAGGGAAAACATTGTAATAAATAAATTTTACCATACTTTTCATACAAAATCGCCGGTCCATGCAGGATCAACCCTGTTTAATATGCTGCCAATGGAAATCAGGAATTTGAAAGATGAGAATAAATTTAAAGCTAAAGTTAAAAAACTGTTAACTGACAATGCATTCTACTCTGTGGATGAGTTTAGGAACTATTTTAATAGTATTTAGGAGCAATGTGAAACTGTTAGGTAATGAGTTTGTGTTTGTGACTGTTTATTAATTTTATTATGAACTGTTTTAACGTGTCAACTGTGTCGTAGAAATTGTAACTGACCTCATTTTATTTTATTTTATTTTATTTTTTACAAATATTTACTATTTATGTATTTAGTCTATGGCATCATTGTTTGCAGTTTATCTGTAATTTATTGACTTATCCAATCCACCTTGGTGGCTTACTGGATGAAATAAAGATTGATTGATTGATTGATTGATCAAGACATCTGCACAATTTCCCGTCATGCCCTGCCAAATGCAGCTCTGAAGACCTGATGTTGGCCCACCCGAACGCCATTGACGTAGCCCGCTTCTCGACAAAAATTGTGTAACTCTTATATATGTACATAGGTCTAATGTACTTACCCTATGTACATGATTCTGATTTTATCTTATTTGTAGTTTTATATGTGTCCGCTATAAACGTGCGTGGGATGCTTCAGACTCGAATAAAACAAAAAGTCGTTTTTCGGAATTTCAACTGAGAATTTCCTGTTTTTTTATTTGAGGGAGTTAAACTGAGGTTGTGAGAAGAATAGGGAAATGAATTTGTTTTCAATCCTTGATAATTATATAATCTGTACGTTGTAATACTGTGTCAGGACCATTTGACGCCCTTGTTTATTTCTTACGTAAAGTATAAGCAAGACCAGCATGAACTTATGTATTTAATTTGTCTACCAGAGACCGCTTCCGTACTGCAATCAATGTGATGGGTGACGCCTTTGGTGCCGGAATAGTCTACCATAGAAGCATGAAAGAACTTGGCCTTCTCAACACATCAACCTCAGACATAAGCTCAGCCACCGAAGCAACCAAACTGAACAAAGAAAAACAGAAAAATGGAAAAAGGAAGGACAAGGATCAAGACACCGCGGTAGAGATGTCTCGTTTTTGAAATAGGTTTATTATATTGATGAGAAAGATTCAACAAGAAAAAAACTTAATTTGTTTTTCATGTAATGTACATACTGTCAACTTGTTTGGGGCTATGTAGCAGTATCTCTAATTTATCATTATGTAATTAATGATACTAAATCTCTAATTCTCCATGAGAAAAAAATAATAGTCTAGCAAGCAAAACTTCTGGAACAAATTAGGCTTTTTCTTTGCATGCTGAATGTATTCTCAATCCAGATTATAAACTTCGTTCCTGATATTTTTACTGCAACAATTTTATCAACTAGACGGGCCCTTATCTGTCCTCTACAACGACGGTTAATTTGCCTCTAGATTTACTCTTTCATAAGCCGTTTTACGGAAAATAGACTGTCATTAGCCTATGACCTTTTCTAACCACTGCTGCCTGAAAATAATGGATCTCAATACCAGCCGTAGAACTCTTTTTATTTACATAAAAAATCCTTATTCATAATAATGTACAAAATGTATTTGATTATATTTGTTTGCAAGGAAATAGCTAACACTGACCTATACATAGAGCTATATTTTCCCGTAGCTTTATGCTGTGCTATTTATACGAACATCAAATGCACAAATTGGCAATATGTATTGTAACACGGAACAAGGCCCACGTTAGAATAAAATGAAAATTGTAAAATTCGCCTAGTTTAGAAACTAGAAACATTTTTTTCATATTCCATATTCAGCTCATTCATTCATTCCCTTGTAATGTACAAACCCAAAAAAAACATCTTTGCTTTTTTATGTAGTTTGGACCACTTTTTCAATAAGGGTCTGACGTTTTGTTTTCCTGTCAGCTTGTGGAAAATAATAATATAGAATAAATTTAATGGTATCGATAAAAAATGTTCAGTTATTATACATGGCTTGATTGTTGCTTATACCTTTTTTATGTTAGCTCTCAACTTTCACTGATCACTGTTCACTTATGCAATAGATGAAATACTACATTGGACATTCCGAACGATGAAATTTATTAGGTCTATAGTTATGTTGGTGCATATCTCCACGAACTATAAAATGTTTATAATGATCTAAAAGTAAATACAGATGAAGATACGTATATACATACATACCTGTGATAATTTTACATTCCGAAAGATGTAATTTGGAACTTATTTTTAATATACATCTTTAAAAAAATTCACAAGAGTTTTATTTGCCAAATAGGCCGATTACTAATCGGCGATTAGTCCACTATTTGTATCTTTAACCCCAGAGGCGGAAAGAAGAATGTCAGTTTAAAGTGTCTAAGCACGTACGAGGGTTGTTCAACAAGTCAAGTCAATTCAAGAAATGGCGCTCGTAGTGTCCAAAATAAATTTTTACCAGTAGGCAGCACTCCTAACTGGTCAGCTATTAGAGGCTCAGGAACATCCATCACATACTTTAATTGTTGTTGTTGATTGAAGTAAACAACTTTCATTTGATCATAAAGTAGGATAAAAACAAGTTTTGAGCTGTAGTTCAACACTTGTATTTAAAACGGGTAACGCCGAAAGAGATCAAAGCTAGTCAGAAATGATCCACAGTAGGCTGAAAACTTGTTGAAATATTGAAATTCACAGTCGCCTCAATTTTGTACGAAAAATTTGAGGTTTGCCTGTGCTTTGACTGGAGCTTGGATCAAGAGGAGAAAACCAATGTTGTGTTGCTTTTGTAATGGCCGTGGACATGGAATGGAATGGAAGCTAACATTTTACAAACATGGGTTATTTAAAAAAAAAAGGATATATATTGATCTATAAATTTTTCCCTCCGTGTGGGGGTGGGTTAGAATATCTCCCATCGTATATCCTGCGTGTCGTAAAAGGCGACTAAAAGGAACCGAACTACTGTCGGTATAAGCAGTAACTTCTTCTCAACCAACAGCTTTAGGTGGACCAGTTGAGAAAAGTCAGGACACCTTCTTGTCCTTGGAGTGAGAAATTGCCCCTAAAGGCGGATGAACCAGTAGATACCATCTGGTCAACGGCATGGGGATGCAGAAAGCAAATGGGAAAGTACTGCATTAAAGATCTTAAAGATATCCCAAGAGAAACTCGTAAAATGAGTAAATGCATTTTACGAGTTCACAACATGTCTGTTAACACATTGTGACTATGATGATGATAAATTTTTCATAAAAAAAGTAATTATATTTGAATCAAGACCTGAGATCTTAAGGCTTCTACGTGCCTCAATATCAGACAATGTGTGGCTACTAATCCATTGTTGTTTTGGTTGAATGCTGAAGATTATTACAGCTCTGCGCATTATAAGAACTTCTGGTATACTTGCATGAAAGTATCTATTCTTCGTCCAAGAATTGATTTTTATATGTGTACTCTCAAGTCCGGAGTATTTTTCAATATTTGTCTTCTGAATCATGAAAAGTATCAGAAAAATGACAAATTATGAATGTATGTCTTTGTTTGATGTCTGTTACTTTTTTTTAGTTTTTTAAACGCCATGATTATTTCGTAGTGACCCTGTATAATGTTTGCATGACTTTTATTGTCATAGAAGCGTGCTTTTTGAGGAATGTTTATGCACGATATATTTGAACATTCAGGAATTTGGGTCACGTGCGCAAGTGAGACGGATCTCTGTAATGGTATGCAAGGTAATGTGTGTATGGGTCTAATGCGTTTGGAAAATTTGTTTATTCTAGTGCCGTTACGATGGTCGGTGGAATTCGAGAAATGTCTTGTCGGAACTTCTTGGAATTCATTCATTTGGAAACCCGAAAGGCACACTCTTGACCACCCATTGATTGTTTTTCGAAATCAATACCGTCGTGGACATAGACGAAGGCCTTAGATGCATGGAAGTTGGAACAGTGGCGGACTGAACTGATTTTCATTACCTGCCGCTGAAATTCAGAACGTCAGAACAATGGCCGGATTTGTAATTAGCACCCTCAAGATATGCATGATAGGAATTTTCGTGCTGAGAGGAAGCCAAATAACGATTTTAGACTTTGGGGGTGAACTTGAAACTCTGAGGATCTGAAAATGTTTGATTTAGTTCGTTGATTTTAGTTACCTGCCGCTGAAAAACAATGGCCGGATTTGTAATTAGCGCCCTCAAAATATGCATGATACGAGTATTAGTACTAAGGGGAAGTCAGATAACGATTTTAGATTTTAAGGGTGAACTTGAAGATCTGAGGGTCTGAAAATTTTTGATTTTCGTGATTTGCCGCTGAAACTCAAAACAATGGGCGGATTTGTAATTATAACGCCCTCAAAATATGCACGATACGAGTATTAGTACTAAGGGGAAGTCAGATAACGATTTTAGATTTTAAGGGTGAACTTGAAGATCTGAGGGGCTGAAAATTTTTGATTTTCGTGATTTGCCGCTGAAACTCAAAACAATGGGCGGATTTGTAATTAGCGCCCTCAAGATATGCATGATACGAGTTTTAGTGTCGATGGGAAGCCAAATAACGATTTTAGATTTTGGGGGTGAACTAGAAACTCTGAGGGTCTGAAAAGTTTTCATTTAGTTCGCTGATTTTAGTTACCTGCCGCTGAAACTCAAAACAATGGCCGGATTTGTAATTAGCGCCCTCAAAATATGCATGATACGAGTTTTCGTGCTGAAGGGAAGTCAGATAACGATTTTAGATTTTGAGGGTGAACTTGGAGATCTGAGAGTCTGAAAATTTTTTATTTTCGTTATCTACCGCTGAAACTCCAAACAATGGCCGGATTTGTAATTAGCGCCCTCAAACTATGCACCATAGGAGTTTTGGCGCTGATAGGAAGTCAGATAATGATTTTAGATTTTGAGGGTGAATTTGAAGATCTGAGAGTCTAAAAATTTTTGATTTTCGTTACCTGCACCTGAAACTCAAAACAATGGCCGGATTTGTAATAAGCGCACTCAAATTATGCACGATACAAGTTTTCGTGCTAAGGAGAAGCCAGTTAACGATTTTAGATTTTGAGGGTGAACTTGAAGATCTGAGGGTCTGAAAATTTTTGATTTTCGTTACCTGTCGCTGAAACACAAATCATTAGCCAGATTTATAATTAGCGCCCTCAAAATATGTACTATACGAGTTTTCGCGCGGAGGGGAAGCCAGATAACGATTTTAGATTTTGTGGGTTAACTTGAAGATCTGAGGGTCTGAAAATTTTTGATTTTCGTTACCTGTCGCTGAAACTCAAAACATTAGCCAGAATTATAATTAGCGCCCTCAAAATATGCATTATACGAGTTTTCGCGCGGAGGGGAAGCCAGATAACGATTTTAGATTTTGTGGGTGAACTTGAAGATCTGAGGGTCTGACAATTTTTGATATTCGTTATCTGCCGCTGAATCTCAAAACAATGGCCGGAATAATACACTGAACCGCCAGTTGCGAGGAAGCCCAATGACACAAATAAAACTAACAGATAGATAGTTAGATATAAATCCATTGACAGACAATTAGCCATATAGTCCAGCTGCTACTCCATTCCTGTTTATTTAAATTATGTTGAAATAGATAGTATTTTGAGTGACAGCAGAATAATTCAATACGGTGTGCCACAAGGAATCGTCTTAGGACCACTGTTATTATATGTTATTATCTATATCAATGACTTGCTTGATATTGATACAGTAGTAACTTATCAAGCACCAAGCTCGAAACCTCTCCAACATTACCCAATTTTGGACCTGTCAAAATAGACAAAAGACAAATTTTTGAGGTTGACACTGTCAAATACTTATGAATAATAAATGGCAAACATCTGAAACGGGATTTACAGATAAAATTTATTTCGCGAAAAATCAGACAACTCTTTCTTACATTTCTCTAAGGCAGTTTCTAAACGCACGCTATTTAGAAACATTGCATTACTCTCCTGTTCGTCACACCCATTTAAAAAATATATGTACTTCGCAAAAATGTGTTTAAAAAATTATTTATTTCAAAGGACCTACATACTAATCAGATAGTTTATTAAGAGAATCCCAAAAAATGGACCTCCGACAAAATTATTATTACCGAGTACCAATATTCTTCTTTATTTTGAATTCTACCGCTAATTCGTAATACTTAAATACGATAAATAGAAGGGACCCAAGTACAGAGCCTTGAGATTATGCAACAAACTATCGGTGGCCTGTTATAATTTACAGTTACCCACAATTGGTGTTGGCTATAGAAGATAAAAAAATAGGTTTCGGTGTGTTTTAACAACACTTTATCTATTTAAAATTAGATTACACAGTTTTCAAATTACCCACAAACCTCTTTTTTGCATTTCAAATATTTTGGAGTACTGCAAGAGTTAAAAAAGCCCAACTCTATATTTTATGTATAGTTAAATAATCAAGAACGATTCAATTTCAACATTATTTGACAACGCGTAGACAATTTTTGTGTAAATCAAGTAGTTCCCACCCTGTATACAAGAAGTTTCACAGCTGATGTCCTCTCAAGCTTACATTTTCAAATATTAGTGTTATAGCAGGAGGTAACAAGGATACCAAATCCGAGGGGCAGAGCAGGTACCTTCTCACACTATTCTTGCAAGTAAATTAGTTCTTGTTCCAAAATCAGAAGACTCAATCGTATATAACCACTGGACATCATCAACTTAAAGCCGGTTCTACACACCTCAGGTTTTCGTCCATTAATTTGCGGCAGGATGTTTTACAGACGATATTAATACAATCTTAGGATACGATCAAACATTATATTCCAAGAAAAAATATATAATTTTTATGTCGTTTCGACGTTGATATTTACCTCACCTTCAGGTTTAGACTGGTAGATTATACCACAACATATATTTTTGAGAACCAATGTTTCACCATACCCCATTATTTTATTAATAACATTGGATACCGACCCGATGGCCAACATGAAAAAACACAGTAACACTGGTGTGGGAACTAAGATATTCAGGTATAGCTGGTGATAAAATGATGAGCTTGTAAGAAAAGGATCATCTGTCCTGTACATTAGCGCAAAACTGACATTGGGGGATGCCCAAAAGCCAAAAGGACAATCAAAATAGCAGGTCAGGAAATGGGTGAAACTGAATCACTAGGAACATTGGGACTTGATACCTGGATGTAGAATGGGAAAGCATTTTTCAAAGCCTCATGCCATAAAATATCTCAAGGACTGCTTCCTTTGAACTGAAATTAGCTTTGAGTATAGCAACTGAACACCTTACATGAAATTGTTTCCTTAACGAATACGTGAAGAGAATGGAGCTATACGAAGGAAACCTTGACTGCAAAATGTGTAGCAGTGGGACAGAGGCAACCTTCCATGTACTTCGTGAGTGTAAGCGCTAGATCACAAGAGACAACAACTCTTCGAGAAGCCTAGGCTAAAAACAATATAGTTTAACTCAGTACCAGGACCATTAGGCGAACTGTACTAGTTTGTACAGAAATCTACTGGCTACCGTCTAACTAGTGGACAGACCTCAGGAGCAGGTATGTATGTGGAAAATCGAAGAGTACGGGAGAGTTACTCTTTAGGTACGAACACCACGATATTTGAAGTATTTTCAATACTCTCTGCCTCATGCAATGAGGAGGTGAAAAAGGGAACAGAGCAGAAGGTTTACATCTGCTCCGACAGTCATGTGGCACTGAAAGCCATGTGCGGGCCCAGAACCAGGGTATCCCTGGTTCCGGAATGGACGGAGAGTCTGGAAGAACTGGCGAAGCTGAAGGATTTTATCCTTGATGTAGGTACCAGGTCATACGAGGGTAATGAGGAAGCCGATAGGCTGGCCAGAAGGTAACGTCAGCCCTTAAAAAGTCAGTGAGTGTTACCTAAGGGAGCTGTGGAGGTAAAGTGAGGGATGCAAACAAGCGAAGGATTTTATCCTTGATGTAGGTACCAGGTCATACGAGGATAATGAGGAAGCCGATAGGCTGGCCAGCAGGTAACGTCAGCCCTTAAAAAATCAGTGAGTGTTACCATAAAGGAGCTGTGGAGGTAAAGTGAGGGATGCAAACAAGCGAAGGATTTTATCCTTGATGTAGGTACCAGGTCATACGAAGGTAATAAGGAAGCCGATAGGCTGGCCAGAAGGTAACGTCAGCCCTCAAAAAGTCGGTGAATGTTACCATAAGCGGGCTGCACACATCTAGATCAGCATGAGTACGGAACCAAGGCCGATGGGTAATCAGGAACCTCGTGGGTGTTTCAACTTTCAACGGAGCACTGCACGCTCAGGCGGTATCTATCGCTATTAGGAATTAAAGAAGACTACCTGTGTATGGGTTTTGGAGAGGTCGATGAAACGGCGTACCACTTCCTTTAGGAATGTGAGTGCTAGGCGGGCTGAGATACGAGATCTTCACAACCGATAGACTCCAGCCAGAGGAATTACCCTCTCCAAGCTGGGCCGACATGCTGGCCTTTGTTAAAAGGTCGGGAAGGTTTGGCAGGAAGGGAGAGGCAGGCAGTGGTGGCTGGGGCAAAAAAGGCCCTACTGGGACCTACTTGCCATGCGCGTACGCTCCACAGCTACTATTACTACACTACTACAGGAATCTAGACTACTGGAGTCCAGAGGGTCGGAGTTATAATACAGTAAGAACGAGAAGTTCTGTTAGACGGCTCGTAAGGAGGAGCACTGCAGGCTCAGGCAGGCTACAACTTACTTGCGGAGTTTGTGTTGCTAAGTGGGCGAATAAGCTGAGATCTGAGATCTTTGGATCTGATAGACTCCAGCCAAGGAATTACGCTCACTAAGCTGGGCTGACATAAAAGATTGTCATTGGTGGCTGAGGGATGATATTCGGGGATGGCAAAAAGGGCCTACTTCCCACTACTGCAGGAATCTAGAACTGCTAGAGTCCAGAGGATCGGAGTTATATTACAGTAAGAACGAGAAGTTCCGCCAGATGGCTCGTGAGACAAAAAATTGCTCAATAGCGAAGCTGTTGATAGATGGTCACTTGACGAACACGCGCAGATCGTTGTTTACGTTTGGTTTCTTGGGGGAATCGACCTAAAGTGAAGTCGCTCGGTGTGACCGGGCGCTAACAGCCGGCCTGCGCCGCCTGCCGAACGCTATTCGTTCGCCCACTCGCCGCGTCGCGTTCTTTTTCTCTCCTTTACGCGCATTCTTCTTGGACCCTTCTCTCCATTGATGGTAATCTATACCGATTTGATTTTTTCCCCGGGGCTGCTCCTCAGAGAGCGCAGGCCGATCGTTCAGCGGCGGCTCTTTGTGTCTCGCCGGATGCCCGCGATGGCGCCTCTGCACGGCTCTTCTTCTTCTTCTTCTTGTGCTTCTTTCTTCGTTTTCTTCTTTTACTGCACCGGCCAGCGGACGACGTGGTACGATTTTGTTTAGCGCGGGCCATATCGTGACTTTTGGGGCACTTTGAGCTTCACAACTTCGTTTTTAACCACTGTTTGGAATTTGCAGAACAATTAGATGATTATAGGTCTCTAATGTCTGTTATGCAAGGAAAAATCGATGGCAAACGCAATGTAGGAAGAAGACGCACCTCGTGGCTTCGTAACTTGAGGGAGTGGTATAACTGCTCCACAACACAATTATTCAGAGCCACAATTAATAAAGTGAAAATTGTCATGATGGTCGCCAACCTTCGTAAGAAAATGGCACCCTAAGAAGAAGAAGAATGTCTACTGAACTCTTACGTTGCATGACATTTCGATTGAGCGTCACCAGGTGACAAGGCAAATACATCTTTCTTCCCTGTTACTTTTAAGGGCCGACTGTTCAATAGGAGATTCATCATAATAGTCACAATGTCTTAACAGACACGTTGTGAACTCGTAAAATGCATTAAGTCGGAGCTAGAATATTGCCGACACGAATATTATCAATAGTTTTGAGAACTGTAGCTCGCCATCGTTCGCGATTTTCTGTCAATTCAGTGGCGCTCTTGATACTCATATGTAGCAACTGTTTCGTCGTATCCACCCAGCGTGTAGGGGAACGGCCACGGCGCCGCCCACTCGGAGCGTGACCTTGAACTACAAGTTTCTCCATATTATCGCTTCTGTGAATATATCCGAAGAATGTAAGCATTCCCGTCGACACAATGGAGAATAGTCTCTTTGGATTACCGAGCTCATCCAGTATGGAAACATTAGTTCGATGGGCGGTATAAGGAATTCTCAGCATTCTCCTTCACGTCCACATTTCAAAAGCGCCTATGCGAGCTCGATCTGCCTTTTCAACAGTCCAGGTTTCCGAGGCATACAAAAATATGGAGAACACAAGAGACTGAGCCAGCGACATTTTGGTAGCTTTAGTGATGTTATGGTCACGTCATATTTTAGTAAGCTTTGCCATGGCCACCCGTGCCTGTTGAATGCGCCGTCAAATCTCATTCTCACAGCTACCCGAATTGTCAATCAAAGAAGCGAGGCACATAAAACTTTGAACTACCTCACAACGGCCCATTGACTTTATTTCTCGATGAGATCGGAGATTGAACCAGATTAAATTGTATTGTGTTGTTGAATCAAAAATTAATCTACGGTTACGTAATCCTTCGTTTTTAAATGTTGGCCATACATTTTTTAAAGATACACAACAAAATATTGTGCTCAGTGACATTTTTCAGCATTGACCACTACTATCCCATTCGAATCCCTCAAAATATAAGAGACCTAGGGTAGAAAAAACAGTTACCCAAAGAAGTTATCACTTTCTGGGGCCTAGACTATACAATCTTCTCCCAGATAAAATTAGGTAGGCTCAGGCGGTATCTATGACTATCAGGAATTAAAGATGACTCGCTACGTATGGGCTCTGCAGAGGCTGATGAAACAGTCTACCACTTTCTTGCGGAATGTGAGTTGCTAGGCGGGCTGAGATACAAGATCTTTTCAGCCAACGAATTCGAGAATCGTTGGTTTTAGCGGTAACCGACAATGGGGTTGAGAGTAGTGTCAATCGACTCGGCTTGACGTCCTGAGTCAAACGAGACCATTCTCAGACCGAGGAAACGCTCCGGTGAAACCGGACTACTACCGCATTTTGAAGTTTCAGTACCTAACCTAACTTAACACGACCGGTCAAGTCGTTGAGGGCAAAAAGGGTTAAATGGGGTTTAAAGGAGTGTTGACGATTTGACGCCTTGAGTGGACCATTCCCAGACTGAGAAAGTGGCCCGATGAAAATATACGCCTCTTTTAAAGGTCATACCTAACCTAAAAACGACTTGGAAATTTCTATATTCTTTTCGCGAAATATATGGTCAATTTGAAAGTATTTGACGAGTGGGGTACAACGACACCAGAAGCAACACCAAGAAATGGAAAATAAAAAAGTTATAATACTTTGAATTCTTAATGTTCCTAGAAATTAAAATGAATTAGGTTTGTTCATTTAAACAGACAGGAGGGCCTTGGGAGGCTCGCCTCCCCAGACGTCACTAATTTTGTAGATTTTGAATACTCTAGGCAACATACCCCCAGGTAGGTAGGGTAGGTCACTTGTTCAATTGTGCAAACGTGCAATTTTACGATTTATAGTACCTATTTTTCCAAATTATATTAAAAAAATGCCGAATATAAATAATATGTCCACCTACTTTTGGACTAAAAGAATATGTAACGACAACCTGTCCGCCATTATTCACAACTACTTAGAAAAGTATCTTAATATAAGACACAGACATAAGTAAAATTATGAATTATTTACAAATAACTATAATTCAATTCTCAAACTGTTTGTGTTCTTGATCGTAATAATAGGAGATCAGTTGGAAAATTTGTTATCCTGAAATCAAAAATATATCTTTCTTGGTTTTTATTAAATTATTGCAATTCTTAAATACAGAATTTATTTTCATGTGTGTGGTAATACCCCCACTCCACGACCAAATACAGCAAACACTGTCAAAGTAGGATAAAGAACACAACGATTAAGATGGGATAGACAGCGGACTACACCTTTTACAGCCGTAGTTTCTAAAAGCTAAATTCAGATGCACACGACCACCGACATACGACACACGATGAACTGATTGTCGTATAATCTAAAATGTATCCATTTACATGAGTCGTACGAAATTTGGTTACAAACTTGGGAAATTTGTATTTTCATAGTTGGTACCTATTAAAGTTAAGGGGCCTGGGTAGACATCTTTACACGTATGCATTTGCCATGTAAAACACGGACTCACAATTTCCCGCACAACTCACTTTATTTTCGAACTATATATTTAATATTTCAGAAGGCGATAGTTCAGACCTTAATGAATGACAACTATTTTCTATTTTCTCAAAAAAGTTTTTTAATATGCAAAAAAACTCGCACTGCAAAATCATACATTCTATAAATGCCTGTAATTTAACAACCAAACACGATATCAAAAAAGGCTAAATAGTTGCACAAGCGCAAGCTTGCTTCTTCAAGTTGCTTTTTGAATCATTACTGTAAGTTTAAAGGTAACGCCAGGAGCTTGGAAATGCGAAGTTCATTTTTATAGTGACCTTTGCATTTTTGGACTTATCTCCCCTCATTTTGGACACACACTGGCGAAAGGGAACAGGCGGCCACGCCTCCTCGCTAACACGGAAATAGGTCTTATCTTGGATTCTCAATTTCGCGCGCTATACCCTAGACCCTTAAAGCAAGTCTTTGGCCTGAAGAAATAGGTTCGCGAGCACAATAAATTCCACTGAGCCGTGGACCAATAATTTGAAGCAAAGATTTAAATGCATTACTTGACATTCGCAAATAATTAAAATATTTTTCTGTGTCAGTTAGCTTCATCTCCTGCAACATAATATTATGGTACGCTCCGTGCTTCTTTCTATTTTTAAAAATGTCTCGAACCCAAATACTTCGCGTTCTTCCTCTTTTCTTCATTTTTATCAATAACAGGGATAAAAGTAATATGTTTATTGAATTTACGTATTGCGCTCGCTGAATAATCATTTTCGAATACAAATTAATGGAGATTGTCAGCTGTCAAATTACATACCACATCGGATAAAAAGTCAAAATATTTTCAACTTATCCGTCCGTCGTATAAAAGTTAAAATCATCGGACATTTAGCTTGGCGCCAATCCATTTTGAATATTTCAACCAATAGGAGCAGTTTCGTACCGTCGCGTCGTATTGTCGTTGTCGTGTGCATCTGAATTTAGCTTAAAGCGTCAAGTGATAATTAAAAGCGGTCAAGCTAATTTCCCACCTCGTCAATTGTAAATTCAAACTGACAGGTATACATTACACGTGATAGTTTGAAATTACAAGTGACGAGTTGGAAGATTAACTTTACCGTTTTGAATTATTACTTGACGCTTTAGAAACTACAGTTGGAAACGGTGTCGAGTGCGTCGGAAATACAGTGTTGCCAGGTCTAGTGAAATGTCCCTAGATCTAGTGACTTTTCTGTAATTTAGTGAAAACTTTTATTAGAATGTCATATTCTAGTGATTTTTTCACACTGACATTTTGCGTCACACATTTTATTGTTTTTAATATCTTGATCTTATAACATGGCATGCATGATTGCTTGATTATCTGGCGAGTTTTTAAGACGAATCCATTTTAAATTAAAACTTGAATTTTTCCTTTAAAGCATTGATTAAAGTATTTAGTATAGTATAGTAAGTATAAATGTGTTAATCAATGTTTAAAGTTATACTATTTTGAAACCCGATACCGAAGTTTTGGTTAACCGATTACTTTTTATGACCAATCATGATGTATTCAGCAGACTATTCAAGTACTCATCACAAAAGTTAGAAATCCGATGCCAAAATTTGCCGAATGCTCGGTTTAAACTTTTTACTAGGAAGGATGGGCATGTTTTTACCGCAAAGTGCACGGTTAATTATGTGGATTTTTTTAAGATAAACTCATTTTTTTGTAAGGTTTCTTGAATTCACTATTCAATATGTGCTGATTTTGACACCATCTAGCTCGCAAGGTGTTTGATACGTGATCACTTTCTTTTAGTCGATAATGACGTAGTAGTTATACTTTTAAGGACTAATACCAAAAATTCCAAAATCTGACAATAAAATTATGTTTTATTAGACTTTTCGTTTGGAGGTCTGCATTTTAATGAAAATCTTTTATAAAATCTAAACTGGAAACTATTAGGAATTGGATATGGTCAATTAGCTTACTACCTTTACTATCCTTATAGATAGATACATAGATAGATCATTTTATTTCCATAAGAATGTAATATAACATTGTGGAAAAGCGTCAGCAGTACAGTAATATCAGCATCGATCAGTTACAAAAATACAACATTTAATATTATGTATATAACAAATACAAACTTATAATATATAACAGACATTATAAGACCAACACGTAAAATCATTCGAGTAAATAATCGTCGATGGAGTAGTAGCATTTCTCGAGTAAAAAGGTTTTTAGCTTATTTTTAAATATGTTCAAGGTTGTTGAGCATTTTATGTCATCACTCAGTTTGTTAAAAATTTTTACACCCAGATGGGCAGGCGAATGCCGACCAATCCGATACTTAGAGAAAGGTATTGTATACATATCCCTGTTTCTCGTACAATAAGCATGCATGTCTTTATTTTTAAGATACTTATCCTGATGGCAATAGATAAATATTGAAAGCTCCAATATAACAATGGAGGGCAAAGTTAATATTCTGAATGATTTAAAAGAGCTCTTACACGATGTTCTTTGCGATATGGCTGACAGTGCTCTAACTGCCCTTTTTTGTGATTTAAATATTTGGACGGAAGCGGATGTAGTTCCCCAAAAGCAGGCTCCGTACCTCAATCTTGAAGACACATGGGCATGGTAGACAGAAAGAAGTTGTTCGGTCGAAACTATGCGTTCGAGACTTCTAATTAGGTAGCAGACAGAGTTTAACTTAGAACTAAGTGCCTCACAATGAGCTTTCCAGTTTAGGTGTTCGTCGATACATATTCCCAAGAAATTAACGTGAGTCGCTCTCTCAACCTTCTCTCCATTAGAAGAAAGGTCAATATTAAAGTCTTTGTTATTGTAGTTGTGAAACATTCTGTATATTATAATATAGTTTGAGTTGATTTTTACATATGTAGGTACTAAGATGATACTAAATATGTATTCCCGCATTTTCATTTACCCCCCCCCCCCCCCCCACTAGCAGTAGAGGCCACAATCTAATCTAGTGAAATTCCAGTGATTTTTTTAAACGTCACCTAGCGAGTTTTTGAATTTTGACCTGGCAACACTGCGGAAATATATCCGCGACCACCCTTGTACCTACAACTTTCTTAACAACTGGCGCCTTGCGCCTTCCGACCCGCTTACCCCGAACCGGGAAACTTCCGGGAAAACTCCGTCCGCGGAAAACTCCGTAGAAATTTTCCAGCCAGGCGACCAGAAGGTGCCGGCGGTGTCAAGCCAATCATTCCGGGTATGCGGCGGGGTCCGGAGTCGCTGGCTTTCCCGTCGCGACGGCCGGAGTTTCCCGGTCACCTCTCCGGCCGGCTGCGAGCCTGCTGTAAGAATTTCCCAAGCAGGGGTTGTTCCCGGCACGCCCCGATGGCGCGCTTACCGCGGACGGGGCGCGCCTCCGGGACGGGCTCGGCTCAGCCACACCCGGAAAAGTGCTCCGGCAAGGGTGTCGCACCGCGCACAATGCTTATTCACGTATTACTTTATTCTATTATTAATTTCAGCCTTGCCACACCAGGAAAAGTGCTGGGCCTGGATACACACATTTATACATACGTATTTGCCATGTAAAACACGGACTCACAATTTCTCGCATAACTCACTCCATTTTCATACTGCATATACAGGGTTACTGGTAACTCGACCACTTTCCTGCGAGAGGTGATAGAGGGACTCAAATGCAATAGATTTAACCCTCCATATGTAATTCCGAAAGCCGATAGTTTTCGAGATAATTAACATTTAATGTTTTTCAACGATATGACCAAATTTCCACACTACATTACAAAATTTTTACAGTCACCGCGGAAGAAAATTGTCTAGCTCAAAAAAAGATACACAACCAGTCAAACAAATTATTTTAAATTAATCAATATAATACAGCACATTACTGTATCACAATTCGGCAGTTGTTGGACAACACATACCCGAACAAATGGATAGGGAGGGGTGAACCCATCCCATGGCCTGCGCGGAGCCCAAATCTGACTCCTCTTAATTTTTACGTCTGGGGTCACATGAAGGCATTTGTTTACGAGACTCCAGTTAATGCTGCTGACGAACTAAGGCAAAAAATTATCAATGCGGCGGAGGAGATGAAACGAACCTCTTCATCACTAGTTACAGAAACCGAAGTGAGGAAGCGGATCCGTACTTGTATCCGAAATCAAGGGCAACACATTGAGCAAGATCTCTAGACACTTTGAGTGGATTTAATTAAAAGGTTATTAGGAGGGAAAGATTTTTGGGCGATTCATTCAACAGTTTGTATAATTTTTTTGAGCTAGATAATTTTCTTTCACGGTGAATGTAAAAATTTTGTTGATTATTTTTTAAATATTTGCATTTAGTTTGGAACTGTTTAGTATTTTGAAACATTTTAATACTAAGTTAGCTTTGTGTATGTGTTAGTTAAATACTAAAATAAAAATTATCAGAATCAACAACAGGTTTTCATCTTAGTTTAGGATCTAGTGTGGAAATTTGGACATTTGGTTGAAAAACATTAAATGTTAATTATCTCGAAAACTATCGGTTTTCGGAATTACATATGGGGGGTTAAATCTATTACATTTGAGTCCCTCTATCACCTCTTGTAGGAAAGTGGTCAAGTTACCAGTAACCCTGTATAATATTTCAGAAGGCGATACTTAAGACCTTAGTGAATGACAACTATTTTCGATTTTCTCAAAAAGTTTTTTAATGTGCAAAAGAACTCGCAATGCAAAATCATACATTCTATAAATGCCTGTAGTTTAACAACCAAACACGATATCAAAAAAGGCTAAATAGTTGCACAAGCGCAAGCTTTCTTCTTCAATTTGCTCTTTGAGTCATTACTGTAAGTTTAAAGGTAACGTCAAGAGCTTGGAAATGCGAAATTCATTTTTATGGTGACCTTTGGACCTTACATTTGGACCTTTTGACCTTACCTTTGGATTTTTGGGCTTATCTCCCCTCATCCTAGACACACACTGGAAAAAGGGAACAGGCGGCCACGCCTCCTCGCTAACACGGGAATACGTCTTTTCTTGAATTCTAAATTTCGTGCGCTATAACCTAGACCCTTAAGGGGCCTGGGTATACACAGTCATATATATGTATTTACCATGTAAAACACGGATTCCCAATTCCAACAGAACTCACTTGTTTTTAAAACTACATACACAGTATATCAGAAGGTGATAGTTAAGACCTTAATTATTATATATAAACATTCAAGAGCAATTTTTTCAAAAAGGTTTTTTAGTGTGCAAAAAAACTCTCAATGCAAAATCATACATTCTTCAAATGTCTGCAATTTGACAACCAAACACGATATCAAAAAAGGCCAAATAGGCGACAAGGCGCAAGCTTCCTTCTTCAACTTGCTTTTTGAATCATTACCTACTGCAAGTTTAAAGATAACGTCAGGAGCTTGGAAATGCGAAATTCATTTTTATGGTGACCTTTGTGCCTTTTGACCTTACCTTTGATTTTTTGGACTTATCTCCCCTCACCTTAGACACACACACTGGAGAAAGGGAACAGGCGTCCACGCCTCCTCGCCCACACGGGAATACATATTTTCTTAAATTCTCAATTTAGCGCGCTATACCCTAGACACTTAAGGGTGTTTGGTACGACACACATTATATTAATACAGGATGTATTGGAAGAACAGGGATCTGTCAAGATCTCAGCACTTATTGGGCCCCTTGTACAGGGTGGTCTACTAAGAATGGACGCCGGTGATGTCTCGGTAACCGTTAATCATATTAGGGTATAACGCGCGGACTTGATAATCAAAGAAAATAAGTATTCCCGTGTTAGCGAGGAGGCGTGGTCGCTTGTTCTCTTTCTACAGTATTTGTGTCTAAAATGAGGGGAGGTAAGTCCAAATATCCAAAGGTAAGGTCTAAAGGTCCAAAGGTAAGATCCAAAGGTCGTCATGAAAACAAATTTCGCATATAGAAGCTCCTGACGTTAGCTTTGAACTGTAATGATATAAAAGCAAATTGAAGAATAAAGCGTACGCTGGGCCTGTATGATTTTGTATTGCGAGTTTTTCTGCACACTAAAAAACTTTTTTTTTGAAAAATCGCTGTGATGCTCTTCATTAAGGTCTTAAGTATCACCTTCTATAATTTTATGTATGTAATTTGAAAAGCAAGTGAGTTCTCTTCTACATACGAATTCGTATTTTACATGGCAAATACATTTATGCATAAATGTATGTAGCCAGGCCCCTTAATAGATACATCAAAGTGTTAAACAATAATTACTCCAGTAATTTCTAGCTTTGAAAAGCACATAATATTTTTGGGTAACATTTACTAGGATTTCGGTGAAAAATCACTTTAAATGTTTAAGGTGGCGGTTACGCCTCCGTGTGGCAATCTTAGAAATCCGAAAATATTTTTCAGGGTCTTCATATAGGCACTAGTAATAATTTTTTTTCTATCGCGAAAAGTTTCTTATCTGACCAGGTATACTTATTATTACACCCTACAACTGAATAACCGGAAAAATAATAATAATTGAACTTATACGACAACATATATCGGACAGCATACTTAGTACCACGATATTTATCTAGACAGGATATCTCTTTCAGTGAACTTTATAGTGGGTGACACACGTACGAACTTTAAGTCCGCGGTTTTTAAGTTCGCGAACTTACTCGCCTCGACGTCGGTGACGCGTGAAGCTGAAATCACTCATTTTGATAATTTTTCTAAATAAACAAAACTTTTAACAAACGCCAAACATAACAAGTGTTGCGCATTGATGGCCTCCTGAAACAAAGTGGTGGCTCGCGGCTCGCAGTACGAGCCAAGACAACCTATGAGCAAGATTTCAAACCAGTTGGATCGCCGGCGGTTTGCGCGACGGTTTTAAAGTACGCGTACTTACGGTGACACACAGGCGAAAAAGGTCATCGAGCCATAAGTACGCGTAGTTGTTCGTACGTGTATCACCCCTTTATGATTCGAAGGCTCTTGGCGCAGGGCAGTTTTGGGGCCGTCCGATTTCACGCCTTTCACGGTGGAAACTCAGCCCCGCCAATCTATACGCAGTCACGCACCCCCTACCCTTACTCCTTCCTCATTGTCAAGCGTTTGATTGCCGCTACGTATTACGAGGGCGTACGAGAAATCTCGACAATCCGACAAATCAGACCTGAGCCGAGTCGACTTGATTCTACGCTCACATTCGTTCACTATTACTTTTGCTAATTTAAAAAATGATCTAGTCTATAAGAAACAGCAAAAAAATTATTTCAGTTACAAGTTAAACTGCTGGTATTATGGTTGAATCATTAAATAAATTTGTAAAAAAAAACTCTGGAACAAATAAACGGAACACAATGTCAGCGATTGGATCAGTCCAGGGAAATAAACAAAAAAAGCATGGTTGGGGACACTCACTCATCCAATAATCTGACAAGTTTTTTGGTTCATATTTCTCTAAAGGAACAAAACCTAACCTGTTTGGTGCATGAGGTTTATGGGTATATATAAATTATAAACAAGTAACGGGTAAACAAGACTTAAAATGGTTACCAGTAAGAATTGTTGAATTGTAATTGTTTTTAATCCTTAAGAAGATGCCTCAAGCCATACAATGGCGAGGTTGTTTTTAGATTTTGAAAAATTTCTTTATTACTTATTACGTAATTTTACAAATAACATTTGTGAACTCAGGATTCTGATATTTCACTGAAAGTTGGCACTTTTGGTACAGAATATGCGATAAAAATTTAATAATGATTTTCAAATAGCTTAAATAATAGATATTCAAATTGTTTATCCAACATAGTTTTTTTGCAATGCAAAATAAGAAAGGAACACGAATTGTACGGCTATCATATCAAAAAATAATACTTTATATTCGATTAAACAAATGGAGTCAAGTTGATTGACTCAGTACTTCCCACACATTACTGTGATATCAGTTTATTATTTTCCCATAGCATGAAGCTTTAGTCTGAGATCTCCTTGCAACCAAATCATCGGCAGCCTTCCCTCCCCTAAAATTGTCTTATGCCGCTAAGTATTTCCTTCAGAGGTCAATGGACAGCCTAAAACATCTAAAAACGAAGTTTGAGTTGTTTTCATACTTTTAGTTTTTTGATTATTGCTATATACGCTGCCACTGACACGATATTTAACAAACACACGCGTTTTCCATCCTCACCACGGTAATAATACTGTGTCAAAATTTAATTAGAATCAATGTAATAGTGTCCACGTTACAAAATACAAAAAGATCTAAAGCAATAAATACTCGTATGTATGTATACAGAAAATTCTAAGTCCCTTAGTTTCCGTAATACGCTAGGCAATGTTCGGATGGACCTAAAAAGTTGATTTATGTCGCTAGGTCTTCCTTCAGAGCCCCTACCCTACACCCTATTATGAATACAAGAAATTTCTCAGTTTTTCAACCCCCCACCCCCCAACCACCCCAATTTCACCCCACCCAAAAAAAACGCAGAAAATGATCAGGAACCTCTAAAACGCTTAAAAACGAAGTTTGAGCTGTTTTTATATTTTTACTTTTTTTTATTATTTGTGCGCCGCCACTGGCACGATTTATAAAAACCATACGCGTTTTCCATCCTCGCCACGGTAGTAATACTGTGTCAAAATTTCATTAACATCAATTCAACAGTTTCCTTGTAACACAATATAGAAGGATCTAAAGCAATACTCTCGTATGTTTACACCAGAAAAAATTCTAAGTCCTTTGGTTTCTGTAATAGGCAAGGCAATGTTCGGATGGACCTAAAAAAGTTATTTATGTTGCTAGGTCTTCCTTCATGGGTCAGTGGGCAGTCTATTATGAAAGCAACAAATTTTTCAATTTTACAACCCCCCACCCCCCAACCACTCCAATTTCACCCCCACCCAAAAAAAAGTAAAAAATGATCAGGAACCTCTAAAACGCCTAAAAACGAAGTTTGAGGAATATTTAATTTTTTTTGTTTTTTGCTAATTACTCCGCCGCCCCTGCACCGATTTTCAAAATTATAAGAACATTACCTACTACGACACCCCAGCATATCGCTGCCCAAATTTCATCACAATCCATGCAGCGGTTACTGAGATTACGAGGACACAAAAACGCGTACAGACAGACCGACAGACAGACAGACCGACAGACCGACAGACAGACAGACCGACGGAAATGAGTGACATGGATTTTCGTTATGTAGACATCATGAAACGCCCAAAAAGTGTATTATCTCAAAATCGAAAATTTTCGCGATCACAATACTCCCCTCACCTATCGGTGTGGGAAGTAAAAAATTGTGGAAAAAATTTTAATACTGTAAAATCATTTAGCAGTAATGCCCTAATTTTTGCTTATAAATAAATGGAACATCAATTTTGCTATTGCGTTTACACAGTTATTTTGTCATATCTAAACCGTCCAAAATGAGGCTTAAATGAGATTGATTTAGGGTAGGTGGTGAAGGAACCCTCAAATTCGTGCGCTCAAAAAATGAAATATATTCAAATTGGGTCAGTTTATTATATCTCTGGATATTACTGATGGCGTTTGAGCTTTCCTTTTTTATTTTGCATGTACCCTTCACTTTCATTACAAATATGTAATTTCTTTATGGTTTTAATATTTAATCAACTGTGTAAATTGCTTGAATAATTAACGTTTTAGTTTGCAAAAAACTTATTTCTTCGTATATTCTCGTTGATCATTATTGAAGTACGTGAATATTGTTTAACCAAGAATTATTTGTTGTAAATAAATCACTATTATTATATTTAAACAAAAACCCTTCTATTTGCATTGCGTTTTTTATTTACTTTTATCATTTGGATTATTTTATAAACATGTATTTAATAAATATGTTTTTACTATTAAGTAATATTGCAATCATTAATAATAAATACTAATGCTAGTAAATATGAAGTAACGCATTATGAGTATGTAAAAGTATCTTTCATCTAATAAATATTAGAGAGGGAAATAACAGGTTCCATTGATAATAACTTTTTGTTAAAGAACATTCACTTACTTCAATAATGAAGAATGAGAACGTAAGAAAAAATATGTTTTTTTGCAAAATGATTTGAATCATATTTAAAAAAATTGATAAATCGTTCTTTACGATTTTTGAATTTTGAGAAACATTAGTAAAGATGTCGTTCAAAAAAATTATTTCTCATATTTCCAAATTTTTTGAATGCTATACTTTCTACGCCTGAGGGAGGTAAAATAATTTTTTTCTTGTTTCGCAATACAAAAAGATGCTACTTCAACAAGTACAAGACCAAACCCCTAAATTTTCAACTTATTCTGAAATTCTATTGTTCTAAAAAATTGCTGCTGCGGAACGCTTTCCAGACAAAATGTAGGTATCGACTATACTATTATGCTTATAAACGTCACCGATAATAAGCTCTTATCACTTCCCGTAACTAGTCTGATAACACTTCGCGTCGGTGAGAACACCGTCGCTTGCTATCGATTAGCACACCGGCACACCTGTTAGACTTGCCCCCACTATCCTGCAACGTTTCCTGCTATCCTGCTACCCCACTTCCTGTTTCCCTTTAGGTAAAACCGGAAACGGATAAGCTCAGGTCTCTTCCGGTCGCGGATAAAAATGGATTATCCTCGATAAGGTAACCTGAAGTATGGCCGATTGGCAGGAAAAAACCGGAAAATTCCCGGAAATTAAGTAAAAGCTCCGATTTCGGGATATTTTCGATAGGGCAGCAGCAGTTGTTGGAGGTACGTGGGAGGAAAGCTGTTGGATAGTTCTCCCGGATTTGGGGGAAAACTTCTGGGATCGTGGAAAGCTGGAGGGGATAGCAGAATGACGAGGAGGAGTTTGGGGAGCGAGCAGGATGTTACCGAACTGTTGCAGGTAGGTGAAGGTAGTAAACGAATATAAGAGCTTTTAGAAACCAGAAGCTAATACTGTGCAGATTTGTTTTTACTTGTATATACATATACAGGGTGTAGCTAAGTAAGTGTAAAACATTTAAGGGGGTGATTCCTCATCGAAAAAAAGATAGGATTTTTCATGTAAAGAAACTTATTGGAGCATCCCTTGTTAAGATACAGCCCCTTAAGGGTCTAGGGTATAGCGCGCGAAATTGAGAATCAAAGAAAAGACGTATTCCCGTGTTAGCCAGGAGGCGTGGCCGAATGTTCCCTTTCTCCAGTGTGTGTGTGTGTCTAGGATGAGGGGAGATAAGTCCAAAAATCCAAAGGTAAGGTCAAAAGGTACAAAGGTAAGGTCCAAAGGTCACCATAAAAATGAATTTCGCATTTTCAAGCTCCTGATGTTAGTATCTTTAAACTTACAGTAATGACTCAAAGAGCAAATTGAAGAAGAAAGCTTGCGCTTGTGCAACTATTTAACCTTTTTTTGATATCGTGTTTAGTTGTTAAATTACAGGCATTTATAGAATGTATGATTTTGCATTGCACATTAAAAAACTTTTTTGAGAAAATCGAAAATAGTTGTCATTCATTAAGGTCTTAACTATCGCCTTCTGAAATATTATATACAGGGTGAGTTTTTAGTACCGGCTCGGTCGATAACTCCACTACTGAAGAAGATAGCGAAAAAAGTTGTATATAAAAGTTATAGCCACAGATACGCTCCTTACTCAGAAAATATTTTGATTTATACAGGGTGATCCATAACTACGTGCTGATGCAAACATGCATTTTTTTAAATGAGACACCCTATAATATATAATTCCATATTCAAATTCTACTAATGATTTCCGTTCTCCCAATATAGGGTATTGTTACATTATACAGGGTATTTCAAAAGCTATGACCATTTTTATATCCAAATCGCTGTCAAATGAACGTACTGTGTATGAAAAAGCGATGAATCAAAAATCATATTTTTTACACAGATGGATAAAAAATATCATCTAGTTTTAACATCGGCTATAAAAAAAGCCCGCGACGCATATTCGTATACAGGGTGATGTAGAATGCAAAATCCAGATTTTTCTCTTTTTTTTCAAATATAACCCCCAATACTTTATTATACCAAAGAATTGCTTTTGATATGCTCTTTCATCTTTGTATAGCATTTGTTATGGCTGAATCATTAGTTTCTGAGATATTTCTATTTTTTTACAAATTTTAAATATACCTTCTATTTGTTTACTAAAATTTATTTATTTTGAGAAAATACTATAAAATTTTATTTTTGCTTAACAAGCAACTAAAATATAAGGCCATAATGGTACTTGATCAATTCAAAACACTGGATTAACGAGATAATATAGGTCAAGTGTGCCGAGGAAACAATTTTATAGACGTCATGCATAATTATCAAGCAGATCTATCAGGTAGGCCATGAAATATTAAACGACACGGTCCAAATAAAGCGATTCTTCAGTCTTTCAAACGATTTAGTTTTAGAGTGCCTCCGTTCTGGATATTGCTGTTCATAGTTGATATATCCTAGAGGCAAGTAGGCAATTTCTCAAAGATTCTCCTAAATACCCTCAATGGAAAAATTAATTTTTAAGGCTCGTTTTTCACACAATACGGAATTATTGAGCAGGTTATGAACCGTCAATTTTTCAAAGCATACCTGATAAATCTGCTTGATATTTATGCATCACGCCTACAAAATTGTTTCCTCAGCATACTTGACTTTATTATCTCGATGATTCAGGGATTTGACTTCATCAAACACTATCATGACCTTACAATTTAGTTGTTCGTTAAATAAAAAACAAATTCGATAGTATTTTCTCAAAATAAATAAATTTCAGTACACAATAGAAGCTATATTTTAAATATACCGAAAAATCGAAATATCTCGGAAACCGATGGACGTAGGTACAACAAGTGCTATACAAAGATGAAAGAGTATAATAAAGGAAATTCTTTGGTATAATAAAATATTGGGGGTTACATTATTTGAAAAAAAAAAGAGAAAATCTGGATTTTGCATTCTGCATCGCCCTGTATACGAATATGGGTCGCGGGCTTTTTTTATGGCCGATTTTAAAACTAGCTGATATTTTTTATCCATCTGTGTAAAAAATATGATTTTTGATTAATCGCTTTTTGATATACAGTACGTTCATTAGACAGCGATTTAGAGATAGAAATGGTCATAACTTCTGAAATACCCTGTATAATGTAACAATACCTTACACTGGAAGAACGGAAATCGTTAGTAGAATTTGAATATGGAATAATATATAAATGCGTTTGTATCACCACGTAGTTATGGATCACCCTGTATAAATCAAAATATTTTCTGAGCAAGGAGCATATCCGTGGCTACAACTTTTATATACAACTTTTTTCGCTATCTTCTCAGTAGTGAAGTTATCCACCGAGCCTGTACTAAAATCTCACCCTGTATATTGCACACAGAACGCATACGTTGGGAGTGAAAGCTTGAGGCGCATCCCCTCAAAATGGGGGAACATTTAACATAAACCTGGAGAACCGACCAGGACACCAGAAGCTGCAGGAGCTCAATGTGCCCTCAAGCTCCATAATCCACAAGTTACTAAAGCTAAAGGGCGTCGCAGCGCCGGAATATCAGCTTCAAATCAGCTTCAGCTATGCACAGGTGAGGTGAACGAAAGTTGCATCAAGGAAATGATACGGAATAATGACATGGATGAGTGAAGGACCCTGTCGGTTGTCCTGAAACTGATGGATGTCCTCAAATCGTGGGAAAATGTTCCTTAAACGTGGAAAAGCGGGCAGGGTAACAGAAGCGCGGGGAGGTAGGAAAATGAAAGTTTTCCATGGAAAATCCATAACGGAACGCGTAGCGCTAGACAATATTACGGGATACAATAGCAGGGAGATACGCTTTCGCAATTACTTCTAAAAGTCAAGAACAGGAATATGAAGTTCATTCCATTCCACCTATTGATTTTAATTTACAAAAGGCACCATAAATTATGTTCATCATTCTAAAAATTATAGTTTGTAAAAGCACTAGTACTTATAAAGGCATCACTGGTATAACAAACTGGTCGCCTTTGGCTGACTCAAATGAAACACAGTGCAGAATGTCCAGTAGCACATATGGAAAACAACATAAGTCAAAAAAGCTGTCAGCAGCTTTGATATGAAAAAGTGAGATGTGCTGATTAGAATCATCACTGAGCTTAGAAGATGGAACTATAAAAATTCTGTGAGAGATTATAATTACCTAATGTACCCTTATGTCTCACCACAAGGCCCAGCCTTCTAGGGGCAGCGTCATTTGTAATTTTCTTGCAAATATAAAATGAAAATGTAAATTAATGACTGTATTTCTAATAATTCCTTAGTAGACTGTGTTGGTTTGTTCTTCAGATTAGTTTCACTAACTTATGGTTGGCCTTTCATGTGATATAACGCCTTACCCTCAGTTCTCACTTTGGATTTATCATAATATGGATTATTCACTTCATAATCTTTGAAACCCAATAGATCCTAAAACAAAAGCTTTCATTCTGTGACAGTTCATCGATCCCAAATTTAGTTCTGTGTACCCGTAAAATTTGGAAAAGTCTGTATGTCAGCCAAAATGTTACATCCAATAGACCGTGTAAGATGAGATAGATATGTTAGTAACAGTATAAGATTCAGAAGTTACGTCACACAGGATAACTACCCCTATGTCTGCACCTAGAGGTAAAAAGGAACCAAGTGAACAACATGACCGTGGAAAGGACTTGTGGGATGTCCTCGAATAGTGGGAAAATGTTCCTTAATCGTGGAAAGCCGAACAGGGTAGCATGAATAGTAGGTGGTAGTAATATAGAGAAGTTTCCCTTGGAAATCGATAAGGGGTTGTAAAAGCCACTGCTCTACGATCGCACGCGAGGTTACTGTACGTCACTATGGGGTGGATAAGGAAAGAGAAGGGGAACTGTCTTCAATTTACGACTGGGCGATTCAACTTCGCGGAATGGAAAATTTGTTCATTTTTCTTTGGTGGCTTTTTCAGCTTCTCGAGAATTGAGGCAATAAAGTACCGATACTTCTCGGTACATATCATACTTGATCCTTTGATGCAGCACTAACAATTACTATACTCTCATCATCATCATAGTCCCAATGTCTTAACAGACATGTTGTGAACTCGTAAAATGCATTAAGTCGGAGCTGAAGCTCGCCATCGTTCGCGATTTACTGTCAGTTCAGTGGCGCTCTTGATACTCATATCCAGCAACTGTTTTGTTGTATCCACCCAGCGTGTAGAGGGACGTCCACGGCGCCGCCCACTCGGGACATGACCCTGAAATACAAGTTTCTCAATATTATCGCTTCTGTGTATATGTCCGAAGAATGTAAGCATTCTCGTCGACACAATGGAGGATAGTCTCTTTGGATTACCGAGCTCATCCAGTATGGAAACGTTAGTTCGATGGGCGGTATAAGAAACTCTTAGCATTCTCCTCCATGTCCACATTTCAAAAGCATCTATGCGACCTCAATCTGTCTTTTTAACAGTCCAAGTTTCCGAGGCATACAAAAATATAGAGAACACAAGAGACTGAACCAGCGACATTTTTGTAGCTTTAGTGATGTTATGGCCACGCCATATTTTAGTAAGCTTTGTCATGGCCACACAAGCCTATTGAATGCGCCGTCGAATCTCATTTTCACAACTACCCGAATCAAAGAACCCAGGTACACAAAACTTTGAACACCAAACCGAATTTTCAAACCCGTCATGTTTCGCTATGTTCAGAAGACTTGAATTCACTCACACGAGTCGGGTTTCAAAAAACCGATTTGACAAGTGGTTAGATTGATAGTGTTTATCCGATACTTCTCAAGCATTTTCAGATACTGAACACCACGAAAACCTCCCTATTTAAACCCAAGAAAAAGAATGAGCGTGAATTATAGAAAAAACTAAAATTTGAGTCAATATACGTAAGGAAATCTGAAATGTGAAAATCGTTCTATACAGTACTTTATTGCCTACTGCAAACTCAGGAGGCATAAAAATTAAATTTGACGATACTTTGCTAACTACCAAATAATTCCCGCCCTCAAAATGTTGTTCCTTCGCCATGCAAATTTCAAATACGGTAATGAAACATGGACAACAACAAAAGCAGGAGAAAATAGGATACAAACGCAAGAAATGAGGTTTCTAAGAAGAGTGAAAGATTGCATAAAATTAGACAGACTAAGAAACAGAGATATAAGAGCACTTTAATTATAGGAATTAATAACCTAAATTATTGATACTCCTATATTCTTTTTCTTGTTATAATTGGAGGGATATTAATTTTATTCATTGATATGACAGAATTAAACATCTTCAGTATAAACGAAAAAATAAAGGTAAATAAAACTAAATGGAAAGAACATGTAGAACGAATGCACGGAAATAGGATTCCAGCCAGAGCCAGATTTTATCAATAATGTGGAAGAAGAGATATCGGAAGGCAGAGAAAAAGATGGGATCGTAACAGGCAATGTGCCTAAGTTCAGAAGTGAAAGAAAATAAGAAGACTTTTTTAGCTGACGTACAAAATCAAAGCCATACAACTGAAAAATGGTTTTTCTGGAGTTATTAATAAAAATTTAATAATATCACTGCTTGCATACCCTAAATGCATAAAGATGGCAAAAATTTAGCAAAATTGTGATGACGAGATGTTTTATGTGTTTACTAGGAGTATTTGTCCCTCTTCAGAACCCTCCTCTCAATAAAAACTCTAAATGTTCTACTGAGGTGAAGTAGTTTATTGTCACTTAAGGTGGGTTCATGAAACTTTTCCTTTGCAGCAATTTAGCCGTAAATTAGCGTTTGTGTTAATTCTAAAGTTGAACCTAGCGTCAGTAATGAAATTGTTCATGAAACAGTTTTGTATTTAACTTAAGAATTAGGCGTAAGGATTAACCTTGAAAAGATAATTCACTTCCAACTTTACCTTACCGCAAAAGATGAATCTAAATCTTAGGAGTGTCTGAGCATGCACGAAACGCACAGAACATAAAACTATGATCTGGCATGAGCATAGATATCATAACTATTAGGTTAGAATGTCAATGGACACGAGGCAACCACTCTTGAGATCACCTTACTCATTTATTAATTTTCTTAATCATTTTTGGTCGTAGTTTTAAAAACAAATTTCGCCTTTCGCAAACAGTATAACCGCCAACGTGCCAAATCTTAAAAATATAACCTTAAAATCAAAACAGACCGTTGAAAACAGACTTTGTGAAACGTCACATCTGTCATCCTTAACGCTAAATTCAAGTTTCATGAACGTCAATACTCTTACGGCTAAAGTTAAGGATAAAGTTAATATCTACTAACGCTCAATTTACGGCTAAATTACGGCAAACAAAAAGTTTCGTGAACCCGCCTTTATCCGAAAATCTGAAAAATAAGACCCAACTCGAGCTTGATTGGAAAAGTGAAGACCATAAACCGCATAGCAACGTAGCGACTTTCGCACGGTAATGTAGATTTATTTCCTGTGTAACGGCATCAATATGGTGCATCAAAGTGCAGAAATAGAAGTTATTGTATGAGGAGGATACCGTCGATTTAACGCACGAATAACATCGTTAACACGATCTGTGACAGCCAATCTACCAGCGCCATCTCCGCTCTGCTTTTGGTATTCGCACATAAATTTCATCGCAGTGGCGGCGCATCAACAATAATCATTCTGAAACATTTCTTCTTCGTCTTTATAGAGAAAAGATAAGAGGGCATCAAAATAAGTAGTATCACACACAGAAAAAAATACTGTTGCTTTTCCAATTAAATGTTAGTATTTGGATGTTATTCCATCGCTTTAAATATATTTACAGTTGTTTCAAATCCATGTCATTGAAAGAATTCAATCCTTACATTCGAAGTAATCACAGGTACGCCAATAAATTCAAAATAATTTTATATTCGTTCTAACGATATTTATAATCCTTCTAATACCAGTACTGACATATAATGCAATCAAAACATCCTTTTGTTTTCGAAATTTAACCTGTTTCATTTAAGCAAAGCATACAATCTATTCAATGTACAAAAATTATTATTGCAGCAGTTCGTGATAATTAATCTGATAAAAATTAATTTTGTTTCAATGGCCCTTGTTGTTCGCTGAACCATAATCAGTATTCGGCGGGACTGATGTCCCGATTCAATGAACGTAAAAAGAATGAACAGGGGGATCATCTCAGTGTTATTACCGTCGCCAACCCGCCAACATAGACGAGGTTGTTTCGTTGTGTTGTTTCGGTGTTAACCGTGTTGTGTCATCTCGTGATTTTGCGTATTGCATCAGCTTTAAATGTGTCCAGTTACATATTAGATAGAGGACCTACTGAGATATTGGGGCTTAGAAGAGCTAACATCCACATTTGAATGTAGGTATTTAGATTAGTCAGACAGTTATATTTCAGGTAAAATGCAACAACTGGTGCAGGTTTATGTCTAATTCTTATATCATGCTCCTTATAGCTTCATACAAAATCACACAATTAAACATCCAAACGAATCAATCAGCTGTTCTCGCAATAAAATCTGTTGGTCCAAGGAAAAGAAAGTAGTTCAGAATCAATTACCAAACACAGATTCGATTCAACGACAGGCTGCGATTAAATTATTCATTGGAGTCCAATGAAATCTTGTAGTTCAATCGACAATACGATGTAATTCGTTACCAACTATACACTTCCAATTGGATAAAACATCGTTGTATTTGAGGAATGCTGAGTGTAACCTCCCATTGAATCCAAGCGTAAGTCGTTGACAGAACGACAGATTTTTCTGTGTGCAGAAATAGAGCAAGAGTTGAATATGAGGTTCATAGTCTCGAACATTAAGGTGGGTACAAATTTGCGCCGTGTGCGCGCTGCGCGTTAGGTGTTCGTCGCTTGTCAGATGTTTTTTTTGCCTTAATTGATATGCCCAGTCACTCCCCTATAAAATGGGTCCAAAAAGTTGTGGTCGATAAGTAATCAAGGTATGGCGTTACAACTGCTCGAATCCATGGAGTCGTGATACAGAAATTGAAAATACAATAAAAAATTAATGAAAAGGCTAATCCCTTTATTCGCATTTTTTCTCGATAACTTTAATTGTATTTTCATACCTCGAAGTTTGTCGACATGATGGCGGAACACAATACTCTGTTACCTGATACTTTAAACTGGCTTGACGTCTATTTGATAGGTATCAGCTGACGAAGAAGTGTATCTCAAATTTAATTTTTTACTAGTGGTGTTGATTGGCAATCCTGCGATCAGGACCGTATTAGTAATATTCTTATTGAATATTCGCCAAAAAGTAATGACTATTATTGTAAACAAGAAATTGCTTCAATATCCAGAAATTCGCAGCAAAAATGGTTAGTTAAAAGAAATAGATTATTTTATTGATTTGTATATTGTTAGAGACTATCAAAATACTCCTATATTTAGCAATAAGGACGATTCAATGGATAGCTTGCATCACTAGTGGGATACTTATTGGTTGAAACGTACAAGGTACAATTGGAGAAAAGTATAAAGTAAGTACATGGAGTAAGATTAATATAATAAGGTAGTTTAACTGAAGCTTAAGCTAAAAATGCTTTATCTTCATTCTTACCTCATTTAAAGTGTACCTAATCATCATCATCCAGACCAGCCATACTGATATACTGAAAGACACGCCAGATTTTCCGAGAAAATGTAATATAAGCATAGACCTCAGAGCATAGACGAAAACGTCACAAAGTGTCAATTACTTCTTATTAGTAATGCTTCCACTCAATACAGCCCTGCATTCCTTCAAAGCTTAAGATTGATACGTCATGACTCAATCTGGAGTATTTTTAGTTATCACTAGCCAAACAGCTTTTCGCTGTTGACACGGCTGACAGTTTAAAGTATCGGGTAACAGGGTATATATTATGATAATTCAAAAAGTGACAGGAGATCAAAATAATCGCAAATATCAATTTGCAATAGATAAAAACAAAATAAATTAATCTGTCTATTGTATATTGACATCTGATTATACACAGGCAATATACAATTTTGACTACTCTAATGACCGCACCAGCTCCCTGGCCAGCCCAGCGAAAAATGCCGAAAGAGATTACGGTCGTCGGTATCTTCGGGCGTCTTGAGAAGGCGTAAGGCATACTTTGTAGTGTCGGCACTCGGTAGGAGCACAAAAAATGTAAACAACTCATATTTTTCTGACTTCAATAATACAGGCAATCACCAACAGCAGAAGGCTATGTTCGTTATAGAGTTTCCGCCACCTGTCAAGGTGAACATCGCCTCTAAGGAGGATGAAAAGCGGACCAAATATCAGGAGTACCTTCAACAACTTCTCAGGTTCCGGTCAGTTCTGGAAGTCTAATATAAAACTAAAAAAAACTACTTTTATAGCTAGTCAAAATAAAAAGAAAAATTTATTTTAATTAACAATTTAACAATATTTTTGCATCTCAGGAGTTGAAAATCAGCTAATTAAATGAAATTGAGTAAAATGAGTAAAATGTTGTATGATAATTATTATAAAAATGCGTGGGGTGCTTTTTTGCTTATTAGTTTACCCTTTAAAGTCTCGAATCTACTGAACTTATTGGTTTATTGACCTTCTATTGTTGTAGGATTAAATTCTATTGAGTAAAATGTTTTTGCTTTTACTTCCCACACCGATAGATGAGGGGAGTATTGTGATCGTTTTATGACATAACGAAAATCCACGTCACTCATTTCCGTCGGTCTGTCTGTCTGTCGGTCTGTCTATTCGCGTTTTCTAACCTCGTAATCTCAGCACCCGCTGCATGGATTCTGATGAAATGTGGGCGAAGTGAATAGCAAAAAACAAAAAAATTAAATATCCCTCAAACTTCGTTTTTAGGCGTTTTAGGGGTTCCTGATCATTTTCTACTTTTTTTGAGTGGGGGTGAAATTGGGGTGGTTAGGGGGTGGGGGGGTTGTAAAACTCAAAAATTTGTTCTATTAGTAATAGGCTGTCCATTGGCATGTGACATAATACCCTTTTTTATTATTTTATTATAGGTCCACCCCGAACATTCCTTGGCTATTACAGAAATCAAGGGACTTAGAATTTTCTGATGCACGTATACATACGAGCATTGCCTTAGATCGTTCTGAATTTAGTATCATGGAAATTATGGAATTGATTTTAATGAAAAATGCGTATGGTGTTCAAAAATCGTATCAGTAGCGTCGCAGCAATAATAAAAAGACTAAAAATGTAAAAAATAGCTCGAACTTCGTTTTTAAGCAATTTGGGGATTCCTGATTGTTTCGTTTCGTCCAGTTGAAGCTCGCAGAATAAAAATTGTGTCGTTTCAGTTCCTACGGAGAGATTTAGGAAACTATTTAATAATTTTTGTGTTGGATGTTTTTTTGAGGATAGGCGGGCGATAATTTGGTTGCAAGTGATCTCAGACTATAGCTTCATACAAAGGGAAAATAATAAAATGATATCATTGTTATGTGTGGGAAGTATACTGAGTCAATCAACTTGACTCCATTTTTTGACTCGCGATAAAAGCGAAATATTTAAATAAATTATTTATTATTATTGTTTATTTGTGTGACCGCCACTGTAGCTGGCATAGCGTGCAAAGATAAACTTTGTATGGCATGCCTTATTACCATATTTCTACGCCTTTCTGGATTTGGTGTTAATTTTTGCCGGTACTCGACAAACACCGGAAGGGGACGCCATTAAGGCCTCGTTACACCATATAACGAGAATCGATAAAGCGGTATTATAGTATGTGATGGACGTTGAAGCTATTCGAAAAATCGCTATTACCTGTGAAAATTTGTATGACACGCCTTCTCAACCATACCCTGAGGGTAGTATGTAAATATAAGGTAATAACAAGTCAAAAACACATGCATTTATATACATGAAATGTCTTGGAGGCTAATAATTGCACTCAAGCATTATACAGGGCTTTAGAAAAGTTACGAATGACCAATTGTTGAATAAAACGTAATAAAAAGATCTTGCAAAAGGTTATAAAGTTTGTAAGTGTCTACCAAGCATCATTCCTTATTCAAACATACGCTTGAAATCTTTATCGATACCTTATTTATTTATAGTACAGCATTTTGCATAACCTGCATATACCAAAATGTAACCCCTTTTTCTTTTCTTTCGCAGTAAGCTGATGTATTTTGATCCAGCAAACATGGATCCATGCGCCTCAATCATTGAATTAATGTACAGCAATCGTCACTGAAATAGATGTATTTTCATTATACTAACGATTCACATTTTCAACGGACTCTTAAGACTGTTCAAGAATTTACAAGACCTCCTATACGGACAATTGTATCTTGCTTTTTATTTTTCACACCAACAGGTGAGGGGAGTATTGTGATCGCAAACATTTTCTATTTTGAGATAATACGCTTCTTGGGAGTTTTATGATATCTACTCGTACATAACAAAAATCCACGTCACTCATTTCCGTCGGTCTCTGCCTGTCGGTCTGTTTGTCTCTGTTGGAATTTTTCTAGCTGCTAATGCTAAATCCAGCTATAATTTTATAAATCGGTGCATGGGCGGCGGACTAATTATTAAAGGAAAAAATTTCTCAAATTTTTTAGGCTTTTAGGGATTCCTATTCATTTTCTACTTTTTATTGGATAGGGATGAAACTGAGGTGGATGGGGAGTCGAGGGTTGTAAAACTGAAAAATTTGTTGTATTCACAATAAGCTGTCCAATGACCTATGGAAGAAAAACCTAGTGGCATAATACACTTTTTTAGGTCCAACCTATTACACAATCCAAGGGTCTCACAATTTTCTGATGTATACAACGAGTATTGCTTAGATCCTTATGTATTTATTGTGTAATCTGGAAATTATTGAATTGATTTTTATGAAATTATGACACACCGACCATGGCGCGGATCGAAACTGCGTATGATTTTGAGAAATCGTGTCAGTGGCGGCGCAGCAATAATAAAAAAACCAAAAATGTAAAAACAGCTCAAACGTTTTTAGGCGTTTTAGGGGGTCCTGATAATTTTCTCCTTTTTTGAGTGGGGGTGAAATTGGGGGTTTTAAAACTCAAAAACTTGTATTTATAAAATACTCTACATTGCGCTGAAAAAATTGACTGTCGTGATAACGGGTGCTTTTTAGACCTATCCGATTGTTGCCTTTGAATTTTACATCTGGTGGAATAATTTGATACATACATATTATAATCATATAACGTGTAACTTGAAAACTACCAACTTGATTGTGATGAAATTGTGACACCGTATTACTACCTTGGAGAAATTGTTGAAAGTGTATCGTCGTTGGAGCTCTTGCCAGTGGCGGAGAAGAAATCAACAAAAAAGGAAAAATTTAAAAATCGCTCAAACTTCCGTTATTAGACGTTTCAAAATATCACTGCTAATTTTTTTGATGAAGATGGTATAGGGACAGAGGGATACCAAATTTTATTTTGGCACCGGTACTGTGTGGAAAGTACTGAAACAACATGTTTGAGAAGGCACCGCAGCTAGGGTTACCATACACTTCATATTAGATCAATTCTGGACGCTTGGCTTGCCGGGGGACTGTAAAAGAATGAAAAGAGATGGGTCGAGCACAGTAGTGCCTTTTTTGTTTGTCCGTTAACTGCATTTGTTTGTTTTGCTGTATATTGTGCCAATTATTTTCGATTGAGGCTCAAATTTCGGACATGTTATCGATTTCTGGACACGAAATTTAGCTCCAAATTTGTCCGGGATTTTCCGTACGGATCGTCACCCTAACCGCAGCTGCATGTACCTTCATTTTGCCAGCGAACGTTCACTTAATTTTTCAGTACTAGTCAGTCAGTAAATGTACACACATAATCTTGGCTTGGCTAAAGTAGGCTACTAAGTGTGCCAGCTGGCTCCTAGACTATATTTCAAGTCTAATTGCATCAAGACATAGACACAAGTTGACGTTATTTCAGATGCACCGAAATTAAGGTACTTGGCCGGTCGATGAGTGAGCGTGATATTTTGGGTGGCACGTCGCTAAAATTCGACCAGTTCCTCCATTTCCAGACGCATACGTAATGTCTCTTATTTACATGTTTCAAAAATAACGCATTATTATCTGTCTGGGAGGACATCGGAATAAACACGTACGATATCGTTATATTTAGAGTATCTAACATATCCGCGACAAATTTTATGTATCGAGTCACCCGCTAATGTTTACAATTGTTGGAAACAGAAGTAGTAGCAGCTTTATTTCATTTCATGATACAAATGATACAGCAAGTTATATTAGCGAATAAAAAATGGTACAATTAGATACTAAAACATTTTAATGTATGATCGTTGATTGAAGAATATACTTCAACCAACGGCAATATCCAAGATAATAGTAAATAAAATGAATGTGACAATATTGCACCTAGGTAATTGAATACCTGTATGTGCGAAACTAGAATTATGAAAAATGCAAAGTAAAAATATTGTAATACAGAAAAGTGGATCCCATAGATAGGAAAGCTAAGAAATTAAAATAAAATACACGATTATATGCAATATTGTAACACCGAAAATTAGATCACATAGATCCTAAAACCAAGGAATGAAAATAAAATACAGAATTATATGCAGATACAGTATAGAAAATTTGTTTAAAGATCTCTTGATTATAATGTATGTAGGCCCTACATTCAACACGAAATTTTTTTAAAATCATCGGCTGTCTTATTTGAGAGGGTAACAAGTTATAGATTTTGGGTGCAAGATAAAAGATAGAACGTAATTCTTTTGAAGTATAAGCGTTAGGAATTTCAAGATGTTTATTGACATTGATTCTAGTTTGGTATGAATGGCTTATGATGTTTTTGAATTTAATAGACTTATGAACAAATATGCAAATCGACAGACAGTACAGTGATCGCATATCAAAAATCACTTTTGAATAGAGTAAGGAGGTAGAGAAGCGTTTACAAATGTTGGAACAGTCTGATCAATGAACAATTATCGAATCGAACAGATCATGATTTCTTTTATGGCTGATGTATATTATAGAGTATGGCATATGAACCTTCTCATATTTTTCCGCGATTTTTTTGGGCACGGTTAAGCCGAGAAAATGAGGGAAATATTTGAATTCCTCTAGTGGCGTGACGTCATCAGACTATAGAAGAACAGCCAATCGGATGATGGGTATGTGTGCCTTGTTGCCGTTCTAACTTTTAAGACCCAATATTGAATGCATACCTTTATGGGATCCTCTACACATGTTAAAAAAATACATAGTTTGATGCATACGGCCAGTGAAGTCAACGAATCCGCATAGGTTAGAAGGAGTAAAGAAGAACTATGTTTGTCTGCACAGTCCTAAAAGAAATAATTCAGCGGCAGCTTCATGACCGTGGTAGGTCGCACAGTGGCTGCGATATGGTCCGGGAGGTAGCGTCAAATTTCATGGGACCATTAAACTGAGGCTGGATTTTTTTAATATAGACTTTCTTAAATGTTGATGAGAAAAAATATCTGTTAGCTGGTCCAGATCCGTGACCTAAGATTTTGAGAGCCTGCGTGTGGCAAAAAAGGGGACCCAGGTGGCTGCGCGATGAACAGCGTCTGCCTTCGATAGTGGGGCAGCAGCAGCCTTGTGGTTAGAGCTTGGGTGGGTGACTGAATTGCATCGGGCGCACGGGCATTCAGTTTCGACCCCGTGAAAATTGCGTCACAACCCCGATTTGGAAGTTGACGAGGCAACAATGCACTGCTGTTGTATGGCGCGCATCGCACCGATTGGAAAAAGTGAAATTCCTCTTTTTAAACCTTAAAATGGAATTACTAGTAAACAAAACGATGCAGAGAGTAACGAAATGCATCCATTTTTGCATACACTAAGAGGTTATAATGATTTAATCATTGTTTTCAAACCCGTGATATTAGTTCATTGAAGAATTTTTCGAAGTATTCTCTGATCCCTTCTCTTGGGAACATACACCAAGCAGAAATATAGGCGATTTCAGCTTGTGCCTCTCGTATTCACGAAATTCAGGGGCCTAGCAGCCGGATTAGTATCTGCTCTGACAGCCAGGTAGCATCAAAAACATTGAGTGCTTACAGGTGTACATCAAGGCTCGTTCTTTAATGTAGAAATGTCTTGGAAGACATTTCGACAAGACATCAGGTGTCACTTATTTTGGTGCCGAGTCATGCTGGATTTTGCGGTAATGAAACGACGGACGCGCCGAAGGTCGAGGAATAATTGTCTGGGTCCTGAGCCGGCTGTGGGGTTGGCAGCAGGTACCATCAAGAAGCAAAACAGAACGGTAGTTACAAAAACAACATCTTGTAAGATGGAGAGGAATCTCTGGACATCTCCGTCAAGCTAAAGGACTTATTTTAGGCCAAGGTGGGGCAGTTCTGGACATAAGCCCGCTAAAGCCTTGTACACACTAGTAGACCATATTCCGCGATTTGTCTATAGACCGTCTATAGACAGTCTAGAGACACGGTCTATAGGCCGTCTAGAGAAAACGTTTTTTGTCTCGTCTAGCGTCTACAGTACAATGTGCAGATTTAGACGAGACAAAGAGTTTCTCATCAGACTTATATTCACTATCCACTATGAATTACAATGGAATAAGTTCCTGCTATATCAAAGTTGATACCAGAAGTTTGCAATGCAAACATCTCAGCATTACAACAATATGTAAAGTCGAACCACGCCACCAGATAGCTGGAGACAGCCTGGGAAGTCTCGTATCTAGACTCCGATTGACGTCCACACTGTCAAAATATTACGCAACATATCTAACGTTGCAAGAAATCTCCCATTCCTGTCGGGAAACCAAAGACCTGCGATCTTTGGTCTTGCAACAGCCCCTTAGACGGGGAGTGGTCTATAGACATGTTTACGTAGACAACCTTAGACACGTCTCTGAGACCAAAATCGCGCAACATGTCTACTAGTGTATAGAAGCCTAAGGTTACTTGTGAGCCTGCTATCTGGCACACCTTCAGACGTCACTTATATGTGAGGGGTGGCAAGCGTGTACACGTTGTGGCGAGGAGGAAGAGTTCTAGGTACGCATTCTATCTCGCTTCTTGGGAATCTCTATACTAGGATCAAGGGTTCTTGAACCTCAGTATATAAAATGGACAGTACTAAGGGCCATCATCACCTATGTGATGAGGGCTGGACTTGGGAACTAGGGTAAATAGAGGTGCATAAGGGCCCACTTCTAGGCCTACGCACTGGTGGTTCTGGTCACCAGAAGGCCTTTGTCCTTCTTTCGTTCATTCGTTCAAACTAAAAAAATGCCTCTGGCGGTGGTAAATGCGTAGCATATTTACGTATGTTCAATTGAATGCTTTCTGACCTAACAGATGTTGTCAGGGGTGCTACCGAATTTCTTGTGGCAACATTAACCAAACGATTAACCAGTTTTGTGAATTTGTGGTTCTTGGGTTTTTAGGCCGGCGTCGTTTAGCGTTAAAGCTTAACGTTTCGCCACCACGAGTGGATGGCATCTTCAGAAGCTATTTCACTTCGGCGACTTCCAAAATACTGACGACTGGTGGTGCAAATGGTGACGTGGCCCAATTAGGTAGCGTTGGTAGCCCCGCCCCTTCGGGATATGGTAATGTCTTCAGGTCCTTTAGGATGGGTACCCATGTCCAGTTGACTTTCTGTGTTTCTTCTTTCCTATTGAAATTATTATGATGTTTTTGTATTTCGATGGCTTGTGAAGTCTGGCATGGTAAGAAGACGTTGTGGCAATAACCTGAGTTTCCTCAAACTTGATCCTGTGACTTCCCTCCGCCCTCGCATGTTCGGCTACCGCTGATTTGTCCGTATGGCCTAGTCGACAGCTAGCCTTATGTTCTGCAATTCTTGTGTTTAAAGATCGCTTCGTTGTTCCTATGTATACACTCCCACATGTGCATGGTATGCCATAAACCGCCGGTATTGTGAGTGGGTCTCTTTTATCCTTCGCCATCCTCAAATACCCCTGTATCTTTCTTGTGTGCTTGTGGATGGTTTTGACGTTTTCCTTTCGTAACATTTTTCCTATTGGGTCTGTTATTCCAGGCACATAGGGTGGAAAAGCTTTTGCTATCGGTTTAGGTTCTGGTTTTGCCCTATTTCTTCTCATTGTTCTTGTTATTTCCTTTTCTCTGAAACCATTTGCCTACAACGTCAAGCTTTAACGCTAAACGACGCCGGCCTAAAAACCCAAGAACCACAAATTCATTGGACGATGGCCGCGAAAGCCTTACACAGTAGATTGACCAGTTTTATGTTTATAATAATAATATTATTAGATATTTGCTTTCAAGTACATCAGCGGATAAGACGCGTTTGAGTCATCACCACCAATCATCGACAACAGAGACGCCATCAGGAAAAACTTCGTGATGTGCAAAATAATCGAGGTCATTCATTTGAGTATAGTGTCATATAGACTTACAGAGACTCTGCTTCAATACCTAAGGTTAATCTGGCATTAAGACTGTATTAGACTACCATATTTTTGAAATCAGATTTGATTTCATTTCTTGAACCAAATTTGAAATGAAAAATGGTCTCAAAAATTGTGGCCCAGCATTTTGTCTGTTTGACACTACACCAATTTTGGTTCAAGAATTGATTTGCGATTCTGCGCATTACATTCGTTGAATACATCTTATCTGTCAACTGTCCGAACACAGATGTTCTCTACAGTCAAAGTTGTCAGATCTGACATGACGTATTTTGCAATTACATGTTTTGTGATTGTGTGAACATGTCAGTGTCAAAATGTCAATGGTCAAAATAAAATCATAACCTAGCTTTTTTGGGCATTTTTTGTAGTTTATCGACTACTGTTTATTGAAATTCTCATTCATTACTTGACTTGACTCCCTCGGCAAAGGAAAAAAAGAATGCTAGAACATGGATTTATCCATCTACGTTGCAAAAAACTCGTAGACAGGCTAACTACTAAAGGAAAAAATTGACAAAAGAAGCGGCTGAGAAGAAGAGATGAAGGCAGAGGTATGCTACATATGGTGAGAGAAGAGTTATTACTAGAAGATCTAGATCATTAGAAGGACTTTTTACGAATGAATAATAAAATCTTTAGTAAGCTACTTAGCATAATTTGACAAACTAGATAACCATCTATGAGAATGCATAACAGGAGAATATAGGTAATATTAGCAGTAAACGTTATGAATAAAAAGTAATAAACATTTCCATTTTCAGGCTAGCAACAATTCTTCGATGTTTAGCCAGTGAAACAATCCAGCGGCTCGAAGCCAAGAGAGTACAATAAGTCTGATAGTTCCAGAACTGTGTGAACCAATTGTAATGAAACATTTGTTGTCTAGAACTAAAACAGCAGTTGAGAATACATTTGGAGCTTTAGTAAATCTTGGCAAAATAAGGCTAAAGGAATTGAATTAAAAATGCAAATATACTTTTTCTTTCTTTCTTGTATCTTGTAATATTATATGAAATTCAAAATATACATTCTGTTTGATATTTTAATTTTTTATTTATTTCAATTGAGATGCAATAAACTGCGCAATATGGTCATCCGCAGTTGCAAAATGGTTGTCACTTTGTGGACTGTAGAGCGAGGAGAAGTTTTCAATGTTTGATCAGCAGCATTCTTCAGCTCCTTTATTTCCGCATCTGCTGGTATTTGTTGTTTTTTATACACGGGTGAGTTACTGTTCCCCTTCTTTTTTGAGCACCACCTGTACTTGGTATCTGTGAGCGGAGCGAGTCAATTTGAGGCCTATCTGATAGTTCGCTTGTGGGTGATAGAATCCCAGCATGACTAACCTCATATTGCTTGTTGACTTGCCTGAAAACAAAATACTGCATTGAAAGTTTAGCCTTCCTAATATATGCACATACAATTTTTACAGGTAGGTTCGAGTTATAGGGAAGTTAAGGCACCAAAATTTAACAATATATTCAAGTACATGTTAGGTTATTCCTTTGGCTCAAAGTGCAATTATATAAGTAGAAATTTGGCACTGTTATATCGATACTGCACCACTTCATTTATGATAAGCTGAGACTCTTACCTCGTAGTCTCCCGTTCTAGTGCGAAGTGACTAAAACTTTCCTCTGTTCTTGTGCATATGTTGACCTTAATCCCATAAACTTCTTCTGTACCTCTTGTTCAGTTACAGTAGATATTAGTGGTTTCAGAGCCTCTACAATGGCAGTGATAGCATCAGTATTCCATTTGATTTTACTGTGGTAGTACACATACTTGACCACGTACAAGCAGGGATGTTGTTCGTATACCTCTATCAGCAGAGATATCTGTTCAGTAGACCAGCACATCCTTAAATCAAAAGAAATATGTTACCCTTAATATTGAACACCATAATAAAAAGTGACAATGTTGCCATACACTGAGGCAAAATATTAGATACACTTAATACATTGTACATAACTAATAGTTAATACATCCAAAATGTAATGTAGGACTTAATACAATATTACAAAGTAAATCTACCGAATCTGCTGAGTAAAAACAAATTTTTTATAGTGCAATTTGGACTACACCTTACTTTTAATATAATCAGGGCTATTATTGTATATGAAATTGATATGAAACATAATTGCAAAGATACTAACATCTTACCTGTTAAATTGTCTTCAAATTGCCAATATCTTCCACACAACTCGCAAGAATGTTGGTAAACTCGCCACAAAGGTAATAAAAGCACCTACCTTGGGGCTGGGGGCTTTCATACTCCATAACCAGTTCAAAATCCTTCAAATCTCAATGTTCGCAGGGCATTCCGGTCCGGTGGAGATTTACTAGCTGGGGCCGTAGGATTAACATGTTACTTGTTTTTATTGGTGTACTTTCATCCGAATGTGGATTTCTCAATTTATATTAGTACCAGAAAGCATTCGACCGAATTTAAAAAGTAGGGTTACTGTCCTTATTTTTGTTTACCTTTTTCCCGACGCAATGACATTTATGTTTCAAATGCGCATGACCCCAGCCTAAAAATGATTTGGAAATAGAACATGTTCTAAATTCCATCTCAATTTTGGTTCAATCTGTCAATTTGAAACAATTTCGTGTATTACACTAGCCTATTTGAGCAGTTCAAGAAATGAAATCAAATCTGATTTCAAAAATATGGTAGTCTAATACAGTCTTTAGTTTCCTTTTCGACTTTTTTGGCCATATATATAGCCAAACCGCTGGCCGAACGCGAAACGCGTGTTCGTCCGTTTGTGTGTTTATACGTGTCGGCGTGCGAAAGTGTGGCGCCAAATGGTGCAGCTCCAACCCATCAATTACTCGCCGGTTCTCTTTTCCATCTCGTTTCCCCCTCCTCGCCCCTCCCGATCTCCCGTGGACGGTGGATGCCTTGTTATCGACCACGAGCTCCGACGGTACGGCGGTAGTACTCTCAAATTGGTGATCGCACGATAACGCCCGTCCGGCGGACTAACTCACATGAGCGCCGCGGTACCACCCTACATGGTATCCACGGACACCTAGTCATCTAGGCCCTTTTTATCAAGAACCCATCGTAAAGGAAGAACCTGAGTGGAAAGTCTTTTAAATGAGCGCCCATAGATACCTAGACATCCAAATATTTTTCATAACGACCTCTCACAGTATAGGAATTGAGCACAAAGAAAAAAAAAAGAGCGTTGGTGTACCCTAGAAATCTAGGTCTTTTTTATAAAGAACCTGCCAGAGGAATACCGTCTTAAGCCGGCGCCACATATGCGGGTATTTGCCGAATATCAATATTTGCCGTTTTTTCAACCTTGCTCGCCGAATAGCGAGCACGTATCGCCCTTTAGCCGAATAGCAAATAATCGGGGTTCGTTGCTCGCCGATTACAGCATATGTGGCGGCGGCTTTACAAAGGCGTTGGTGTATAGGTCAAAATGATCGCCGCGGTACTACCCTAGATGGTATCCACGGACACCTAGTCATCTAGGCCTTTTTTATCAAGAACCTATCGTAAAAGGAGAAACTGAGTAGACAGCCTCAAATGAGCGCCAATGTATCACACAATACAGCGCCCATAGATGCCTAGACATCCGAATATTTTTTTAATAATGACCTCTCACAGGATAGGAGTTGAGCACAAAGACAAAAAAATGAGCATTGGTGTACCCTAGAAATCCAGGTCTTGTTTATAAAGAACCTGCCAGAGGTGCCAGCGCGTGGAGGAAGCAAGTTTAGAATCGGGTCTACGTCTAAACAGGTCAAAATGCTGCCTCATGATAGTGGACAGAGCCAAGACATTACCACCTTTACGGCTCATCTAACGATATTGAAATGAGCGATCACGTTATCTATCTAGGCGCACGTATACAAAACAAAGGAGGTTCTGAACCCGAAATAAAGCGTAGATTCGGAATGGCTAAGGAAGCGTTGAATAGACTGGGGAGAATATGGAAGGACCACAACATCCACAAAGTAACGAAAATCAGACTAATGAAAGCGCTGGTTTTCCCCATAGCAACTTATGGGTCAGAATCCTGGACTCTAAACGCCTCCTGTCGTAGAAGAATAGAGGCGTTTGAAATGACGTGTTATCGGAGGATGCTAAGAATACCCTGGACAGTACACAGAACGAACATCTCCATCCTTAGGGAGCTCAAAATCAAAGATCATGACCGGCTTTTACCAACCATACAACGTGGGATGCTCAAATTTTTCGGACACGTTATGCGCAGGGACGAGATGGAGAAGCTCATGGCCCAAGGGAAGGTGGACGGCAAAAGAACGAGGGGCAGATCCCCTATAAGGTTCATGGACCAAATAAGGGACCTTACGCACATGTCGGTCCCAAGTAATGCGTGCCGTGGAAGACTGAGAAACATGGCGATCACTGACACACCATAACCATGTATGACTCATCAGTATGCGAAAATGATTAAGGTATCGCACTTTTAGAAACATGCTACAAGGTACTTGGACAGATAATACGAAAAAGGCTAGACAGTTATGCAGAAACAATTTTAGGGGAATATCAGGCTGAATTCAGAATCGGCAGGAGTACGACAGATCAAATATTCGTTCTCAGGGAACTACAACTAACAAGCTATGAATACAGAATGGAACTACATGTGCTTTTCATAGACTTTAAATATGCCTATGATATAAACAGTATAAACAGAGAGAGAATGTATGAAGCAATGATGCAACCAGGGATTCCAGGAAAACTCATTAGGCTACTATTCTTATTAATACTAGATATCTAGGTTCTTTTTACAGAGAACCTCCCACAAATGTGGAAATAGGGCGCAAACGCCAAAAAGAGACCCTAATTGGTGCTCACTTACAACAACACATCCAGTCCCTTTTAACAAATAACGTCTCATACGAGCATAGGTACACAGGCCAAAATGATAATCTCTAAGAAAAAATGCCAACATGGAGTCCATAGATACTTAGGCAACCATTTTTTGTGACCTCTAGTAAAAGAGGAATTGAGCACAAGGACAAAAATAAGCGTTGGTAGACCCTAGATATTAAAGTCTGTTTATAAATAAATTCCCTCAAACGAAGAAATTGAACGCAAACGCAAAGTGAGATCTTATATGGTGCTCAAGCTCATAGAAAACTAGGCATCTAGTAGAATAAGCCTATTCAACCAGATATTGGATGCAAATTTGGGTTTCCTTGAAAAAGTCAACCACTTTATTTTTTCCTATGGTCACATGATGGATTTTTACCCCTTAAAAAGCACTTGATTTTATTCTATTAGGATGACAAACATTGCAAAATCTTGAAAACGATCACCTAAAAATCACAAAAATATAGAAATAGTGTCGGAATTTCTTTCTTTTTATGATCTGCCTCCCGCAAACGCTGAAAGCCTATGGCGCTGCAGAAGCATGATAAGTATAAATGCGCATTTGGTTTGAAACGCTGCAGATTTTAGCCGTCCGGAAACAAATTCCCCGGCAGCTTATTCAGCGTCGAGGTTCTCCAAAAGAAGGAATGCTGGAGGATACTGGTTCGGGAAGTAGGGACCTCGACCTGATAAGGATGAGCTCTCAGAGCCTCTCTAGTGTTCCTCGTTTGGACAGCTTTTGGCGTTATTATGTGGGAAAGGTCATTGGAACATCTTCCATGATAGAATCTGTAAAACAGGGACTGGTTGGCCACCCTTCTTCGATGTTCCAGGCTGTGGAGGTCCTTTGTGAGGTTAAGCGTATCGATTAGGCTAATTGCTCTCTTCTGGATAGTGTTCAGAAGCTTTAGAGGGTACTTCGGAGCGCATCCCCACACATGGGACTAATACTCCAACGATGGTCGATTCTGTGCCTTGCAGAGCAGCAGTAGTTGCTCTGGTGTATAAAGCTTCCTACAGCGGAACAAAACTCCAAGCTTCTGGGATGCCGTTTTAACAATAATGATGACGTGGACGTGCCAGGAGTGCCAGGACATGTTATTGTTGATATTGATCCCCAAAAGCTTGAAGGAAGGTGACTCGACTAATGGGCGACCCTCTATTTCCACAGTCGGTAAGCCAAGGTGAGACTTCTTTGTCAGTGTTGTTGCCAGAATTTTCTGTACGTTAAACTGTACTTTATTCACTAATCCCCACTCAACAGTTGTTTTGAATCTACGTTGGTCTACGAGGCATGTTGCTGTCGCCGACGTACCGTCTCCTGGGATGATAGTGGCTTGCCTGGTTCCAAGCACGATATTAATGTACTTTCATCTCCGAAGATTGGATTGGATCTTATTTCCAGCAGGTCGTTGATGTACAGCAAAAACAGTGTAGGGGAGGGCACAGATCCCTGAGGAACACCGTCGTTTATTGAAAATACGTCCGATGAACAGCCTTCGAATACAACAGAGAATGGCCGTTCACGAGGCTATTCAGCCACTGGCATAGGCCAGGTGGTAGACCATAACCAACAATCTTGACCGGAAGTCCCTCATGGCACACTCTATCGAAGGCATTCCACAAGTGAGAGACGTAGGCCAGGAGATCGCCCCTGGACCTATGCTTACGGAAGCCATATGGGCGATCATTTATGATTTTACTGTTGTCCAGGTATTTCGAGAGCTGTGTTGATGACAGTCTCCATAACGTTAGACATGATGGTGAGAAGAGCGACAGGTCTATAGTTGGGTGGGATCGGTTTTTCTGCTTTCTTAAGAATGGGTTGTACGCAGCCAATCTTCCACGCAGCGGGAAATACGTCTCGTTGATACGATAGTTTGAAGAGCTTGCAAAGAATAGGTGCAAGCTCAGCGGCACAGCGTTTAAGCACAATGGCTGGTATTTGGTCAGGACCAGTAGCTTTCTTCGTGTTTAGTTTTTGGAGGATGCTTTTTACATCTCGATATTGAAATTTGACCTCTGCCTTTCTCGAGTTCATGCTTATGGTGGTGATCGGAGTACTTCCTTGGAAGTCTACAGTAGAGTTGGCTGCGAAAAGCCGCCCAGAGATGTCTGATTTTTCTATTAGGGGTAGAAGCGATGAACTTGGCCTCTCTGGTCAAGAGTGGTATTAGCGAATAGGAAAGGTTCCGACTAACAGAATTTGCTACAGACCAGAATGGTCTGGACAAACTAGGAGATTAGAGGATCTTATTCTTTATTTTTTGGTTGTGTTCCTGTATCTCGCTTCCTTTTCAGTTTTCTGAAAAAGTGGTTTGAAAAAGTAGTTTATTTTGACAACTTCTATACACAAAAAAGTATCAAATTATAACCCACCCTGTAATTTTCCTCATACCCATATTGTGGACACCAATTTCGGACACCCTGTATAGGTCTGGACAAGGGCCATCCGGTGTGGCTTTTGAACAAAGGCTCACCTTTTTGGTGGTGGTTCTCATAAACAATTGCCAGCTGAACAGGCATTTGTCAATCATGAAAGTGATAAAAGACTTTAACTACTTGATTTCTCTTCCTGATGTACCGTTTATCCCAAACTCAAAGTCAAGGTATCTGACACAATGGAATTGAAGAGTAATCATTATACTCAGTAAACTGTGGGGTTTGCAATAAGGGTCAGTAAATAGTTTATTCAAAGCGAAGGGATGATTCCCCTTTTTGGAAATAAAGATGCTCTTCCATATAATCTCTCCACAGCCCGACACTGGTTTGGAAAAGGAGCAAAACCAAAAGGCAGTCGTAAATATCGTTTTGGGGAGCCGTTGCGGCCGCCTTATTCAATGTAGATACATTTGGGTAGTACCTTTCGGTTCTCGGAAGGCGTCAAAGCGGTCCCAGTCGGCGTCTGTTTACCTATGTTCACGAATTTGCATTCGCGCCTGGCTGCTTACAGGCCGGCCTTCTTCTCTTCCCTTCTCTCTCGCTCTATCAAAGAATGCCGTAATAAGATTCATTAATTTGGAAATCGCCTTCGGTTATACGGCCTTTCGACTAGCTCATCGCCCCTTGTCTAACTCTGCATTCTTTAGGAGTTCTTTAACGAAGAGAGACAACAGCATACGGATACCATAAAAGACAAAGGGTGACCGCAAAGTTAGCCTGTGTTTCATACATCGTCCCCCAAAATACGAAGCGTCGTAACTGACATTTTGTGCAAATTTGACCTACGCGAGCTATAAGCAACTCTAAGCCACCTTTTCTTCCTCACGAAGTAGCGTATCTGAATTCTCAACCGTTTCAGAGTAATTCAAGTATTCGGTTACTACGTATCTGACAAAATGTGTTTGAGAAAATCCACGAACTGTCTATTTTTTTTTTACTTCTGTGTCATCGGCATCGACTACTTTGGTCATTAGCCTCGTGTTCTGTGTAGACTTTGTTACTGTTTCCCGGCGCCACTTAAGAACAGCAATGTTAATTAGAAGCCAACAGTGAATGCTCAGGTGGGGATTCTCGCTGAGCTTTTTTTTATGGATATTTATTTTTGGTTGGTATTTAAGTCGTATCTTCATGATAGACGCTGAGCCTAAGGTAAACATAACCTCAAAAACGATGCAACATGTAGTTTGTATGGTGTGTCGTAGATGCGTATAGATTAATAAATATTATTCCAGAATTGCTTGCATGCTTTAAAGGTGTTTCCTCAGTTGGCGGAGATAAGTCTAAGATTTTTTGTCACCAATCACGGAAAAAATGAAGGGGCTTCTGCACACAGCAGTATTTCTCATGCAATTATGAAAGCAGGGGATGTTCTAGAACCATCTCAACTGTTACCAATTATTACTTTAGCAAGACGCAAACATCCGTATAAAGTTTATCCCTTAACGTTCAAAGACTTTTTGGATTTTAAGACTTTGTCCAGAAAACTGAGGATCCTATCGATACGAACAGCTGCTTCAGGAAAATTCATCGATTGGACAGATATCATGGAAGTTAAAGTTGACAGTGTACATCAAGATAAAATATTTTTCAAGATGAGCCATCTCACAGAAGAGTATGATTTCAAAAGGGGTGCAGCAGATACTGAAATGAAAGTTCATCCACTATATCCCGCACCAGTGAACATATCATATAAAAAATATAACGATCTTGTTGCCTTGTGTAATGGTAAAAGACCTGTAGTTCGGTTACCTGAAGTAAAGGAGTTCTACAAAAACTTACCTCATGATAACGTATGAATGTTAGAACTAGTCAGAATTCTGTTTTTTTTTTGCGAAACCTCATGTAGCAGTTTTTAAGATTTACAAATTTATTTTGTATATAATAAAAGTGATGAATAAGGCATTATTTTTTCAATTTATCTTTGATTCTTAACCAGTACCTATTAGTTTTCTGATCGTATCTTCAGTCGGACCATTATAGAAGAACTATTTTCTACATCACAAAATGACGTATCTGACATTTTCGGTTCTTTTTTCGAAAAATATGCCACTTACAAACATCTTACTACTTGCACTTAAAAAGTGGTAAATTGAAAATTGAAATATATTGTATTCAAACAGTTTCGTCATAGAGTGTTTAGTATATGATGTACAGCTATGTAAATATGCACCATTTTTTTCTTTTCGCTCTCTTATAAAATTTTAGAAATGTCAGTTACGACAATTCGTGTTTTGGGGGACGACATGTAACTAAGTTGATCGGAATTGACAAAGTGTGACTCAGAAGACCTCAAAGTTTGCTTTTGTTCCCTCATAACTTTGTGGAACATGATTTGAGCATTTATGTACTTAAAAGGTCGAAATCAGTCGCTCGAGTTCAAAGCCAGTTTCGTTGTTAGTTTTTCTAACATACGGGAGAGTTCCAACCTGACAAACAATGTGGGTAATACTCATGGTGTCCACTCAAAGTTTAGAGGTAGTGTACAAAAATAAAGAATACTTGTAATCGATATACGAGGATTGCTCTATATCTCCGTCAATCCACCAGTACGCAGACAGCTGTTTCACGCTTATTAGCGATCATCAGTGCGTCATAGGGCGATTGACGCAGATAGAGAGCATCAGAATTTTCATGTCTACCAGAAATGTAAAGCATGTGAGAGTAGTAATACAATATTCATCATTTTAATGAGACATTATTATTTTAAAACATGTATTTTGATTCTGTTTTTTCGAATTTGAGTAGAAAATCTCTTGTAGAGTAATAACTGCTTAGATGCTTATTATTTATATTTGATTAACCATGGCCTACTGCTACGAATAAAGTAAAAATTGGAAAAATCAAATTATGAGCGTAATTTTCAAAATAACTTAATATTAATATATATTTTTGAAAAGCTTGAATTATTTCCGTTTGGATTCAAAAATAATATACAGGGTGTTCCATTTAAAAAAATACATGTTTGCTTCATAACTGAGGAATGGTTAGAGTAAGAAAAAATAAAACTACACCACTGGATTCTATAGAGAAAATTCTATAAGACCCTATTTTAAAATTTTCGATAAGATAAAATACTACCGAGATACGAGGGTGCTCCCAAAATCCATAGTTGTGGATTCCATCATTCCACCCTGTATCTCAAAAACCAAGAGGGACCTACTAAGTTTTGGTGTGGCAAAGTCACAGGTTTTAATCACAGTGACATAAATGGAAGAGTCACAGGTCGGAACTATGACAGCAGAATCACACTTTAGCGTAGCCCTAAGTAAGTTATACACATGAATATGCATTTTTATGAGTTGCATGGATATGAGTTGGTGAAATGCTATAAATTTGCCTATTTGTGACGTGATTTCTGTGAAATAGAGCACTTCCATGATGACGCGGCGTGCTGTCATGATCAGCTGATATTGGGCAAACATGGCTTGTTTACCGTATACCGCCATGTAAAATTGAAGACTTTTATTTGTGTTTTTTTACAATTTTTTTGACTTTTTTATCACAATTGTTGTTGTGTTGTGTTTCTCAAGGAACCTTTTTTGTTAGGTAAGCACGTCTGTCAATTAAAATGATGTAATTTATGAGATAATGCATGATGATAAAAACATGAATGCATATTGAAAACAGCAAAAAAAAAGTTTATTCGTAATTACAGTTATCACTAGAGCGACAGTTGTTATAGTCATAGCGCATCTTTGCCACTTGATACTCGAAAGTAATGCATTTATTTACTTGAAATTTTGTTTGTGAAGTAGGAAGTAGTGAAGCAGTTCATTGCAGTGGCCAACTTTTGGTGATTTATTTTAAAGTAGCAAAAACCTCCATTCGTAGGTAATAATAGCTAGTTTTATATATGTCCATATGTATAGGCAAGTTCAAGGAATGGATCAATTAAAACATTAACCTTTGAACTTGAAAGTTGAGTTTCTGGAACAAGCGATATAATTATATAAATATGCACCAAAAATATAGGTACTTCTCTATTAAAATAATTTGTGCACTATTTCAAAATGCTTCCTTTTTGTCATTATAGGAGTGGAAAGAATTCTTCAGCTTCCCAAGTATTCGAGACAGAAGAGGCAGACCGATACCAGGAGGCCAAGAGTGTGATGACTTTCTAGAAAGTAGATCCTAGTATATTCCACATACTGTGTATACTAACAGCACCAATAAATGCTCATGTTATCTATCTATATATTTTTTAATAAATGATGGAGAAAAATGAATTATTTATTATTATAGGGTATGCTTCTCACATAATCAAACTGAAAATATTTCATATCATTAGCTTATACCCACATTCACTTTTTTTCCAAATATGTATCATGAAATGGTGTCTAGCTACAGCGAGGTGAAAATATGTATTTTAAATGACACTTTGCTTAACATAGTGTGATTAATCTGTATCTTATCAAACAAGGTGACTATCTAAAAAATACTCATTGGGTGATTGTAAAGTTGCACATACTAGAAGCTAAAGGATTATTACTTGAATAAAAAACTATTAGTTATATTTTCTTATGTATTTATTATATATATTTTCCTTCGATGTATTAGAGCTTGTTCCAAACACTATATAATTCAGTGTATCGAAGGGCGATGAGTGAAACACCATTTAGTGATGTGCTGCTGCAGTCGTCAGTCACACAGTATGGGCCAATATTATTAATACTATTGAGTTTATGCCTATAAACATAAAGATGCTTCAGGTTTTGCCCAGTTCCTTAAAGTAGTTATTCACTTCCATCTGACATCCTGAAATAAATCATATTTTTAACAAAAATGAAAAATAGAAGAAAGCTAACTGATGAGTGATGAAAATACATTAAACATAGTGCAAGTAAGAACTTTCATTCTAATATTTTCAATAATGATTACTACTGTGGCAGCTATTCATATACCTATTATGCACCTTGTTAAATAATACAAAATAAAACTGACACAGCTCGATTTATTTTCTTGATCTGGTAAAGATTGCGTGAGAAAGATGCAGTATGACTATAACACCTTTCGCCCTAATGAATGAGATAACTGTAATTTTCGAATAAACGTTTTTTTGCTTTACTGTTTTCAATATGCATTCAAGTTTTCATCATGCATTATCTCATAAATTACATGATTTTAATTGACATAGATGCTTACCTGCCAATAAAGGTTCCTTGAAAAACACAGTACAACAACAATTATGGTAAAATTGTCAAAGAAACTGTAAAAAAACACAAATAAAAGTCCTCAATTTTACATGGCGGTATACGGCAAACAACCTTTGTTTGCCAAAGATCAGCTGATCAAGACGTTTGAGGTTATGGTCGTGGAATTGCTCTATTGCAACTGGAAATAGTAGAAAGAATGAAATGTTGAAGCGATTTGATAATAATTACCCAACGGCACGAAGGCGACGCCATTTATTAAGCCTGTAGCTGGTTAAGATCGAGCGATAGAGATAATCCGGCGCAGAAGTCATTGTGTAGATTACTCGTGTGAACCGTTCAATGCTTGTAATTAGATAGGACATAATAACGTATAAGACGAGTCTTTAGCAGGTAATGAAGTAATTATTGCTATTACTTTATCATCATATCTTTGTATTACCGCAATTATATGAGAAATCGTCTCTTTATAGGACCATTATCCTGGGATTTTTTTCTCTGGAGATGAGCAACACCAACCTACATCTGGTGCTGACTTTTACGAGTTCTACAGACACAAAAATGTGTCGTTTCATAAATTACTCACGCTCTCATACACTCAAATCTTACATTTAGTATTCCTCAAATACAGCAATGTTTTATCAAATGCTATATTTGATAACATTGAATCCGACCCATGTTTCTTAACTGATTCTAATATACTTTCATTTCCATGAAGAAACATATTTATTGTTAGGACAGAATATCGAGATGGTTGGATGCCTCATGTACTTGAATGTATTGTGCTTTTGTAACTGTAGTGATATCATCTGCATTCAAATTAACCACAATACATGATTTTCCAAATAATAAGCAGTTGATATGCATATGCCATAATTACGTAATCAAAATATTTTTTTCAAAGAAATCACCACAAATTCAAATAGAGACATTACCATATCATTAACATCTATATTTTTGAACAAATCAATTCTTTTGACATCTGGAGCCAAATGATTAATTTACACAAAAGAATTTCGATTTTGTAATTTCAGATTAATCGAATTTCCTTGTAAATTCGTTATTTATAATTAACATTAAGAATTGTCTGAAAATGATAAAAATACCAATATGGTAATGGATTTATTGTTGTTATCACTTTTGAAAATATGGTATATAGAACAACTATGCACACAACACACGCATAAGTCACGGTTCATCATCATCATCATAGTCACAATGTCTTAACAGACATGTTGTGAACTCGTAAAATGCATTAAGGCGGGGCCAGAGTATTGCCGACACGAATATTATCAATAGTTTTGAGCACTGTAGCTACCCATCGTTCGCGATTTGTTGTCAGTTTAGTGGCGCTCTTGACACTCATATCCAGCAACTGTTTCGTCGTATCCACCCAGCGTATAAGGGGACGGCCACGGCGCCGCCCACTCGGGGCATCACCGTGAACTACAAGTTTCTCCATATTATCGCTTCTGTGTATATGTCCGAAGAATGTGAGCATTCTCGTCGACACAATGGAGGATAGTCTCTTTGGATTATCGACCTCATCCAGTATGGAAACGTTAGTTCTATAGGCGGTATACGGAACTCTCAGCATTCTCCTCCACGTCCACATTTCAAAAGCATTTATGCGAGCTCGATCTGCCTCTTCAACAGTCCAAGTTTCCGAGGCATAAATATGGAGAACACAAGAGATTGAACCAGCGACATTTTGGTAAGATGTTATGGTCACGCTATATTGTAAGCTTTGTCATGGCCACAAATGACTGCTGAATGCACCGTCGAATCTCATTTTCACAGCTACCCGAATTGTCGATCAAAGAACCGAGGTATACAAAACTTTGAACTACTTCACAAGGGCCTATTGACTTTATTTCTCGATAATAATCATTCTCTCTATCTACGATCATAACCTTGGTCTTATTGTAGTTAATACCAAGACCATACGCTGCATTGTGTTGTTCTAAGATGTTTAATAGAGCTACTAGTTCTTCCTGAGAAGCTGCAAAGGGTTGTATTGTCAGCAAATCTTAAGTTAGGTATTTTGCTTCCGCCAATAGTTACACCGCCATTCCAGTTGTCTAATACCTGTCACCACGTGGGGGCAACTAGCATTACAGCATGGGAAACAGGGCGGGGCCAATGTGGAGGACATATTGCAACCCAAAATAATGGCGGCCCAGACCACAGAAACACTGGATCAGCCCGCATTTCAGTGATCCGTGGTTGACAACGGCGCGAAATTCAATGGTCTTCTCTAGCTGTGCTTCACGATGTCTTCAGTTTTTAAAAGCGACACATTAACTTTAAGCAATTAAAAAGTGAGTGTAATAATGCATAATGACAAAAATTTTGCAGCCACACCAAACGCGTCAACCAGTTGCCCTCATAGATCAAATACGAACATATTTTGTGGCATGTATAGCCAGAAGAAGAAGAATATTCGAATTTCCCTCCAAGGGCTCCAAGCGCTGCCGACACTAACCTCGTTTTTCTTTGAGTGTTGTTTTGGTTTGCTCCACACATGCTTTATTTGTGAAACTGTTAATGGAAAACATTATTTTTTATGCTTTAAACATTATTTTTATACTCGAATGTGTGAATGAATTTGTTAGGGAGTTTGAACTGTTTGAAGGCTTCGAACTTTACAACCACAAAGTAGGTATGAAGTGCAGCCAGCAAGCAAGAAATAAATTTAATTTTCTATTCTTTTATTTTAGATCATACCCAACCACATCTAAGATATAGGTTGTAGGATGCTGCGTTGTCTGCAGTGTCTAGCTTCATGTTCATAATTTTGATGAATATTATTGCAATGAGAGACGAGTTATTCAGTGGACGAGCTTATACATAAAAGTGACCAACAAAGATGGAGAAACCAATGTTAAGCAGTGCCTTCTCAGTTATGGATTTGGCAGATTGGCAATAAGATGCTCAACACAGATGAAAATAGAAAATAATACTTGCAAAGGCTAGGGCGCTTGAAGTATTCTACAGCAAAGCTAAGTAAGTACATCCTATTTTCTTCAAGAAAAAGCCAGTGATGTTATACAGTTGATCAGCCTAAAGACTTAACTGTACAAAGGGCCAGGTACAATTAAAAGTTTAAATTTTTATAACTAATTCACCTTTATTATGTCTCAAACCTATTTGCTGTATTTCATATTTATACTCTCAAAATTTGCATTTCAAAGTTTTCCTCATAAGCGTTTCTGTGATTTGACTAGGATATGAAATTATGGATATTGATTACATTTCAATTAATTCTAATCTGTCTGTGACAACTATTACTGTTGTTTTTATAATCAATAAAAAGTATTTATTTTGATTTATTTTGGTTGTTGTTCATAAATGCAGACATTCCTTTTTATAAAGTGGCAGATATGGGTGGGGTTTTCATTTATTTATTTATTGATAGTAAAATTTGAAATCATAAATAACACAAAATTATATCATGTGTTCCTGTTTTAATACTATAGTTTTGACAAAGTTAAATGCTAAGGCTCCATTTATGGTTCAATAGGTTACGCTGCAGGTTTGCTAGGCTGTGAAATTGTGGATATTGATCACATTTCAATTAATTCTAATCTATGACAACTATTAGGCATATACTATAGTTTTCATGATCAGTAAAAAGTATTTATTTTGACTTATCTTGGTTGGTATTCATAAATACAGATGTTAATTTTTATAAATTGGAAGAGATAGCTGAGATTTTCGTTTATTTATTGATTGTTAGTTTCATATTAATTTTTTTTTTACTTGGCATACCACCACTTAAAATAGAGGGTAATGTGCCAGAACAATACCTCCAAGGTGGTGTGGAAATTTTTATATACTAGGGTAATCAGGTGCAAGATTAAAAAGCATGGACCTTGAATACTCTAGTTTAGTAGCTTATTGCATTTCTTGCTAATATTTTCATGTGGTTACTTTATTCACTGTAGGTCAAACTGAGAGGAGGTGAGGAATGAAAACATAAACCATATGCTTGATGGAACTTCAATAAAGAAGATTATTATTATTATTGTTATACTTGAATGTATTTTAATACAATTTGTATTATATCATTTATAAATTACACATACAATAATCATATTAATCATATTTAATATTTTCTTGCAAATAAATGAATGAATGAATAGGTATTTTCATTGTTTTGCTCCAATTTTGAAATTTTTAAGCCAATCACTGATTGATTGATTGAAATCAAACATCAATCAATCAGTCAATGATTGGCTAACATCAAAAATTATGATAATTTTGACATCAAAAGGTAGAGCACCTACAGAGTTGCGCTTCGATGTGGCAACACCGCCTCGAATTCTTGATACATCTGGCAACCCTGCGGCGGCCATGTTGCAACCCAAAATAATGGCCGCTGGCATTGACATAAGTCATTCGTGTTTCCAGTCAAATAACAGGGAATTGTGCCTTCTTAACCGTACCTGTTTTGTGCCTGTCACATCACAAATTCAGAGTAAATGTTAAACAACATCGGAGATAATACACATCCCTAACGAACTCCTTTTCTGGTTGCAGTTTGACTAGACAGGTTACCATCAATTCTTACACGAGCCGAATTAGACTCGTAGAGTTGCTGTATGAGAAACACTAGGTGATAAGGAACTCCCATAGAGATGAGGATTTCCCACAGTTTAGGCCACTCTGCGTTATCAAACGCCTTAGAATACTCCACAAAGCAGATAAAAACTGGAAGTCACGGATATATACCACAAAATAGGGATAGACATGCAACTATAGCTGATGCAATACGCAAGTTGCGCCGATGACGCGAGGTTAAGAACGACCCCCTTCTTTTTACACTCTCAATATCAATCCAAACGACTACAAAGCGGTTGAGCCAACGACAAAGATCGTTGAACGCAGTATAAGACACTTTTGGCGCAAATACTACTTACTAATGTCTCAAATAGCTTAGACAATGTGCTAAAAGCATGAGGTATTGTTTCTATTCCAGCTGCCTTATAGACTTAATAAACTAGTTATCAAAAACTGCTATTGTAACAACAATTTTGTATATCAAATAAATTATACAGTTTGCTCAAACAAAACTAAGGTGTATATTAAGAACAAAAGAATGCTTTGATTGCATTATACGCTACTAATAATAATTTGTAGAAACCTCAAGAGACGAGTTCATACTAAGTGGTCTTCCACTCACCCATTTGGTGTAGATCGATCCAAGCAAACTTAAACTATGTCCAACGCGTCTATAACCGAGATTATCTTACACTATTAGTTATTTACAAAACTAAAACCTTATCGAGTATCAAAACAAAATGTAAATCGTATTCGGGAAATTGACGGGTCTGGGAGGCGGATTACTATCTGCTCTGACAGTCAGGCAGCCATCAAAGCACTGAGTGCTTGGAAAATAACGTCGGGACTGGTCCTGGAGTGCAGGAGGGCTCTTGACGACATCTCAGCTAAACACAAGGTATCACTGATGTGGGTACCTGGGCATGCTAGAGTAAATGGTAACGAAATGGCGGATCATCTGGCTAGGATGGGATCCGGCAACAGTTTTGTGGGCCCGGAACCAGCCTTAGGACTATCTGCAAACTTGATTAGGAAAACAACTGGAGAGTGGATCCAGAATCAACACTCTCTGAGATGGAACAACATCTCTGGTCATTCCCGTCAGGCTTGGGAACTATTAGCAGGGCCTGCAGAGATAATAGGACGATTTTGTCTCTCTCTGGATAGGAGTAACTTGAGATTGCTAGTAGGCCTATTGACGGGTCACAACACCTTCAGGCGTCACTTGTTTGTGATGAGGGTGGTCAACGACCCAACGTGCACGTGGTGTGGTGAAGAGGAAGAATCCTCGGCACACATCTTGAGTCGCTGTGAAACCCTGGGTTATCACAGGCAGACTATGCTGGGCTCAAGAACCTTGGAACCAATAGAGATAAAACGGATAGGGCCTAAGAATGTACTTGCCTTTGCCAAAAGGGCAGGTCTTAGGAACTAGCGCGGATAGAGGCTCAAAAGGGCCCATCGTGTGGCCTATGCACCAGCCACATTCCGTGCTGGATAGCCTCTGGTCTTTATTCAATCAACACAATCATTACTTTAGTTATACGGTCATACAAATGTTTGTGATATTTACTTCTGATTAGCTGCAATAAACACCTTATAGCTTATTTCTCATTGATAATTTTGCAGGAAATGGAAAATGTTATAATCCAGGGGTTCCCAACCTGTGCGCCGCGGCGCCCTGGTGCGCCGTAGAAAGTAAAGAGTGGCGCCGTGAGTCGATCCTCTAAGTCTAAAGCACAAATATTTGTGGGTTTCTAAAAAGCAACAATACCCATTCTGACGCTCGCCACACTTTGAAACTACTGGAGAAGATTACACCATTCAGGAGAAACTACAAGTTTGGATAAAAAAGACGAATGCAGGCGGCGGTCAAGATTGCTTTCCCCAATTGTATAAATATCCGGGATCCCAATGAACTGGTTGTCTCACAAGACCTGATGGCCCTTTTCAGGGAACACTTATGGAAGCTCACTGAATGGTTTTCGAAATACTTTGCAGATGATAATGTTGATGTCGAAAAATTTGCGTGGATCCAAGATCCCTTTCATACGCAAGCTCCGCCAGAATTCTCCAAATCCGATTTATAGTTTTGGTTATTGATTCAAAATGAATATCCAAATCTAACTTCAAAAGCTTTAAGAATTTTTATTCCGTTCGCAACGTCATATTTATATGAAGCTGGATTTTCAGCCGTAGCTGTAATCAAGAACAAATGTCGCTCAAGGATCAATGAGGAGCAAGAAATGAGAGTCGTAGTGTCGAATTTTATTCCCAGTTTTGAAAAACTATGCGGAGATCACCAAGCTCAATCGTCACATTTGTTTAGCTGCCGTATTTTAGTTTTGTTTTTCTTGAGTTTTTATTTTTGTTTTCTGTTTCAATTCTGAATTCTTATAAATATAATAAAAAATACTTCAGTTCCTATTGAGGAAGTTTTTATTTTTATGTCTACTTTTATTGTAGCTGTCTAAGGTAGGGCGCCGTGACAAAGTGCCAAACTTGCGCCACGCGTTGAAAAAGATTGGGAACCCCTGTTATAATAGGTAGATGTTAAATCTAAAACGCCTTTGAAATAGTGTCATTTTATGACAAGGAGCTAATATTAAGTTCCTATTTATGGTATTTACATTATGTATACTTGAAATGAAGGATATTGTATTGTAAAGTTAGAGAGGTGCATTGATTTCAATTTAATTGCGTTTTTAATGCTTCTGGCATTATACCTGGTATAGAAATCAATATTATTTATTACTATCCACTGTGTGATATTCAGTTTACATTTTTATGGTGCGTTGGTTAACGCTTCAGCGAAATACCACTACGTGACAATCTCGCTCACATTTAAAAAAAAAATCCAATTAATGCTTGAAAATTGAAATTAAAAGAGTACTCTTACGTATTATTACCGTATCCCAATTGTAATCAGCAGTTTGTGACCTAACAGGACTATTGTTTCGACAATTACCACCTTCTTACTTGCTGTTTAATAACTGTATGTATAATATAATATGTATAGTACAATATAAAAATAATGTATGATAAAGGAGCATTTCGAAAACGCTTACTTTTTCTAATTATAGTAAGGCACTGTATATAAACCGAGTCTGGTGACCGTCTCCGACCCGTCTTACTTCCAAGAACTACAGGTATGCGCTATTTCGACGTTGCCAAGTCAACTTTAGACTTCCCTAAACATTTCTATTAGATTGATTGTCATTCTCGAGTTCAACTGAAGCACCTATCGGCCGATGCGCGAACTAATGAAAATAAATGACGCGAATGCCTGAGCTGCCTAGGACAATAACTCAAGAGCCTTCAGATTATCAACACAATTTGCAAATACAGGGTGAGCCAATAGTGAGTGGACGGAGGATTGTGGGCTTACTAAATAGAATTTCAGAAATATGTGACCTGATCATGGTAGAGGATCTTGAGGGCCATAACCTTAAAATATTTTGACTATTATTTTAACGTCTATACAGAGTGATTCATATCAAACTTACATTTTTATTTCCCAACCGATAGGTGACGGAAGTAGGTATTGTGATCGCGAAAATTTTGGATTTTGAGATGATAAGCTTTTTGGGCGTTTGATGGTATCTACATAACGAAAATCCACGTCACTCATTTCCTTCGTCTGTCTGTCTGTCAAGCTTCAAGTTATTGATTTTTTGAGATAAGATTTTCACATAAAAGTGGCCATATATCTGAAATTACCCGGTATAACAGGATAAAACCCTATATTTCTGGAATAGGGACAGCGAGCACAATATATTTAATTAAAAAAAAAAAAGAAAACAAGAGAAAGATAGTGAAAAGCGGAGAAAATGGTGGGTACGAAAGTGGATTAAGCGTAGAACTACTCTAGGGATATATGAACTTTAATGAGTTAAAGAATTCCCAAGTGCTATTATATATTTCATTAGTCCTTGCCCTTCTTCTTTTTTTGAATTTTTCTCCACTCTTGGTTAACTTGCGTTCTCAAATTATGTAGCTTCTTTTGAATTTCCACTGCAGAAGAATTAAATAAATCGGCCAATTTTTGTAATGCATTCTGTTTTTTGAATCTGTTTTCAAATTGTGAAGTATATACATTCCATAATTCAGGATAATTCAAAATTTTCAATCAAAAGACATATGTCTTCTCTCATCCAGTTGAACTTCTCCATATTTGATTTACAACACTCCTTGCTGCAAGACTTTCGAAACAGTCTCGACATTTTTGTGGCAAACTAATTTCCTGAGAGTAACCGTGTACACTACAAGCTCTCAGCAAGTCGCAAGTCCTTTATGTGCAAGTAGTTTTGCTGCAATTTTTCTCTAATGACGTCCGTCGTGCACACGCTACGCAGGTGACTTGTGAGAGTAACTCTAGCAATTTTATTTGCTAGTGGACACGAGGCTTAAATTAATCACCCTGTAGATTGCATTGAAAAAAGTACGACAATAACCGGCGAATGTCATCCGCAGCTATTAGATCGAAAAAATGTGTTGTCTCATAAACACATGTGTAGTTTCCATGATATATAAATTCAATAATTGGGCTACAAACCATCCACCATATTCGACAGATTTGGCCTCCTTTGACTCTTTCCTGTATACAAGCCTGAAGAAATGACTGGGTGGTAAAAAAATCGGGCCATCGTTGAAACAAACGCTATTGTGAGGGCCTTATTTATATTATACAATGTGTTCCACCATCAGTAGTATGGATATGCCGGTTCTGATCCTCCCTGAAGGTCATTCAAATGGGGTGGGGATGACCTTGGTTTCCATATTTCATGAGGTGTATTGACGTGGGTTTTTCTTATAGGTGCCGGTTCTGATCCTCCCTGAAGGTCATTTTGTAACGTTGTCTTTCCAAAAGTGATCGTATCTTAATGGGGCTTTTTAAATGGGGTGTTGGGTAACCTTGAGAGTTCCAGTTCACATTGTGCTTATAGACACTGATTTTGAAATATTTGTCATTAGTGTTTGTATTGGTTATTTGCGTAACCTTGAGGTTTTTTTGTGTTATTGTATAGCTGCTTATTTTGAACGTCCTTGAATGTGATTATTGAGACTGATATTTCTTTGCGGTTTTGAGAAGAATGCACGGTGACGTATCTTCACCTTGATGGTATCTGTATAAATAGTGTACTAACGGTGCTAGTGATCAGTAAAAGTCGAGAGACGATCGGAGTATATTCCCGAAGTATATGTGTACAGATATAAATTGGTGAGCACCCTTTTATATTATTTATCCAACAGTAACATTATTTGTTTTTCTTTAAACAATGTCTGTCACTACCTCTGAATTGCATGAAATTAACAATAAAATCAACTGTGAACTCAATAACAAAATACCGTTCAGAACTTTGTCTTCATTAACTGTAAACAAAGCCCATACAATTAAGAATCTGTCACCAGTCAAATCAAAATTTGGTGAATGTCTAGTAGCAACACTATTAGAAGATAATGCTGATGAGTTCAAAGTATGGTTACCGAAAAGAGTAACGGAACATATGTCTGAAGCGGTGATCAAAGAGATAAATGAATCACAAAATAAATATTCACTATCATATATAGGTCAAAGTTCACCTAAAACACCAGGCACTCGCTCCAAATGTTTGATGAAATTTGATTATATTCAACAATAATATATTTGGTGATGAGGTAGTACAGATTGTGTTGGGTATAAATAATATAATGGTTACTCCCATGTATTGGACCCCGATATATGGAAGGTAAATTCGAGATAAAAAAAAACATTTGTTTGTAGCTGATATTAGACGTTCCGTTTGTTTCAGAAGCAGACTAACTCTCCATTCCCATTATATAATGTGGATGCAGTATTCGGCAATGGGGTGGCCTGAAGCAAAAGATCTACGTAGTGCCATCCAGAGAATTGCATGCCAGTTGGTGGATTTGATTTTCGATGAGGAACATTCCACAGCGTATGACTTAAGTATCTGCTGGGATGATGAAGAGGTCGAACGAAAGAGGATACTAATAAGGAAATATGAAGCAGGGGAAAAGTTATGCAGACAGTATTTACGTGAAGAATGTACCGTCGACCAACTATGTGATGGAATGATTAATAATCAACTCAAACCATTTTTGTACGAAATAGTTAAATACTTACCTCAAGATATTATTATCAAATATCGCCTTCTAGATAAGGAATGATAACTGTATACACCGTGTGTCGTTTTATATGTATAAATAAAAAACTAAATGTACTAAAAAGCTGTTTTATTTCTGCGAGTTAGATATAATAAAAAATCAGAGACACTTAGTAGGAATGAATAAGTCCATTTTGAATAGATCCATCAAAGGCGTTGTAACTAATGCACGAATCATGAATTATCAATGCATACACCTTCGTATTCGCTGGGAAAGAAGATCTGGTTTCAAATTCCAATGATATATCCACAGTTGAGAGCTGAAGGTTATCAGGTTGATGACTGCAGTCAATCACAAATAGAGGATTGTCACTAAACTCCTTTATGTTAAGAATTGGTTCTGGAATGTCCTTGTTATAAAATGTTCTTTGGAAGCTCTCAAATGCATAGTAAGCTGCAGTATTTAGCTTTCTGTTGAAATCTAGGTTCCATCGTTCATACGGATATACCTGATTATTCAACTTTAATCGAATTGAATTTATGTTGGCATGAATGAACTTAGTGATATCCTCTTTAGGATTTTCTGCTAATTTTGAGTCTTGAAATCCAACGATAACAAACAAAGGCCTCTCCAGTTTGTTGGTTGTTCGAATTGCCCAGACGTCTGATGATGTTGAGCGAAGTGATGGCAGTTCATACAAATCCCAAGAGCGAAATGCTACCTTAATCCTTGAATTGAGACTGTTTTTATTCAATCGCTGTAGAAGTTTTACCTTGTATCGATCTTCAGGAACAATATGTTGAACCTTCCATTCAATCTTCGATATTGTTAACTGAGCGTCACATTCACCAACAAAGCAGTTTTTGAAAGATCTTGCAATTACCAAGACGAGCTCTTGTTTTATATTCAGAATTCCTTTTTTGTAGTCCTCTGCGAATCCCATTATATGCTTTAGAGGTATCCTACCACTGAATACTTTGCTGTTTAAATCCCATATCGCTAAATTATCAGCATTCAGGCCCCATCCGGTACATAAAAGTGTATGGGCTGCACTTTTACCATGTGAAATCATTGTTTTCATTGTTGAAGTTATTCCAGGATTCCGCACGACAACAACTTTTTCACCACCCATATGCAGAGAAATTTCATCAAATAAAAAGGATAGAGCATTATTAGATAGGTAGCACGTCTTCGTTGCATCTGCTGGGGTAAACGTTCCTTCAATGTAAATGTAACTGTCAGCAATATTTAAAATGAGATCTTGGAAATTTATCGGTATATGAACAATATCGGAGTTCTTGAAATACGGCGAACCGTACGGCTTGTATGTGTATTCATGAAGGCTGGCTAAGGAACGGTCCATGATAGGTTCCTCAAAAACATCCAACGTCTCACTTGATACGTGCAGAACCATTTTTGTTGGTAAGTTGCAGTCCTATAGATTCGAGGAACTTACGATTCAGTAGAGAAATTTTCGATGCTGTATCCTTGGCGGCAGACGAACGACGAATAACGTCAATTCTCTGATTTCGTCGTATTTTATGTCTACTTGTGTGAACTTTCTTGACATTTTTCAATTGGTATGAACCTACGTTGTACAAAAAACCCATCTTGCTGAATTATGAAGCTTGTTTTAAGTTAAACGTCGCAATTCCAATTTAACGATTACTTTTTCACCACGGAAGTTGATTAGATTCCCATCGTCATCCAAAATTTTAAGTGTGATGTTGTCGATAAACTGACGTCCGCTTGGCTTTACGCTCATATATATTACATTCTGTGGCTCCTTTGTTAGTTTGAATCCTGGCTCGACGTCTATGTCAAACTCGTAAAGAGTGTGCATTTCATTTCCATTGTGGTACGCGCCAGATATCAGTCCACAGTCGATTCTTATCAATCTAACTGTAGTTATATTAACCGGTAAAGTTGACACATGTATTTCGTCATGTCCAAAAATCTTCGGTTCAAACCCAATCAAAGATGCGATTGAGTTAGGAAAAGATAAGTCAACATCATACGCTGAGTATAGCTCACACTTTAATGTATTGTTGTTAGCTTTGAGAGAGAACAACTCATCAGTTGTGGGCTTAGGTGGGTGTATACTGATGGGCTTTATTGTCCTTTGTAAATATTTATTTAGTTCATCGATTTCGTAGGTACCTGGCGGAATATATATAATTTTGAATTTGGTGTTATCTGTTGGATACCTCAAAGCGATTAGATTATTTTCTTCGTGTACGTTGAATATTGAGTTGTAGGAGTAAAAACCTATTAGACCCAAACCATACTGGGCGCTAGTATCTAGCTCAATTGGTGGATAGAAATTAGCCGACAACTCGCTGTCATAACCCGTCAACGTAAATGTGTAAGACATGACTGATGGGGTGCAAAAAAAGGTAACACTTTATATATCCAAACAGCAACATTTATTGAAAACAGCAATTGTTTTTTTGATTATTATTCTTTAAAGTAATATCATGTAAATTACAATAACAACAAAATATTTTTCTTGGCGGCGGCCCATCTGCTTGATCGCCACTCTGATGTGTATCATAATGCTCCCAGCAGAATTGGAATCGCTGCATGTCCGGGTCTTCCTTCAAGTGTAATGGTAGTTTGTACCATACATGTGCTATTTCATTAGGTGCGCATGCTATGAGTACTTCTTTTGGTATGTGAGCAAGTTCCTCTTCTGTCATGTTCAACAGACTTCTTTCCTTTGAGAATGCTTTCAGGGAATAACTCATTTTTCTAATTGTTTCACGATCCATTTTTATTAGCTTTCTGCTTTTCCTCGGAAAGGAATCGTAGACACAAATGTCCACACCAAAAAGTATTGAAGTTCTGCTGTCGTCTGAGATTATACAAGATCTTAATTTTCCTTGATTGATCGAATAAATACTTCACTAGCTCGTTCGTTGGTGGTAGGTTGCCGAAACTATCATAATACAACACCACCATTCCCCGTTTTATATATGATACCCAATGTGACCCACCCCCACTCTTGCTATCTAAGTTGATAATGGCTGACTCATTCCAGAATGGACCTTGTTTAGGTAGATCATCACGCATAAAAACTCCTCTGAAATACGGTATTTTTAGCTGTTTGGCATAATAAACAAGGTCGTTGTCTGTCAGCGGTCGTTGGGGTAGGGTTTTTAAAAGTTTTTTGAAGTCCGAGCTTTGATAAACAAACCCAATCCTTTGCGGTATGGTTTCAAATATAAACCACTGCCAATTTTATTCATACCGGAGATAGATGTAGAATTTTTTTCTCGTGCTGAATTTATTGCTTTAGAGGTCCTAACAATATTTGCAATACCCCCAGCGAGACTGCCTAATGCTGAGAGACCTGCAAAAATTGGTATCAAGGGTAGAATTCCACCTACTTTTGGAATAGGTATAACTCGCGGAAGGCGAATACGTCGTTTCCCTCCCAGAGACTTGATATGCTTCCGGGCGGCTAATAATGCTGCAGAAGTTGCTTTTCGTAGCACGTTATTATCTTGCTTATGGTTCGAAAATCTCTTCATATTTTTGCGAACTCTGTTTAGTATCCCTGAACCAAAATGCACCTTCTTTGTAGCCTTCCTCATTTTCCTACGCACACATTTTTTCTTATTCCTTCTACGTCGTGATCCATAACCCATTCCCGCATGATGTTTTACACGTAATGCATTCCACAATTTTTTACGCATGCATTTTTTCCTACTGCGCCCACGTCGTGATGCAAGACCCATTCCAGTGTGACGCTTTACTTTCATAATATTTGTAACTAACCAGGCAGCTGCTTTTTCTCCGAAGTTTGCATCAGCTGATTTGACTCGTTTCCAGGCTTCTTGTTGAAGCAGGTAGTCAGCCGAGTGTCTTGTAGCCAAGTCAGATTTGCGGTATGCAAGGTCGTGCTGTAAGCAAGCCGCGTCTAATTTATTGATTCCTTTTTGGCCAAGAGCTAGCCTTTCCTCCACGCGCGTGCCCGGCCCACAAAACTGATAAAAGGGTAAATGTGCTTCGAATGGCAACTTATCTATCAACTTGTTAACAATTCCACCACCAGTTTTGGAAATGCTGCTACACCTTCTCCCAAGAAGTATCGGCATTTAAATAAAACATATATAAACAACTGCGGCTTATATACGGTTAAGTCGTTGCACGATGAAGGTGACAAAACAAGATCAGGAATTAAGTATTAGCAATATTGATGTAAAGGTCACGGATTTGGAAAATAATACTTCTCATCATCGACATGGTATACTACTACCATCCACGATTCGTTGTATTATTGTTGGCCCATCAAACTGCGGAAAAACCAATGTGCTGATATCTTTGTTGTTGCATCCTGATGGGCTTTTCTTCGAAAATATCTATATATTTTCAAAATCGCTTAATCAACCCAAGTATACATTCATAGAAAAAGTAATGAAGTCGATTGATGGATTGGGATATCATGCATTTACCAATAACTCTGATATTCTACCACCATCAGAAGCCAAACCAAATTCAGTTTTCATTTTCGATGACGTTATATGTGAAAATCAAAATGTTATCCGAGAATACTTCAGTATGGGTCGACACAAAGGTGTGGATTGCTTTTATTGCGTGCAAAGCTACAGTTGGATACCAAAAAGGGTGATTAGAGATAACGCAAATCTGATTGTGTTGTTCAAAGTTGACAACACTAACCTCTCACATGTTTTTTCAGATCATGTGGCACCCGACGTAACCTTTAAGCAGTTCCAAGATATGTGTGCAATGTGCTGGAGGGAGAAATATGGGTTTCTAGTAATTGATAAAGATAGAGAACTAAAAGATGGTCGGTACAGGAAAGGATTCGATAGTTTCATAAATCCACTGGTAGACTAGGAATATCATCAATTGAATGTGAGACTGCAATCAATGTACATCGCAGCTGTAGCATTACCATAACAAGTATGAAGCAGCAACAGAGCAGCATTGAGATTGCTCTCAAAAAAGAATTAGTGGAAGCAACAGAGTCTGTCCAAAAAAAATTTAATGCTGTAAAGAAAGGTCGCGACATCGATAACACAGCATTGGAACGGATATATGAACCTATTACGAAACAGCTGAAGACAATAGCGAATGCATCAGTTCATACACAATCGAAACAACCAATGCAAAACGTTGGTCATACAAGCACTCCTAAAAGACCACCATCTACATATCCAAATCAAACCCTTCCCTCTACTAGTACACCAAAAGGGGCGAGATTCGAAGAATTGACTTCCGCTGCTTTTTCCGGTATAACACCAATAAAGGAGTTACCTGATACACCATCATCAATTAATGAGAGGGAAAGAGATTCAGTTACTCAGTATGTATCTACAGCTAATTCAAGTGTGGACAGAGAGGCAGTTGCTGAGGTGCTGAAAAGTCATATAGATAATTTGAGAGCAGGACATCCGGCCTATGGAAGTGTTTATAATGTGAGGATCAACCCACAATCACAGAAGCTGTTAATGGGTGTACATGAAGTGGAATTTGATGATAAGGCGGTTTATTTATCGTCGGGTGATAAGACTACTAAATTCAAACTATCCCCAGACTTACTAGATATGATGTTTGTAGGAGATACACGAAACTCCAACTCAAAAACTCTACACACATTCAGGTCCATATTGAATCTAACTAATGTACTTCGCAAAGATTACACACCTCTTAATATTTACAATGTCGACGGATCTGAGTATTTCAATAAATTATTTAATATCCTATCTACATCATCCCCCATGCATTTGAGAGCCAGAGTTGGTAGGGGACATACACAAATGAAGATACCTAAGTATAAGATATTTAACACTAATAAACGCGACTTTGTGTACTGGAACGACATCAACGAGCTGATTGATCGATTGAAATTGCTATACAGCTCAAAATCAGCTGGTCATACAAACCACGACAACGAAATTTTATCTATAATAGAAGAATTGCGTGAAGAGGGCGTAATACGCTAATTTGGGGTATATATATTTGCGAGTTGAAAGATCCCACTAATAGTATAACGCTTTCGTAGCGATGCACAATACGATAGATAAGTTTGGTCGTCGCAGTTCTAAGCATACAACTGTACGTGGTATTCCAGGTATTGGTTTTAAACTTACACAAACTGGAAATTATGATATCAATGGAAAGCAGTTAAAGAATGTTGGTGATCCTACAGATGAAAATGACTCTGTTCATATAAAGTATGTTGAAAAAAAACTAAAAAGTACCGCTGATATGCTTGAAAGTATAGTGAATAGCAAAACGCTAGAATTGAGTGATGGCCTTGAGAAAAAGATTGATGTATTAACAACCAATTTGATATCCATTTTAGAGCAACTAGAGGTTCTATATAATTTTTGCCAGAAATTAGCTAGTGGAGTCAACAGGGAATTCGATGCTGAAGGTGGCCCTGTTTTACCAGCGTGGCTTGCAGGCTACACTTTAAATCAACTCAGACCATAGATCGGTTGATTTTTCATGATTAATGATCAGTTTCTTTTCTACAATCACCTGAGTCAGACCTCTACATGTAGATATGTCAGTTAACAGCGCAACAAAACGTGGCATAGCAGAAGAATTACACAAGGCAGTTCGGAAGAACTTTCGCCGTCGAAAAACTATCATAAAAGGTTTCGCTGACTTATGGCAAGCCGATTTAGCGGAAATGCAACCTTTTCATAAGGAAAATAATGGCTATAGATACATATTGGTAGTCATTGACTGCTACTCTAAGTTCTTATGGTGTAGAGCAATTAAGAATAAAGATATGCAAAACGTGACGGCTGCAATGCATGATATCCTGCAGGACGCTAGCTATCATCCTACCAATCTGCAAACAGATAACGGATCTGAGTTTTACAATCGCAAATTTTTTGAACTGATGCAAAGGTATGGAATTAACCATTACTCCACGTTCTCTACGAAAAAAGCAGCAATTGCCGAAAGAGCTATTCGTTCAGTGAAACACTTGTTGTACAAGGAATTTTCTGCAAGAGGTAGTTACAAATGGATTACAATTCTGCAAAATGTCACTAACTTCTATAACAACAGGAAACATCGAACAACAGGATTGGCCCCCATCGAAGTCGATTTTCATACACGATTGAATGTGTATCGCAATCCAAAGGTAGCAGGCAGAAGTAAGCTTAAACTTGGGGACATTGTGAGAGTAAGCAGATATAAAGGTGTATTTGAAAAAGGTTACACCCCCAACTATTCTACGGAATTGTTTAAAATACGCAACGTTAACATTACAAATCCAGTCACATATATGTTAGATGATATGGATGGGCAACCGATAAGCGGCTGTTTCTACGAAGCTGAGCTAAAAAAGACGCAGTTTCCAGATGAGTATCTGATTGAAAGGGTCTTGAAGAAAAGAGGAACCAAGCTCTTCGTTAAGTGGTTAGGTTTCCCGAAAGAAAAAAATTCGTGGATAGACGTAAAAGATGTATTGTAATGATTCAATAATATATTTGAATGGTTTCTCGATAACTGTGTAAACTTATTTTATTATTTTTTGTTTGGATGATTTTTAGATTCGTTTATAAATAAAACAGTTGTTTGGACTAACTGTAGTTTTATTTTTTTGCATATATATTTACAATAATCATTGACTAATTTGTTAGATTATTAAATCGGGCGACCTCGCTCGCTCTCCACCTGCGTCTCTCCTTCTTGGACAAGAACGGTGGGGGCATCCGCAGGACCGCCCTGTTTTCTAAGTTCGGTTTATAGCTCTGGTAGTTATCGCTATCCCAGTTTTCTGAAACAAAAAAAGTGTTGTTTTGTAATGCGTGCGAAGATTGCAAGATGCAAAAGGTGAAAGGTATATAAGGATATATTGCTAAATCTTACGAGGTTTCATTAAATTTAGATTTTTCAGGAATGATGGGTACACACGTTGAAAGCATCAATATCATATTATCAATACACAACAAAAAATAATAAAAAATTGCTATGTTGGCGCATGTTGAAAGTATCAATATCATAGGATTGGTACAAAACAAAAAAAAAAGATGCTAAGTTGGTGGTGGTTTGATTTTTTCGCATTTAATGAACACATTTTATACCTTCAATCTGCACCTCTACATTGGTGGTGGCGACTTCATCACCCTGCTCTCTTCCTTTTACCCCACGGTTGTCAGAAGCTGTAAAAAGAAAGAATTATCGATGAGTATATGGTTAGTTTGTAATAGAATACGTTTGCTTCACAAAAAAAGTAAAAACATAGAAAGATAAACTGTTTTTGATAAATTTTTAGTGTCATCAATAAAGGTAGCATTTCATAAACTCGGAAATAATTACTCATAAACAAACTACATAGGTACCTTCAGATGGTGCATGACTCTCTGCCAATCTTCGCCGACACCGCACCAGGTGATTAGCCATCGACGACGGCTTCACTAGATGGTCCGCGATCAGCGGACATTGCCGCAGACCAAATGTCCGGTGATCTGCGGTCGATGCTGCCACACCACCCTGACATGCTGTCGCCCGCAGCCGCCTCGCCACCTCTGTGAAGCCGCTGTATCGGCTGTCACCCGGAATGACCTCTGGTGCTGAAAAGAAAAGAAGAGTACATTGTAGAAATACATATGAGTGGAAACTAGCGAAAACAGACTTGCTGTATTTTGACTTGTTACTTGTACGCAATGTATACAATGGCAGAATAATGTTTACCTTGACTCAGGTGCTCCAAGTCCAAGATGTTGAATCCTACGGCTTCCATTCTCGTTCTTCCTCTTGATTATCTTGTTGTAATCTTGCTATAACTGAAGAACTGAATCACGAACTTCACTAAATAATTCTCGTTCAGCCACCGTATTTATACGATATTAGGGGACTAACGCTTCCCCTTCTCCGCTTCAATCCTCTCTTAGGGTACGTCGTTTCAGGAATATAGAAAGACCAACCCACCAGCCAATCGGCGTATAGACCATTAAGTACGTTATATGCTTTGGCAACGCATTCACACGTCATCAACTGCTATTGAAACGGGAATATAAGAAAGATCAACCCACCAGCCAATCGGCGTATAGACCATAAATCGCTATTGGTGGAAATGTTATATGCTTTGGCAACGCATTCGTACGTCATCAACTGCTATTGAAACGGGAATATAGAACGACCAACCCACCAGCCAATCGGCGTATAGACCATAAATCCCTATTGGTGGAAATGTTATATGCTTTGGCAACACATTCGCACGTCATCACCTGCTCCTGAAATACTTTGTCGCCCAACCCCAACCATGCTAGTTTAGATCTGTGTACCACTATATCGATATCTGAAACCAACAAGAATTGTGGATGCTCCCACCAATATAACCTTATTGGATGCGATAGTTTCACCCAACCCACCCATCTAAAGCTTATTGGTTGTGATTGTTTCGCCCATCCTCCCCATCCAAGTATTCGTCCCCTCCGCTCTGATTTTACAACTGAATTATGTTGTGAATTTTTGGGTATAAATACAGCTTCATTCTGTAAGGTTTTTCAGTTCTACGTTCTTCAGAAAATCGTACCGTTCCGCAGAAAAATATTGTATATCATACCTATATCACCAACATTATGGCCGCAACCAACAATCAAGATATTATAGTCGTCGGGGACGACTTACAGGCCATTCTGCAGGAGTTCGAAAATGAGGGGTTGCCTTTTACGCAGCTGGCTGCAGATGTCCAAGAAGAACTTGAAGAATTCGTCCATGTGAACCCACCAGCTGAAAACAACACCAGTGTGAACACCCCTGCAGCAATAGGAGCTGGCGTGGATGCAACGCAAGCAGCCGCAAGTGCAGTGCCTGCCCTGGCAACCAGTGTGAATACTCCTGTAGCTATAGGAGCTGGCGTGGATGCGATGCAAGCATCCACAAGTACAGTGCCTGCGATAACGAGCAGAAAAATAAAAAAGGCACCTTCCAAGCCTTTTGGAGCATTATTGCGGCAGACATTGGAAAAATCAAATAAACCTCCAAAAACAGAGATCGAAGACCAGACGGAAGCGTTGAGGAGTACTGTTCAACGCATCAAGGATGAAATAGCAAATAATGAGCGGCAACTGGTAGAGGAGCTGGCACTGAACGATAGTCTCCAAGCAGCACAAGTTATCGATGAGCAAAAGTTGAAACAGCTAGACGATGAAAGGAAGCGTGTAAAAGAAACCAAGACGAGGAGAAAGCGACAGTTGGATGATTGCAAGAAGAGAATCGACACCCTACGAGTGACATCAACTCAAAAAAGATGCAAGCTGACTGAAGAGAAGGAACGTATTATATCTTTCTTTGAGTTGTAAAATAAACAGCTAAATATTATATATATTTATATACATTATATGTATTGATTTGCCTCATATTACGAATATTGAATAAAAATAAAAAAAAGGTATGATCTTTTATTTGATGATGGTATATTGTGTAAGTACCAGTGGGCTAACAGAAACGGTAAATATACCTTGTGGATTAGGGTGTGGCTTTACAGTACCCACCACCCAACGCCACCGATGTTCCACAAATAAAATGAAGAGGTGGGGAGGTATGGAGGGGGCTTTAGTGTGGGGAGCTTAGAACATAAAAGGCAGAGTTCTTGTCAATGAAAAACATAGTGCAGAGTCAACTGGTACAGTAATACAACTAGCAGCGAAATGGACTTCAATACAGAGTCAAACGGACCTTGCGACTCCACGTCTTGGATGCAGGATCAAGAGGACAGTTCCAGCATATGGAGTATGGAGACTGCGGTACCGGATGATGAGACACCCGACCAATCTCATTGGGCGGTGGCGAGACCACCGATGGACCATGGACCATGCGATTCCACAGTACAGCCGCTGGGGTTCCTGTTGTCTACTATAGACAGCTCATCAGATAACAGCGATGATGATGATGATGCTGATCCTTATCGTCCAGATGGTCCATCAAACCTTAGAGGTGCGCGGATAGAACTGCCTTTTCTCATAGATAGCGAGGAGGAGACATGAGGTGCTATTATTAAATTATAAAGAGATTTTTTTTTGTATTAACCAATAAACTTGTTTTTTTAAATCGTACCTTTTTTCAAAAAACCTTACCATCGTGACAGAAAAAAAATTCATCGAGCGTGGGCGGCTTTGCCAACAAACGATCTTTCTAAAAATTTTATTCAGTGGTGTACTTTATTTTCTCATTTTTTATCAGTCTTCCAATTTTGTCTATCTCGATTTTTTCATGCTTCTAACGTTTTTTTTTCACTCTTTTTTTCTGAAAAACCACCGTTTTGAAGGACCGTTGAAGATCACATTTGGCCCTCAAAATGCGTCAAAATGGGCCTCCGCCGAGCCTTTGTATGCGCGGCGAGATAAGGTGGGTCGACGGCGGAGCCGTCGACCCACCGCCCGTGTCGATGTTAGTCGACGGCGCAGCAGTCGACCTAACCTCCACCTTTACCGAAACTTAGCACGACCCAGTAAGCACTATGTGTAATTGGAGACTATGCACTATCCTGTTGTCTTAGAAACCAACCTATAATTTTTTTCACCCGGGGTTTCGGGCAGTCGGGTAGTCGACGGCGCAGCCGTCGACCTAGTCTCTGCCTTTACCGATACTTATCACGAACCAGTAAGCACTATGTGTAGTTGGACACTATGCACTATCCTGTTGTCTTGGAGACCAACCTATAGTTTTTTTTTTCACAAATATTTTTGATAAACTAACCTATTTTTTGACGAATACTTTCCTTATGAATTTTTTCGCAGATATTTTTTTATAGACTAAACTTTTTTTCATATTTTTTTTATTTCTCATTTTATTAACCAGAAAAGAACTAGATTTCAAAATCGATATATATATATATATTTGAATTTATTTATTTTTAATTATAAGACATACATAAAAAATATTGTAATAAAAAAACACATTTGTACATTACTACTATCTTAGAAAATTTTACACAAATATCTAACACCTGCATACAAATAAATACAAAATCAAAAGTTTTTGTTCACATATTTTTTTTGTTACTCATTTATTAAATAATCTCATAATCGATATATTTATATATTTTTTTTCAATTATAAGATATACATAAAATTACATTTGTACATTGCTACTATTCTATAAAAATATTATTAACTGAAACACTAAATTTGAGAACAAGTATAATTTATTTTCTGTAATTATTATACATGAAAAGTTATTAATTATAAAATATATATTTTAACAATAATATTTTTATACATACATGAAATTTTATTAAAATTGAGTAATACATTTTTTGTAATTATTGTACATGAAGATTTATAAAAAAATAAAATATACATTTAAACAGTAATATTTTTATATACACATGAAATTTTATTAAAATTAAAAAATACATTTATATAATAAGATTTTTATATATTCAATGAAAATTTGTTAAAATTAAAAAATATATATTTAATAACAATTATATATACATGAAAAATTTATTAGTTAAAATATACATTTATACAATACTATAATTATAAAATAAAGATGCTATACAAATATCTAACTCTAAATATATACATATAAAACCCTAATTCTAACTATAAGGGAAAGTGTAGTATATATCTATATATATACTATATATATATATATACTACACACCCTTCTGGTTTTGGGACAGACAGATCGGATGGTAATCCACGGATTCGATCGTCGCTATCTGTCCCTCCAGCTTTGCTATCTTCGCCTCATAATTTTCTATCTTGGAGGCTCTCTCCTCCAGGCCTTCAAGCTTACCGCCGGCTTGCCGCAACTTCACGTCCTGCTGCTGAGCTTCTTTCCGACGTTGCTGCAACTTCGATTCCCTCGACAGTACTTCCTCCCGAAGTTGCTGCAACTCCACCTCCTGCAGCAGAACGTCGCCCCAAAGTTGCCGGCTCGACTCTTCGGCGGTTCGCTTCTCCTCCCTGGCGGCCGATAAGATCTGCGGGAACTGGTCCTCCTTCAGTTCCTGCACCCTCACCCTTGCGTCCTGCAGTTCCTTTCTCATCTTAGCAGTCGCCTTGGCAAGCAGCGAGCCAGGATCCTCCTCCACAGTCTGGCTGCTCCCACTACTGGTCTGGCTGCTGCTGCCGCTACTGCTTCCGCTACTGCTTCCGCCACTGCTTCCGCTACCGCTGCTACGTTGACTGGCCTCGTGCGATGTCAGCGACTCGAGGGACGATTGAGTCGCTGATATCCGCGGTGTCCTGGGTGTACGCGGCAAGGCCTCCAGGATGTCAGCCGGTGCCGGTGAAAATGATGACTGGGCATCATTAACCGCAAGAGGTTCCGGGCTTCGACTTGCCTGATGAAGCTCCGAAGATGTCGTCGTCGATGACTCCACTGGAGCAGTAACAAGCACATTCTGATGCACTATAATTTTGTGTGCTTGATTCTGATCCGGTGGAGTAATCGACAACGGCAATGTCGGGGTAGCTTCCTCAACAACCGCCGAAGTCCGGACGGGTGACTCTCGCCAAAAAGGTGGTTCCGTTACAGTCGGAGCCTCGTGCAATACGGAGAAGTCTACCGTCGACTCCGGTACAGCAGCGGAAGTGGCAAACTGGGGTACAGGTTGCCGAAATCGAGCTGTGTAAGTCTTGCATGCCGACTTACACAGCTTAAATTTGGCACCCTCATTTCGCTTCCGCTGCGTTGCCGAACTCGACGGTACTCTTACAACCTTCTTTCGCGGCTCTTTTTGCATCGCAACCACTTTTTTTTGCGATTCATCACCATCTACCTTCTTGGGGCGTTTGGTACCCGTCATCATCTTCATAGGCGCCGTCCTTTTCCTGGTGGTAGGACTTGCGCGTACTTGCGAGGGACCAGCCTTGGCAACAGGCGATCGCGATAGCAGCGTCGATCGCTTCGGTGAGCTTTGAAACTCATCTTCTGAGTCGTATTCGATGGGCATCTGTAACAATAAAGAGAAAACCATATTTAGAAACATATCCATGAGGGTAGTTGGTAGAGCGGTCTCCCAAGTTAGGATAAAATTATTTTTACTTACACTTCTCTTCAGAGACATGGTTCGTAGCTGGTTAGTTGGTGGCTGGTAGTGAGATGTATTCTGGCGGCAAAAGCTGGACAGAATGATTTCTACCTGTCCTCGCCAGCACTTTTAAGACCTCAATCCACCAATCAGATAGTTCGAGAGTAGGGGTAGAGGCAGAGGTGTACGCCCACTCCTCCAATGGGGATGAAAGACAGCCCACATCCCTACCCTATCAACTCCAATGTCGCCATGTTTTTTTTTGTCTCTTTCTACATCAATGTGTATTTAGAACTTATGAAATATTTCATGAGTTTGAATACCTGGAGCGGTAATGATTTTTTAAGTATGTATTAATAGATGTGTATGCCTTAAAGAGGGTAGCCATGGGGCACCATTAAATTTTAAATGGGTATTTATAGAGGCTTACCTTTCTTCATGGAATAACCTAATCTTAAAGATGGGGTGGCAATAACAAATTTTGTTAATGGCTTAGGGATTATATAGAGGCTTACCTCTCTTCGTGGAATAATCTAATCTTAAAGATGAGGTGGCAATAAAAAATTTTGTTAATGGCTTAGGGATTATATAGAGGCTTACCTCTCTTCGTGGAATAACCTAATCTTAAACATGGGGTGGTAATAAAGTTTGTTATGGACTTAGGGATTAAAGAAATAAACTGTATTATGAGTTTACGAGACCCAAAGGGTCTCATTCCCCGAAACACTCCGACTGCTAGGGACAGCTCGCCTTTTCTATAATTATACTCGTTTAAATAAATATCTCAAAGCTTTCTTGTGGATATATTTATTGATTAATACAATTTGAAATTTTCTTATGTGTATATTAACATACCAAATAAAAGTAACTGCAATACACAAAGATTTAAATATCAATTCTAAAACTACAAATATAATACATTGAAAGCAACTTAAAATTCCAAGACTCCACTAACAACTATTTAAGATATTAAATTCTGCAACAACCAAAAAATTATGAACAGACAACTTGAATCTAAAACTATGAATCTAAAAGAAAGGCACTCTATGTATTAATGAAAATTATGATCTGCTCTTTCGGCTAACGACTCGTCTTTCAGAACTTTCATATGTGGTTGCGGATGTGACGGAGGCGGTGTCCTAATCCACGAATCAATAGCCTCACAAACTCTCAATGCACATCTCCCATTCGTGTTTTCGGAATGGTAGTCACACTTTTTGCTATGAACACTCTGCTCTGCTCTGCTCATGCCCACGTTAAGACAGATACTATGATCTATAGCCTCAATGTTCACTATCTGTATGTTTTTCAAGTTTAACATAGCTACAGCTCTCACTACATACTCATACTTCTGATGGCCCTTAAGAAAGATTTTATCGCTGTTCCTGATATGTTGTTTAATTATTTTCATGATTTGTTGCGCATTTGTATTTCCACTACTGTATCTGATGCCATGATTATATTTTTCCAAAAACTTGACGCTTCTTTGATCTTTTACGCTCAGTTCATTGAATTTAATGACGGGTTTAAGCACATAATGAAATAAACTTCCACTTTTCTTAAACCCTATCTCTTTTGGAACAAACGTAGACTGGATATTATATCCTTGGATATCTAGAACAACTATAGTCATTTTTGAAGTCTCACAATGAATCTGATGTAGATTGTGGGTAGTCTGAGTTTAGGTTAAATAAAATGTGCCAACTTTATTCTGCAAACATATATTTAATACTATCACACTTTACAAGCTTACAGTAACTTAAATCTAATATTTAGAAACTTCGGCTAACATTAATTGTATAAGTAGATCTAAATTACCATCTTCAGGAGCCTCATCTCGCGCGGTGATCTGATTAATGGCATCGATAGCATATTTTACATTCGATGCGGGGTCTGTTTGGTAAAATTGAATGTCAGAGTGCCCCCAGGGTAAAGTTTTTGTTGTATTTGGAATTATAAACCTTTTATCATCGTTGTGTGCTAAAGCTACTTTATTTTTGACTTCTGTATATACATCATGCAACCTGCTTTTGAATGTATTCATTTTTCTTAAAATCAGACCACCATTCTCTAGTATATGCTTATAATCATTACCACATAACTGATTTTGTATTACTGCTTTTTTAACACCCTTTGCTTTTTTCATTTCTCCCTTAACTGACTTGATATAGTATGCCTTCGCACCTGTTCCGTAAAAACTTATTATAGGATCTTCTGGAAATTCGTCTTTCATTTTACCCAGAATAGAGTCATTGACTGGAATGTTGAACTCATTGTTTTGTTTATAATTTGAAGTATCAAACTCGCTAATATTATTTCTCATAAATTCATAGAAGTCATCTGTATGAGTTTTCAAAATTTGCGAATCTGTATCACAGTAAAGCATAGATACTTTATCGTTGAACTGCTTTTTAAGAAACCCATAAAAAAAATCATACATTACTATTTTAGATATGTCCAGTATACAGAATCCCACGTATATTGGCTTAAAATAATGTACTCTAACTTTTCCTAAATGGATAGCTGCAAGACTTTCGTTGAATATGGAACAACTCTTGAAATTTGGACGAGCTACTAGTGCTCCGACACCGATGCTATTACGAAGATTTTCCCAATGTGTGACCAACTTTATATCTCTTCTATTATCTACATTTTCCATAGTTTTTCCAAAAATTGCATTATTTAGAAGCTTATAAAAGTCCCTTTCAAATTTATTGTTTGCTTTATTACGCATTGCCGTATTGAGATCGATATATTCCTTCAACCAGAACGATTGTTTGAACTTAAGGATCCTGTGAACCTTGGTTACTTGCAAACCATACCGTACAGCTTGTTGTAGTACGCGATAATGTACAATATATTTTTTCTTGTCGTACAGATTTGGGATTAATTTCGGAATCTTTGTCTTGGAATTTGGTGGGATCATACTTTCCACCAAAAACGGAAGGTCGCTATGTGAATCGTGTAACCCTTCAGGATATCGCACATCAACTTCCAAGACATAGCCATTCTCACCGTCTATTTTGGCATTTTCTAAATCGAATGTAGATATTTCTGAATCCCCCATCCATTCAAAACCTCCCGTAGGAAGAGGTGACGACATAGCATGCCCGTAAAGATTCGTGGCATCGAGATATGATATAAATGTCGATTCTTTAGATGGATCATAATTTGGTAAATATTTATTATTTGCTTCATGCATTCTATCGCTGCATTGACTTATCCCCCCGCGAATACCATTCTTAAAGAACCCAATCATATCTATGTCCGTAAGGAGCTGGAGATTAACTTTGGTATACTTTAACATGGCATCCCAAGACAATCCAGGAGATGTAAAATAGTGTGCTGGATCCAATTTGTAAATATTCATACTATTTCTCCTAAACCTTTCAAAGACATCACACAAGAGAAGCACGTCTGTCCGTAAATAAATATCAGAATATTCACCTAGATTCCTACAGTTGAACGTTCTCCATACAGTTATTGCCCTCGAATATTCCTCCTCAGATATATCTTTCTCATTCAACTTATCATAAAACTCTGCCTTTGACGGTAAATATTCTTGATCCAATTTCTTTACATCATCCACATAATTGTAAGGAAATACACCTTTCTGTCTAATTAAATTAAAGACTCTAGGGTCTGAAAAATACTTTTTACTCTCCAGAAAATCCCTACTAGTCAAACTGTCTGATAATGCTTGTAAAGATCCAGGTAGAAAACGACAACTATCGATAAATCTCATTTGTAAAAACTTCCTCCTTATTCTACCGGTTCGGTCCACATAGTCATGCATATACAGACTTTTTGTAAATGAAATGTATTTTTCCTTATTCTGGGCTACCACGTCTATCTTATCTCCATGAGAAGATAGTTGTTTGATAAATAGGTGACAATCGTACCCACTTAAATTGTGCGTTATAATTGGTATAAAATTTGGTAATTTGAAATTTAAATTACATTTCGAATGTGCAGCCCCGAATCTAACTTTACCAGTTATGTGGCAATGATCGCGAACTTTAATATCGGATCCTGAAAATGGTTTCTCACAGATGTTACATTTCGTTGAAGTATCAAATTCAATCTGCTCTTCCGGCGTTAAAGGGATCATGGGAGTTACATCTTTCAAATATTTGAAATATAGTTCTTTAAGATCAGCTTCTAGCCTTGTCACGAATTCTTTCGCCGCGTCTTTACCTCGATACAAGACAAATTTGGATAAGTCAGAATCAAATGAAGATTTAATAAAATATGAAAATGAATATGGTTCATGTGTGTGGGTTTCGTTTGTATACGAATATTCTGGGTTGGGTTCACAGTTATCGATTGGTTTTAATAATGACTCAAAATCCGCATACACAACAAAGGGGACCGGCATTTGCTTTTCAAAATTCTCGAATTTAAGTATGTTTTCTGGAACCTGATTACCAAACTTATCAATTCGTAATTTTTCTGTGGGTGTTATCGTGAATATATGATTGCAATCGTTCCTTTGGTGAATATCTAGATACGCCTTAGTTGAAAAATATAACAAACAACCGTCACAAAAGTACCGCTTATGCTCGTTTGAACTTAACTGATGTGCAACTAACCGTGAAAGATCTCTTATCCAACAATAGTGACCATTCCCCTTATCATCCGTTAAATAGAGCAGATTGACATGTAAAGCTAATTTCTTCTGAGCATATCTCAATGGACCAACTATTTCGTATGTGATATTACCATCTTTGATTATTTTTTCAATTCCGTACACGTTTATAGATATATTATTGTTTCTCTCGAACAATGAGATATCTTTAAAAGTAATAGGAAAGTTCATACCGTGGACATTCAATATGGTTGAAAAATGCGGGTAGGATGACACTTCCGCTACTCGGGTGCTTGCTGGTAGTAGCGCTGATGTGACGGCCCAAGCAAAGCAACACTGGTCTTGATTTCGCACATTTACCACTGCCTTCTTTTTCTCTATAAAGTATGGTAACTTTATATAAGACGATCCACCCAATGGTGAAAACTTGTTAATGTTCACTTCAGCATAAAGGATACATTCGATCGCCCACCCTGAAAATAAAACAACAAAGGTTACTATCTCAATTTATGCACTTCTCTAAATATCTAACATACCAGAATCCTTCTCCTCAAACTCAGATGATTGGGATGTAATTTCATCAGCAAACCGTTGATAAACATCAGATAGGTCTGTGCTCTCGTCTATTACTTTATTAACCGTATTGAAGGATTTGACGTCTGCCACATCACTCGTTTGTAATACATACTTCCCGAATACTTCCATGTTCACTTTCAGGGCTCTGTGCACTCGAAGTTTCTCTTCTATTACATCTAGAGTATTTTGCTTGATGTTATCGAAAAACTCTTTAAAGTCGGTATACAATTCTGATGGGCTAAATCTATAGCTGGCAATTCTACATTTGAATGCACTTTTTATAAGTCTCACACCATCAGTGATCGGGATCGATGAATTTGTTCTATGTTGTAATGTCCTTGCGTGGGCAGTCATTCGATTTTTCGGAAGTGAAACATTGCAGCAAGGACATATCATATTCGGAGGTGTACTATCCAATTTAATTTTTTTAGCTTGTGGTCCACTTGTGGAACTGCCACTGCAAACATTTCTCTGATGTCGACGCAAATTGTCCGAACGCGTAAAATTATCACCGCAATCACTACATGTATGCATCTTATTAGACTATATCTTGATCACTGTCTGTCAAGCAACTGTGGCATCGATGATCGAGCCTCCTCGATTTATAGCTAGATACTCAAGGGCATCGTACCCCCACCTCCACTCATTCGCTTATCATGCAAGGCCCGACGTTAGCAAAACACGTTCTTTTGAAAGGCCAAGCTCAAGGCTATCCCCACCCCATTTTAATAACATTCAGGGAGGATCACTATCGATCCTCATAGGAAAATCATACAACTAATTTCAAGGTTATACAAACAACCAATACAAACACTAATAACAAATATTTCACAATCAGTCAATGTGAACTGGAACTCTCAAGGTTACCCAACACCCCATTTAAAAAGCCCCATTAAGATACGATCACTTTTGGAAAGACAACGTTACAAAATGACCTTCAGGGAGGATCAGAACCGGCACCTATAAGAAAAACCCACGTCAATACACCTCATGAAATATGGAAACCAAGGTCATCCCCACCCCATTTGAATGACCTTCAGGGAGGATCAGAACCGGCATATCCATACTACTACCATCATGTCGACAAACTTTGAGGTATGAAAATATAATTAATGTTATCGAGAAAAAATGCGAAAAAAAAGGGGTCAACCTTTTGATTAATTTTTTATTACATTTTCAATTTCTGTATCACGACTCCATGGGTTCGCGCAGATGTAGCGCCATAGCTTGATTATTTATCGACCGATTAACGACATTTTGGACTCAGTTTATAGGAGAATGACTGGGCATATCAACTAAAGTAGAAAAAGATAATACCTGATAATTTCTAAGGCTAAAAAAATTCACCAAACTGAAAAAAACAATTTTTTGTAATGCACTTATTTGGGTTACTTACAAATAATTTGAAAAAAAGCGGTATTAGTGCCTATTTATTAAGACATTTCAATGTTTAGCAGAATGTTTCCTGTCTTACCACATGCAATTCGTGTATGTAGCACTAAAGTGTTCGACAGGATAGGCCATTTTGTATTATGACTACTTTATCACAGCGCCATGTGTTCACGCAGTTGTAACGCCATATCTTGATTATCTATCAAGCGATTCACGACTTTTTGGACTCATTTTATAGGGGAATGACTGTGTATATCAACTAAGGCAAAAAATACAATATCTGACGATTTCTAAGGCTAACAAAATTCACCAAACTGAAAAAAATTTTTTTTGTAATGCACTTGTTTTGGTTACTTGCGAATAATTTGAAGAAAAAGCCATATTAGTGCCTATTTATTGAGACAGTTTAATGTTTAGCAGGATGTTTCCTGTCTAACCAATTCGTGTATGTAGCACGGAAATCTTCGAAAGAATAGGCCTTTTTGTATTATGACTTCTGTATCACGCCTTTGTAACGCCACATCTTGATTATTTATCAACCGATTTGCAAGTTTTTGGACCCCATTTTATAGTGGAATGACTGAGCATATCAACTAAGGCAAAAAAAGAATATCCGACAATTTTTAAGGCAAAAGAATCCACCAAACTTAAAAAAAAAATTGTAATGCACTTGTTTTGGTTGCTTGCCAATAATTTGGAAAAAAGCCATATTTGTGCCTATTTATAAACACAGTTTAATGTTTATCAGGATGTTTCCTGTCTAAAGACAAGCAATTTGTTTATGTAGCACTAAAATTATCGACGAAATAGGCTTTTTTATTATGACCAATTTTGAAATAAACAAGAATTTGGTATGCACATTGTCTTTATTGGACTTCGGTACAGATTATTACTTAAATGTAATTTACATGAACAAATGTGATTATTTAGTATTTAAATTAATCAACAAAATTTTAAAAATGTCCGCCATTTTTATTTAGGCACGCTTGACTTCTGAAACTAACGCTCTGGGTTACTCGACGCTAAGCTACGCTCCAGTCTGTTTTCTTTGATTTCCAAGTGATTCCAACATATTTCATTTCAATTAGTTGCCTTTCAGCCATTTGGCTGAATACTGAATAAATAATACTAGAAATAAAAATAATAAAATTTGTTTGTAAATTGCATTTAAGTAATAATCTGTACCGAAGTAAAATAAAGATAATGTGCATACCAAATTCTCATTTATTTCAAAATTGGTTGTAACAAAAAAGCCTATTTCATCGACTAATTTAGTGCTACATAAACAAATTGCGTGTCGTTGGACAGGAAACATCCTGATAAACATTAAACTGTGTTTATAGATAGGCACTAATGTGGCTTTTTTCCAAATTATTTGCAAGTAACCGAAATAAGTGCATTACAAATTTTTTTTAAGTTTGGTGGATTTTTTTAGCCTTAGAAATTGTCAGGTGTTATCTTTTTTTGCTTTAGTTGATATGCCCAAATGAGTCCAAAATGTCGTGAATCGGTTGATAAATAATCAAGCTATGGCGCTACGACTGCTAGAACCCATGGAGTCGTGATACAGAAATTGAAAATGTAATAAAAAATTAATTAAAAGGTTGACCCCTTTTTTTCGCATTTTTTCTCGATAACTTTAATTGTATTTTCATACCTCAAAGTTTGTCGACATGATGGTGGAACACATTGTATAGTTAAACATATATTGTTTAAAGGAAGACACTTCGCTTGAAGTTTATTATAGTCGGCATAGCATCTGGATACTATGTTTTAAACAAATGACACACGTTTTGTTTAAATATGAAAAACATGTCCTTTCCACCCCTGCTTTGTGCCAGATGGATCGCAATGACGTCTGCTTTCAGGCCATTCTTACTTACTGTAATATGAAATCAAATATAACGTAGTGTTTGTGAAAAAAATATCACCATATATTTCGTGCAGCAAATAAATCAGTTTTGAGGAATTATGTAAAAATTGGATACTTTTCTATTAATAACCAGCAAAAAGCGGCTTTAATTACATTGTATACATACGAATTCATCAGCCTGATGGCTATTTGAATTTCTGCTAATTGCCTTAATCCGTTCCAAGCGCTGAGAATCTTAAGAAGCACACGGCCATCTGAAATTGTGCTATTTTCAGCGCTTAATGACTTAATCTAAAAGTCGTTAACTTATTTTTACTTGTTACTACTTAATTGCACTTCTCAATTAGCTATATTTAGAATATTCTCCCGGTTATTATTATCCCATGGTTTTTCTTTAAGATGTGCTCCATACGGATCGAATTTGCGTTAGATAGGATAAATTATCAGAGGGGGGGAGGACTATTTTCGGATAGATCGAAACGTTTATGAAAAATTTTATGCGACTGACTAACTATCGCCAAGTCTATCTAATGCTTACATACAAAAATCAGAGTAACAACTGAACATAGAGGTAGTAAACAAACCACTTCAGCATGGCGTGCTCAAAGCCATTATCTTTTGACACTTCAGCCTCCAAACATTGCCAACTAACCTGAAAATTCTTCCAATGCAACCCATGTGACAAACACTGCTCTGCACTATCCCATCTGGAAAAACTGTTAAACTAAACTCGAATATAGCACAGCAAGTCCGTAAAGTTTCACTACAGTTACCAACAAATAGCGAATTCGATTTTACTGACCAAGCACAAAAGACGCACAAACAAACGTTTGACAGTCGGGGTTTACCGTAAACAAATCGCAGTAAAATTATATAGGCGTTGCCAGCTCCTAAAAATTTCTGTCAGACAGAATTTGCGTTTATGATGAAGAAACATGCAGTAACGCAGTAGAGGTCAACATATCTATTGATTTTGCTGTAATCACTCCTGAACCATCAAAATACAGTCTTTTTTAACGTAGAATGGAATATTTCTGGATGCTATACAATTAAGACGATAGTAAACAATTATGATTGCCGTATCTGGTGGTGAATATGACAACGTAAGAAAAGATGTTGGCCTATTACAATTAGTTGTTTACTACCTCTATGTTCAATTGTTACTCTGAGATTCACACTCAATGCAGTAGCTGCAGTCGCAAAAACTCGCACACGTTTTATTCCCAGGTAGTGTTGGGACAAGCGAACTTTACCGAGCCAACGTTCCCACAAATTCCTTAATTTACGGTAAAGTTCGCTATGATTGAAGTGAAAGTTCCCATTTGGAAAATGTGAGAGAATCTTTTTCCTATTATACAGTTACAGGTACTATGTAGCCGCCAACTTAATATCCCATTAAGAGCTCGAATACTGAAATGTTATATGTCCTTTCCACAGTACAGTGTTGAGGCTTGAACAATGACAGAAGCAACTTGATTTTTTCTAGTAGTAGTAGTAGTATAGACGTTTATTTAGCATACATCAGCTATTTACAGGAAAACAGTAAAATAAAAAGAAAAAATAGAGCTATGAGTACAACTCTGAGTTCCACTAAACCTATGATTATATAAGTTTACAAAAATATTAAAATATTACATGTTAAAAGTTACCTATATATAGATTCCTAGGAAAGAGATCACATATGATCACTCATAAATAGTTCATCAGTCTTTTTTTAAACACAATAACATTTAGAGAACATTTTATATATAGAGGGAGTTTATTAGTGGTATTGCGGTCAAAGTAAATGAAAACTCTTTTCCTTCCCACGACGTTTGGCTTTATTATATTTAAGCCATCGTCAGGTGAATATAATAAACCAAAACGTCGTGGGAAGGAAAAGTGTTTTCATTTACTTTGACCGCAATACCACTAGAAAAAATCAAGTTAGAAATCTACGGTCACGAAAATATAAAATCATTATTGACAGAAGCAACACAAAAAGACTGCAATCATTCGAACTCTGGTGTTACCATAAAATGCTTAGAATATCTGACGTGAGTCACACGACAAATGAGGAAGTCCCGCGGAGAATGAACAAGACAACAGAGCTAATGAACTTCATAAAAGAAAGAAAAAGACACTATATTTTGGCCACATTATGAGAAACCAAAAACACAACTGCTCCGTCTTGTCACCGAAGGCAAAATCAATAGCAAGAGAGGACCAGGCAGAAGACGCAACTCCTGAACCAAAACCTGCGACAATGGTCAAATATGACCTCAATAGAATTATTTAGAGCCGCCACAAATTAGATTAAATGGGCAAATGTAAAAGCCAACGTCCTCAAGGATAAGGCACCTTAAGGGTCTAGGGTATAGCGCGCGAAATTGAGAATCCAAGAAGAGACGTATTCCCGTGTTACCGAGAAGGCGTGGCCGCCTGTTCCCTTTCTCCAGTGTGTGTGTCTATGATGAGGGGAGATAAGTCCAAAAATCTAAGGGTAAGGTCAAAAGGTCCAAAGGTAAGGTCCAAAGGTCACTATAAAAATGAATTTCGCATTTCCAAGCTCCTGACGTTACCTCTAAACTTACAGTAATGATTCAAAAAGCAAATTTGGCGGTTTTTGATATCGTGTTTGGTTGTTAAATTACAGACATTTGAAGAATGTATGAATTGCATTGCGAGTTTTTTTTGCACACTAAAAAACTTTTTTGATAAAATCGCAAATAGTTGTCATTCATTAAGGTCTTAACTATCACCTTCTGAAATACTGTGTATGTAGTTTGAGAAACACGTGAGTACTGTTCGAAATGGGACTGCGTGTCTTAACATGGCAAAAAGATATGTATAACTGTGTATACCCAGACCTCTTAAGAAGAAGTATTGAACAGAATGCAGAGTACTTGGAAGAATGGTTGTTAAACCACAATATCCGTCTTGTTACTCTCTGCTACATCATCTTACTACTGTGAAGAACTCATGCGACAGAAGCTTCATATGTATGTCATCATCATCATCATCATAGTTACAATGTCTTAACAGACATGTTGTGAACTCGTAAAATGCATTAAGTCGGAGCTAGAGTATTGCCGACACGAATATTATCAATAGTTTTGAGCACTGTAGCTCGCCATCGTTCGCGATTTGTTGTCAGTTTAGTGACGCTCTTGACACTTATATCCAGCAACTGTTTCGTCGTATCCACCCAGCGTGTAGGGGGACGGCCACGGCGCCGCCCACTCTGGGCATGATCCTGAACTACAAGTTTCTCCATATTATCGCTTCTGTGTATATGTCCGAAGAATGTAAGCATTCTCGTCGACACAATGGAGGATAGTCTCTTTGGATTACCGACCTGTGGATCACTGAGCTCATCCAGTATGGAAACGATAGTTCGATGGGCGGTATAAGGAACTCTCAGCATTCTCCTCCATGTCCACATCTCAAAAGCGTCTATGCGAGCTCGATCTGCCTTTTTAACAGTCCAAGTTTCCGAGGCATACAAAAATATGGAGAACACAAGAGACTGAACTAGCGACATTTTTGTAGCTTTAGTGATGTTATGGTCACGCCATATTTTAGTAAGCTTTGTCATGGCCACACGTGCCTGTTGAATGCGCCGTCGAATCTCATTTTCACAGCTACCCGAATTATCGATCAAAGAACCGAGGTATATAAAACTTTGAACTACTTCACAACGGCCTATTGACTTTATTTCTCGATAATTATCATGCTCTCTATCTACGATCATAACCTTGGTCTTATTGTAGTTAATACCAAGCCCATACTCTACACTACGTTGATCTAAGATGTTTAATAGAGCTACTAGTTATTCCTAAGAAGCTGCAATAAGGGTTGTATCGTCAGCAAATCTTAAGTTGGATATTTTGCTTCCGCCAATAGTTACACCGCCATTCCAGTTGTCTAATAACTGTCTCGTCACAAATTCAGAGTAAACGGTAAACAACATCGGAGATAATACACATCCCTGACGAACTCCTTTTCTGGTTGCAGTTTGACCAGACAGGTTACCATCAATTCTTACACGAGCCGAATTAGACTCGTAGAGTTGCTGTATGAGAAACACTAGGTGATAAGCACCTCCCATAGAGATGAGGATTTCCCACAGTTTAGGCCACTTTACGTTATCAAACGCCTTAGAATAGTCCACAAAGCAGATAAAAACCGGAAAATAATGCTCTCTGGCTTTTCCAATAATTTGTCTTAAGTTTAAGATCTGTTCACGCGTACCGCGTCCTTTCACGAAACCTGCCTGCGTCTGAGAAATTTGCCAGCTAATAAAACCCTCCAAACGAGATTGTAAAATATACAGTAGAACCTTACTTGCATGAGAGATTAACGAAAGTACAATTGTCTGGATTTGTTGGAGATCCCTTTTTATGAAGTGGAACAAAAATTGATGTGCACCATTCATCTGGCCAAACACCGGAGGACCAGACACTCTTACAAATATTATGTAAAAGGGAGATGCCGTCGTCACCCAAGCATTTCAGCGTTTCAGCAGAAATAACATCAATGCCTGCTGCTTTGTTAGTTTTTAGCTTGTTGACGGCATGTTCCACTTCAGACAAAAGAATATCCGGTTCGTGTTCAAAATCCAATGAGAGGGCGTGAAGGCCATCCTCATGGTACAGATTTTCGCAATACCATGAGTATGTATAAGGTAATAAAAAGCCAAGAGCAGTAGTAGCTATGCAGTGATATCAGAAGACCAAAGCACTCGTTTGGGAACTATACTATAGATTTGATTGGTTCGCAGAAGTGAGGGTCGATGGCAAATCCTAATAAAGTGAAATCGAATCTAATCTTCGGAGACATTTTTTGTGGGACCGCGAGCTTGAAAAGTTTCCACTTACAGGACAATTTATAATGCTGACTGCTTGCAGTTTGTAGTGCACCCATCGGGTGAACGTCACGGTTCCACATGAAAACATTCGCCACATTAAAAATGCAAGATAGGGGGCTATAATCTCTTGTTTTGTCTATGCTTATCATTAACCGTTCTTTTTTGTGCGCGCAAGTTATCGCGACGATTCCCATGCATTCCGTCACGAGCCGAACGTTAAACAAAACGGGATGGTGCATTATTGTGCCGCGACGGCGGCGCGGCGCGACGCGGTGCAGCGTCGATCTAGAAAAATTCAATTACGGAAAAACTCTTCGGCGCTTTTATAGTCCTAGTCCAAGAGGTGCGTGAGAATTTTGGGTAGGTATTTGAGGTACCTTGAAATCTTGTCTCATACTATGATAGGGAAATACAAGTATATCAAACTTTGGTCGTTTCAGGATTAATCCTAGTAAACACATATGTTCATTCATTCATTCATGTTTATTATACCTTTAAGCACCGTACATTAACAAAGACAAGTAGGGTCACTCTAAGCTCCGCCCCCAATGTGGTCTTTCCAGCTGTGCTCTCGGATACTACGCACGCTGGCAGTTTCTGGCGCCCGGAGATCTCGAGCAGTAGCCGAACGCTAACAGCTGTGGTTTACAGGCTCAGTCCACCTAACACGCTACACGGTGCACGGGATACAATCGGCTGGATCTACCGGGGTGCCTAAATAAGTAGTGTTTGTGTGTTATTGAGCGTTTTGCGTGTATTTCACAAAAAAATGCCGGCGACATGCTCTGTACATGGCCCCATTGTTTTTTATATTTGTGCCTACTTATTCCCATTGATTTTTAAAATATCTGTTTTTAATACTTTAATTTTGTTAGTGACTTGATCCTTAATTTTTTAAATTCATTTTCCAAATTCGTGTTTCCCGGTTCTTTAACTTTTTGTTTATAAATTTTGACTCGATTTTCAGTCATTTCGAGAATTTATTGATTTATCCAATCATTATTTTTACGTCTTTTTGAATTCCGAATCTTTTTTACAAGAAATTGAGGTTTTGAATTAAGAAAAAAATATATTTTTTTTTGTGATAAATCGAAAGATCATATATAAGTTTTATAACAAAACTGTTTTTGTTTTCTTTTTTTCGCAATAATTCAAAAGTTATATCGAAATAAAAATGGGTTTTTGAATCGAGTATCGAAAACACGCCGACGGCTCCCGAACCCGTGTGACGTAACGATGGCGGTTAAGATGCTCCTTTGACCAACGACGTCCTACATTGATACTAGATTCTAGATTCCCAGCCAATCGTGAAAATACTTGCTAGTAACTAGTGTATATTTGTTGCAATATAGCCGATGAATGAAGTTTGCAGCTTGAGACGACCTCTACGATCGAAATAAATATCTTTTTGAATGTTTGAAATCAGATTACAGATTTCAGTGAGTAAGTACCTAATCAAATATATCTTGCTGAAACTATCTGGTCATTGTTCGGCTGGCCTAGTGGTTAGAGTGTTGGGTAATAGATCCGTTGGTCTATGGTTCAAAGCTCAGCCTGTCCAATTTATGTGCTTTTTGCACTTGTTACGTACATTTTTTTCTACGATCAACATAACTATGTTTTTGAAACAAATTCTATCAGACATATTACTTGCAGTGCATAGTGCAAAAACTAAGTACAGGACGCGGTGGACAATTCAAAAAATCATTGCAAATGGTGTTTATCCGTCAATATCAATCGCCAATATTTTTTTTACATGTAATAGTTGGTTAATAAAACAAAATCCATTCATTTTTCAAGTTTTTAATATAAACGTAGCTATGCTTTTCTGTTAAAATGTTTGTTAGTAATTTCGCCTTATATGAAATGAATCCAATTTTTTTTAATAGATTATTAATATGTACATCCCAACGTAAGTGTGAGTCTAAATATATTCCTAGATACTTTATACTTTTTTCTATGTTCAGGACTAAAAAATATAGTTTTATTTTTGTTTACTTGAAGTGTTAACTCTTATGTAAAATAATTAGACTTATAGTTTATTTATCGTATAAGTATTTATTATCAATAATAATATTAAATAATAAAATAATTATTTTGAGTTTTGGTCAAGAAGATAATTATAACATTGAAACTCATAGAAGAATGAGTTTTGTTTGTTTGCATTGCATTTATATATTTTTGTTTGTTAAATTTTTATGAAAATTTAATTATTAAGCTTCATTGCTCAAAGTTAAATAAATGAAGATACCAAGTGACAAACAGAAGACTGTTGTGATTACGAGTTTGAGTTACTTTATGTTTATATTAAAAAAACATTTTAACAGAAAAGCATAGCTACGTTTATATTAAAAACTTAAAAAATGAATGGATTTTGTTTTATTAACCAACTATTACCTTTAAAAAAAAATATTGGCGATTGATATTGACGGACAAACACCATTTGCACTGATTTTTTGAATTGTCCACCGTGTCCTGTACTTAGTTTTTGCACTATGCAGTGCAAGTAATATGTCTGATAGAATTTGTTTCAAAAACATATTTATGTTGATCGTAGAAAAAATGTACGTAACAAGTGCAAAAAGCACAATGAATTATTTGATAAAAAAAAATTGGACAGGCTGAGCTTTGAACCATAGACCAACGGATCTATTACCCAACACCCTAACCACTAGGCCAGCCGAACATGCACCAGATAGTTTCAACAAGACATATTTGATTAGGTACTTACTTACTTACTGGAATCTGTAATCTGACTTCAAACATTCAGAAAGATATTTATTTCGATCGTAGAGGTCGTCTCGAGCTGCAAACTTCATTCATCGGCTATATTGCAACAAATATACACTAGTTACTAGCAAGTATTTTCACGATTGGCTGGGAGTCTAGAATCTAGTATAGATGTAGGACGTCGTTGGTCAAAGCCGCCATCGTTACGTCACACGGGTTCGGGAGCTGTCGGCGTGTTTTCGGTACTCGATTCAAAAACCCATTTTTATTTTGATATAACTTTTGAATTATTGCGAAAAAAAAGAAAACAAGAACAGTTTTATTATAAAACTTATATATGATCTTTCGATTTATGACAAAAAAAAATTGATTCGAAACCTCAATTAAGTCAAGTAGTTCCTGAAATGATTGACCTTCTGTAGTTTGAATATTCTTTTCAAATTTTGAGATGATTTTTCATGATCTATTCTGTTTACTTCTTTTCTATATTTTGTCGCAAGTACTTTTATGTTTACACCTAAGGTAATTGACAACAAATTATGAATGATCAGACTGTTACTGTTACTTACTACTTGAATCGTACATTTCAAATTACTACATCTATCTGACAAAACATGATCACTCCTTGAGCTATTTGCCACCCCTGTAGCTACATCTGCAGTTATTGCGTTGAATGGTTTATTGAATAATAAATTATATTCTATCTATACTATAGAATTCATTTCTATTGACCCCCGTATAAGTAAAGTGGACGTCGACCGTTGACGTCGACAATACCGCACAGTCGGATTCCCTGTAAGTATTATAAACAAGATCGCACGAAGGGAACCCCTCTGAATTCGAGGCGGCTCGCATTTGTGAGACTCACATCAAAGTCGGCACGGCGAGTGACCCTACTTGTCTTTGTTAATGTACGGTGCTTTTAGTTACAATAAGTAGATAGGTAACGTCACATAAATTAAAGATATAAATACAGAAGTATATACATATACAGACAGAGACACGTATAATATATAACGCAGACACACAACTCGGTAGAGATAAAGTTGTGGTAAATTCTTCCACCGTGTATGGTGAGATATCGATAAGAAGGTTCTTGAGACCTGATTTAAATTTTGTTAGGTAAATGGCATTGAGAGTTGAAGGAAGAACGTTATACAATCTGCAGCCAGCATTTATAGGTGACTTCTTATAAAATGCATGATTGTATTTTTGTAAGCCCCAAGTAAAATAGTTGTGGTTAAAATTATTCTTTTCATAGACGCTTCTGGTTGAATGCACATAACATAAAAGCTTAATTATACAAATAAATGGCAAAAAAGGTGAATAATCTATATTGTTTAAATGTATATAGGCAAGCCTCTAGATACCTAAGATTAAATATCTTTCTAATAGTTTTTTTCTGGTGAATGAAAACTCTCAGCGCATCAGAGGTCTGTCCCCACACGACAATGTTATATGACATAGCTGAATAGGCATATGCAGAGTACACAGTTAATAAGGAATTTGTTGTTACATCGTTTTTTAGAGAACAGGTCATATAATAGCATTTGTTCAAACTGGCCATTACAGTGTCGATATGAGTAGTCTAGGTAAGCCTACTATCGATAGTGATACCCAAGAATGACGTAGAGCAGTCTTCCTTGATCCTCACATCATCATCATCATCATTAGAGTTTTTTTTTTAACTGATGACATCGCTTTCTCTAACATTAATGTTTTCACGGAGTCTCGAAGACTCCATGACATGATTTTTTTAATATCGTCGGCAAAATTCATTTTTCAAGGTTTATATTTCTTTACAGTGAAACTTGTGCTGTTGTTCACATTTCAAGGCTTTATTGGAAATCATAAATGTTTTGGTAATTCTTAAATAAAACAAATAATAAAAAACCTACTTCTAAATATCAATCAAGTTCAAAATTCAGCAAGTCTCGAAATTTCGACAATCGTGAAGAATTACAATTTTGTAACTCTTTAAACTATAACTGAATAGAAACTAAGGGCTCATTTGCAATAAACTGATACAGAGAATTCATGCACTAGTCTGTTAACATTTCTTCGAACACTACAGGCAAATTGTTTTTTTATACAAAAAACACATACAGGTTTTTCTTCTCAATCTTGAGGGGCATTATGTAGCAATATTTCCTAGTTCCAAGCTTTTTTTCGTTGCCGTCAGAGTGGCTTTGACAGACACTTATGATGACACGGAGTCTATGAGACTAAGGGCCGGTTTCTCAATGTCCAGTTAAAATGTCAGATAGGTATCTGCCAGATAGCGTTGCTATGGATACAACTGTCAGATGAGATTTACGTGACTTCGTAAGTTTAGCCTTCAATTGTTTAAATAATTTATCTGACAGTTGCTGTTATCTTGCAGATAAATATTTAACTGGACATTGAAGAACCGGTCCTAAGTCAATATCTTGAAAATCCTCACGTGACCTGTGGTTTACCAACTAAATGATTTCCTGATCGTTTTTTACTTTTTTTGGGTGGGGTCAAATTGGGGTGGTGTATTCATAATGGATTGTCCATTGACCTATGACAGAAGGATCTAGCGGCATAATACACTTTTTTAAGTCCATCCGAACGTAACCTTGCCAATCACAGAAACCAAGAGATAATTTTCTTATTTATACCTACTTACATACGAGTTTTTCTTAGGTCGTTCTGTATTCTGTAACTTGGAAACTATTGAATTGATTTTAATTTTAAGTTTTGACACAGTATTATTACTGTGGCGAGGATGAAAAAAGGGGATGGTTTTTAGGAGTCGTGCCAGTGGCAGCGTAGAAATAATCAAAAAAATTAAAATATAAATACCGCTCAAACTTCGTTTTTAGGTGTTTTAGGGGTTCCTGGTCATTTTCTACTTTTTTGGCTGGAGGCCGTGGGCCGTTGATAGGAAACATGCCTATAGCTTCGTGCTATGGGATAATAATAAACTGGTATCACTGTATGTGTGGGAAGTACTGAGTCAATCAACATAACACAGCTCTCTATGAGGACAACAAGATATATGACAGCCGACAGCTGTATCTCTTACATTGCAATTTACTATATTATAAGAATGAGTATGATGAATCAAAAATTATACATATCCTCAAGGCTATACAATGTATTACCATCAATTATTAAAGAAATTCGAAGGTTAAGCCATTTCAAGAAACAAATAAAAAATTGGATTCATGAACTACCCCTTTTTCAAATACACAAATATATTGAGCTTATATAGTAGCAATATAATTTATTGAACTCAATAAAAAATAATCATCCGTCAAAATTACAGTTTAGCTTATGTTTCATGTTTTATAGTAAAATGCATTCGGATCAAGTATCCCTCAAAATGTAAATGTAAACTTACATAGTATTATAAATTTACATGTTTTCTGCGTTCAAGGTGTTCCACCTTCTGCGGCTTTTGATGCTTATTTAATTTATTACATATATGGAACATATTGTAAATTTTATAAATAAACATTTTTATTATTAAAAAAAAAACATTTTTTTATACTAGCCTACGTATTTGGCATCACTATTTACAATAACCTCTTGAGAGGCGATAGGATATTCAGTATTAGACCACCGAGCCGAGCGTGAAACGCAGGTTATTTTCCATAATATCTAACTGGCATCTGCATATAACGAGCCGAGCAAATTCAATGCTAATAAGGCCGATATTATTTATCTTTGCCGGGCGATCGCTGCAGATCTCATCTGTAAAAATTTCGGACTGTTAGCGGTTCGACTGTGTGAAATTTCACGGTGCTGGAGGATACATGCCAGACCAATAAATCATGTTTCATTAGAGAGACAGTCAACGGGTTCCTGAAGCATGCAGGATCTGGTTTAAAGTTATGATTTCAGCGACGACGAACGAATGTGCATAATTCCGAACTGATTCGTTGACAAAATTCTGATTAATACAATGATTCTCAGATCTGTAAAAAGGACATAATTAAGCTAAATTCAGATGCACACGACATCCGACAATACGACGGTACGAAACTGCTCCTATTGGTTGAAATATTCAAAATTGATTGGCGCCAAACTAAATGTCCGATGATTTTAACTTTTTTACGACGGTCGGATAAGTTGAAAATATTTTAACTTTTTATCCGATGTCGTATGTAATTTGACAGCTGACAATCTCCATTAATTTGTATTCGGAAATGATACCATTATCCCTCTTATGGATGAAAATGAAGAAAAGAGGAAGAACGCGAAGAATTTGGATTCGAGACATTTTTAAAAATAGAAAGAAGCAAGGAGCATACCATAATACGAGTATGTTGCAGGAGATGAAGCTAACTGACACAGAAAAATATTTTAATTATTTGCGAATGTCAAGTAATGCATTTAAATCTTTGCTTCAAATTATTGGTCCACGGCTCAGTAGAATTTATTGTGTTGGCGAACCTATTTCTTCAGGGCAAAGACTTGCTCTAACTTTAATAGATACCAACTATGAAAATACAAATTTCTCAAGTTTGTAACCAAATTTCGTAGGAAAATTTCGGACTCATGTGAATGGATACATTTTAGATTATACGACAGAGTCAGTTCGTCGTGTGTCGTATGTCGGTTGTCGTGTGCATCTGAATTTAGCTTTTTGCGAATAGAATATGGTTTTCAGTGGTTTCAGTGATGATCCTATTGATGATATTTCCCGACATATTCATAAGTTCATAAATGTCTCCGTTTAAATTTCCATTAATAGACAATAGCACACAACTAAAGACCGATATCAGTTATATCCAATTTAGCAAAGGTGTGGGAAGTAAAACTATATCTTGTTGTTAAAATTCAATTTTTTATTCTAAAAGCAACGAATTCGAATAGGTTAGAAAAAGCAATGCCCATGCTATGACAGGCGTGAGTGTTTTCTCAAGACCCCGTTGTTATTATTTGCTGTGTTCACAAACACGATATTATTTTTTACAGAAATCCGCAAGATTTAAATCTTTTGGAATTTCTTACAATAGTCTTATCACTTATGCACTGTTAAAACTCAAAATTCGAGCCTTGACCTAAATCTACAAGCACTCAATGCTTTCAATTCTGCCCAGCTGTTAAAGAAGAGAGTAATCCGCCTCCTAGACCCCTGAATGTCGTAAGTACGAGGGGCACAACTTATTACAGAATCCAAGGGACTTTTTTTAGGCGTTTTAGGGGTGCCTGATCGTTTTCTACTCTTTTTTTTTGGGGTGCGGGTGAAACTGGGGTGGTTGGGGAGTAGGGGGCTGTAAAACTGAAGAATTTGTTGTATTCATAATGGACTGTCCATTGACCTGTGAAAGACGGTCCTAGCGGCATAATACACTTTTTTAAGTGCATCTGAACATAGCCTTGCCAATTACAGAAACCAAGCGAGAATTTTCTGATTTATACCTACATACGAGTATTGCTTTAGATTAGTGTCCGACCGAACATTCGGTTTCTGTTTCGGTTTCGGCCTAGTTTCGGCCAAAAAACGGGTTTCGGTTTAGTTCCGGTTTCGGCTGCCATTCAGCCGAAAGTACGGCTGAAACCGAAACTAAATTCGATGGATTTGGCGCTGCGATCGGACGCACTCGGAGCACTAATCTGCAAGCGAAGAAGTATCATTTTGCTGGGTAGATGATGGTAATAACTTATAACAAGTTAAGAAGCCTACTTATCGGAGCCAAGCTTGCAAAGAAACGCAGAAATTACTCTTACTAGAATTTCAGTCCATTTCTGACTTTGAGAAAAGTTCCCCTAAAGTTCACGTCTGCCTTACCGGCGACTGTTTCCACTGAACAACTACTTAATGCTACTAGTCAAATTTATCCAGACTGAAGAAGCAGTTTGCAAAGAAAGTTGATAAATTATTGTTTCTGGCTTACAATATTATAATATTAAATTGTTCAGTTATGAACACTGATAATCAACAATGGCTGTAGCTCAATGAAGCTCACAACAGTTTCTTAAATTCAGAGAAAACTCCTTACTTTCAAAAATACTTAGTAGTGGTACTTAGTAAGTAGGTACTTCTGAAATTTAGTTTTATGGTACTTAGTAAGTAGGTACTTCTGAAATTTAGTTTTAAGGCAGCTAATTGATAAGAGTGTCATAAAGAATGACCAAAGTTTGTAATGTTATTTAGTAAATACAAAATATAATATAAACATAAAATAGTTGATATTTGGTTCAGATTAACTTCTTACTTCAAAAAGTATAAATAATTTATTTGAAATAAGATGCGATAATGCTGATGATACGTTATTCATTTTTATATCCACGAAAAAGTTACTGACGTTGTATTGATGTTTCGGTTTCGGTTTCGGCCGAAACTGAGACGGAGGCCGAAATTCGGTTTCGGTTTCGGCCGTATAAAGTAGTTTCGGTCGGACACTACTTTAGATCATTCTGTATTGTGTAACGTGGAAACTATTGGATTGATTTTAATGAAGTTCTGACACATTATTATTACTGTGGCGAGGATGACAAACGGTGATGGTTTTTACGAGTCGTGTCAGTGGCAGCGCAGAAACAAAAAAAAAATTAAACATATAAATACCGCTCAAACTTCGTTTTTAGGCGTTCTAAGGGTTTCCTGACCATTTTCCATTTTTTTTTTCTTTGGTAGGGTGAAATTGGGGCAATCGGGGGGAGAGGGCGGTGGACTGTAAAACTGAAACACGACTATAGCTTCATGGTATGGGAAAATGATAAACTGGTATCACCGTAATGTGTGGGAAGTACCGAGTCAATCAACTTGACTCCATTTTTTGGGACGATACGATGGCGGAATGTCAACGGACCTCGTTTTTTCTTTCTGTTCCATCACATTGTGTGTGCGGCATTCGGCTGTTTTTTGCGGCGAACGTAAATTCCTTTCTAGTACGATCGTATCTCGGGAATGAGAGCCGGCGGGCACGCCGACGACTAACGGTAAAAGCCACTGTCAAAGTATTAATTGATTCGGAAGCTTTTTGCGTTCCGTGTATCTTCGAAACGGATTAAGTGGCCGCTGATGCTTTTACTTCCTTTTACTTCCCACATTCAATAATACTGAGGCTTATACGACCCACCAAGAAATCCGTTCGTATAATACCCGACATAAAGGTGACATGTTCACAAAACAACACAGACTTGCGAAAACCAGGAATGGCGTTAACTACCATAGCGTAAAACTGTTTAATGTAATACCTGAGCAAATAAGGGCTCTCGATGTTAAAGAATTCAGCGTCTGCATAAAGTCTTTTCTACTCTCTAATGCTTTCTTTAACATGGATGAGTTCTTAAACTACAACTTTAACAACTTCAATCCAGTTCTTAATCGCCTTTCTTGATGCACTTACTATTTTAAACTATTGAGTTTCGTCTAGTTTAAATGTCTATATACTTTTATCTGTGAGTGTATGCCAATTTTTATTTCTATTTGTATTGTGAGTGTATGCTAATTTTTATGTATTCTTTATATTTTTTTACAATTAGTCAACAATTTCTTCTTCACCTGTGTAAGCAAATTTGTGTAGAAGCACCAATAAATTATTCTATTCTAGGGTTGCCAGACGGTATAGACTGTTTTTTAACAGGAAGCCGGGATTAATCGAAATAAATTCTAATTCCTAATTGTGAACAAAACGGCAGCATATTCAACAAAAATGAAACAACCGAAAAAAAAACAGGCAATTTGCAACCGCGATGTCCTGGAGCATAGTATATTCACAGGATGTTTGGCAGAGTGTTAGCCAAACTCAGAGATTCACGACTTGACTTGATTTTACTTGATTTTTATTTAAAAAAACATCCATTATTTAAAAAAAAACATCCAAAAACGAAAACTCCATCAAACTTAGTTAAATAATGAATGTAATAATATGGAATAAAAACACGGAATATTCTGAATTCTGACAATAATACATAGAAAAAAAAGCACTCAAATGGGGGTGGGTTGGCTCAGCGGTTAGAGTCGAGGGCTCGTGACCGGAAGGTCCCTGGTTTTTTCAATCAAAAATAAATATCCATAAAAAAAGCTCAGCGAAGAATCCCCACCTGAGCCTTCACGGTTGGCTTCCAATTAACAGTGCTAATGACCAGAGCGATCGATGCCGATGACACAGAAGTGAAAAAAATTAATATCCTCATTTGCCATCCAAGATTTGAAACACATAAGAGTTCTAACGGAGTTATCACCTAATCGATTTCTTGTTTGGTCTAGAAAACTGGAACTGAAGAAGCTGGCATTGTCAAAAAGTCTTTGACCATTGCGGCAAGGTTTGGAAAAATACATTCGTTGTTTTTGCACCATTCTAAAATATCTTCAGTACTGTCCCTTGCCGCTTGAATACTATTTATAATCTGTTCATCGGTTTCATCTCGATCAGGTTTATTGTCAAGTTCCATAGCCCACGAATCTAGTCTATCGAGCAGCATATTAATGCCGATTATTACCATGGATAGGGCAGCATATCATCCACCTTCAAACATTATGGAAATACTCTTAAAAATATTAAGTTACTGGCAAATTCGTTCAATTAACGGCCATTCTGTGTCGGTTGGCTTTAAAGTTTCAAAGTCATCGGGTGCCTGCTGGTTGTCGTAACCTCGGTGATTCCCCTATTTAAACTCTTCGATTCGCATTTTACAGATTGATATCAAGTAGTCTGATTTCAAGTCAAGTATTCCAGATCGAAAATCAAGTCAAGTCAAATATCAAATTTTCAAAAGCTTGAGCTTTCAAGTCAAGCATTTAAGAAAAAACTCAAGCTACTTGGCTTGATGAATCCCTAGCCAAACTTCGTGTGCGCGTATGTATATGCCCTAAGCATACCTGATTTTATTATATCATTGCTTTTGTAACATTTTTGAAAACTTACAAAAATGGACATTTCCTCTTCTGTATTTATTTTTTAAATGTTTCTTTAAACATATTTTTGGGGCGTTTTTAGATCTGCAAAGTTTCCTTTTTCAACTGAAGTAATAATTAATAACAAATATGTTAAAAAATAAGGAGGTTGAACATAAATGCGATAAAGTGCTTTTAAATAGTTTTAAATAGATTTTGGGCTTCGAAGTTTGACAAAGATCCTGTGTACCTCATATATGCAATCAACTGTAACATGCGTCTGCGTCAGTCATTCGCAACAAATCTTTAAGAAATTAAAGCAAATGGCAAGCTGTTTGCAATCGGGCCTCTATCCCTCTACAAGTTGTCCGGTCATCGGTGTCGGAGCCTTTAGGGGGATTAAATACGTTAATTTTTATCAACAAATCAACCCTCAAAAGTAGTTTTTCTCCCATCATTATAAAATCGCAGTCATTTTGTTTTTCGTTTAATCGATGCACGAGTGTTGTACTAATTTTGGCATCGCTTCCTAAGTAGAAGTCCCACAAACACAAAATACGTCTCATGCGATAGCAAAACATGTAGATCATAAACTAATGGTAAACATTTTGCAAATTTCATTTCATATCGGGGCAAAAACAATTGTAAAAAGAAAATAATTAAGTAATTTTTTGCGTTATTTTTACAATTTCAGCTTTTTCAAAAAAATCTAAGCTGTTAACCTACATTTTTTTATTTCTAAGCTATAGTACGTGGTGTTTCCTAAAAAATATAGCCAGGGGCTCTTAGACCTCAGCAAAACAATCAAAGTTGACATATCTTCCAGCTTCCACCAAAAAATAGTTACATGAATAAACCAGGAAAGGGTGCTTGACAGTGATACGAATTTCAAGGTGTAACATACATACATTATCAGCAAACAGGAAACACAGGTCACAGTTGCAAACGACCGAATTTCCTTTATTGTTGAGAGATAGGGCAAAAGTGGCGAACACAACTCGTCTGACCTGTCCTTAAAGAATAGAATTGTGTCGTACGTTGCAGTGTATAACATTTACTTCTTAGGGATGCTCGATTCTGCTCTAATTTTAGGGGAAGCTTTATACAACCCTTCTTATTGTCCTTTTAGCAAACAAATAACGTGGTGCGGACGCTATTCTGAGCTTTCTATCATGTTTTGCGTTCTTATTTTTTGGAATAGATAATAGTTTTAGATAAGTCAAACGCTATTACTACAATGACGATAAAATTAATTTACCAACGAAACAACGGGGTGAATAAATTGCCTGATCTACAGAAGGTAACAACCTTGTGCGTGGGGCTTAAAAGGGTAGACATAAAATACAATATATATCAGGGCAGCGTAATCTAAGACAAAGTTGGGAGGCCTTAGAAGATTAAATACACCAGGATGTCGTATCAGAGAATCAATGATGCATTTGCGGTATCGGCTGGACACACCCTCTACTTTGGAGGACCAGAGTACCAGTGTCACCGCGGAGATCACTATAATCCCCCGTACGATGAATCCTAAAGCCAGGAAGGAATACAAATTCAAAAAAGGAGAATTAGTTGCGTGAAGATAATCAAGCAGAAAAAACAAATAGCTGGCTGAGCACGCAAAAGGGAAACAATACGTGTTTCGGACTTATTGGACCTCATCAGGGCAGCGTAATCTAAGACAAAGTTGGGAGGCCTTAGAAGATGAAATACACCAGGCTGTCGTAGAGGGTGTGACCAGCCGATACCGCAAATGCGTCATTAATTCTCTGATACGGGCGATCTTACGAACCAGCCGTTGGAAGGGCAGCTTCCTGATCAACAATTCGGCACTCTTCTGATAAAGACGAATTTCCTTGAGAGCAACTGTCTCCGGACAATAACGGTGAGGTTTCTTCACGCCATGCCACCTGTAGCGGGAGCACTTTTACGAGCTGCCTTAGTGGCTAACTGCTTCCTAGGCGCTTTACCCCCAGTTGATTTGCGGGCTGTTTGTTTGGTCAAAATAAAAGACTTCGGCATACCTTTGCAACAAGCTATTATTCGATACCCCTCGTTATTTAAAATTTTTAAGGGGATGACCCTGGTGGAGCAGAGGGTATAAGGTACATGTAGCTTTTGGTTAAAAAGTTATCCCCATGACAAATCTTTTGACGTGCTTCGGCACAGTATATTCAATTATACAGTAGCGCGACTCTCCAGAATTTTGGTGGTTCGCGCATAGCATCCCGCGCATCGTTCGCAGGATGTTTAGCACGGCGATCGCCTGAGTCGTGTTCAATCTATTTGAGTGAAGGTAGTGTCTTTGACAGAACCAGATTAAGGAATTTGGTGATACGCTCATATGGATATCGGGACACGTGGAGTCAAATATTGCACCGCTGTAGGGTGTATTAACAATTCCAAAAACTGTGACTATCGTTTTTTAAGTTTCTTCAAGATGCTGCCAGGTAAGTAATTCCTCCAATGTTTAATATGCTACTTTATTACCTAATAATATTAAAGTGTGATAGCATGGCCCCATCTGTCTCTAACGAAGTCTGTCGGGTATTACGGTAGCTGTGCTTTTTTTCAGTTTTTAGAATAGTTAGACGTTACGGAAAGTCGTTCTTTAATTATGAGCCTAATGTCAGAATAACAAACTTCGAAATGGGACATCCGATATAGCGGATTTAGCCACGTTGTGTCCGCCGATTCAACGTGCTGGACGAGAAAAATAAAATGTCTTCAACATGCATGAATTTTTGTGTTTTCGGTCTTTGATCATGAAACTAAAATAAATGGTAGACCTATTCTAAAAGCTAATTTCATGAACTATTTATTTTCTACAACTCAGCATTGCGTCAGCCAGCTGAATCTGCCCTAATCTATATGTATTAATGTTTCGTATTGGTACTATTTTGACCTTACAGGGCAAGAATTTGGATTATGGCATTTAGAAAAAACTATCATACAGACTGTGCGGATTGCATTTTGAAAATCATATATTTTCGAATAGTATACATAACATGACGTATAGCCACTTATTATTAGCTTTCCTAATAATTTGTCACTGTTTCCTCACAGCACCACCACGTTTAAAAGATCTTTCACGGCATATACATATAACAAAATGAATGTGATTATGCATTCCAACATTATGAAATTTTAAGCAGGAAGTGAAGTCCATTTTAATGGATGCTCAAATAGAGAGTTTACAATAAAAAGAATCAACATGCTAGTTTCAAAAATATATAATTTTCCTCTATAAACATGGATTATTTTCTACAATATGCCTATTCATATGTAATATACAAATACAGAAGGAAGGGTAGTCTTGGTAAACTAGATAAAAAACAGTTTTGCGATGTTTTTAATGAATAACGACTAGTTTAGTATATTTTATCGTTGTTATAAACATATTGATCATTATTTTTTTATGTATACATAACAAGTTTTCATCGGTTTTGCTGTTTGCCACGTTTTCGTACCTTAAACGTTTTTATATGATGATTGATGCAAGATAAATTTAAAGGTTGTCGGATAACTAGACATAAATGTTATTTTGGACGCTACGTCGTTACATATACCCATACTTAAATAATATATTATAAAGTGTTTATATTTATTTAGATGTTTAAGGTTAAGTAAGATAAGATAAAATAAAGTTGAATAAATCTCGCATTTTTGTAACTTTCAAACAATAAAGCAGTTAACAATTTTCTTTCATACACCGACTATTCCTTGTTTTGCTTCTAAAAAAAATGTTTACACCCTAATTATATGCAAAGAATCCATGATGAATTGGAAGAATTAGTACAAAACATTTTCATGTACAATAAATGCGAATGCTTGGATATAACTTACAAATTGTAATTCAGAATTCCTAATCTTGATGAATATCACAACATTATTACACTGCTTTCAAAATTTACTCTATTTACGTTATATATCACGTCCATTAAAGTTATTGCATCACAATTACGCTTCTTCACTCGCTATTGCTAAGCCGATCCTGTGCTGAAAATGAAAACGGCAATACTCGCGGCTCGTGTTGAGGAGCCGGCGTGGGGTTATGAGAGGCCAGTTTTTCGGAGACAAATTGTCTGCATGATTTCTAGGGAGTTGCGCTACTGTATGATTGGATATACTGTGGCTTCGGCGTTAATTCTTTGAATCAGTGGTTTTCGATAAATCAGTGATGAGAGGTTTTCAAATGAACAGCATGTATGTATCATGTTCCTGGTTATTAGAGTATACTTTTCACGTTTATGTACGAAAATCATTATGTAATAGCATATCCATTCTTTGGGATTCTCTAAATAACTTGTTTGAGGGGTATGCGAGTCCTTTATAATAATTTACTTTTAAAACCAAATCGAAAATATCTACACTCTCACGTATTTATAAATCGAATTACAACAACAGATAAGGAAGTTCAGTCAACAGCATCTTTCAGCACGTTACTGCCCAGGCTTATCGTTAGTTCACAGGCGAAAAAAAAATTGATAAACATCGGAAAGTTGGCATATACGCTGCTGGCTGGGCGTTTTTTGTGTCGTTTTATCAGTGCACAACATCCGCCGGCGTTTGTGTATGTTTCCAGCGTCTCTTTCACTCTTATTTCCGGTCTTTTCATCAATGGTGTTCCTTCTTACGTCACACTCATGCATCACGGCCAGACAGCAGCACATTAGGCATGAATGAATCGAAAAATTGCCGCACATATATTACATGAAACGCCTCCACATTTTAGTCGCTCAAATTTGCGCGAACAGTTACTAGTACGATCCCATGTGTGTTTCTGTTTAAATTCTTATTATAGTACATAAAAAACTAGACTCCTGCAGCTATTGCAGCTATCATCCGTTTCGAAGTGGACGTAGAGCAAGTGAGGGCGAGACGAATACTTCCCGCATTTCTATTCACATGGAAACATTCACTTACATACAGGGTGGCCAATCGGGTGACGATAATAATTTTTTTTTAGATAGCCCGTACTGATACCTATCCAAAACACCCCCATATATGTGTACCGATTATTGATAGTTTTCGAGTTATGATTTTGAAAACTTAGAGATTTTCCAGTTTTTCCAAGAAATCGTCAAAAACAAAAACAAGAACGCTTTTTGGCTTTTATTTTTTTCAGCAATTATGCTCAGTATTAAGCCTGTTTTAATATCCAATAAAGAGAACCTGTACATCCGAACAATAATTAAGTACATTTTGGGCCCAAAGTTTGAAATCTCTGTTTTTAGTCAAAAGACCAAAACCTTCAAAATAAAATTAAAAATACTTATGCCTGGTTCTGGAGCTCCAATCTAATCTTAAAAACTCTGCAAGCCATTGCACTTTCGAAATAATAATGAAAAAATAGCGCTTATGGGGGCATTTTGCGCCGTACGTGACTGTTAAAGGTAAAAAGGTGATAATTCACAAATTTCCAAAATGATTTAAAAAACTATTATTTTACTTTATTATGACAAATTAAAGAAAAAAAACTCATAACAATTAATAAACATGATAATCATTGATGTTTTAATCACTTTTAGTAAAAAAAATTAATACCCCTGTGCTTTTTGCAGTGTACTATTGAACTTGCTAAATTAAGTTGTATGGAAAGTTAACAAAGGAAAAGAATAATAAAACAACAATCTGACCTTTAATTCCATGGCGGAATTACCTGGAAAGCGTTATCGACGCATACGCCATCCCTTTTACTTCCCACACCGATTGTGATCGTGAAAATTTTCGATTTTGAGATAATAGGTTTTTTGGGCGTTTTATAATGTCTACATAACGAAAATCCGCGTCACTCATTTTCGTCGTTCTGCCCGTCGGTCTATCTGTCTGTACGCGTTTTTTTAGCCTCGTAATCTCAGTAACCGCTGCATGGACTGTGATGAAATTTGGGCAGCAATATGCTGTGGGGTCTTAGTAGGTAATGCTGCTATAATTTTGGAAATCGGTACATGGGCGGCGGAGTAATTGAAACAAAAATTTTAAATATTCCTCAAACTTCGTTTTTAGGCATTTTAGAGGTTCTTGATGATTTTCTGCGTTTTTTTAAGTGGGGGTGGAATTTGGGTGTTTGGGGGGTGGGGGTGTTGAAGAACTGAAAAACTTGTATTCATGATAGGCTGTCTACTGACCTGTCAAGAAAGACCTAGCGATATAAATCACCTTTTTAGGTCCATCAGAACATTGCATTGCCTATTACCGAAAATTAATTAACGCAACTGCGCTTCGCCGACATGAGCTCGCAAAAAGCTACTCTGAAAGAAAGGGATGGCGTATGCTACGACATCGCTTCCCAGGTAATTCTGCCATGAAATTGGAAGTCAGATTATTCTTTATTACTCCTTTTCTTTGTTAACTTTCAATACAACTTAATTTAGTAGAAGTTCAATAGTACATAGCAAAAACACTTTAAAAATCACAATTTGGGTATTAGTTTTTTATTAAAAGTCATCAAAACATCAATGATTTTCGGGTTTGTTAGTTGTTACAAGTTTTTTTTCTTTAATTTGTCATAATAAAGCAAAATAATAGTTTTTTAAATCGTGAATTATCACCTTTTTACTTTTAATACTCACGTACGTCACAAAATGTCCCCATAAGTGCTACTTTTTCAAGGCAATGTTCGGATGGACCTAAAAAATGCCGCTAAGCTTTTTATACAAGTTTTTCAGTTTTACAACCCCCCCACCCCAACCACCCCAAATTCACCTCTACCCAAATAAAGTAGACAATTATCAGCAACCATTAAAACGCCTAAAAACAAAGTTTGAGCTGGTTTTATATTTTTGTTTTTTTTTTATTATTGTTGCGCTGACACTGACACGACTTTTCCAAAGCATACGCGTTTTCCATCCTCGCCGCGATACTAATATTGTGTCAAAATTTCATTAAAATCAATTCAATAATTTTCACGTTACACAATATAGAACGATCTAAAACAATACTCGTATATGTATTCATCAGAAAATTCTAAAGTCCCTTGGTTTCTGTAATAGGGAAGGTAATGTTCGAATCGACCTCAAAAAGTGTATTATATCGCTAGGCATTTCTTTCACAAGTCAATGAACAGCCTACTATACATACAACAAATTTTTGAGTTTTACAATCCTCACCCCCCAACCTACCCCAATTTCAGGGTAGAAAAACGCCAACAGACAGACAGACCGACGGAAATGAGTGACGTGGATTTTCGTTACCGTAGGCATCATAAAACGTCCAAAAAGTATATTATCTCAAAATCTATCGTTCCGCCGCTCACTGCTCCTATCAGATGTACCTGTGCAACCGCTGCATCTCATCCTAAGACGGTCCTTCTTCATACATCAAGAACTGAGCGGTACAACCGCACCTTTATTCCCAGGGTGTCCAAGGCTCGGAATGGACTGCCAGAAGATGTATTTATAGGGCCTGCGGGTATTGGCCCATTCAAATCTCGCGTTAACAAACCTCCCGTAACATAACCCTTTCACAGCAGCCGCGGTACTTTGGTATTTAGGCCCTGCCTGCGCGGTCTGCTCAGTTATAAAAAAAAAATCGAAAATTTTCGCGATCACAATACTCCCCTCACCTATCGGTGTGGGAAGTAAAAGCATTGAAATTTTGTGATACTTTATGGACTTAACGTGCTGCATCCCACCGTAAATTGAACGTTTTTGACCCACTTTTATAGGACGTTTTCTTTTCTGAATTCTTCGCGTCGCCGTCGCGCGTCGGTTCCGCTGGATTTCTGAAAACTATTATTTAGTGACACCCCGTATACAAAGGAGCGCGCATTAAGATAATGAAAATTCATCAGGCGACAGTTGTATAATATTTAATAAACGGTAAAATCCTAGCCATTTCTCGTGTTGATGAATTAGAAGGATATACACGGCCAGCCGGTGAATCGTTGTTGAGCTGGTGCCTGCGGCATGTCCTGTTCGCAGGAGTCCTGCAGTCTGTAGATGCCGGATGACCTGCATACCAAGCCAGTGCCGCCGACGCAAAAAGCCCACGAATCATCGCTACCTCGATTCCACTAAGGGCCGGTTTCACAATGATGGGTTAACTCGAGGTTGTGTGTTGACCGGTGGTTAACCCTAGATGTCAAGTTTCACAAATGGTGGTTTTCGATTTCACTTGAGGTTAACTCTGAGTTAACTTAACCCCAAGAAATTCTTGACTTAACCCCAGGTTTGCAATGACGCCGCCGCAAAAAGCCCACGAATTATTGCTACCTCAATTCCACTAAGCGCCGGTTTCACAATGGTGGGCTATCTCAAGGTTGTGTGTTGACCGGAGGTTAACCCTAGATGTCATGTTTCACAAATGGTGGTTTTCGATTTCACTTGAGGTTAACTCTGAGTTAACTTAACCCCAAGAAATTCTTGACTTAACCCCAGGTTTGCGATGACGCCGCCGCAAAAAAGCCCACGAATTATTGCTACCTCGATTCCACTAAGGGCCGGTTTCACAATGATGGGTTAACTCGAGGTTGTGTGTTGACCGGAGGTTAACCCTAGATGTCATGTTTCACAAATGGTAGTTTTCGATTTTACCCGAGGTTAACTTTGAGTTAAATTGACCCCAAGAAATTCTTGAGTTGACCCCAGGTTTGCGATGACGCCGCCGCGCCGCCGCAAAAAGCCCACGAATCATCCTCGCTACCTCGATTCCACTAAGGGCCGGTTTCACAATGATGGGTTAACTCAAGGTTGTGTGTTGACCGGAGGTTAACCCTAGATGTCATGTTTCACACATGATGGTTTTCGATTTTACTTGAGGTTAACTCTGAGTTAACTTGAAACCAAGAAATTCTTGAGTTAACCCCAGGTTTGCGATTACGCCGCCGCGCCGCCGCAAAAACCCCACGAATCATCGCTAATTCGATTCCACTAAGGGCCGGTTTCACAATGATGGGTTAACTCAAGGCTGTGTGTTGACCGGAGGTTAACCCTAGATGTCATGTTTCACAAATGGTAGTTTTCGATTTTACTTGAGGTTAACTCTGAGTTAACTTGACACCAAGAAATTCTTGAGTTAACCCCAGGTTTGCGATGACGCCACCGCGCCGCCGCAAAAACCCCACGAATCATCGCTACCTCGATTCCACTAAGGGCCGGTTTCACAATGATGGGTTAACTCAAGGTTGTGTGTTGACCGGAGGTTAACCCTAGATGTCATGTTTCACAAATGGTAGTTTTCGATTTTACTTGAGGTTAACCTTGAGTTAACTTGAACCCAAGGAATTCTTGAGTTAACCCCAGGTTTGCGTTGACGCCGCCGCGCCGCCGCAAAAACCCCACGAATCATCGCTACCTCGATTCCACTAAAGGTCGGTTTCACAATGATGGGTTAACTCAAGGTTGTGTGTTGAGCGGAGGTTAACCCTAGATGTCATGTTTCCAAATGGTAGTTTTCGATTTTACTTGAGGTTAACTGTGAGTTAACTTGACCCCAAGAAATTCTTGAGTTAACCCCAGGTTTGCGATGACGCCGCCGCGCCGCCGCAAAAACCCCACGAATCATCGCTAACTTGATTCCAGTAAGGGCCGGTTGCACATTGATGGGTTAACTCAAGGTTGTGTGTTGAGCGGAGGTTAACCCTAGATGTCATGTTTCACAAATGGTAGTTTTCGATTTTACTTGAGGTTAAGTCTGAGGTAACTTGACCCCAAGAAATTCTTGAGTTAACCCCAGGTTTGCGATGACGCCGCCGTGCCGCCGCAAAAACCCCACGAATCATCGCTACCTCGATTCCACTAAGGGCCGGTTTCACAATGATGGGTTAACTCAAGGTTGTGTGTTGAGCGGAGGTTAACCCTAGATGTCATGTTTCACAAATGGTGGCTTTCGATTTTACCTGAGGTTAACTCTGAGTTAACTTGACCCCAAGAAATTCTTGAGTTAACCCCAGGTTTACGATGACGCCGTCGCGCCGCCGCAAAAACCCCACGAATCATCGCCACCTCGATTCCACTAAGGGCCAGTTTCACAATGATGGGTTAACTCAAGATTGTATGTTGACCGGAGGTTAACCCTAGATGTCATGTTTCACGAATGGTAGTTTTCGATTTTACTTGAGGTTAACTGTGAGTTAACTTGACCCCATGAGATTCTTGAGTTAACCCCAGGTTTGCGATAACGCCGCCGCGCCGCCGCAAAAACCCCACGAATCATCGCTACCTCGATTCCACTAAGGGCCGGTTTCACAATGATGGGTTAACTCAAGGTTGTATGTTGACCGGAGGTTAACCGTAGATGTCATGTTTTACGAATGGTAGTTTTCGATTTTACTTGAGGTTAACTGTGAGTTAACTTGACCCCAAGAAATTCTTGAGTTAACCCCAGGTTTGCGATGACGCCGCCGCAAAAACCCCACGAGTCATCGCTAACTCGATTCCACTAAGGGCCGGTTTCACAGTGATGGGTTAACTCAAGGTTGTGTGTTGACCGGAGGTTAACCCTAAATGTCATGTTTCACAAATGGTGCTTTTCGATTTTACTTGAGGTTAACTGTGAGTTAACTTGACCCCAAGAAATTCTTGAGTTAACCCCAGGCTTGCGATGACGCCGCCGCAAAAACCCCACGAGTCATCGCTAACTCGATTCCACTAAGGGCCGGTTTCACAATGATGGGTTAACTCAAGGTTGTGTGTTGACCGGAGGTTAACCTTAAATGTCATGTTTCACAAATGGTGGTTTTCGATTTTACTTGAGGTTAACTGTGAGTTAACTTGACCCCAAGAAATTCTTGAGTTAACCCCAGGTTTGCGATGACGCCGCCGCGCCGACGCAAAAACCCCACGAATCATCGCTACCTCGATTCCACTAAGTAAAGATGTATGGATCCTAACCTAACTATACTTCGATACCTGAAATGTATCAATATTTCTGCAGTACTAGTATTAGGGATTCATCAAGCCAAGTAGCTTGAGTTTTTTCTTAAATACTTGACTTGAAAGCTCAAACTTTTGAAAATTTGATATTTTACTTGGTTTTCGATCTGAACTACTTGACTTGATATCAAGTAAAATCAAACTACTTGATATCGATTTGTAAAATGCAAATCGAAGCGTTAAAATGGGGGAATCACCGAGGTTACGACAGCAAGCAGGCACCCGATGACTGTAAAACATTAAAGCCAACCGACACAGAATGGTCGTTAATTGAACGAATTTGCCAGTACTTTAATATTTTTGAGAGTATTTACATCATTCTTGCATTAATATGCTGCTCGATAGACTAGATTCGTGGGATACGGAACTCGACAATAAACCTGATCAGGATGGAACCGATGAACAGATTATAAATAGTATTCAAGCGGCAAGGGACAGTACTGAAGATATTTTAGAATGGTGGAAAAGACACGAATGTATTTTTCCAAACCTTGCGCAATGGCCAAAGACTTTTTGGCAACGCCAGCTTCTTCAGCTCCAGTTGAAAGACAGTTTTCTAAAGCTGCCTTAACTCTTACCAAAACAAGAAATCGATTAGGTGATAACTCCGTTAAAAGTCTTATGTGCCTCAAATCATGGATGGCAAATGAGGATACTAACTTTTTTTTACTTCTGTGTCATCGGCATCGATTGCTCCGGTCATTAGCCTCGCGTTTTGTGTAGGCTTTGTTACTGATTCCCGGCGCCACTCTAGAAACAGCACTGTTAATTAGAAGCCAACAGTGAAGGCTCAGGTGGTGATTCTGGACTGAGCTTTTTTTTAAAAACCAGAAATAAATTTCCGCTTCTAACGAGAATCAAACCCGGGGCCTTCCGGTCACGAGCCCTCGACTCTTACCATTGAGCCAACCCACCGACATTTGAGATTGTTGTTTTTCTATGTATTCATTCACTATTTAACTAAGTTTGTTGGAGTTTTCGTTTTTGGATGTTTTTTTTATGAAATATTACATCTTTATATACATAGATTTTCTTATTGCGTTTTGGCAGTTAATCAGATTAATATCAAGAAAGAATCAATTTTTAGTAGTTGGCTTGAAAAACTTATTTTCAAGTTGCTTGATGTGTAACTACTTGACTTGACTTGAATTTCGAAAACAAATACTTGACTTGATCTTGACTTGATATCAAGTCAGGTCAAGTCAAGTAGCTTGAAAATCAAGTCAAGTCGTGAATCTTTATAGTATCAAGTATTTTTGTTATCGATGCTTTTCGAGCGATTCCAAACTATTTTGTTGTATGGGTATCTGTATCAAAAATAATTATGTACTAACCAAACGCGCCTTCATTGGAGTGTACAGCTTATTAGGCGTTCGGAGAATTTTGCAAGTGAATACACACAGTTTCCTTTAACTTTATTTATACTACAACCGTCAACTATTATCTACTGAGTAACGGTTTTTTCCAATTTTTTATTTATAATGTAACGGTTCGATACCTATTTATAAATTTTCTTCGATTTTGGGACGCCCGGTATTAATAGGAATGATGGATTGCCTATACGGGAGGCTATAATTTGCCCACATATTTAACAAGGAAAACGTTAGAGGACAAAAAAGAGTGAGGAATTTAGGAGATGGCGGAAATGTAAGATTTGTCGTCAGGCGTAATTTTGTGTGTGTGTGTGAAGCCTCATAACATCTAAGGTAATCTATTATAAAGAATGTATTTCATCTCAAATCAATTTCTCAAGAAATTCAAATTGTAGGCTTTTTTTACACCGGCACAAGGCACGTGTTCGTGCAGTACTCGAGCCCAAAAGTTATGTTCGAAGCCCGATTGAGGTCTTCAGCCATCCATGCTCCAGACAGTATATAGACCCCGAGCTCAGGACAGCTTCGTCTGAGTCCCGTTCAGTTGGAGGTGTCAGTTATCACCTAGGGGGTGAGAACCTAACCCAACCAGCAGAGCCGCCGTGTGCATTTGAAGGTCGTATTCACCCTTTATACTTTTTTTGTTCAACGAAAATCTTCTATGAAGTCATCTTTTTATCATCGACGTCGATTTGGACGTTATGGACACCTTTGAAGACTAAACTGATCCCCTTCCTGGCCATTGAAGTTTTCTTGGCTAGTCTAGTGTTTAATAGTTTTCAAAATTTAATTCCTCATTTTACTCATTGCAATTTAAAATATGTTAATATTATCTATGTCCATGTAAACCGACTTTACAGTACTGTTGATGCGGGTCATTTAGTCGTTAGTGATTGATAGCCGTCATAGAACTAGTTAATTTGCCTTTTGGAAATCTGATACCTAATTATATTAAAAAATTGTATTTTTTAGTACTTAGTAACCAACTTGTCTGTTTCTCCTTTCCTGTCGATTATTTCGGCTGGCGCCCTCCCTGGCTTCAGAATTATTATCGGGTTTTAAATATTACTCAAATCAACAACAAGATACCCACAGTCTTGTGTCTGACTGAGCTATATAAATATATAAACAAGACGTCACCTCCGGGATACGTCACAATAAAGAAGGGAATCCTTATCTCCTGAGATCATTCTTTCTTCTTTTTTTCTTTCTTTGGGTAGTTCAAGCCGTGGTTGGGTGCCTAATGAAAGTAGACTTCTTTCTGGGTTCCGATATTTCCAATGATGCTCGTTGTTGATTACGTTTAAATATACCACTAATAAGTAAGTATTGGTTCTATTTTAAAAGGTCAAGTTCCATTACAGCTACTATCGAGTGGGGATTTGTACATAAAGTACAGTTTAACGTACAGAAAACTCAGGCAACAACACTGACAAAGAAGTCTCACGTTGGCTTACCAATTGTGGAAATGGAGGGTCACCCAATAGTCAACTCACCTTCACCAAGATTTGGTAAACGGCATCCCAGAAGCTTGGAGTTTTGTTCCGCTGTAGGAAGCTGTATACACCAGAGTAACTACTGCTGTTCTACAAGGTACAGGTCCGCCGAATCGAAGCACTCTCTAAAGCATCTGGACACTATCCAGAAGAGACTAATCGATACGCCTAACCTCACAAAGGACCTCCACAGCCTGGAACATCGAAGAAGGGTGGCTGACCTATCCCTGTTTTACAAATCCTATCACGGAAGATGTTCGAGTGAGCTTTCCTAGAGAATATGCTATAAAATTTGACTATTTAGGCATGTAGAACCTTTTCGCAAAATATTCGTCTTTTTTATGAAAGGTACTACAATAATTATTCCTTATGAATTCCGCATACCTACCTAAATTTAGTTTGCGATTCAGAATAATTTAGTAAAAGGAAATAAAAACCTGAAGCATCTCACTCTTTCCAAATTGCAACAAAATTCATTTTGCGTACCTGCAATAATTTAAGTTCGTTCCCTTGTCAAAAGCAGTTCGTTACGCCACTGCGGCGACTTCCCGTTATCCTTGTGTGCATGCCAGATAAGCGGCGGTTTCTTTCGAATTGTGAATGAAGTCTTGTAAAATTCCAAATTTATAAGTCAACAATATCATAAAATAAATCTCCGTTGCCCCCCCGTCTATACAGTCGGTTGACATTCCACCGAAATTACGTTATAGCTACATAGTTTATGAGTTTATTCTAATCTAGTGATTTTCACGTCATAGCTAATCAGACGTTTTGGAATCAATACTTCGTACATGTTTTTGTAACGTTACTTTTGTGCTTGTGCTTAAATATCATAAATGTGTATAATAGTTTATATTCATAAAATAACAGTACGGCTATATAGAGATATAAAAATTCGGAAAAAACCAGAAAAATTGGAACAAAATACGGGTTTTTTCTATTTTTTCCCGAACTTGAGAAAATTGGAAAAAAAAAAAACGGAAAATATACAAACCTAAATCCACAAATCTCAAAAAAAATTAATATAATTCTGAGATGAGTGTATATTCGTGAATATAAATCGCTATAATAAAAAAACAAAAATTATATAACTATATATTAATACTTTATTTCCTAATATTTAAAAAAAAGAAAAAACTCTGGTTAACAAAATCATAAACTTTAAATAGATAGATATATAGATATAATAAAAAAATATGTACATGAAAAAAATTTAAAAAAACTGTCAAACTAAGTAAAAAACATACTTGGGCAAAGCCTCCATTATTTCAAAATATATAAAAAAAGAAAACTCTTCATTTGGTTAACAAAATAACAAGCCTAAGAACATGTTATACAATGAAAGGAAATTAACATAAAAAACCTTAAAAGTACTGATAAAACAAGTAAAAAAAACATTATTTGGAGAAACCAGAAGACTTCATCGTCAAGATCCGAGTCTTCGGAGAAAGAAATTCGTTCTGATTCTGATTCCCTAAAATCACCATCCATTTTAGCCCGCTCTAAAAGCCGAAATGGTCTAGCACTGAACGAACATTTTTTATTTTCGTCCAATAACAATGTTGTCAGGGTTGTAACGCTGCATTTTATATTTAAAATGTGTTTAAATTACATTAAAATTCATTTTTCCCGAAATTTCCCGTTTTTCAATTTTACCGGGAAAAACCCAGTTTTTTCCGCCACCAAATTTCTCCGGAAATTTAGAAACACTACGGCCCAGTAATTGAGTGAGTTAACTGAACACGTTAAACAGACGTTTGATAACAAACTCTAAGGTCGTCAATAGATTTCACGCAAAGGAAGAGGCTGACAACAGTCTTAAATTTTTAGGTATACTTATTATAACTTATAAGCATATGTTTATTTTATTTTTCGTTTGGAACTCACGCAATGAATTTATACACATTCCATTAATTTTAAACTATAGTCATAATCAGGGTGTGAATATTTTTTATTTTTTTTATGTATTTTATTATTCTTTTTTTTAAATAAGAGGTAACTAGGGATGAGCAGTATTACCATATCAGTAATTTGATGAGCTTAATCTGAGTAAATCAGACTGATAAGCGTTACTCCAACGAAGAGGTCATCGTTAAAACAGAAGTTTGCTTTGAGGCTCACGGAAAAACTTATGATTTAGAAGGAATACAAAAATTAGACACCCGTTAGACTAAATCCATCGCGTTAAAAGAAGTTTTAAAAAAATACTATGATTTTCACCGAAACAGAGCTTTGTTTTAAGGATGTTGGTTCACGACAGTTTTTGGTAGATGAAATTGTTTTTTTCAGTTTTGATTTTGATAAGTTTATTCACAAAGGTATCTACCCTCAAAAATTCAAAAATTCTCTTAGATCACTGCAGAGTTATTAACAATTAAAAATCAGCGTTTACGATTTTTTTCTGTATTTAAAGGCACTGTGGGTCATCGTACATTGACCAACGCGGCGTGAGGTAAGGGGAGAAGGTGGTTCTCTCAGATAGCGATCGTCATTATCAGGTCCAGTCTAAAAAGGGATAGAGAAATTGAGTATAACAAAGACATTAAATATTGTCTGCAGCTATCATCCTATCACGATGCTGCACGGTCTTTAAGGTGGGGAAGAAAATCTGCTATTGCCGGCCAAACTAATAACTCGTTTAGATTAATTGATATTGTCAAATAGAGACCTTATAAACATCTAGTTCATACAAAAAGAAGTTAGACATAATTACAAGATTGTTATAGCTTTCTCAGGTAAATAGGCAGTTATGACAAAGCTTGTACTCGGGCCAGTAAAACATTTCAAATACTTAGGCTGCAATATATTTTATGACAGAAGCAAAGATAGAGAAGAAAATCTTAATAAACTCGCGAAAATTTGCGGAGCTATTAGCAGAACATTAAAGAATAATACAAGAAAAAATACTCGAATGACATTTTACAAGACGGTAGCTGTTCCAACCCTCTTAGACGGTAGTGAAACATGGACAACAACGAAAAAAGAAGAAAATAGGATATAAAAACATTAAATGAAATTTCTAAGAAGAGTGAAAGGTTGCACAAAATTATACAGACTAAGAAACACAGATATAAGGGCGGAATTAAACATCATCAGTATAAACGAAAAAATAGGAGAAAATAAAACTAAATGGAAAGAACATGTAGAACGAATCCACGAAAATAGGAATCCAGCCAGAGCCAGATTTTATCAATGCTTTGGAAGAAGAGATACCGGAAGGCTGAAAAAAGGGTATCGTAACAGGCAGAGTGTCAAAAATCCTAAGAAAAAGAAGAAGCACTGTTATACTTTACAACTACATGATCTTGCCAATAAACGATCGCTTGTTATTAGTTATTTATTATTTATTTTTTCTGCAGACGTTTATTAGATAAAATATTAAAAAACAATAGGGACAGGTACTATAAATATTACTTATGAACATTACAGCTGTCCCGAAAATAAAACTTTCGATATGATTTATTACTTTCGGTACGATTTGTGTAAAGTTTCACTTTCGATTTAACAAATCATACCGAAAGTTCTATTTGCGAGACGGCAGCAGAAAATCGCATTTGTTTCTCGTACCCTAGTCGTTGATATTCGTTGATACCGATGAGCTGGGATGGGATTCCGTTTTAAAAATGATATCGAGTTTGATATCAAAAATAATAGTAGCAATTCCGTTTGCCACAATTCGACAATAAACTCGATATCTATACTCGACAGCTGCAGAGCAGTCGTGTCGATGCTTAGATTCTCAAGAGTGAGGTTATACATCTGTTTACACATTGAAATTTTATAGAACTCTGTACTTCAGTTTTTTCAAACTTAAGGGAAATTGTGAGTATATTAGTGGCTGCAGTAACTAGAAAATAAACGATTATTTGACTATGGATGTTTATTAACTCATTCCAGCTGTATATTCTTGTCCAATCCCTACATCGTTGGTATGAACCTGTGCCGTAGAAACTAAGGCAGCAAAGAACTTCATAGTCTCCAGAGTAATGCCCTTTCTTGAAAATCTCTCCTGAACCAAAGGTCGAATTTCCTCAATCATATGCCTACAGGACCTTTTATACTATATAAGGCTTTCGCGGCCATCGTCCAATGAATTTGTGGTTCTTGGGTTTTTAGCCCGTTAAAGCTTTAATGCTAAACGACGCCGGCCTAAAAACCCAAGAACCACAAATTCATTACATGACCTTTTGTTTATGTTATTATAGGTCTGTTCGCAGAGAGAATCACAAACCAGTCAGAACCAATCAGTATTCACCATTGCAGTTGCCAAGCTATTTCTGACTAGTACTAGCCAATCAAATTGACGCTGACTAGTTTGTGATTGCTCTGCGAACAGCCCATATATAATTTCGATAAATACACGTGTATGTACCTACTCTTTATTTAATCGAAAAAGTTCTATAAATCTAGTGTCGCGAAACTCGAAAGGATTGCTTTTTGCTCGAATTTCCATTCTTCTCCGAATATTAATCAAGTGTTGCTGTTATCTCTGTTGCTGTAATAGATGCTCTCTCACAATTGGCAACATTTATTATGTCTATGAGTATTATTATTACAAAGATTGAAACAAAAAAATAATGAGGCTAATGACCAGAGCAGTTGAAGCCGATGACACAAGTAAAAAAAAGAAAAAATAATTTTTCTGGGTATATTTGAGGTTAGGACCAAAAAACAACGATTGTCATAGGTATAGGTAGTTCATATGTGTCATTTCAACTATCGAATTCCCGAAGATTTCCAAAGCCAAAACAGATCGAATAACAGATTCCGGGTTTATAATTCTATCGAGTTGATCATCTATCGAGATCGAGTTTCTCGATTCAGAACGGAATCCCACCCCTGGTTCCGGGTGCGGAAAAACAAGGTTATTTTCGATCAATTTCTGCTCGCCCTGTATAATGGTATCGTTTAATTTCTTTTTGATGGCTGACGGCCATCGTTGTCTACCCGGAAAGAATGCGCGTACAAGACGACCATTCGACGGGTTGTCGCAATATTAATTTTGTAGTTGAGGACGTTGCACTGGCCTTTCCAGCGCTTATAGGCCAGTCAGATATTTTGTCGTACTCCCCATAGCTTATTCGGTAAGAACTTCAGTAAATGTAAACTGTCAAACCGTGACACATTGAGAGTTAGGTTAGGTTAGGTTAGGGGGGGGTCAAACGTACAGACCGGGTTAGGTAGCCCCAACACTGCAGCCATTGGCTTATTGTATTGTCCTGTGCGTGTGTTAATCAGTGAAGAGTTTTGTGACCTTGATAAGATCCAAGAGTCTCTTCACGATATCTCGATTGGGGAGTGATTTGGGGTTGTTTGGCCCTATCAGTCTGAATCTCCACCAGTATAGGGCCTCACATTCAAAGACTATGTGAGAGGCTGTTTCGTTGTCCTTGTCACATAGTCAGCATATTGGGTTTTCTTTGAAAATCCCTAATGTGTGTAGATGTTTTCTTAGGCCGCAGTGTCCGGTTAGGAGGCCGGTTATTAGCCTAGTTTCTTTCCTATTTAATTTTAGGATGCTTTCAGTTAGTTTTGTTGTGGGTTGTTTCGCCATCAGCTTGCTTGAGAGTTAAGAACTTCATTCGTTAAGTAACAGTCAAATCAGTACTAACTCTCTATGAAATATAGAGAAGTTTCAAAGTATAATAATAATCTTGGAATTATTTATAACTTGTTTTTATATATTTATTCATTTAGCGTACGGTTATAGTACGAATGAAACAAAAGCTATAAAAAAGCAAATCAGTTGAGACAACTAACAAAAAAAAATGGAGTCAAGTTGATTGGCCCAGTACTTCCCACACCTAATGATGGTACCATTTTATTATTTTCCCATTGCATGAAGCTAAGGTCTAAAATTCCCTTGCGTCTCCCTCCTTAGAAGGTAGGACTCCACAGTTTTTTCTGCATGTTTCAACTGAACGATGTTAAACGCTCAGTAGCCTCCAAACCGTCTAAAAACGAAGTTAGAGCTCTTTAATATTTTTATTTTTTTTTCTTGCTGCGCCGCCACTGACACGGTTTTTCCTATGTCAAAATTTCATTAAAATCAATTCAATAATTTTCGCACCATGCAATACAGAACGATCCGAAACAATACTCGTATGTATACATCACAAATTCAAAGTCCCTTGGTTTCTATAATTAGCAAAGCAATGTTCGGATGGACTTAAAAAAGTGTATTATTCCGCTAGGTTTTTCATTCATAGGTCAATGGACAGCCCATTATGAATACAACAAAATTTTCGGTTTTACAACTCCCCACCCCCCAACCACCCCAAATTCACCCTCACAAAAAATCACAATCCATGCAGCGGTTACTGAGATTACGAGGGTAGAAAAACGCGAACAGAACAGAAAATTGAAAGAACAAACCTACATTTTTTACTTAGATTTGAACGGTTCCCAAAGTTCATAAAATATTACACTGCGTGTGGTCGAAGTCTTCAACAATTCAGAGATCTGTATTACGTTGTCCTAATCTAAATATCAACTGAGTCGCAAGAAGTTTCAAAGGTGTGGTGTCGAAAACCCGATCGCAATATTGCCAAGTTTTACGGGAAGTACCAAAAACGGCGAAGGTTCAATATGGGCAACCGTACCCTACATCTACCAACCCTTGCTTATCCAAATTTTCAGAGATATACTGGTTGATTGCTTTAAGATTGGTAATTGTGGATGTGTTTGTCATAAAGCCATGTTGCAATGCACAAATCATTATACATACTCGTATATAATTAAAATCTCGATCACTTTGGGAAACATTTTTGCTTCTTTAATTTCGTTCGTTTTAGTGCAAGATTGAATACAATACACGAAGGCTTTGAAAAAAAACACCAGCAAAATATTTTACAAACAAGGGCGGAGTTCCACCAGGTTCAGCGATCATTTTGTTTTTCTATTTTTTAATTGCATTAAATACATCACCTTCAGTAATACCAAAGAGGTTTATGCTTGAATAATTATTTAACGAATTAGGTATATGCCCTATGACATCAGAATTTATTAGAACACTTTCAAATAATAGTGCAAAATTATTAACTATCAGCTGAGGGTCGTCAATGAATTCATCATTATACTTTCCTGTACATTTTTTACTTGAGTGAAAGAATCCAAGTTTTCAAATAAATGTGGATCAGATTTTGAACTTCATTAATAAACCTATTGTATGTGATTAATATCCGAGTCTTGATTACCAATCTCAAATGGTTATATTTTCGAAGAAATGTTTCATATAGTGCTTCAATAACCTTGTTTTTGACTTTATATTCTTAATTATTTCGAATGTAACCAGCGTATGTAAACTCAGTTGGATGACTTGAACAGAGGAACAGGATGACTCAGAATGCAATATAATGCTTTATGGAAGAAACATAGGTCTACATCATCAAACTGATTGAGAAATTCCCATCGAATTCGAATAAGTTAAAAGAAGTAAACAAGGTTTTTGTTTGTGCCCACAACCCTAACGCGGCAGCTTGGCAATGCTGGCACACTGGCCGCTGAATCGCTTATAAACCGATATACCCTTTGTACACATAGCAGGTACAGAATCCTAAAAATAACAGCACTCATGTAGAGGCATAATATAGGGTGTCCCACGACCATTAAGACAAGCAATCTATCGGAACTGGGCAGTAGTAGCGGATTATAACTTTGGGGGTGTAAATTAAAGCAAATATAGTATCTTTTCTTATTATTGTAGCACCCAATGAGGTATTTGTTTATGGTCACGTGAGGTCCGGTTCAAAAATTTTAATTAGACACCCTGTATATTTGTGACTTTCCGTGTTCCTCCCGAAAAAAAAGTTCCAACAAACTAGCACACTTGGGATCTAAAGTGATTAATTCAAGAGCTACAGGTACATAAAGGACTGTACCACTACCATTATGAAACACTACCAAAGTAATTTAGCTGTAGGGATACATGTTGTAATCAATGGTAGTGGAACCATCCCTTAAGTACCTATAGCTCTTGAATTAATCACTTTAGACCCCAAGTGTGCTAGTTTGTTAGAATTGTTTTATCGGGAGGAACACAAAAATTCACCAATATACATGGTATCCCATTAAACATTTTGAATATGACGTCACGTGATCAAAAACAAATACTTCATTGGGTGACAAGGTAATAAGAAAAAATACTATATTTGCTCTAATTTAAAACCCCAAAAATATAACTCGCTACTACTGCCCATTTCCGATATATTGCTTGTCTTAATCGTGGTGGGACACCCTGTATAAATAGCTACTTTGTTTTGGTTAATCGTTTCGGCTTAATTGTTATAGTTTTGAACCAATTTTGGGTTTTAACAGTGCGTAAGTGTTAAAAGACTATTTCAAACAATTCTATAAAATTTAAATCCCGCAGATTTCTGTAAAAAATAACATCGTGTTTGTGAACACAACAAATAATAACAACGGGATCTTGGGCACACTCACATGCCTGTTAGAGCATGGGCATTGCTTTTTCTAACCTATTCGTTGGAAATTCCCAATTGGTTCGCAGCATATACAGTGGTTTGCACCAGTCGTAATTAAAGTTGTAATTAAAGTTAAGCCTTAATTAAAGTACGAATTGCTTTGCACCGGTTGTAGTTAGCGTCAAACTCATAATTAACTTTAAGCCAAAGGCAAAGTAGGGTTTAACTTTGACGTTTCTCGGCTTAACTTTTGACATTTGTGGGTTTAACATATTCTGACAGATCACTACAGAAATAAGTTTGGTTAGTTTGTGAAATATATGTTATAAAATGATTTCTATATCCTATAAGCAATTATGAATCAAAATAGATCACTTGGATTCAATATCAAGTCGTGAGGAACTGAGGATACGACCATAACCTCAATCTACAACTATATAAAGCTGATTCTGGAATTGGACAAATATCACTGTTGTAAGACACCATGCTATGGTTTATGAGATTTTTCGTGTTCAACAGCTTTTTGGTCATTGTTGTGTTACTGCTGTCTTGTTCAAGAAGTCTATCTTAGCAGGTAAGCAAATCAGTTATTTAGAATGCTGTAATTTATGAGATAATGGGCGCTCAAAACTTGGATGGATTTTGAAAACAGCAAAGATAAAACGTTTATTTGTAAATTACAGTTATCACATTCACTAGGGACAGTTGTTTGATACTGCATCTTAGTCGCCCAATTTTTACCATATAAAGAAAATAAATTGATCTGCTTGAATTATTTTGTTTGCAGCAAGATGCAGTATTATTATGTGAATAGCTATCACAGTAGTAGTTATTACTGTAAAAATTAGAATGCAAGTGTCCTCCCATTCTGGCATGGATTTTATTTAATTCATCTTCACCACCCATTAGTTAATATCCTTCTATTTTTAATAAAAATATTGTTTATTTCAGGATCACAGATGATAATGAATACTTTAAGGGACGAGTGAAAAACTGAAGCCTCTTTATTAACAAAAACTGAGTAATTTGAATAATATTGACCCATACTGTATTATTGAGCACTGCGGCAGCACATCACTGTTGTGTGTTCCACCGATCAGCCTATCCTAATTACTGAATTTTCTACTATTCAGGACAAGCCCTGATATATTGAAAGAAAATATATTTAATAAAAATATAAGAGAATTCAACCAGTAGTTTTTGTTCAAGTAATAAAACTTACCTTCTGATGGGTGCAACTTTACAGTTACCCAATGAGTGTTTTTTTAAATAATCACCTTGTTTGAGAAGACAGAAATTAATCACTATCTGTGAGCATGTTATACAAACTATCATTTAAAATACATATTTTTAACAAGGCATTCTATATCTAGACACCATTTTATATCACATATTAGCTACTGATACTATGAAATATTTTATATTTTGTTATATGAGAAGTTATAAGAAAGTGATTTTTTTCTTCACCTTTATTAACAGATATAATTACAATATATGGATAACATATGCATTTATTGGTTCTATTAATTTACACAGTATGTGGAACATATTAGTATTTACTTTCTATAAAGCCATCACAATGAAGCTCTGAATGCATAACATTATGTGCACTTCGCCTCATGGTATCGGTGTGCCTCTTCTTTCTCAAATACTTGGCAACCTGAATAATTCTTTCTCCACACCTGCAATGACAAAAAGAAAGTATTTTGTAGTAGTGCATATATCACAAATCTGTTTTAATAGAGAAGTTGATAGTCATAATATGTATATCGTTTGTTGCATATATCACTTGTTCCGGAAACTCATCTTAGGGTTATGCCAAAAGATTACTGTTGAATTGTTTCATTCCTTGAAATCACCTATATATACATATAAAAATTGTAATTATTATCTATGAATGGACATTTTGCTAGTTTAACACTATAAATGTATAATAAAGATGTCTTTAGTTGACCTCAGCACTTTGGACATTTCTCTATATTTTTACTTACCACAAACAGATCCGACATAAATGTTCTTAGTCTGATGTCTTCTGTAGCCACTCCTATACAAGAGAATCCAGAATTAAGACGCCCAAAATCTACCAAATGTTGGGTCACTGCAATCAACTATTTCATAGACAAAATCTTGCCTAAAGAAGTGCATTTACTTCAAGGATTTACTTTTACCACTGTTGTTATATTCTGTGAGTTGGATATTTACGATAATGGGTTATCAATTAATGAAAATGAAACTAAAAATACTAAAATGAATCCGAAATTTCTTAATCAAAACAAATAGCCTCAGTTGGACTTGTAAGATAATGTTTGACAGCCATCAACGACAGTGACATGAACCTTCATTTCCATCACAGAACATCAAAAATACGACATGATTGCCAACGTAAAATCTGAAATTCGTTAAATTTCCCTGTAAGAAAAAGTTAACTCATAATTAAAGTTAATCATGACCGGTGCAAAGACACACAACTTTAAGCCTTAATTAAAGTTAAGCTTTAATTAGTTAAGCCAAAGGTTTAACTATGACTGGTGCAAACCACTGATAGAGACATAAATTCAGCGAGTCGGTATTTGAACAAGAGTGAATCCAAATTCACGTTAAACATTCATTCAATGCAAGACAAAATTTAAAAATTTCGGAAACTAACTCATTCCGGACATTGTTCTAAAATGACCGTACTATTTCCAGTGCTAATTGCTTTTAAAATTCCTCAGAACAGACGTCGAACAGCCGCGCTGCCGCTGCCTATAGTGAAACCGTTTAGATTCCACAGAGAAATTTTCGACGGAGATAGAAAAAGTTTTTTGAGACCCACTTGCTATTGTGTTCAGATCGACCGTGTTCCACATATCAAACATTCCTTATTTTTTGTACACACATCTACGGGTTGAGCAACTGCAAACTGCTTAGGCGCGTGCAAGTCCCATTAACCGCAAGGTCGTCAAGACTTGAAATTTTTTTGTAACCATTTCCCAAAAACTATGACGTCAAACAGGTTGGCAGACTGTAACTACAACTCACGCATTTTTCCGTTACTTACGCCGAAAATGTATCGTGAAGAGTTTCTCACTATTCCAAAAAATCACCGCTGCATAGTGGTTCAGATAGAAGTTTTATCCAAGCCAATCCAAAATTTAAAACACTAATGCCTGATTTTATCAACATGCGCATTTTAACAAAGACTTTGGCATGAACATGCACCCTGAAAATTATTGATTTCTCTTGAAGTTTACCTCAAAAAAGTCAAAAATGACATACTTTATATACAATCGACCATAGTAAACCATCTAGTATCTTTTCCAATCTGCTTTTCTATCCTAAATAAGTGAAAAATTGCAATTTCTTGTTTAACAAAAAGTTTTTTTCTGAGGATAGTTGTGATTAAACTTATAAAACAATATTAATTTCACACACTCTCATGAACGAACGACCTTAAGGGCGGAGCTTAAAGTAACCCTTGTCGCTGTGCTTTTGAAAGTTACATTTGATTATACTTTTATTATTCGAAAAAAAAATCATTTTCATGTAACAGCAGGGGTTCGTTAGATAAATGGTGAAAGTGCAGCGACGTATCGATAATTTTATTTATATTTCAATCAATCACAAGGAAAAATTCTAAATAAAGACGGCTGCTTTATCAAGACTTCGGTTATACGCTGCACCACGAGAATGCTCCGACTCACAGATCAGCGGTTTGTCAACATCAGTTGAAAGATTTGGCGATTTGGCAAACTCATCCAGTCATTTGGCGAGGCTCACGTCGTTGCTCTTGATATTTCAAAGGCATTCGATCAACTGTGGCATGCAGCTCTCCTAAAGAAGCTCCCGTCCTATGGGTTTCCATAGCTTCTTCTTTCCATAGCATCAATGCTGGGGTTCCGCAGGGATCGGTATTGGCTCCTACATTGTTTCTGCTTCACATTAATGATCTACTCTCTAGCACTACAAGCCCAATCCACAGCTTTGCGGATGACAGTACGCTGCATGCAGGCATCATCAACAATAAACCGATCTCTGTGGTCGAGCTGGAATGCAGAAGACTGGCAGTGGTAGCTTCACTTTCAAAGGATCTCGATACCATCACCGCTTGGGGATACAAAAATATGGTAAAATTTAAGGCTTCCAAGACCCAGTATTGTACGCTATCTAACAAGAAGTGCCCAAGCCAACATCAGGTCCTAATGAACAACCGGGCTCTGCCAAGGAGTCACTCATTCAAGCTGTTAGGCGTCAACATTACAGAAAATCTAATCTGGCACGAAAACGTTGCGTCAATTGCAACAGCTGCTGGTAAAAAGCCTGGGTACTTATTTGGAGCCAGAAAGTACTTTTCACCATGTAACCTCCCCCCAGATAAGACCTGGCCTGGAGTACTGCTCACATGCCTGGGGAGCCGCTGCCCCTACTACCCAATCTATACTAGATGCCGTTCAGAGAAGATAATCCGACTAATTGGCGACCCGGCCTTAACGCGCCACCTCCATCCACTTTCTCACCGGCGTGTTGTTGGTGACCTCTCACTCTTTTACAGATATTCAGATGGAATCTGCTCCTTTGAGCTATCCTCTATCGTTCCGCCGCTCACCGCTCCTATCAGATGCACCCGCGCGACCGCGGCATCTCATCCTAAGGCGGTGGTTCTTCATACATCAAGAACCGAGCGGTACAACCGCACATTTATTCCCAGGGTGTCCAAGGCTTGGAATGAACTGCCACGAGATGTATTTATTGGGCCTGCGGGTATTGGCCCATTCAAATCCCGCGTTAACAAACTTCCCTTAACATAACCCTTTCACAGCAGCCGCGGTACTCTGGTGTTTAGGCTCTGCATACGCGGTCTGGTCATTTATAAAAAAAATTAGGAGTAAAATTACGGTTCACCCACCCAACTCTCCCAACCTCCCCATGTGACTTCCATTTATTTCCTGATGTCAAAAAAGAATTGACGGGTCGAATATTCGAGTCGGATTTAGAGCTCAACGACGCGACGCTATGATGAGTTTACTAACTAGACTATCCAAAAATTGTTTCTCAGAGTTTCTAACATGTGTGGACAAAGCGATAGGATAAGTGTATTGAACAGAAAGGTAGTTACTTTGAAGTATACAATCTACATACATAGTCCCGTTAATCCATTAAATAACATAAAGCCTCTACAAACTGGCGCCAGTCTGATCTATCCTTTGCGAACGCTTTTATCTCTCTCCATGTCTTGCCCATTCTTCTTGCCTCATCTGTAACCGTTCTTCTCCAGGTAGCCCTTGGTCTTCCTATGTCTGCTACCCTGGGGGTTCCAGTTTAAAGCCGTTCTAGCTACCGATTATTCTGTTCCTCTTCGCAGAATGTGGCCTATCCAATTCCACTTTCTCTGTCTGGTTTCCGTCCCTACTTTCTTGAACCCTGATGTTTTCAACAAATCTTCATTCGATATTGTCCTTGGCCAAAAAATCCGTAAAACCCTCCTTAGACATCTATTAATGACAACCTCGAGTTTTTTCTCATTGGCTTTGTGCTTTTCCATGTTTCGCATCCATACAATAATACTGATTTCACGTTACTATTGAAAATGCGCAATTTGGTTCTGATTGAGTACGTGGTAGATTTCCAAACTTTGTTAAGGGTGCCAAATGCTCTTCTTGCTTTTAGTAGACGCTGCTGAATATCTTGATCTGTCCCTCCTGTGTTATTAACTATACTGCCTAGATATTCGAAGTAGTCAACTCTTTCTATTACTTCGTCGTAGAGCAGAAGAGGTTCTTGGTTGACTATATTAATCCGCATTTCTTTTGTCTTCTTCACGTTTACTCTTAGTCCCATTTTTGCTGCCTCTGTTTTAAGGACTTCAATCTTTCTTTTCGTGTCCTGAATATTGTGCGATATTAGGCAGATGTCATGAGCGTAATCCAGATCTTGAAGGCTGCCTTTGAAGTATACTTGTTGAATATTCCCCGAGAGCAGGAGCAAGAATCGGTTCGGCAGACCTAATGCGAAATACTGACACCATCAAATTGTTGTGTAATTATCGAGACGATTATCGATATCGATATTTTGCTAGTGCTAAAGGGCAGCAAAATGGGTGCGAGACAAGAACCTTTTGGAAGCAGTGCAGCACCGTGCCACACGCATCCCCTTTGGCACACGACGACCAAGTTACGAAGCACTTCTTCCATTATTCAGACTTAGTGCTTTTGCTGTCAGAAGACTGCATGGTGATCTTATAGCCCTGCATAACCTGTTTGGAGTCGATTTATCAATTCTATATATCAATTCTATATAGACTGTTGCTGAGCCCCCTTAGAGGCCACAATTACAAACTCCAGAAAGAGCCCTTCCGAAATTCTTACGCAATCGTGTCTTTGATGCATGGAGCAGTCTGAACTCCAGCAGCACAAACTGTTTTAAAAACAATTACGATAGGTGGCGTTGTGTTCAGTGACATTTATAGCATTAATGTGACTTTTATTTTTTTATGTATTATCTTAACTTAATTTCCTTTTTTTCCTATCATCCAAACGCGCTAATTTTGACCTCTACGCTGTTTGTATGTTTGAGTTTATAGCACTTAGTCCTCTACTCAATTCTGTTATTTAATAATAATAATAAAATAATGAAAAGGTATGAGTGAAAGAAGAAGCAAGATGCTTTTGCTTGAGCATCCGGCTTTTTCTTGATCCGTGGATCGCGGAGTCCTGCAGTCTGCACTGCAGAATGCCGACCGACCTGAATACCACGTCAGTGGCGGAGAGCCTAAGATATCATATACGCACTACTAATTAGACAGCCATTTTTTTACTTTCCTTATGGATTGGCGGCAAAGAACTACTCTAGTCGCGAATTTGAGATATGTGCTCATATGTGGACAATACATCAAAATCGGGTACTATCCTCTTGCTGTTTTGCAACTTTTGCCTTGAGGGTCTAGGGTATAGCGCGCGAAATTGAGAATCAAAGAAAAGACGTATTCTCGTGTTCGCGCGGAGGCGTGGCCGCCTGTCTCCTTTCTCCAGTGTGTGTGTCTAAGATGAGGGGAGATATGTCCAAAAATCCAAAGGTAAGGTCAAAAGGTCCAAAGGTACGGTCCAAAGGTCGCTATAAAAATGAATTTCGCATTTCCAAGCTCCTGACGTCACCTTTAAGCTTACATTAATGATTCAAAAAGCCAGATGAAGAAGAAAGCTCGCGCTTTGTCACCTATTTGGCCTTTTTGGATATCGTGTTTGGTTGTTAAATTACAGACGTTTGAAGAATGTATGATTTTGCAGTGCGAGTTTTTTGCACACTAAAAAACTGTTTTGAGAAAATCGCAAATAGTTGTCATTCATTCAGGTCTTAACTATCACATTCTGAAATACTGTGTACTATGTAGTTTGAAAAACAAGTGAGTTCTGTTCGAAATGGGAATCCGTGTTTTAACATGGCAAATACATATGTATAACTGTGTATTCACAGGCCCCTTAAGACCTTAATTTAATACATTAAACAATGAGGTATTGAAAAATTGTATGACAGAATATTGATGCTACGTCTGCAAAAACCATTATCGTTTATTGTTCGTTTATTGGTTTATGAACATAAGGGGTAAACAAACAAAATTGTACAATATGATTCTATTTACACCGATTTATCCAAAGTATTTGACAAGGTTGATTTACAGAAAACCATAAAGATACAGCAACTCTATGTGCAGAATATCAAAGAAGAAGACTTAAACCTTATACTAAAAAAATGGTAGAAAAATCGTTTTAAACATTGCCAAATCATCTAACAATAATGCTCTAATTTTATGCTTATGAACAAATTGAATAAATTTTTTGCTATTAGGTTTTCACTATTATTTAAACAAAGGAGCTGTGAATTTTAAAAGGAAAACGGTTAACTTTGGCCCAAACTGAACAGCCTTTCAGATATGAAAAAAATAATAGTATAAACCTAATAGCAAAAGAGTTATTCAACACAACACAAAATTAGAGCATTATTGTTAGATGATTTTGCATTGTTTAAAATCATTTTTTTTTTAAATCAAGTATAAAGATTGTCTTCTTCTTTGATATTCTGCCCATAGATTTGCTGTATCTTTATGGTTTTCTGTTCAAGCTATATTTGATGAATCGTATTGAAATTTTGATGTCATATTCTATACCAAGAGAGCCCACTTTTAGTGCAATATGAGAGCGCCAGATTCATTTTTGTCAATGTTATTGTAAAATTGCGTTTCATTAATTATAGTCGGTTTTTTGCAATTTTCAAAGCAAAAAATACATTTTTGATAATCTAGAAACAGCCATTTTATATCTCAAGGCATCTTCTTTAAGACAGTTAATCTTAAAAATACTTTCAGTTTAACACCATTTACCGGCAACCACTTTAATATAAAATTTGATATTTTTACGCTTTATTTGTTCATAACTTTTATTTGCCCAAAAATCTCACGCAGCAAACAGTTAGGTTTTGTTCCTGTAGATAAATATTACCTAAAAAACTTGTCAGATTGCTGGATATGAATGAGTGTCACGAGAAAATCCTTATTTCCCTGGAGTGCATATGACCACAAGGACTTACGCCGGCTACAGACGATCACTTTTAACTGACAGTTTTCACTGAACACTATAAACTGTCAGTAAAAACTGACATTCGTTCTGTCTACATACCTTCAGTTTTAAATGACGATGAATCAGTTTTCAAAACGTCGTCAGATGATTCAGATTCCCTAGCCACACGTGGTCTTTTGTTTGTTAATTTTAAATAATGAGAAGGGGAATAAAAAAAAGAATGGTGCAAAGAATGGTAAAGAAAAAGGGCTGCTTATTCACATGTTAACTTATTAACAGAATTTAAAATATTTTCAAAGGATTGGCACAACTATCTCAGGATGAGTGAAGAAAATTTCCTATATCTGCTATCTTTGCAAATAATAACAAAATACGATTAGAAGACCGCAGTTGACAGACCATTGGCTTAGAACTGATACAAATCACATACAACGTAGTGTTAACTGAACAGTTCCTTCACTTCAGTTAAAATTATCGTTTCCACAACATAACATCAGTTTTAACTGACACTCATAGCGTTTTCGACTTGCTGCACTGATTTTAACCACAATTGCACTACGGTGCACATTGATTTCTGGGCTGGTGCCCAGAAGTGCAATAAATCTGAACTAGTATGGAGAACATACACTAAATTTCAGTGCAATTGAAGTAACTGTTCTGTTAGCCAGCTGATGACAGTTTGATGTCATTTTGCATTCTGAGAGCTCAATTTCATTCTGTGCTGGTTTTGAAATTTGAATAGTTTGAATCCGCCTTGTTCAATCATTCATTAATTTATCGACATAAAACCTACAGGCCTTTTGTGCAATTTGGCTTTTGCACCAGCCTAGGGTTTGCCCACTAAAAATGAATATCTTTTTATATCGGTAAATGTATATCTTGTTATATCTCTTCTTCCGTCAGTTTATGAACAACATCTTCCACAAAACTTCGTATTTTTGGGACACACGCAGCCCTTGTTTGCAGCTTAACTAGATATGCTTCAATTTCCTCATCATCCGAAGATGACGATGTTCGTACACTTCCTGTACCTTCCGTAACCTATCGTAGCATCCATGCTACTGTATATACTACCCCACTACCTAGTTCTTGATTCAAAAATTATTTTCGTTGACAAATAAAATAGGTTATAATTAATATACCTAGACGTCAAAAATGCAATGAAATCACCACGAGCTCAGAGAGTCCGTGGCAATAATTTGCACTCAAGTGCAATTAAGCGGATAAGTCGAAAATAAAAAACCTCACTAGTTTTGCACTCGAATGTAAGACGAACATAATTTTGACACTCAGTTCCTATTAGTGCAGTGATAGGGCAATAACTCGAAAACGCTATAAGAAAACTGTCAGTTTTTATGGGACACACGGTCAGTTTTCACTGACAGTTTATAGTGTTCAATGAAAACTGTCAGTTAAAAGTGATCGTCTGTATCCGGCATTATAGTATATCTGAGAACGCGATCAATCCGAACCAGATTTGGCAACATCGCCTCACTACCACGTAGGTATCCTAGTAGGAGGTCTGTCGCGTTGTGAATAAACGCAGCGGCAATCAGGAGCGCAGATCCAACGGTGTACAGGGGCCCCGTGACTGCTTGAGCCCGTCTCAAAGGCAATGGCGTCACTAGGATCGCCAACGACGATCCAAAAATTGATCTTCGTTGAGGTCTTTGCAATCGAGCACTTATCCATATTGATTTACTACGTTTACATGGGGATTCAATTGATTATATGAGAATAAAATAGGTCCAGGTCCATATTTTTAAAAATTGACTTAACTGCGCACAATGGCACAATCAAAGTTCACACTCTATTCCATCACTGACCGTGAAAACAAGGCCAAAGTCGACGATTGAAACCTGATTTGTGCCGCATGAAAAATGTGTATAAAGTGAAATCGGGCCCAAGTCCTGGATTGGGACCGTTTTATTCTTGAAAGTTGCATCACGAGTTTTAGTTATGTTATGTTATTCTTTCACTGTCACTCTGGTTTCCCTCGAAATGGATTCTGATAGCGAAATAATGCCTAAAAGAAAGCGAAAACCTGAACGTTGGAGTGATAATGTCAGAAAATAATGTTTTTTGTAGTTTGAAAATAAAACTGGCCCAAGTCCATATTTTTGGTATATTTTTCTTGTAGTAGGTACCTATTTTGTGAACATTTAATGGCGTGTTCTTTCAGTTTTGGTATCTAACTAAAATATTATAATTATATTTGATGTTACAAAAGTTGGAAAATATATGATAAATAACAAAAAAAATATGGTAGCCAAAATTGATTTTGTTAATTTTCTAGAATTCTTCCTTTTGGACTCTCATATAATCAATTCGTATTGAATACGACACCATATCCGGTGTTTCCTGTGTCTACATGTTTAGTTTTCAGATCGATTTGAATCAATTTCGTGAAGTGACGAGCAAGCTGTCAAAACTATCCTAACCTATAAATCTTACATAACCTACAACCTAGCCTAGCTTTCGTTGAGTACCGGACCAAGAATAACAAAACCGACGCGACGTACCCGAACTTTGGCAGCATTTTGTGTTCACGATTTTGTTTTCTTTGTGTTTTTTGTGTTTAGAAAACATATTACAGATTGAGAGAGGCTGTATGCGCAGGCGCCGATGCGGTTTCAACACCGCTGCCTGTTTACATGGATTTCAGTCCGATACGATCCACATTCGATCCCAGAAAAGATCGGTATCGACCTTGAAATTCAATTCATTTTCGATCCAAATTTTGCAGCGTTTGCATGCAGTATACCAAAATCGAATTCCACATATAAATGTAGTATTTGTATTTTTTCAACTCTTTAATATTTCTAAGCTTTTATATGCGTCCAGGTGGTTTATGAGAGTTTTTAGTAAATTATGTTTTTTTCAGTTTTGATAGTTTTAATCGCACCTAAAAAATTCGAAACTTCTTATCGATCGCACCGGAATGGAATCAGAATTTTTTAAGAGTAGATGCAAAAATAAATAACGTTTAAAAATATTTTTTGGAATATGTAGTTTATATTATTGCATTATAAAAGAGTCGATGAGCGTTTGTATTAGCTATAAATTATTTAGTCATGGTAGTTAAAACTGTTTCGGAATTAAGGTCCATATTCATAGTCGTTTCTCAAGTATCCCTTAAGTATTACTCAAGGGATACTTGAGGGTTACTTGAGGAATACTCAAGGGACCCTCAAGTGTGGCTTTCCTTGTGTATCTGTTTCATAGACAACATCTACCAGACAGTGGGATCATTCAACGACATCATATTTCAAATATAAGTCAATCTGTTATGTCTATGCCTACGCATTTTGATGTTTTCTGTTATCACTTTTTGTTTTGTGCCAGTATTTTGTGTTTTGCGCCGGACATTTTTCCGGATGTGACAGAAACTAACAACACCGTACTCCAAAATTAACCTACAAAATCGCCAAGCCAAGTCGACACATGACACGTTATAGTTTAAGACAATAGATGGCGCAGTGTTGTATCACATGCCTGACAAAATTAAACAACTATCTTTCTAGGAGCATGGGAAAGCATATTTATCTGGCGTAGGCAGTTATGTCAACTTAATGGATTTTTTGATAGATGCAACAAATTGTCTTGTGAATAGAGACGGAATAGCCAACTTGGTCTTAAGTCAACAAAGGAGTGTTACAAGCTCTCAATCCCATAAACCCACAAATCCATAGAGCCACAAATTCACAAACCCAGATACAGGTGAAGCTAATAGCTAATAAAAGCATGTTAAAAAAGTACCTGAAGAATGGCTGTTATCTACTTTTGTGATGCTTCCTAAAAAATTATACATAATAGAGTGTATAAATACCTAGAACAAGATGTGAGCGAAACTCAAATTGGCTTCAGAAATGGTCTGGTTACCAGAGAGGTAGTATTCGCTTTTAATGTAATATTACAAAGATGTCTGGATATGAACCAAGATATTTATGCGTGTTTTGTCGATTATAATAAGGCATTCGATGAGGTTCAACATGACCATCTAATTAAACTACTAAAAGATAAGGGACTAGATCGCAGAGATGTTAGATTAATATCAACCCTATATTATAACCAAAAAGCCAAGATAAGAGTAGAGCAGAACATATCGAACGATATTGAAATAACGAGTCAGACAGGGATGCGATCTTTCGCCAACTCTATTTAATCTATACTCGGAAGATATAATCAGCAGGGCCTTAGAAAAAGTAAAAGATCGCAATATAGGTATCAAAGTCAACTGAACACCAAAAAACAATATGCGATATGCTGATGATGATGATGATGTCTAGAATTGAAAATTCGGCTTGTGAGATGCTATGTATTTTCTGTATTGTAGTATGGGATGGAAACGTGGACAATGAAAACACACCCAACACCTCGAAAGTTTGGAAATGTGGACATATCGTCAAATTCTGAGAATATCATGGGAAGACAAAGTTACAAACGAAACAGTATTAATAAGAATGGAAAAACAAAGAGAAGTATCGCTAACCATAAAAAAAGAAAATTACAGTACGTGAGACACGTTATGAAAGGGGAGAAATATCATCTACTTCAAGTAATAATAGAAGGAAAAATAGCAGGAAAAAGAACGATAGGAAGGAGAAGACATTCGTGGCTGACAAATCTGAGGGATTGGTATAATTGTTGCTCCAATAACCAGCTATTTAGAGCGGCGGTTTCCAAAGTTCGGGTTGACATGATGATCGCCAACCTCCAGAATGGGGATGGCACCTAAACACGGCCGGATTAACCATGGGGCTAAAGGGGCTGGAGCCCCGGGCCCCGCGAGGGCTATACTATGTTGTCATTACTATTTATTATTATGTTATGTTATTCATAAAGGGCCCCTAAACTATAATAGCCCCGGGCCACATGAAACCTCAATCCAGCGCTGCACCTAAAGAATAAAAAAAATCGATCTGTTTCATGACAGCCTGGTCCTCAACCTAATACAGTACTCCACTGACCGTGGGGGGCCCCGAAGGGGGTATGCGGCGCAATAGTCGCTGCCGCCTCGGGCGCCTTGGACATTCCGCAGCCAGAAACGATGCGCTGTTGCCGGATCATCTCGAGAAGTCGAGAGTTCACCGGGATTCGAAAACAAAGTTTTCTCTTTGGAAAAATATAAGGATCTATTTATTTAGTGTGTGACGATCGGCACAGAATGTTTGATAAGAAATTATTTGTAATAGATGGCATTTATTGATTGATTATTATTAACAATTTTCAAATTAGTAATTTACTTCAAAATGACATACTTCTTTAACCAGCGCATCCAGAAATGTTGGTACGAGGATAGCCTGAAAAGTTCTCGGCCTCAATAGGACGCAAACGCTCGCGAACGTGCACCATTTACGTGCATGTCCATACAAGTCTCTGCAAGTCTCACATGAAATGTCATTCAGTTGCGATCAGCAGTTTAGCTGTGTCGGTCGATCATCGTGAGTGCAGTGTGAAGCACCGTAAGACATGGAGAAGCTTGAGTACCGTGCGGTGATAAAGTTCTTTGTGAAAGAAGGTTTATCTCCGATTCTCCGAAGGAGATCCACCAAAGGTTTGTTAACGCGTATAAGGAAGATTCACCTTCATACTCCACAGTCAGGAAATGGGCTGCAGAGTTTAAGCGAGGGAGGGAGGGCATTGACGATGACCCAAGTGAAGGACGTCCAAAAAGTGCAACAACCCCTGAATTGACCGACCGTGTGCACAATATGGTTTTCGAAGACAGGAGAGTGAAGTTGCGCGAAATTGCCGAGGCTGTTGGCACCTCAAGGTAACGGGTTGGTAACATTTTGGAAGAAGAATTACACATGAAGAAGCTCAGTGCAAGATGGGTGCCGCGAATCCTTACTCCTGAGCAGAAACGCAACCGTATGCGGATGTCATAGCATGCTTTGCAGCTATATAGAAAAAATAAAGCGGATTTTTTGCGCAGATCTGTAATAACGGATGAAACATGGATTCACCATTGTATACCAGAATCCAAACAACAATCAAAGCAGTGGACTGAAGCCTGGTTCTCTGCACCAAAGAAAGCCAAGTCAATTCCCTCCCCAGGAAAGGTGATGGCGTCTGTTTTTTGGGACAGTAAAGGCATTCTGCTCGTGGATTATCTTGAAGAGGGTAAAACCATAACAGGGGCGTACTATTCTGACCTTTTAACCCAGTTGGATCAGAAAATTCGTAAAAAGAGACCAGTTTTGCAAAAGAAGAAAGTCATCTTTCATCAAGACAATGCGCCGATGCACAAAGGGCAACATGCAATCGCAAAACTGCACGATTTAAAGTATGAATTGTTGGAGCACCCACCCTATTCTTCTGACTTGGCCCCGTCGGACTTTCACCTGTTCCCATAACTCAAAATTTTTCTTGATGGGCAACGTTTTTCATCAACCGAAGAAGCGATTGCTGCCGTGGATGACTACTTTACAGGACTTCCACAAAATCATTTTAAAGACGGCATCGTGGCTCTGGAACATCGATGGACAAAGTGTATAGAGTTAAGAGGAGACTACGTCGAAAAATAAAAATTATTTTGAAGGTTCAAACCGCTTTTTTCTATATCAGGCCGAGAACTTTTCAGGCCATCTTCGTAAAGCTTTTATATATAAATATACTGGTATTTAGAAAGACAATTGTCAGGCTTTTCTTTTACAACTAGATCCGGTAAAGCTGTCAATCGCCGGATAATCAAGAAACGGACTGGAGTTAATACGTCATTGTCGCTTGAATCATTATTTGTAAGTGGTACTGAAGGGCATGAACTTAATACAGCTTCAATTTGCGTGAGCAATGTATACAGATTCTCAAAAGTCAATGAGCCGTTGCCAATGATGCTTTTTAGATGGAATTTGCAAGCCTTTACCCCTGCTTCCCATAATCCACCGAAATTAGGAGCACGTTTAGGGATAAACTTCCAACTAACACCTCCATTCTCAAAGGTTTCAACTAATTTTCCGCTTTGCCAGTTGCAAGAATTTACTTATTTCCTTAAGCTCAGAGCACCAATAAAATGTTTACCAATATCAGGTCAGATTGATGCAGGCTTTCCAGGTCGAGAAATGAAACATCTAAACATAGTAATAAAAGCCTCAGATGTTAGCTGTGACAGTAACTAGATAGCACGAGTAGAGAAGCATATAAAAAGACGCACATAACATTCTGATATCTTAGCACCTCTTCCATTTTTGACTTTAGGTTAATTGGGCCGGCATGGCATAATCAACGCCACTGCTATGGAATGGAGGGTTTGGCGAGATACGATCTTTAAGTAGATCACCCATCATTTGTCCACTAGATTTAGGTTTCACCCTAAAACATTATACACACTTGTGTACTACCTGTCGTCCACCAATAGGCCAATACCTAATGCTCTCGAATTGAGGCAAGTAAATGCAGAGGACCAACATGCAACAGCATCTTGTGCTCAGAGGAAAACAATGGTTTAGTAGAACGATGTTTGCATGATACAACAGTTGGATGTTTGTTGTCATGATCTAACTCCTCCAACCCTTAAGGGTCTAGGGTATAGCGCGCGAAATTGAGAATCCCAGAAAAGACGTATTCCCGTGTTAGCGAGGAGGCGTGGCCGCCTGTTCCCTTTCTCCAGTGTGTGTCTAAGATGAGGGAAGATAAGTCCAAAAATCCAAAGGTAAGGTCAAAAAGTCCAAAGGTAAGGTCCAAAGGTCACCAAAAAAATGAATTTCGCATTTCCAAGCTCCTGACATTACCTTCAAACTTACAGTAATGACTCAAAAAGCAAATTGAAGAAGAAAGCTTGCGCTTGTGCAACTATTTAGCTTTTTTTGATATCCTGTTTTGTTGTTAAATTACAGGCATTTATAGAATGTATGATTTTGCATTGCGAGTTTTTTTGCACATTAAAAAACTTTTTTGGGAAAATCGAAATTAGTTGTCATTCATTAAGGTCTAAACTATCGCTCTGAAATATTATATATGTAGTTTGAAAATAGAGTGTGTTATGCGAGAAATTGTGAGTCCGTATTTTACATGGCAAATACGTATGTAAATATAAATGTGTGTATCCAGGCCCCTTAAGAAATCAATTCACACGTGTCAAATTATGCTTAATCTCATGTGGAATTTTTACAAAATAAATACAAATAATTGCTGCCATGCAATGCAACTCCAGAGACCACATGCTTCCATTCGAAAAATCTACTACGAAACAAAGAAAACAAAGATATCAAAAATAACAACCCTCAATGGAGATGTTCCAAATCAAAAAATTTTTCTAGTAGCATTAGCTACCCAAGTTTTGATCAAATTTTGGGGGTGGTACTCAGGCTCAAAAAAGGTCAATTCATTATTTCACGTTTCTCAAATTTCACCTTATTTTTTGAACAAACAGATTTTTAAACAAAAATTAAATATTAAATCAATTTTTATTGTGTAGTTGTGTGTAATGTGTAATTATTCTGAAAATGTAGTAGTGATGATAACTACAAATCCACTTTGAGTATTTGATAGTTTTACTGCCGATTTACTATGCAAGAACAGCTGCATTAAAACATTAATTACATTTACAGGGTGTCCCTGAATTTCTTTGACACGTGATATTGAGTGGAATGTTTGAAACTACTACAAGGTCTATCATACCGTGCTTTCAAAACATCTTTTTTGTACTTCAACCCTTAAAACTCACCCCCAACTATGTTTTTTCAAATAACACCTAATAGTTGTTCCTTCACAAAATAAGTCCTCATTTGATTTAAAATCTTGTAGTACCTTTGATTTTATACAAAAACCTATTTTTCCATAAAGTCAAAAGCTTAAAATAAATAAAATAAGGATATATTTGAGCCGTAATATTTTCGTAAGAAAAACAGATAAAAAAGAAGACTAAGTGGGTCTTTCAAGGGTAGATACCCGATGACCTATCATACTATGCTTTCGAAACTACCCCTAAAACTATTCCCTACTTTTTTTCCAAATAGCACCCCACAGCTATTTCTACATTAATGAGGTGGGTACTTATTTATTTAATATCTTGTAGTGCCTTTGACTTCATAGACAAACCAATATTTACTAACCTACCCTTTGAGGCCTAGATACTGCTGAAAAAATTCCTATAATGTATGAAAGGAATGTGTAGCTAAATATGTACATAATAATGACTCAGGATGATACGATTTATCTGATAGTAGCTAATATCTTTCTAGGCCATTTAAATTAATGTAAATTTAATGCTTGGAGTAAAATATTGAAACGGGGCATACAGCGGAATCTATGGGTCTATAGCAAAACCAAAACCTCAGTCTGCATTCCACCGCATTGAATGCTGTAAGCAGCTAACAACATATAGCACTAGCTACAATGGACGCTCAATAGATGTCGCTGCTCAAGTCCTAAATTTTCCAAAAACCTTTTTTACTGTGATATTATTTAACAACATTCATGTATGAAGTGTTCTAGAAAGGCTGATCTACCTCATCCTACAACAATATTGATTTTTTAATGTCACTGTTATCTGAAATTTCCAATACATCTATAATTTTTCAATAAAAAAAATCTGGCCTCTAGTAAACCATTTTGAACATCAATCAATTCTGTTTTATTTCTCAATGACTGAAATCCAATGGACTAAATATAATCATGCTTCATGAAGTATATTCAGCTGGATGTAAAACTACAATAATATATAATAATTCTACAAAGAAAAGTTTAAGCTTGCAAAAAGCAGAGAAGAAATAAAAGAAAATATAGGTACCTTAAACTCATCTACACTATACCTTTTCCTTTATTACGTGTATTCCAAAGATTTTTCTTTACTGCAGAATCATAATATGTTCCATAACCAGCATGTTGGAAGTCAGAATATTTTCCCAATATTTATGTTTCTTTAAACGTCAATCTAACAGACTCTTTCAATAAAATAGGTATTTTAATGTTAGCATTTCCAAAAATCTGGCAATGTTTTATTGAAATGTAAAATCTAATTCGCCAATACAAAAACTATTGTCTTATATAATAATAAATTCATTAGATTTTAATATTGCACAGGTTTGTCATTTAGAAAAATTGATACATTCATTGACTGTCCTCTCTCATCTCGTCATCAAAAATAGAAGTCGTGACCTCGTTATACACATTTTTGGGAGTATTCATCATTTTTGGAAGTATTTCAAGCATTGAATACAAATTGTGAGAGATATAGGGTGAAGAAAACGTACAGAAACCCCTAAAAAACTTATCAGGCACTTTTGAGCAAAACATGGAATACAAATGTTTTAGAATATCTTCTTGATGATTTCAATATGAAGAACTGAAGACCAAAACAATTCTCGCAGATTTGAAAAGGGCAAAACATTTTACATACGTACATACAGGGTGAGTTTTTAGTACCGGCTCGGTCGATAACTCCACTACTGTAGAAGATAGCGAAAAAAGTTGTATACAAAAGTTGTAGCCACAGATATGCTCCTTGCTCAGAAAATATTTTGATTTATACAGGGTGATCCATAACTACGTGGTGATGCAAACATGCATTTTTTTAAATGAGACACCCTATATATTATTCCATATTCAAATTCCACTAGTGAATTACGTTCTTCCAATATAGGGTATTGTTACATTATACAGGGTATTTCAAAAGTTATGACCATTTTTGTATCCAAATCACGGTCAAATGAACGTACTGTATATCAAAAAGTAATGGATCAAAAATAATTTTTTTTACATGAGAAGATTAGAAATATCCTCTAGTTTTAAAATACGCTATAAGAAAATCCCGCGACGCATATTCGTATACAGGGTGATGTAGAATGCAAAATCTAGATTTTCTCTCTTTTTTTAAATGTAACCCCCAATATTTTATTATACCAAAGAATTGCTTTCAATATGCTCTTTCATCTTTGTATAGCACTTATCATGGCTGCATTCATTAGTTTCTGAGATATTTCGATTTTTCTACAAATTTCAAATATACCTCCTATTTGTTTAATAAAATTTATTTATTTTGAGAAAATACCACCAAATTTTGTTTTTGCTTAACAAACAACTAAAATGTAAGGCGATAATAATACTTGATTAAGTCAAAACACTGAACTAACGAGATATTATAGGTCAAGTGTGCTGAGGAAACAATCTTATAGACGTCATGCATAATTATCAAGCAGATGTATCAGGTAGGCTATGAAATATGAAACGACACAGTCCAAATAAAACGGTTCTTCAATCTTTCAAACGCATTAGTTTTAGAGTGCCTCCGTTCTGGATATTGCTATTCATAGTTGATATATTCTAGAGGCAAGTAGACAATTTCTCAAAGATTCTCCTAAATACCCTCAATGGAAAAATTAATTTTCAAAGCTGGTTTTTTACACAGCACGGAATTATTGAGTAGGTTATGAAAACTGTCAATTTTTCAAAGCCTACCTGATAAAACTACTTGATAATTATGCATGACGCCTACAAAATTGTTTCCTCAGCATACTTGACTTAATTATCTCGATGATTTAGGGTTTTGACTTCATCAAATACCATCACTACGTTATAATTTAGTTGTTCGTTAAACAAAAAACAAATCGGGTAGTACTTTCTCAAAATAAATAAATTTCAGTACACAAATAGAGGCTATGTTTTAAATTTAACGAAAAATCGAAATATCTCGGAAACTGATGGACGTAGGTACAATAAGTGCTATACAAAGATGAAAGAGCATATTAAAAGCAATTCTTTGGGATAATAAAATATTGGGGGTTACATTTGAAAAAAAAGAGAAAATTTGGATTTTGCATTCTACATCACCCTGTATACGAATATGCGTTTCGGGCTGCTTTTATAGCCGATTTTAAAACGAGAGGATATTTTTAATCTTCTCATGTAAAAAAAATAATGTTTGATTCATTACTTTTTGATATACAGTACGTTCATTTGTCCTCGATTTGGATATAAAAATGGTCATAACTTTTGAAACACCCTGTATAATGTAACAATGCCCTATATTGGAAGAACGGAAATTATTAGTAGAATCTGAATATGGAATAATATATAGGGTGTCTCATTTAAAAAAACGCATGTTTGCATCACCACGTAGTTATGGATCACCCTGTATAAATCTAAATATTTTCTGAGCAAGGAGCATATCCGTGGCTACAACTTTTATATACAACTTTTTTCGCTATCTTCTATAGTAGTGGAGTTATCGACCGAGCCGGTACTAAAAACTCACCCTGTATATATTGCACTGAATGTGACTTTAATAATAAGGTCAATACTACGATGCGGTTTTTCAAAAATCAACAGTTTGTACCTTTTGATTTGCAAGATTCAATCAATCAATCAATATTGGTAGAAAAAAGTGATGTTGGTTTTTTAATTGGACCTTCACCATGTTAGAAATCATCTCAGCTCGAACAAGAATCATTAAAATATATATGTGGTTTAAGTACCTCTAATATACCACAAGTATTCATCATCATAGTCACAATGTCTTAACAGGCATGTTGTGAACTCGTAAAATGCATTAAGTCGGAGCTAGAGTATTGCCGACACGAATATTATCAATAGTTTTGAGAACTGTTGCTCGTCATCGTTCGCGATTTACTGCCAGTTTAGTGGCGCTCTTGATACTCATATCAGCAACTGTTTCGTCGTATCCACCCAGCGTGTAGGGGACGGCCACGGCGCCGCCCACTCGGGGCATGACCCTGAACTACAAGTTTCTCCATATTATCGCTTCTGTGTATGTCCGAAGAATGTAAGCATTCTCGTCGACAGAATGGAGGATAGTCTCTTTGGATTAGCGAGCTCATCCAGTATGGAAACGTTAGTTCGATGGGCGGTATAAGGAACTCTCAGCATTCTCCTCCATGTCCACATTTCAAAAGCATCTATGCGAGCTCGATCTGCCTTTTTAACAGTCCAAGTTTCCGAGGCATACAAAAATATGGAAAACACAAGAGACTGAACCAGCGATATTTTGGTAGCTTTAGTGATGTTATGGTCACGCCATATTTTAGTAAGCTTTGTCATGGCCACCCGTGCCTGTTGAATGCGCCGTCGAATCTCATTCTCACAGCTACCTGAATTGTCGATCAAAGAACCGAAGTACACAAAACTTTGAACTACCTCACAACGGCCTATTGACTTAATTTCTCGATGATTGTCATGCTCTCTATCTACGATCATATTCTTGGTCTTATTGTAGTCAATTCCAAGACCATACGCTGCACTATGTTGTTCTAAGATGTTTAGTAGAGCTACTAGTTCTTCCTGAGAAGCTGCAATAAATGTTGTATTGTCAGCAAATCTTAAGTTGGATATTTTGCTTCCGCCAATAGTTACACCGCCATTCCAGTTGTCTAATACCTGTCTCATCACAAATTCAGAGTAAATGTTAAACAACATCGGAGATAATACACATCCCTGACGAACTCCTTTTCTGGTTGCAGTTTGACTAGACAGGTTACCATCAATTCTTACACGAGCCGAATTAGACTCGTAAAGTTGCCGTATGAGAAGCACTAGGTGATAAGGAACTCCCATAGAGATGAGGATTTCCCACAGCTTAGGCCACTTTACGTTATCATTATTATTAAAAGTATGAAAAAGTAGCAATACTCATATTTCTGGATGAGGATTCAACATAGTGGCCGATGACGTTTTATGCGAAAAAAACATGCCATGAAGACATCTACATATAGCAGTAATTTATCTTGTTACGGAAATCCTGTTGCAATTGAAAAAATGTTTAAGCAAATAAGCAGATGGCCTTTAGTACCAAGTTTATGGCTTTAAATAGTTATCATCGCTGATTGCAGCAAATTATTGTTGCAATAATCAGTTTATAAAAAATCACAGGTGCTTTCTAAATGTTAATTGGCTATCTGTAACGATTCCTAATTGAAGTGATTTTGTTTTATATACTATTACCTAATACTTACCGAGAACGTAAAATGATATATGTATTTATATAACACGTATGATACTTGGTTCACGCTACGATTATACAGGTTTACTAAAAAGTACCGGAACGCTTAAATATCTCCAAACTGGAACGATAAAATTCAATACCTGAGGGTTTTTGAATAATATGCAGAATTCAAAAATGCTAATACCAATGTTGTCATATTTGCCACTTTTAAATTTTACGCCATAATATTATTATTTGAAATGGAACGCCCTATTTATTTTTCTTGCTATAAATTGCGCACATCGAGTTTAGTAAGGTCTCATAATTTCAAAATTGTGTTTCTATTAGTTACTGAGATTACCGACATTACCGATTTTTCAGTAAGAAGGACCGAAACCACCAACTATCAAAACAAAATCGAAACCAAAACTACCACAGGTGGGGATTTTTGGACATGTAGAGTTTAAAAATGCTAACGCAATGTTGTCAGATTTACCAGTTTTAAGTCATAATTTTACAATTTTAAATGGAATGCCCTATTTATGAACCGTGGTGAACGTTAAACGTTCGGCGGTACTTGTAGAGTAATGGAACACAGTAAACCATTTAACGATTAAAATGATTGGTGTAGATCCCTTTCAAGCCTCTTTTTGTTTTCACTAATGGTTATGTTGCGTAAAAAGTAATACTGAATCAGCACACGAAGTTCACTTTTTTCCATTTATTGCCCAACAGCTATTCGCCATTTACAGAGCGATTAACAATAGTGTTAACACTGAGGAAGTAGTTATTAATAACAAGAAATAAAAGAAACAGAAATATACCCATATACCTAAAAATTCCCATGCCCAAATACGCAAAGAGTCCATACTGTGTCTCGATTCTAAAATACAGAGTGAGTCCTAAGTTCATACTTTTTTTAACTGTGGATAGAACTCGTTAAAATAAAAAACTTGCTCATATAACTTGTTTCCAAGAACTGAAAGATAAGCGAGATACAGAATCAAAAAGGAAATCTGGACTTGTGTATCAAGACGTACCTAGTCTGATTGTGTTCAGGTTTTTGCTCGGATTTTTATCTTATCGATTAAGCATTGTTCCTGTGAATTAGTGCACTAGTCACTCTCAGTTTATCATAGCTAATTTTAAACTGCTAAATCCTAAAAGCTGTTTCATAATAAAATGCCACTTTTACGATATACCAATTTAAAATTAACAACCAAAATGTGACTACTTCACTATCTGACAGGTACAATGCCTAATCGATTTGATAAAAATCTGAGCAAAGAACTAAACATAAACAGCCTAGGTACCTCTTGATACACAAGACCCAGATATACCGTTTTTATCCTGTATCTCGCTTATTTTTTAGTTTTCAGAAAAAAGTTATTTGAAAAGTTGTTTATTTTAACGACATCAATACACAGTTGAAAAAAGTATCAACTTAGGACTCACCCTGTATACAGGGTGAGTCAAGCTCAACGCCTCGGACTCTTGAGACCAAACGATACTACTTTTCAAAAAATCGACTTTGCAGGTGTATGTAGGTCGAGTTGGGCTACATTTTAAAAATAATGACTTTTATACAAGGTGTCTAATAAAAGCGTGACATATCAAAGTTATGTTTTTTTAAATAGAATACCCTGTATATTATTGCATATTTCGATTCCCGGGTGCATTTTAGTGTGACTTGATGTATCACACATGGGACTTTGAGCGAACCGTTTAGGTGCAAATCACAATTTTGGGTATAGGTAGATGTCACAAACAAATTGAATATCGCAGCTATTATAAATCTTAGAGGGCTGTGACTTTGCCGTGTTACTAAGCATGAAATGTGTCAGCTTACGTTAGACGGTCGAGTTCGAATTACATTTGTACTTGGAGAAATCGGTAGATCAATTAAGGAAACTTCAATCAGAGGTAACTTGATTTTTTCAAACGGGAATGCATAATTTTTTTAATACGATCAAATGTGCAATTTGATAGGCTTTCTAATTATGTCAGGTTGTGAATATCAATCTATGGTAGTTTTCATTAAATTTCGAGATTTCAATCAAATCAGTGTCTTCCAATTTCCCTACCTATAAACAAACTAGCAGGCCATGAAATATAAACAAAATCGTATTCAGATGGAAGAAAACAACTAATTTAGCAAAAAGATCCAGCAGAACTAGAGTAAAAGAACAAGCTTATAAAAATTCCCTACAACAAATCAACTCTAACCAGAAACAACGGCGGTAACATGTCTAAGGTTAATGAGTAGCTGGAGTATGACAGAAATGGATAATTTTTACAGTCTACTAGCGACTGCAATGTACTAGAGATTAAAAATTTCCAAAATCACTAAACACTTTGAAATGAAAGCAAAACTTTCAGCGATCGTTGCCATCAGTCTAATAGCTTCAGAACGCAATTTCACATTTAATGGTATAAAACAGTAGTCATTTCCGTCAAAGTAAAAAATAATGATACCTCTCACTGTTAAATTTTTCAGTATCTATTAGCAAGATCGCAAAAAAGGGAATACTGACAAATCATATTTTAATTTTCTGCCAGGTAAATTATGTTTAATAATTTGAGCAGATTTTTAATTTATTCTTCATTTTCGGCGATCTTGCTTATGAGTATTGAAAAATTTGCAGAGCTCCAGTCAGAGGTATCGGTTACTATTTTTTTAAATCATGAAATGCGAAATTTTATTCTGAAGCTATTAAACTGCCAGCAACATTACGTGGTAGATTTCCTTTCATTTCAAAATTATTCATAATGGTTTTGTTAATTGTCAATCTTTAGAACATTGTAGTAGCCGGTATGCTGTGAAAAATACCCATTTCTGTCATACTCCAGCCGCTTTTTGACCTTAGATGTTCGTTATGTGTCGTTATGTCTGCTATTTCTGGTTGGAATTGATTTGTTGTAAGTCATTTTTATAACTTTGTCCCTTTACTTTAGTTCGTCCGTAACTTTCTGCTAAGTTAGTTGTTTTGTTCCATCTGAACAGTTTTTTGTTTATATTTCATGGCCTGCTAAGTTGCTTATAGGTAGGAAAATTGAAAAACACCGGTTTTACTGAAAATTTGAAATTAAATCAAAACTACCAGAGATTGATATGTACAACCGCATATCATTAGAAAGCTTATCAAATTGCACATTTGATGGTATAAAAAAAATTATGCATTCCCATTTGAAAAAATCAAGTTACTTTTGATTGGAGTTTACTTAATTGATCTACCGATTTCTCCAAGTACAAATGTAATTCGAACCCGACCATCTAACCTAAGCTGACACATTTCATGCTTAGTAATACGGCAAAATCACAGCTCTCTAAGATTTATAATAGCTGCGATATTCAATTTTTCTCTGACATCTACCTATACCCAAAATTGTGATTTGCACCTAAACGGTTCGCTTAAAGTTCCATGTGTGATACATAAAGTCACACTAAAATGCACCCGGGAATCTAAATATGCAACAATATACAGAGTATTCCATTTAAAAAAACATAACTTTGATATGTCACGCTTTTATTAGACACCCTGTATAAAAGTCATTATTTACAAAATGTAGTCCAACTCAACCTACATACACTCGCAAAGTCAATTTTTCTAAAAGTGGTATCGTTTGGTCACAAGAGTCCGAGGCGTTGAGCTTGACTCACCCTGTATATTATTTAGAGCAAAATACAAAAAGTGCCTTTTAATTCACAGATGAGCATGTCACAAACTCATTATGTCAGCCAAGTTGCAATTGGATATGTCGCACACTCAAGATAGCTTGTTTGCGTTTTCACACATCATGCTAACTGGTGCCTTACACAGTAGGTTATTCTGAGCTCTTTGGTGATAAAAAGTAACATTATGACGTGTGGATCTCGTTGGAACAAGAAACTGAATTTCTGTGAGAATCTGAGGATAGCCCATTTTGCTGTGCAGGATCTTGTACAAAATCAGAAGCTAGACAGTATCTCTTCATAGTTTGACAAACTTTCAGGATAAGTTCCATCCATCCAATTTGCGACCTTTTTTTTTGAAGTTTATCCTTAGTCTCAACGTATTGTTTATACAATATACATAGGACTCCATATGAGAGGCGTATTCAAGTTTTGACCTTATTAAACTGAGGTTTATTATTCAAATTGCTACAATTCCTAATAACAGAACCATACGTTCGGTACGCACTTTTTAGCATTTGAGAAATATGTTCATTGAAACTTAATAGCAATCAAAATAAACACCGAGATCTTTTGTAATTCCACTTTGTTCTAACACGACGTCATCAACTGTATCAAACATTTTTTTCTGCTAGTAAAGGTGACTGATTTATGGAATACCGTACCTGTAAGTACTTTATTTGATCTTATAGTAGATCACAATATCAGATCATTTACAAACATTAGGCTAGAACAAGTCAAAGAGTCACATATTATCTGGCCAACGATTCTGAAGCTACGGGGTATCGGTAAGAGGGGTATAGTTGTAAAAAAACATGGACGATTTCATTCATAAAATAGCCTGCGGATTTTACGTGAATACTTCAGGGATATTTTGGCTATGAAGCGTCTTACCTTTTGTATAAATGTTCATTTTTAAATAAGATAATAACAATAATAACGAAGAAAAACAGTGTACCTACCTAACAAGCTGACGTGACAATAAATTAGATAGATAGATTATAAACACGACATACAAAACGCCACTGGTATTTCGATATTTACAGATAGAGAGAGAGAGAGGGAGAGAGAGAGAGAGAGAGAGAGAAACAAGAACATAAAAGGCCTTTACGGAAGCACTGATCTGGATCCAGATAGATCAGTTATACGTCAAACAGCTGTTGAGGGCTGTTCCAAATTACGGTTCTATCACCGTTCCAGAACTGATTTCATCATGCCCCACCCATTTTACAGTTCTAAAAACACACAAAATGGGCGGAGGATGATGAAAATAGTTCTGGGACGGTGATAGTACCGTAATTTGGAACAGCCCTCAACAGCTGTTTGACATATAAGTGATCTATCCGGATCCAGATCAGTGTTTCCGTAAAGGCCTAAAGTTGGTGGCAGCGCGGCCAATAGCACGATTTAATCTCCATGGCAACGGCATGGTAGCTGATCCTCAACCAATAAGGTTCCCTGACAAGACGTTGGATGACAGGATGACAGTTGTTGCCGATTCACTTGAAGCTGATAATATTTTCAGAAAATATGTACATTTTATAAAAGGCAGATTAAGAAATATCGGTTATTGAATAAAAATACATTAACAAATATATAAAAATATCAGTTATTAAATAAAAATACATTAACAACCATATTAATGTAGCTATAAAAATAAGATATTTTTACTACTTGCTGTTACCGATAATTTTGCTTTTTTTTATAAATAAACTTGGCTACATGAAACATTTTCATCCGCATTCCTTTTGTAGCTTCAGATAATAAATCATTGACAAAGTTAATAAACAGTAACGGTCTTACGTTTGATCCTTGTGGTACACCGCTGGTTGCATTATAGATGTGTGACCGATAACCGTTGTATAAAACGTGCTGTTTCCTTTCAGACAACGAAAGAAAACCTGTGAGGTTATCTGGTTTCAATAGCTATCAGACATAAACGCACTTTACTCAAAATTTAACCCTAGCCTACCGATAGACAGCAGTTTAATGTGAGCATGTGCTGCCATTGAAGTTCCTCCGCTGAAATTCAAAAATTCACAGAATTGGGGTTTTGAAAGAAACATTTTTTTGTGATCATATACAGGGTGCGAGCGATGTGTGGGTGGACGATAACTGCTTCCCTGTTTAAGAAAAAGTGTCTCAAATAAAAAATGTATAGGGCAAAGTCTATATTCCAAAAATATTTACCATTATAAAGGGTGCTCTATAAATGTGTGACTCAACCAAGTTACATGTTTTCAAATAGAAGCCTCTGTACATTATTGCATATTTGGGTTCCTTGTGCGATTTTAGTGTGACTTTATGTGTCACACATTATACTTAAAACGAACCGTCAATTACCATTTTTGATATACGTGGATATTAGAAAAAAATTGAATATCGCAGCGTCTATAAAACTTAGAAGACTGTGACTTTGCGGTGTGACTAAGCCTGAAATGTGTCAGCTTAGGTAGTACTGTCAAATTTAAATTCTTTTTGTGCTTGGTGAAGTCGGTAGATTAATAATTAAGGAAGCTTCAATCACAAGTAACTTGATTTTTTTGGGAATGCCTTATTTTTTTGTGCGGTGAAATGTAAAATTTGATAACCCTTCTAACGATTTGAGATTGTCGATATTAGTCTCTTGTAGTTTCCATTTTATTTCAAAATTTCAGTCAAATAAGTATTTTGACACCAATGAATTTCCTCTCTTCGTTTGTATGTACATTTAGGATATATGATCTTCGACACTCGTTCCCCGATTCCTCCTCTTGTCTCGTGCGACCGAATTCGAATTTAAAAAAAATCAAAAATCAAAGCCTACTTACCGGGCTCGCTCGAAGGTGGCCGAAGGCGAGGTCCCGATGGCACCGAAGCCGACTCCTACAGCCAGCCCCTCGGGGATATTGTGCACGGTGATGGCCACCACCAGTAGCACGATCCTCTTCCAATGGCCACGTTGGATCTCCTCCAGGTCGCACGGCTCGTCCTCGCTCTGTTTGTCAATAACAACGCCCGAATGCTCAGTTAGTGGACTACCAAAACGCTTACGAACGTTTATTTCGAATGGACTACCTACTGTAAAGAAGAAAAAAACATGATTGGTACTGGGCCCTATACGGGGACGCTGAACATAGACATAACAATAAAGGTCACTACAAATCTCGTCCAATTTCAGCTCCCATGGAGTATACGGAGGGTAGAAGACTTTTAAGCCTTGTACTCACTAGTAGACATGTTGCACGATAGCGAAAACAACCTACCAATCACTATTATGGAGCTAGAAATCGTTATCAGTGAACTGAATAACTCTACACCAGGAGAAGATAATATTCCGTATGAGTTCATTCAACAACTACCACCACAGGCAAAAGAACAACTACTCCTCTTATACAACCAAATATGGAGCACCGGAGTATTTCCAGAAAAGTGGAGCACTGCTGTTATTATCCCCATCCCAAAAGAAGGCAAGGATATAAAATTACCTTCAAGCTATAGGCCAATTTCTCTTACATCCTGTTTATGCAAGGTACTTGAAAAGATTGTTAGTAAGCGCCTTATGTGGTTCCTTGAGACAAACAGGCTCATATCGGATTACCAAGCTGGTTTCAGGCAAAACAGATCAACCGTGGACCAACTTGTCCAACTCGAAGATGCTATTCAAAACAGCTTCGCAAAAAGGCACCACCTAGTAGCTGTGCTGTTTGACCTGGAAAGAGCTTTCGATATGACCTGGCGCTTCAACATCCTTAGAACTTTGCATAATTGGAATTTGCGTGGTAATCTTCCTAACTTCATCAAGTCATTCCTTAATCATAGGCAATTCAAGGTGAGGGATGGTACATACTACTCAGATTTACACATGTTGGAGAATGGAGTACCACAGGGATCCCCACTCAGCGTGATATTATTTGCAATAGCTGTTAATAGTCTAACGGATAACCTGGCGCCTGAAATAGGAAGATCTTTATATGTTGACTTGGCAATTTTTTACTCTGCTCCCTCTATGGATGATGTAGAAAATCGACTCCAAGAAGCCATCAACCATATTACAGAAACGGCTCTTGATATTGGCTTCCAGTTTTCCAAAGAAAAAACTAAATGTATTCATTTTTGTCGACTCAGATCACCCCATGCACAACCTAGGTTGTTTGTCCAACAAACACAGATACAATGTCAGGATACAGTAAAATTCTTGGGCCTAATTTGGGATAAAACCCTGAGGTGGAACCACCATATCGACGATCTGGTTATCAGGTGTAGGAAGAGGTTAAATATTATTCGCGCAATGGCCAACATAAATTGGGGAAGTGACAGAGAGACTTTGCTAAATCTTTACAAAGCTTTGGTGCTCTCAAAAATCCATTATGGTTCAGTTGTGTACTCGTCCGCCCGCAAGTCAAGGCTAAGGTCTCTTGTTGTTATCCATTCAAGTGGTCTAAGATTGGCATTAGGTGCTTTTAGAACTAGTCCTGGAATTTCCCTTTGCAGTGAGGCTGGTATTTCGCCTCTAGAGATAAGGCGACAAGAGCTTATCTCCAACTACTGCCTAAAAATCTGGGCGCAGCCTAACCATCCCGACCACGCTCTGTTATTCACGAATCAGGACCACCGGAGATACACTAATAGAATCACAATAACCAGACCGTTAGGTGTAAGATTTAGTGAGCTCCAAAACGACATTGGAGAAATAAATACAAGTGTGTATAGTTTAGATGTTGATAAGCTCTGTCCTTGGAAAAAAGTACCACCTGATAAACACCTTGAGTGCCTTGCGTACGATAGAAATAATGTTAATCCCGTTCTTCTCAATGCTGTATTTAGGTCCATACTTCAAAATTATCCGAATTCTATCCAGATATATACTGATGGCTCGAAATCTGAGACAGGTGTAGGATCAGCCTTTTGTACGGGAAATGAAAGCCATTCATGGTCTTTGCCTAGAAAATCATCAACATATACAGCTGAACTCTTTGCGATAATGAAGGCACTCAATTATGCCATGCACACCAATATTGCTATATGTCTCCTCTGTACAGACTCTCTTAGCTCCATCTATGCCATTAGTAATGTCTTCACTAAAGACCCTATGGCAAGGTTAATACAAACAGCTCTTCATAACTTAAAAAACTTAGAGAAGAGAATTATACTGGTTTGGACTCCAAGTCATATTGGCATAGAGGGAAATGAGAGAGCGGATGCTGCTGCTAAATTGGCGTCAAGTTTGGAACCAGACGAAAATATATCGACAAGGTTGGAAGATGCAAAAGGATTTTTAAGAATGAAAATCATAGAACGATGGCAGTCTTACTATGAAGCAATCAGTCTAGAGACATGGTCTATAGACCGCCTAGAGACACCATTTTTTGTCTCGTCTAGCGTCTACACTACAATATGCAGATTTAGACGAGACAAAGAATTTCTCATCAGTCTCATGTCCGCTGTCCACTAAACAAATTAAGACTGGAACGCGCCATGGGTTTTTGGAATTTCACCCGGCTGACGCCTACTGATCTTGAAGAGTTGCTTCTGTTGGTCGCAGGTTGATAATGAGGCAAGTGAAGACTCATTCACGAGCCCGATGTACACTCCACTTCCACTCTATGAATCACTCAAGTCTGTGTTCCGGCTGCCCTGTGATTCGTTTGCTGATTGCAGGAATTGCAAATATTTGTACGAAAACCATGTGGACCTTTTCGGAGAAGATCCATTTGTCAAAGTATTTTTCTGCTCCCTGTTGAATGATGTTTTTAAATTATGAATTTTCTTTTCAACTTCCGCCACTGTCACATTAAGCAGATTCCAGGGCCAATTTTCTTTCTACCCGGTTTTTGTAGTCGGGACTCGTAACATCCTACAAACAACATAATTATGTACTTGGAAATCTTCAATCAGTTTTCAAACCTCCTCGTTCGACCACATCTTCACGAAGCACAGTATAAAAACAAAAAATGACAAACCACACCAAGAGCACACATGAACAGTCAAACGATGCCACTCGGTAGTTGGACTCAAACTGGGATGTCTCGTCTCTAGACTGACTGACGTCCAAACTATCAAAATGTTACACAACATGTCTAACGTTGCATGAAGTCTCCCATTCCTGCCGGGAGACCATAGACCTGGGATTTTTGGACTCGCAACAGGCCGTAGACGGCGATTGGGCTATAGACATGTCTACGTAGACAACATTAGACACGTCTCTGACACCAAAATCGCGCAACATGTCTACTAGTGAGTACAAGGCTTTACGTATCGCCGAGACCATCAGCACTCGAATATATCGGGATTCTTTTTTATGGTCTGCCTTCCACAAAGGCTGAAAGCCTATGGCGCTGTAGAAACGCTGCGAGAGGATAAGTATCAGTGCACGTTATATTTGAAACGCTGCAGGTTGTAGGCGTCGGGAAACAAATTCCCCGGTAGCTCATTCCACAGCGTCAAAGTTCTCTTGAAAAAGGAATGCTGGTTGCGACTAATTCGGGGAGTACGATCTCGACCTGGTAAGGGTGAGCTCGCACAGCCTCTCTAGTTTTCTTCATTCGGACGGCCTTCGGTGTTGTTATCTGGGAAAGCTCACTCGAACATCTTCCGTGATAGAATCTGTAAAGCAGGGACAGGTCGGCCACCCTTCTTCGATGATCCAGGCTGAGGAGGTTCTTTGTGAGGTTTGGCGTATCGACTAGCCTAATTGCTCTCTTCTGGATAGTGTCCAGAAGCTTTAGAGAGTGCTTCAGAGCGCACCCCCACACATGAGAGCAATACTACAGCGATGGTCGGATCTGTGCCTTGTAGAGCTCAGTGGTTGCTCTGGTGGTGCAATGTTGATCCCCAAAATCTTGACGGAAGGCGAATTGACTATTGGTGACCCTCCACCACAGTTGGTAAGCTAACGTGAGACTTCTTTATCAGTGTTGTTTCCTGAGTTTTCTGTACGATGAACTGTATTTAATAAACCCCACTCGACAACTGTTTTGATATCTACGTTGATATGTGACGCATGTACCGTTTCCTGAGATGATAGTGGCTTGTCTGGTTCCATGCACGATATTAATGAACCGTCGTCTGCGAGGCTGTAGATTGGATTGGACGTTATTTCCAGTAGCTTGTTGATGTACAACAGAAACAGTTTAAGGGATAGGACAGATCTCTGAGGAACACCGGCGTTTATTGAAAATACGTATGATAGACAGTCTTCGACTACAATAAACAGAGATCGGTCGTTCAATCAAGAAGCTATTCAGCCACCACTGTCACAGGCCAGGTGGTAGTCCATAAGCAGCAAGCTTGACCAGAAGCCCTCGTGCCACACGCTATGCCAAGTGTAACAACACGGGATTCGCCATGATTTTCAATAATTGCTCTGTTTCACAAGTGAGTGACGTAGGCCAGGAGGTCACCCGTAGACTTATGCTTACGGAAGCCATACTGGCGATTATTTATGATGATATTGTTATCCAGGTATTTCAGGAGCTGTGTGTTAATGACAGTCTCCATAACCTTAGACATGATGCTGAGAAGAGCCACAGGTCTATAGTTTGGTCTTAAAAAATAACAGCTATAATTATTAAGCATTGTATGCGAACTTCGTACATTAAATATGACGTGTTTTATTCTACTTTTATTCTTTTGACTTTTGTACTTTTGTGTGTGACTGTGTTTGGTGGTTATAATGATCAATGTCAAAATGCTAGGTTAGCACTGGCTATCGATATCGAATATCAATACTTTACATCCCATCACTATAGGATATCACTGACCTCAGAGGTTGTTTGCGAGGCATTTTCCGGCATTTGAAATAATTTTTGGAATATCTCTCACAGCCGATTCTAAAAAACCAAACAAGTGATTTTGTCATGTTTACTAGGCTCTAAGGAACGCGTAAACGACATAATATTTTTTTTCTGCAAGTACCCTATTGTAAATTCAAACTGACAGATATACATTACACCTGACAGTTTGAATACAAGTGACGGGTTGGAAAATTAACTTGACCGTTTTTAATTATCACTTGACGCTTTAGAAACTACAGCTGGAAAAGGTGTAGTGATGCACTAAAGGCAAATGAGCACGATATACAAATATAGCGATTTCATTCCCGTCCGACATTGTAAAAAGGGAACTATTAGTAAAACTAACGAATTTCCTCCTTTACCACAGCATAAATCCCCAAACTACGCATCTTCAATGAGCAAAATACCGCCTGTGACTGTTCATTCTATTTCTGTCAGCGAGCCAATGGTTGTACAAACCCTAAACAGGCTGACATGCCTATGTCACGATCACAGGCAGCCACATACATAGTTTCTTCGCCATCTCAAGCTGCTTTTCATACACAGGATCAACAAAAAAACCAAGGCTGAGTTCCTCCTCTTATATTGAGGATTGTGGTGAGATGGCACCCAGTAACTACTCCTTTATTAGCCTTGGCTTAAAGGTTGTTCATGCAATATCTGTTGATGGGAGGACGATTATCGGAAGATAATTCGCCTTTTTAAAGAGAAAAATATTCCTTACAATACATTTTCTCTGCCCTCTCAACGAAACATGCACGCCATCATCCGAGGCGTCCCAGCATCAACTACCGCGCAAGAAATCAGATAGGAGTCCTAACAGAAGGGTTAAGCTCACCACGACATTCCATCAAGTGTTTAATGAAAACGAACTTCTGGGACTGTCTATCAGAGTCGAGGTTCAAACTCTGGATTATATGACAGTGTCACCGCTGTCAGAAGTATGGACATGACAGTCCTATTGTACTACTTCACCAAAGTGCCTGAAATGTTCCCCATGCCACATGACACATCTGTACCCTCAAAAAGGACAAGACGTGCTCAAAAGTGCGAACTGTGGTAGGGATCATCCGGCAAACAGTCGCACCTGTAGATTTACGTCTCATCTAAGAGGATCTGCAGATCATATTAGACGAGCCGACGCAACCAAGGACGCAACATTGACTTCACCTGTCGCTTCGAGCTCACCTTCGACTGCTCAAAGCGTGGACTTGGCAACAGCGCTTAAATGCTTGCAGCAGATAATTAGTCCCCTGATAAGCCCCACACATACCTTGCAGGCAATTCTTCCTGTAAATGTCTAGTTTTAGTCGAGAGAAATCGCACACTAACGACAGCAACCCTCTGTTGCGCGTGTGTCAGCGGACGTCACAGTCGAGCAAGTTCGCAAGCACACAAGGCCTTGGCTCGCACGTCAAAATCATATCGTGCAATTTTGAAAACAAAGCTGTTTGCACTTTTGGATATCGAACCTCAACATTAACCCTTATTCTTCTTTTACTCCACTGGACTCGTGACAATTCTGGCAGCTGCCCAACTTGCTGTATTGCTGTTCTCAATTCTGAATCTAAATTGCCACTTTTTTCGTCTGAGTTCTGTTTGTCATGCTGATATCTTTCAAAAATTCTGTTTTATGTAGCATTTGTTTCTAAATTTTCATTTTCGCCCCAGTGCATTCTTTAACTATACAAATACCAATGCCTTTGAGGTTGGGTTTGAGCATAATGTCTTGATGTTAACTGGTCCCTTTGTCTCTGCCGATGCTTGCCTACAGCATCTTTTACCTAGTTGCGGTCTTGCATTGCAATTGAATATGGTGTGCTCTAGGCTGCCATATTCTCCGCAAAAACAATTGCGGTTGTCTTGTGATCCTATTTTGTAGAGATGAGCTGGATAGGCGCAGTGGTTGGTCCTCATTCTTATTATTGTAGTGATCATCTCTCTGCTTTTGTACAGTATGTTGTAGAACCATGGTGTTTTGCTTTGTCTCTTCTTCTCCTCTGGAGAACATTTGGGAACCCTGCCTCCTTCTCTTCTATTCTTCTTTTCTTCTGTTGTTCTTCTTCTTCTCTTCTTAGCCTTCTCTTCTTCTCTTGTTCTTCTCGTCTTCTTAGTAGGCATGCACAGTAGCGGCATAAGGAGGCTCCTGCACTTGGCAACGCATCAGGAACGACCTGGCTTCCCATGTCGGACAGATCCTTTGGGCTGGCCCGCCATGTATAAGATAATTATAACATCATTAAATGCTCATTCCTTCCAATATTTTTCTATCGCAGTGCGGTTATAGTGCAGCTTGTGTCTTTTATCCCAAATAGGGGTTTTCGCAAACACTGAAGATATAAGTAACTCTTTATCGATACTCATCTTCGACCGGCACAGACGAATCCAGGTAGCAAACTAAATTTCTGTTACTATAAAGGCGTTCAAGCGGGCTTCCGACGCTGGTAAGCGGTCGAAAACTCAGTTGAGCAGGTTAGCCTGCATACGGTACTTGCACGCCTTCGCACGCAGTTGCACGCACACTAAAATGCCCCACTGTGTTTGCGCACTTATCTTCTGCGTTTACCATTTTCTAATGCTGCACTTGCCTGCAAAGGCAAAACAGTATATGCAGAAAAAGCATGTTTTGAGAAAAATAGCTTTTTAAGATTTTTGACTGCCATTTTGTCATTTTTCAAAATAAATTGAAAAAACTTGGAATGTGACTCAGAAAATGCATTGTCTTGGATAATACTTCAAGAAAAGCTAGACTATTGAGGGAAGTTGCTTTTAAATTAACATAAACCGTTTTACCATGGACTTATGTAGGTATCAGTTGTTTTCACTGTCGTGGTTAAGAAGTATGAAAACATTGTATAGTATTTTACCATTGGAAAAAAGCACAAAATGTACCAATGAAACTTGTTTATTCAGTAAAAATTTATAACTAAATATCATTTTCACTTAAATCTATGGAACTTTCGTTCTCAGGAAGGTGTGTCCAAAATTCCTTCCTGTTGGCAGGCATTTTTGGAACAAGATCGGCTACTATTTTTGCTTTTTTAGTGACAGACACACCTCTGTTGCAATTCATTGAATCGGGGATTATCAATTTTGCCTTTTTCTTCAAAGTATTTTTTGTAGTGAGGAATTCTCCTTCTGGACATAACTGGTACATGAAATCGGATGAGCCTCGAGCAAATTTCGCGCACACAATATCCTTAAAATATGGAATAGATTCTTCACCTTGGATGGTCTTACGATTACGGATTATGTTTTCAAATTTATGAAAGTCAGAATGTTCTAAGACCGTTACATCTGCCCGATTTGAGGATTTTTTGCAAACAAGCTTAAAATCGTTAAAATCGTAGACATTTTTTAGTTTTTTCATCCCTTGCTCAATTCTGCCATGTAGTCCATCGGCCGCCATGAAGGTATGCCCTTTGACCAAATATTTTAATATAATTTCATCTGTGGAACAATAAGGGGAGTTCACATAGCAAAGAATAGCTGAATAAAAAATAAAATTCTTATTTTGGCCCGTGCAGTTGTCCATCCAAATTATGATTTTCTTTGCATCTCTATTGATTTTTAAAAACGCGATAAAAGCACTAGCTACATCTTCAGCACGACGACCAGCGATACCTTCGTGCCATAAAACTAAATTATGACGTCCCTCTTTTTTTGCATAGAAGCAAACGTTTCGTTATAAGTAATCAATCGTGATATGAAAAAAGAATCCTTAACATCAGGCATGCATGGCAACAGTACAACTTTTTGCATATCTGCTGCAAAACAGCGGGCTTCTGCATGTGGAATCGTCTGGTCCTTTTTGTACATCTCTCTTATTTGAGAGACCTAAAAAGACGGAAAATGAATGGAACTGAAAATTAATTAAAAAAAAATTACCTTCAGTAAATGTTCAGATTTGCGTTGCTTATTTTCCTCATTCTCTTCAAGATCCATTTCCAAACAAAAGCCGCATTTTTCAGGAGTTGCTTCATAGAAACCAATATTGAGTTGATCTATCATTTGTCTGTAAACTTCATAGCATACTTTAAAATCTGGATGGGTCGAATTATAGTCATTATGCATATATTTAATAGTTAAGTCCGGTGGCAGGTATTTTCTATTAGGGGCGTGCTCTCTGGCATAATGAGACGGAAGAGGATTATATGAATTTATATGTGCGATAAGCAAGTTTCTATCTTTCTTATTGGGCGGAGGATGTCTTCCCCGTTGGTCCTTTCGAGGCACCAGACGTTTGTTTCCGTTAGGATCTGTTAAGGATGTCCTTAGCGAGGTTAGCAAATTAGCATTGCTGTACCCCAAAGTACTTAAAAAGAACTTTTGGCAGATACTTGTATTTGATATTTCTCCCATCAAACTTTTTTTTGGTAAAACATATTTTCTCGTTATGTCCCTTCTACCATCTCGAAGTTTTCTTTTTGATAATTCTTCCGTGACCTTAGATGAAAGCCATACTCTTTGAAGATGTCTATCCATACCCCAGTAATCTTCGTGAATATTTTTTCTGTCTTCAAAAGAGAATTTTTCCCAACATTTCATTTTGCAAATGCAAGGATCCTTCAACGGATGTTTTTCCTTGTTGTTTTTCATCTGGCTCTCCAAAGTTCTGCGGCGCTTTTTTGCGGCACTTGGGGCGTTCTCTAGTTCCTCCAGCAGATTATCAGTTACGTGGAACGTAGATTCAGGTTCTAGAATTCTATTGATGTCACCTACTTTTTCCGGCATTTGATTTTCTGAGTCAGCATTGTTTCCACTATTCCCATTGTCTCTTTCTTCTGATTTTAAATGTTCATCGCTCAATTTTTTTATCTGCGGAAGTTTATTCTTTATTGTTGAGTTACTCACGCTTTCCTCAGATTCATCGCTACTTGAAGGATTGAAGTCAGGGTCTTTTTCGCAATCATCAAATTCCTCGTCACATAGAAAAGAATACTCCGGTGGAAGCGTATCCTTCAAGTAATCTGAAAGGGATAACAATGATTGTAAGCCCAGGCTGGAGTAGATTGCTTTTCGGTTCACGTAGTTAATATTTTAGTATCAAAAATACATTTCACAGATCTTATTTTGAACAGTATACTGATCAAATTGAACCAAAACAGAAAACTTCCACATACACACTAAAATCGAATTCTGAACCTCTACTGAGTGAGATAATAAACCTACTTATGGATTTCTGAATTATTTTGGTTTTCTAGTCAGTAAAAATTAATATGCTTACCTCTGTTGTTTGATGTCTGGCTTATATTAAATTGATCTCGATTCGCGTTCTGATCTTCTAATTCCTGTAACAATTATGTTGAATAACATCTCTGTTATAATGTTTATTGCATATATCTTGATGTTTTGGTAATAAACAAACCTAATCATGCACGTCCAGTCAGAAATAATATTATTCACACTAACACTTAACCTCACTTTATATTTGGCAAGAAAATCGCTTTACTTACAGCTCCTTTGACTTTCCTAGCATTTGCTAGGATCCTCTGAGTTCTGGAAGCCATTATGGACCAACACTAAACAGTTAAATATACGTGAAACAGTATAAAACACAAACTATAATCAGACCGGCGTGACCCGCGTTCGCATATCCTTCATAAACAACAATGGCAGAACAGTGGATAGTTACCTTATTCACATAAACCTCTGCAAGAGTCAAAAATGATTTAGACTCATACGGAGGTAAAATAGTATATGAAATGATATTCTGCTTATCCATTTCAGCATCGTCGATGATAACGAGAGAAGTATTATGGTGTAACAGTATATGAGCTCATGTTCTGTTGTACCGTAGTATAAGATTAAAGTTGAATGAGAGATGAGCTTATGGAACAATAGAATAAATAGTCATGCATCTTTTTGCCGCAGTCAGTTCCACTGATCATATTAATGTAAGCAATTTAAGAGCATATATACTCTTTAACCCTAGCAGACTTTGTTGTTTATACTGTTCTGCCATTAGCTTGAATTCAGTTTGGATGCTTATATACTGTTTTGCCAGCGTTGTAGCTCTGCAACTAAAAGAGATTTCCAGAAGCCGAAAATTGCATGATAAAGAGCGGGAAAAATTATATGTAACTAGGAATTAAACAGAAATTCCCTTTTTTTCACATATACTGTTTTACCTTTGCAGGCAAGGGCTCTGTAGGAAGATTCATAGCTTTCAGAGCTGCTTTTTGTAATATTTTTCTCCTTGTTGTTGTTGAATGTCAGCATAGTGCTGTCCTTTATTTTATTCCCTGTTTTTGTATCTTGTTGCCCTTTGATTCCGTGGTTTTTCTTTGATTAATCCCAAAGAACTTCTGCCCGGAATAGAGTTGTTTTGCTGTACTCGGTTTTTGTCGCTACCCTTCTGTGCTAGTCTGTTTGCTTGGTCGTTGCCTGCTATGCCTGTGCGTGTATTAAGAGTGTATTAGACTACCATATTTTTGAAATCAGATTTGATTTCATTTCTTGAACTGCTCAAATAGGCTAGTGTAATACACGAAATTGTTTCAAATTGACAGATTGAACCAAAATTGAGATGGAATTTAGAACATGTTCTATTTCCAAATCATTTTTAGGCTGGGGGCATGCGCATTTGAAACATAAATGTCATTGCGCCGGGAAAAAGGTAAACAAAAATAAGGACAGTAACCCTACTTTTTAAATTCGGTCGACTTCTCCAGAATGCTTTCTGGTACTAATATAAATTGAGAAATCCACATTCGGATGAAAGTACACCAATAAAAACAAGTAACATGTTAATCCTACGGTCCCAGCTAGTAAATCTCCACCGGACCGGAATGCCCCGCGAACATTGAGATTTGAAGGATTTTGAACTGGTTATGGAGTATGAAAGCCCCCAGCCCCAAGATAGGTGCTTTTATTACCTTTGTGGCGAGTTTACCAACATTCTTGCGAGTTGTGTGGAAGCAATTGGCAATTTGAAGACAATTTAACAGGTAAGATGTTAGTATCTTTGCAATTATGTTTCATATCAATTTCATATACAATAATAGTCCTGATTATATTAAAAGTAAGGTGTAGTCCAAATTTCACTATAAAAAATTTGTTTTTACTCAGCAGATTCGGTAGGTTTACTTTGTAATATTGTATTAAGTCCTACATTACATTTTGGATGTATTAACTATTAGTTATGTTCAATGTATTGTGTATCTAATATTTTGCCTCAGTGTATGGCAACATTGTCACATTTTATTATGGTGGTTTTATATGTTTTGTTGTTTTTTCATATGGCAAAAGTCCTCGGTTAAGTAGCCACACTTGACTGCACTGAGGATAACAGAAACACATTAAGAGTAACATATTTCTTTTGATTTAAGGATGTGCTGGTCTACTGAACAGATATTTCTGCTGATAGAGGTATACGAACAACATCCCTGCTTGTACATGGTCAAGTATGTGTACTACCACAGTAAAATCAAATGGAGTACTGATGCTATCACTGCCATTGTAGAGGCTCTGAAACCACTAAGATCTACTGTAACTGAACAAGAGGTACAGAAGAAGTTTATGGGCTTAAGGTCAATATATGCACAAGAACAGAGGAAAGTTTTAGTCACTTCGCACTAGAATGGGAGACTATGAGGTAAGAGTCTCAGCTTATCATAAATGAAGTGGTGCAGAATTGATATAACAGTGCCAAATTTCTACTTATATAATTGCACTTTGAGCCAAAGCAATAACCTAACATGTATTTGAATATATTGTTAAATTTTGGTGCCTTAACTTCCCTATAACTCGAACCTACCTGTAAAAATTGTATGTGCATATATTAGGAAGGCTAAACTTTCAATGCAGTATTTTGTTTTCAGGCAAGTCAACAAGGAATATGAGGTTAGTCATGCTGGGGTTCTATCACCCACAAGCGAACTATCATATAGGCCTCAAATTGACTCGCTCCGCTCACAGATACCAAGTACAGGTAGTGCTCAAAAAAGAGGGAGAACAGACTGCATTAGTAACTCACCCAAGTGTATAAAAAAACAACAAATACCAGCAGATGCGGAAATAAAGGTGCTGAAGAATGCTGCTGATCAAACATTGAAAACTTCTCCTCGCTCTACAGTCCAGAAAGGGACAACCATTTTGCAACTGCGGATGACCATATGGCGCAGTTTATTGCATCTCAATTGAAATAAATAAAAATTTAAAATACCAAACAGAATGTATATTTTGAATTTCATATAATATTACAAGATACAAGAAAGAAAGAAAAAGTTTAATATTTGCATTTTTAATTCAATTCCTTTAGCCTTATTTTGCCAAGATTTACTAAAGCTCCAAATGTATTCTCAACTGCTGTTCTAGTTCTAGACAACAAATATTTGATTACAATTGGTTCACACAGTTCTGGAACTATCAGACTTATTGTACTCTCATGGCTTTGAGCCGCTGGATGGTTTCACTGGCTAAACATCGAAGAATTGTTGCTAGCCTGAAAATGGAAATGTTTATTACTTTTTATTCATAAGGTTTACTGCTAATATTACCTATTTTCTCCTGTTATGCATTCTCATAAATGGGTATCTAGCTTGTCAAATTATGCTGAGTAGCTTACTGAAGATTTTATTATTCATTCGTAAAAAGTCCTTCTAATGATCTAGATCTTCTAGTAATAACTCTTCTCTCAACAGATGTAGCATACCTCTGCCTTCATCTCTTCTTCTCAGCCGCTTCTTTTGTCAGTTTTTTCCTTTAGTAGTTAGCCTCTTAATTCGGCTGTCTACGAGTTTTTTGCAACGTAGATGGATAAATCCATGTTCTAGCATTCTCTTTTTCCATTGCCGAGGGAGTCAAGTCAAGTAATGAATGAGAATTTCAATAAACAGTAGTCGATAAACAATAAAAATGCCCAAAAAAGCTAGGTTATGATTTTATTTTGACCATTGACATTTTGACACTGACATGTTCACACAATCACAAAACATGTAATTGCAAAATACGTCACGTCAGATCTGACAACTTTGACTGTAGAGGACATCTGTGTTCGGACAGTTGACAGATAAGGTGTATTCAACGAATGTAATGCGCAGAATCGCAAATCAATTCTTGAACCAAAATTGGTGTAGTGTCAAACAGACAAAATGCTGGGCCACAATTATTGAGACCATTTTTCATTTCAAATGTGGTTCAAGAAATGAAATCAAATCTGATTTCAAAAATATGGTAGTCTAATACAGTCTTTATTCATTTCGGTTGTCGCCCACGATCATAAAAATTATTACTATCCGAAACTGAACAATTGATATACCAGAAACAAGCATTAATTTTTATCCTCAATTAAATTAGTTACTTTACTAACTTATACAGTCTGATAAAAGGTGCTTTCGAAACTACTGGTGTCAGTTGTACTTTACAATTTTTCAGAGAATAATTAATTATGCTGAAGCGTGAAAATTATATTTCAAAAGCGCATGGGCCCAGCCTGAAAATTGAATAGAAATATAATTTTGTTTTCCATTCAGTTTTACTTCCCACACCGATACCGTGGTAGTGGTTGCGCAACAATAATTAAAAAACTAAAAATATAAAAACAGCTCACACTTCGCTTTTAGACGGTTTAGTTGCTCCTGATCGTTTTGCATTGTTCAGCTGAAGCATGTAGAATGAAAACTGTGGCGTCCTAGTTTCTAAGGAGGGAGACGCAAGATACTATTTACGAGAGTTTTTGTGTTGGACGTTTTTTCAGGAGGGTGTGCGATGATTTGGTTGCAAAGGGATTTCAGACTATAGCTTCATGCAATGGAAAAACAATAAAACGAAATCATTATTATGTGTGGGAAGTACTGAGTCAATCAACTTGACTCCATTTTTTGGTTCAATTCACGCTTTTAAAAGTGCCAATTTATACATTCGAAGGAATTGAACGAAATCTTATTTAAGAAATAGTGTAGTCTAAAGCAATCTTTTCGATGGTGTTTGACGATCCCGAACCTTTTTGCAAAGAACACAAAGATATTCAAATAAGGTATTTTTCGATCTATGCCTGACTGTCTGTCGTTCACAGCATTTCGTCCTTGGCATTTACTCTACGCGTGAATCATTGCACAGTTATTTGTTGTATCGATTACGATTATTATAATAAATGAACACATAATCACTATCAACGATCTATTCGAGGTCCTCGTATGAAGCACTGGTGTAGCGAAGGAGGTGTTTACGGGTTAATGCCCAAAACATTTTCTGGCGTCGGTACCTAGTGTGGTTGAACAGTACTGAACATCTTGAAAGGCTTATGCCCAAAAACGAGCGTTAATAATACAAAACTAACATTTTAGTTAAATAATTTTTTGCTTATACATAGGGAAAACCTACGTAAAAATATTAAGATCGGGAATAATTTACTAACACTATCCCCTGTACATATTCCTTCCTACTTCTAGATTTTTCTAACGGATTTTTTGAGAAACGTTGAGGGATGACGAAAACATCCAAAAGTGAATTTCTTCTTCTTCTTCTTCTTCACTTCAAGTTTTAGGCACTTTGCCTGTTACTATGGCCATATTTTTGTCCGTTTTCCGATATCTCTTCTTCCAGACCATTGATAAAATCTGGCTCTGACTGGAATCCTATTTTCGTACATTTATTCTAAATGACTTTTCATTTGGTTTTATTCTACTTTATTTTTTCGTTCATATCGAAGATGTTTCATTCCGCTCTTTTATCTCTGTTTCTTATTCTATCTAATTTTATGCAACTTTTCATTCTTCTTAGAAATTCCATTTTCGGTGTTTGTATCATATGTTCTCCTTTTTTCGTTGTTTCACTACCTACTGTATAAGAGGGTTAGAATAGCTATCGTCTTGTAAAATTTCATTTGAGTATCTTTTCTTGTTTTATTCTTTAATGTTCGCTGATAGTTCCGCAAATATTCGTGAATGTATTAAGTTTTACTTCTATATATTTCCTGCTGTCATAAGATATATCGCAGCCTAAGTATTTGAAGTGTTTTACCAATATTTCGTCGTTCACGACAATCTCGGTCCTAACTGGATGTTTTTCTGAGAAAGCCATGGTCTTAGTTTTGCTTGTTGATATTTTCATATCATATTTTTGGCAGATTGTTTGTGTTTCTTGACTAGTTACGTCTTTATACACAAGTCCGGCCTTACTTTTTTTGACTCTGTATTTCGCTTAGTTTTGAGTTTTCGGAAAAAAGTTATTTGAAAAAGTTGTTTATTTTAACGACTTCTATACACAGCTAAAAAAGTATCAATTTAGTACTCACCCTGTATAATGTTTATAACTTGATTTGACACAATTGTGCTGATGTGTAGTTTAATTCAAGTTACATTTTTTACATCAGGAGCGCCAAATTTTTCCTAAAGATGAAAGACTGCATGGAATATACGCTACTGCTTTTTATTTCGGACTCTCTCTAGGAATTATTTGTAACATAAATATTTTTATAGGGGTAAAAATAAGTTATTCATAACATTTTCCACCATTTTTTCACATTTTGATTACAGGTTTTTAGAAATATATTGTATTCTTCTTCTTCACGTGCCATCTACGTTCAAAGAAGGTTGGCGACAATTTCGGCATACTTATTTCGATCCTGAGTGGTACGATTTAAAGATGATGTTTCATTCGATTTTTCCTTCTATTATTAATTTCAGTATATTATTATACCTGTATTCACGGTATATGTGGCCCAGATAAGCGGTCTTTCTTCGTTCTATCTTGTAAGTAACCCTCTTTCCCTTCTCATAGGTCTAAGCACTTCATCGTTCGATATATATATTGAGTTCTATATTTTTAGTAGTCTACGAAAGGTTCACGTTTCAAAAATCTCGAGTCTGTTCAAGGTATCCACTTTCATGTCCATGTTTCTGCTCCAGGCAAGAGAATGGAGGCCTCGTATACCTCTACAAAACGGTATCTTAAGTTCAAATTTCGAGTCAATGTCAGGATCTATTGCGGTGTCATAGATGTTTATGTTCAGTTGCGGATTTGGAAATCTTGTTATAGTCATTACTTTATTTTTTGTTACATTAATCTTCATGACTAGTTGATCTCCTACTTCTACAACTTTGCTTATTAGGCGTTGAAGGGCTTCTGGATTGTCTGCAATGATAACCGTGTCGTCGACATAACCACCGTACATTAATTAATGTACGGTGACATAACGTGTGTTGTTTGATGTCCTGCAGTTAATTTTTATTCCTCCTTCGTCATCATTGTATTAAAAACTGAAATAGTATATGCGGTACAACACTTCTGAGCTCTCTTCTTTGATTTGTCTCCGAAAGACAGGAACTTTTTATTACGCTTGCGCTTGTGTAAATAACATAAAGAGACAGGAGATATACTACGCATACAACTTTAATTTTTATTAGATCCTTATTCCTATTGTTCAAACCCCCTTAAACAAGATTCTTGCTGCGCTACTGTCTAGAGGACAAGACGAACCCAACGAACGTGTCTGGGCGCAAACAGCCTTGCGTATGCCAAGCCTTTGCAAGCCATAGAACAATATTTCCCATTATTTCCTCTTGGACTACTTTATGATGTAAGCATGTAGCTGTTACAAGTTCCTAATTAGGTTTTTTTTAGTTAGGCATATCTTATAAACTAAAAAATAAAGTTCATGAAAAACCTCAATAATCTGAAAATTTTGACTATTCGGTGTATACAGATGGTAGAGAATAACTAAATATAGATCCGGCATCAGCATGAAAAAACTAGTCCGGGAAAAGTCCGGTTTGAATTAGTCAAGTAAATTCTATCCTACTTTTTTTTCAAAAACACATTTGTCAATTTGCTGTAGTACAAAATGCAGTCTACCTGGAATGTATGAACAAAGCTTGAGTTTTCATATTACGGCAAAACCAAAATCAGCTTTCCTAAGCAAAGTAGTGAACAAAAAAATCAACACACGTGCTACGTCTACGCTAGCGACCTACTTTAATGTTCATTAGTCATAATCGTACCGATTATACCGGATGATTCAAATTCCTTTGGATCTCCGAAACCGTAAGTATTAGGGTAAATTTGAGCTTAGTAGATAGACACAACGGATGCTATGGTCGAGGGTAAGGTTGCCAACGGTACAGTAGCGTGCCAAGTTCTTCGGGGGCCCCCCGAAACTTTTTTCACGGGGCCCCCTTCTATATAAAAAAATATATCTCAAACCGGTTTATATTATATGGCCACTATGAAAGCAACAAATGTATCAACTATTTGGACCAAGTCTATGTCTTCTGGTCCGTTCATTTTCTATAGAAAATCGCGAAAATTGTCGATCTTGCAAAATTTTTTATTAGTTTTGGTTTTGAAAATGAGCTGGCATGAGCCCATGTAACAGGCAGTACTAGAAGCGATTGAAATGCATTGCAAATTTCAAGTACACTACTAATCAACAATTGAATTTTTTCGAAAATAAAATCAGAAAATTTCCTAATACTGTTAAGATTTTTCAGGACTACATATAAAAGATTTTTTATTTCAATTACTTCCGACGCAAGATTTTGTGTGAGATCGTCTGGATATGTTCCAACTAATTCTTATACTTTATTAGTAATTTCCTTTTCTTGCACTTCAATAAGAGTTTTGGGGTTTAAAATATCGAATTTTTAATAGACATTTGTGAATGGCTCACATCTATTTTTTAGTTGTACTAAAATAGTTCTAGGCACGTGTTGAATAATAATAAATTTTTAGGGTCTTCAATTGGTTCATCAACCGCCATTTCATCAAAAAACTTTTTAGTAGTAAGACCTCTTTTTGTCTGTAAATTGTGGCTCAATACCCCACTATTTTGCTATTGTTACTGATATTTTCAAAGTTATTTCTTAAATTCCCTAATTGATTTGAAACATATGCAATTAAATCTGTGGCTTGTCCAATATTTATAAGTATCACTTTTTTTGCAAACATTTTGAAAGTAAATTGACTTTTCAAATATTTTTCTTCGAAATATTGATACAAATACAAATTCAAAATTTTATTTTGTAAGACCTTTGCCCCATCCCTATCAGATTTTTTCTTTGCTATTATAGCTAGATTCGACAAACATTTTTCGACGACTGAATAGTTACTTTTTAGTGAAATTATCGAATCGACCTTGGTTGACCATCTGGTGGGACAAAAAGTTCGTTTTTTTAAGGTGGATCCCACAGTTTTACTGTTTTTTAGTTCACTGTATAAGGCTTGCCAATGAGGCAGACTTTCGCTAAAAAACATAGTGACAGAATGGTGTCAAAGGAGCCCCCCGGATCCTCGGGGCCCCCCCGCACCAGGGGGCATGCCACTGCAACCGTACCGCGTTTCGCGGGATGTCCCGTTTTCTGCACCTTCTGTCCCGCGTCCCGTCACTAGCGCTAGCGGGACGCATATTGTCCCATATGGCGGCGCAGCCGCAAATAAATTAAAATATAAAAGCAGCTCAAACTTCGTTTTTAGGAGATTTGAAAGTTCCTGATCGCTTCGATTCGTCCAGTTAAAGCTTGCAGAATGAAAACTGTCGTTTTACGTCCTATGGGGGGAGATGAAAGAAACTATTTACGAGAGTTTTTGTGTTGGATGTTTTTTTGCGGAGAGCGAGCGATGATTTGCTTGCAAGGGGATCTCAGACTATAGCTTTATGCAATGGGGAATAATAAAACAGTGTCACCATTATGTATGGGAAGGAGTCAATCAGACTGACTCCATTTTTTTGAACTACATATATTTATATTCAATTTTTCAGTTGAATTTATCATTAAAGCGTGTTTTTTAGTTCCTTTAAACTGTATTTATTAATACTCTGTGTAATGAAGATGAACAATTGTTTTTAGTTAATATTCATACCATTATCATTACTGCATAAATGGTAATTAAAACTGTCGACAAAAATACCAACTCTTAAAGGGTTGGGTGTCATTATTTTTAAGCTCTCGCGACGCCTCTGTATAATATTAACAAATTTTAAGGCCCCATCTCTTAGTCAGCGAATACAACCACTGATTTGACGGATTCAAAGCCGTCAAAATCGTTTTCGCGGCAAAGCTGGAGCGTCAAATGTTCGGTCCGACCTCTTAATCCAAACGAGAGTTACAAGCCCACAAACATACAAGTGAAGCTAATAAAAGCGTGTCAAAAACATTTATTTCTATCGTAGAAAAAATGTTGCGTAACATGTGGAAAAGCATATTTGTTTCGCTCTACACAAATAACTATTTCCAATGACAAGGGTTGTCAAAATTTAAAGATGATTGTGTAGAAAGCAATTTAATTAATTGGTAATGGAATGTTGTTCTGGCAGCTCTAAACTGCTGCTGAAAACTCCATCCAGTTGAGGTACTGAAGATAGAAAAGGTAACAAAAATACAGTAATAGTCTAAGATCCGAATATAAAACGACCTTCACCGAACTGGTTAATGGATGAAAAGCATTTTATATTAAATTTAATATGTTAAAAACCATATCGCGAGTGGGTTGGCTGAAAAATTTCAGTCCAGGATATGATTAATTAAATATTGAAAAATTATTTTTTTTTTAAATATTTCACTGGTTTGGTTAATAGACAAATCACATACCAATCGCAAGTATGAAGCCCATAGAACATGCAAACGTTAGCTTGGCTACATTTTTCCCGTCCCAACTATAGGGTAGGCAGGTGTAAACAGATAAATCAATAATAGTAATTTGCACCGGTGTGGTTAATGCATGAAACTTATATCAAAATAAAGATAATTTTATTGCAAACACGTCGATATAGGGTTGTCTGCAAAAAATCAGTCTGGAATTCCGGTTGTCGAATTTTGAAGATCAAAATATTGCTGCCAGCGAATACGTGCGCCAGAGAGGTCCGAGCGAACTGTCCTGTGTATTAACAAAGGACGCAGTACAGCAGCTGCGTGTAGCTCGGCCAATGAATGAAAGAGACATAACATACGCACTCTCTTTCATTCAATGGTCGAGCTACACGCAGCTGCTATGCTGCGTCCTTTGTTAATACACGGGATAGTTCGCCCGGACCTCTCTGGCGCGTATTCACTGGCAGCAATATTTTGATCTATAAAATTCGACAACCGGAATTCCAGACTGATTTTTTTGCAGACAACCCTATATCGACGTGTTTGCAATAAAATTATCTTTATTTTTATATAAGTTTCATTAACCACACCGGTGCAAATTACTATTATTGATTTACCTGTTTACACCTGCCTACCCTATAGTTGGGACGGGAAAAACGTAGCCAACCTAACGTTTGCATATTCTATGGGCTTCATACTTTCGATTGGTATGTGATTTGTCTATTAACCAAACCAGCGAAATATTTAAAAAAAATTAATTTTTCAATATTTAATTAATCATATCCTGGACTGAAATTTTTCAGCCAACCCACTCGCGATATGTTTTTTAACATATTAAATTTAATATAAAATGCTTTTCATCCATTAACCAGTTCGGTGAAGGTCGTTTTATATTCGGATCTTCTACTATAAAGAAGGTTATAGAATATTTCAGTCTGTAATATACTAGTCAATGTTCGCGCACAAAGCCTAGCTTTTTGCGAATTAGTACTAATATTTATTTGTATACCTAACAAATAAATATATATTGATTGATTGATTGATCAGTTCGGAACTTGCACATCGATCCGATTCCACTTGTGAATCGGCTCAAATGAGTCAATTCCGTGTTGGAACGATTCAGCTCTACCCATCCCTATTACGGGTTATTAAACTGATCAAACAATACAAAAAATCTACGTAACTTTCGTTCGTACTTTCCTAATTCAAAAGTTCCAAGTCATTTTTGTACTTTCAAGTTGGTCAAATACATAAAAACCATGTGTTTCAATACGCATCTCAACCAAAATCCCATGTTTGCTTGAACAAGCATTTTACCAAATTTTATCAGGGTATTATTTACACTATTCATTGTCTATTTCAATGAGAAATTGCACGTACAATTTGGGTGTTGTAAAAAGATTTAGATCTCAAAACCTACAATGTCAGTAGTAAGATCGCGATTAAACCAATTTACGTTAGTATGCTTTTCTGACGGATTTCCCAAATAGAACTACCGATGATTTCAAGATGTTGTTGATGTTAACAATAGTTGAGAGAAACACCGTGCACATGGTGAAATTGTTTGAATATGGATATTATAAGTATAGTATATAAAGTATACAGGGTGGTCCAATAAGCGCGCAGTGCTCTCCAGCGGCCACACCGTTTAAATTAGACGAAAATGTTTTAAATAAAAAACCTTTCTTTTCAAATGCTCTACATTAATTATTTATAAAATAATTTCAAAGATGGCGGACTTCCGGATATACCGAAAGTAGGTATCAACTTCCTTATTTTAAATGGAACACCCTGTATATTATTACGTTTCTGAATTCAGCATCGATTTTTAGGTTCAGTTTGTTAAGCATTGTTTATGTCTACGAAGCCTATTTTCGGAGTTATTCAGCAATTTTTACAAAATTTGACGTTTGTAGTACCTTACAAGAAACGTTAATATCTCGGAAACTAAACGCGATAGAAAGATGCTGTTTTCGGTTTTGAAACAAGCAAGGAACGTACTTGTGTTTCAGTAAAATCGTTGTTTGAAACGAATATTAAATCAATAGACTAGCAATTTTCAAATTTGAAAAGTTTTTTTTTTGAAAGGGGTTTGGCATCGAACTCCAGTTCATTTGCCACAGATAAGAAATTTGAAAAGTTAAAAACGTTAAAAAATTTTTTATTCAAATGGGATGGAATGATAAGTTTCAGATCGGTGGATGCGAAATTAAAATCTCTTTCACTTTTATCTAGGCACATGTGGTTCTATCTTTGATGGTTTTCAAGATATTTATGGTTTTGTAATTATTGCGTAGGAATTGGAAAAATCGTAGGTGGCGTGGCTCGCAGACGAAACAATTGGTAGGAAACCTTTCATCCAAAGTGTTTCGACCTCTAATACTAAAATGTTCTTTCGTTTCATCTAACTGTACCCACATTATTCTTAAAAATTTCAGTGGTTAATTTTTCAACAGGTTTTCCAAATTTTCATTTAGAAAATTTTGGAAAACATTAGTTTATTATGCGGTTTCCAATAATACCACCCCAAATGCTGGTATGGCCGCTAGGGAGCACCGCGCGCTTATTGGACCCACGGCCGGATTAACCACGGGGCTAAAGGGGCTGCAGCCCCGGGCCCCGCGGCTTAGTGGGGCCCCGCGAGGGCTATATTATGTTGTTACTACTATTTATTATTATGTTATGCTATTCATAAAGGGCCCCTAAACTATAATAGCCCCAGGCTTCATGAAACCTCAATCCAGCGCTGATTGGACCACCCTGTATATAATGAATGTCAAATAAATGATTTTAGATTATCAGACAGGTAGCCATAGTATATAAAAACGTATCTTAGTGAAAGTCTGTATTTTAACCTTTAAATGGTTTTTTTGAAGTATCAGAAAATACTGGTTGGAAAAAGAATTCCCATATTAGCATTAAGCATTAATTGCCATAAGAACTGTTGATCGATTTTTGATAAGAGTGAACCGGTAGAAATAGGGATCAGTGAAGAACGAATGAAATATTTCGAATTAAAAAAATGGCGGTCGCCAAAATTGGTGAAAATTGGGTGTTTATAAAAATCAGTCCAAAAAAAACGCCAAGACGACACCCAACGGACCTAAATATTTATTTATTTTTTGAAAATGAACTGAGTGTCAATTTTACCCAATTCCAATAAAAAAATAAACATCGTGTCGTAACCTTGTTTCTATATGGATGTCAGTTCGCTTTAGTGTTTAATAAATAAATTCCAATTATGTAACAGACCTGTGCAGTAAAATCTCGAGTTCGTCAAGATATGTTGAACATATCTTTATCATAAGTTTGTTTTAGAAAATATTCAATGACTCTGAGGTTACTATAATGAAACCTATATTTATAGCTAATTTTTTTGTCTATACAAAATTTTAAATTAAGAATAAAGTTAAAGTAGGCATCACTATTTTGTCTTATAAAATAAATTGACTTGTTCATTCCAAGCATTTTATACATTTTTATGAATCATAACATTTTTAGTTAGACGTTTATCGATTGTTGGTACCGAGAGCTTTCAAGAAAATAAAAAAATGGAGTCAAGTTGGTTGACTCAGTACTTCCCACACATAATAATGAAACCATTTTATTGTCTTCCATTGCATGAAGCCATAGTCTGAAATCCCCTTGCAACCAAATAATCGCCCACTCGCCCGCAAAAAAACATCCAACACAAAAACTCACGTAAATAATTTCTTGCATCTCCCTCCTTAGGAACTAAGACGCCACAGTTTTGATTCTTCATGCTTCAACTGGACGATGTGAAACGATCAGGAGCCTCCAAACGGTCTAAAACCGGCATATTATGGGCTGTTTCTATATCTTCAGTTTTTTTATTATTATTGCGCCGCCATTGACACGATTTTCCAGAAACGGACTCGTTTTCCATTTTCGCCGCGATACTAAATCCCGTGTAAAATTTCATAAAAATCAATTCAGTAATTTTGGCTTTACGCAACAACACTCGTATATGTAATATCACAAAATTCTAAGTCCCATGGTTTCTATAATAGGCAAGCCAATGTTCGGATGGACTTAAAAAGAATATGCCGCTAGATATTTCCTCCATAGGTCAATGGTCAATGAATACAACAAATTTTTTAGTTTTACAACCCCCCACCCCCCAACCACCCCAAATACCCCAAATTCATCCCTACCCAAAAAAAGTACAAAATGATCAGAAACCCCTAAAATATTTTTTGTTTTTTGCTAATTACTCCGCCGCTAATGCACCGATTTTAAAAATTTGAGCAGCATTACCTACTAGGACCCCACAGCATATCGCTACCCAAATTTCATCACAATCCATGCAGCGGTTACTGAGATTACGAGGGTAGAAGAACGTGACAGACAGACAGATAGACCGACAGAAATGAGTGACGTGGATTTTCGTTATGTAGACATCATAAAACGCCCAAAAAGCGTATTATCTCAAAATCGAAAATTTTCGCGATCACAATACTCCCCTCACCTATCGGTGTGAAGAGTAAAAAATTGTAGGGGATTTTTTTGGTCAACATCTGTTGATGAAGGATCTACCAAAATTCCTAATTTAAGGGGAACTCTGTACGATACTGGCAATATTCAGATTATTTCTTTTATGATGGTTAATCAAAATTTACACATCATATTAAAATGTACAAAGTTGACACAGAACGCTTCATAAAACTTATTTTTCAAGAAACCTGATTTATCCGCCCGCCAATGGTCTTGCGCGATATTTAAACATGTACTTCTACCCTGTATACTCAATAGCAGCTTCAATTATCTTTGATGTTCAATTTAAAATCAGGTGCACTATCTGCATGTTTAATATTTTCAGTGTGACCCTTTTTACATAATGCTTTATATGAAATTATTTAACTATAATCTGCAAAAAATCAGAATGCATAATCGTATAATAGGATCATAGAGTTAGAAAGTATTTTAATTGCAGGAATTCCCCGTGAAATAATTCAAGGTTATGCTGTTATCATGAAATGATTATAAAGTTACAACTACTAAAAAAATGATAATCTAACAAATTATACTATAATTAGTGTCATGAGCAAAAATATCCCTGAGGCATTTTTTTACGTAAAACAAATTCTGATGATAGTAGAAAATTAATTTCAAGATACATAGAGATAATGTCAAAAAGGATATGTTGATAAAAAATATGCATAATTTCACGTTATTACGTTGAACAAAGTTAAGCTGTTGCCACACTAGACACAATACCTAAGCCCAGTAGTTAAAGTATAGAGAAAACTTCTAAATTATTGATTCTTGATTCACGGCTATTTGAAAATTAGGTTATGTAGACATTTTGACGCTTGATGATTTGATGAATATTTACGTTGGCTGTGGACGCAGCACTGTTGCAGATAATTTTTTACCTAATTGTTTATTTGCAATTTCTAACATTATACAACCAAATCATAGAATCTCCGATTCCAAAACCCAGTAGAGATGCATTCGGAGATTCCTTGGTACTAGTAAATGTTTTCCTTAGTTACATTGATTACATTGTGGCATGTTACATTGGTTGCATTCAGCATAAAGATCGCTTTTGTAGCCGCTGCATCTCAACAGTTGGCGTACTGCTGAAAAGCATTATTTGTGCGCTCTGAGATATCACGATAAATAGTTTGAGTCGACTGTCAGTTGTCAGTGAAATGTCAAATGAGTGGTCGCATTTGAGGTTATTAAAAATAAAAAGATATGTCAAATTGTATCAAAGTTTTGGACTGTGTAGTGTGTAAAGTAGTGTGAACTTTTTCTTTTAAATATGACAACATAGCCTATAACACAAGTGTCATAACAAGTGACTCTCACAAGGTCAAATGTAGCTTATTCCGCTCCGCTCCAAGTGAGCGTACTTTTCTATCGCTACAAAAAATGGCGACCGCTGGAGCGGTAGCTGCTAGGTAGCGCACGCGTTCAGCATAAAATTTGGTAGCTGCTCCGCAACTGTTGAGTCTTCTGAATGCACCCATTGGTGACATTATAAGAGTCATTGTTTCAAACGTAACGTATAGATGTAAGGAAAACCCCAATGAAACCAAATTCCTACTGTAGTTTTTTCCGCCCGTCGTAGAACCAGCTTCACCGCTTTCCCTCTGATGCTCTATCTCCATCTGCACCGGGCATCATCGTGAACGATATTCTTTGCAGTGCAAGATGAGGTAATGAATGTACCATTTGAGACTGATCTGATCTTCATTTATTCTTGCAGTCATCCATCTTCCTCCTTTGCAGAGAGTATTTTATTGACCATTCCATGTATGATGTTCCATGCCTCTACGCTGGACAACATCAGTGGGACCATAGTCTCTTAGGGTTTAGCCCACCCTCCAGTTTTGGACTTGCTTCCTGTCTGTATGGCTTCCATCTGTCGCCCATCACCTGTCCTATCCTTTTCCTATACACTCGAAAAGGCCCATGCCCAGACAGTGCCTGCGTTAAGAAATAGGACGTCTGTCGATGACTGCATTCCGCCCATTCTGTATCGACGGTATTAATCGTTTCGTCCACTGTGCGACATCAATGGTTTCGTTCGTTCGTTCTAGCTTCAGTGTGGCATATAGCATTGCCTGCTTGTGTAATGGTGGTATTGCCGTTATCACTTGCACGGCTCTTGAGGATAAGCACTGGCTACCCTCAGCAAAGACTAGCTATCTAGAACCTTCTGATACTTAGACTACCTAGACTCCAGATCAATTTGCATTGCCGGAACCGAAATCTCTATGACAACAGGGGTGCCTCAAGGATCTGCTTTAGGGCCGTTACTCTGGAACATCCTGTATGATGGGGTGCTGAAGCTTTCGCTGCCCAGCGGCGTAAAGACGGTAGCATATGCCAACGATCTGGCACTTGTTATCGTGGCAAATGAACAGGCAGAGCTGGTTCATAAAGCCAATGCATCGCTGTGCAAGATTGACAGATGCATGTGCGACCACAAGCTTAAGTTGTCTCCTGAGAAAACAGAGGCAGTTATAATGCGCGGCCCAAGGAGCAAGAGAGCTAACGTGGTCTTCCAACTAAAGGGGGTGCAGGTCACACCAAGCAAGTCCATAGTGTACCTCGGAGTCACACTGGATAACCAGAGGTGTTATGGAGAACACCTTAAACGAGTAGTGACAAAGGCTGAGAAGAAGGCGGCAATACTTTCGCGACTGAGGCAAAATGTAGGAGGGCCCAGTAGCAACAAAAGGGCACTACTGTGCCAGGTTGTACAGTCGGTCGTCCTATACGGAGCTCCTGTGTGGTGTAAAGCCACGAAAAGGAAAAGGTATCAGAAGGTCTTAGATAGTTTGCAAAAAAGTCTCTGCTGAGGGTGGCCAGTGCTTATCGCACGGTATCTACAAGAGCCTTGCAAGTTATAACGGCGATACCACCATTATACTTGCTGGCCGAAGAGAGGACACTGATCCGCCATGGTCAAGCAGGCAATGCATTAAGCCGCGCTGAGGCTAAAAGGCTGACAGCAAGTAAGTGGCAAAGCATATGGAACGAGACCACTGATGTCGGGCAGTGGACGAAACGACTAATACCGCCGATAAAAGAATGGGCGGAATGCAGTCATCAGCAGACGTCCTATTTCCTAACGCAGGCACTGTCTTTTCGAGTGTATAGGAAACGGATAGGACGGGTGATGGACGAAAGATGCTTGCACTGCGAGGTGGAAGATACGGCCGAGCATGCCCTGTTTCTGTGCGATCGATGGGGGGCGTACAGACAGAAGGCAAGTCAAAAACTGGATGGGGAGCTGACTCCAGAGACTATGGTCCCGCTGATGTTGTCCAGCGTAGAGGCATGGAACATCATACATGAGATGGTCAACAAAATACTCTCTGTAAAGGAGAAAGAGGAGCGGCTTCAAGGATAAATGAGAATTGGAAGTTATTCATAAATGTGTTTTAATCATTGCCTACTCTTGCACTGCGAAGAATATCGTTCACGATGATGCCCGGTGCAGATGGAGATATAACATCAGAGGTAAGGAAGTGGGAACGGGTTTTAGCCGGTCGGACCGTGATGACATGTCGGATGGACCTGGTTGCGTCCATTGGACATGTGATCAGAGGACTCAAGCTGGTTCAACGTCGGGCGGGCAGACTCTCTCTCACACTTCCGGGCGTGTGAGTGTTTTCTGTCCTTGCGATCAAACCGATTTCCTAAGCCCTCTATAATAAAAAAAAGTAGCGCCCTTTGTTGCTACTGATATGATAGTAGTAGTAGTAGTAGTAGAATGGTAAACTAAATATAAGGAGACGTACTCCACGAAACGCTGATAATGGTTACGTTTTATTCTGAGAGTTTGACGTATTTCTTTTGGTGGACCAGTAAATATATTTGTAACTCCTTACCCCTTCGCCGTTGATGAATGGACCCTCCTGAGTCGATAAATCCGTCTATTGCTGTCGTATCAGGGCAAGATATGTGCGAGTCTCTACGCGAACTACGTTTGCTCTCTTTCCGACTGCTTGTGGCATGTAGAGCTGAAACAAAGAGAATAGATTAAGTTAGTTCTGTCGAACCACCGATGCGTACCAGACATTAAGTTCTTCATCAAAAAAATGTAATAAGTATCTGCCTCCGTCAAAGACTGACCGCCAATTCTAGAAACAACAAAAAATTGGATTTTCTTAAGTACAGGCATGTACTCAATATAACATACGTAATAGAAGAATAGGCAACATGACAAAATTCAAACAAGGTTTTCAAAAGCAGTAGTCTTTTTTTTATATACAGGGTGTTAATTAAGTATGTTAACAAACTTTAACCAAGAATAGTACTCCGAAAAATAGAAAGAAAATGTCATATGAACATGGGTCCGGAAATGCTTCCTAAGGGAGCTACGCTCCTTTGCATGGGGCACCCTGAAGACGGTTTTCCCTCGATATTCTCGAAACCATTCATAACAAAATTACGAAATTTGGTACGATGGGTAAACTTTTGATGCTGAATCTGATTCTGAATTTCATAATTTCAATCAGAGGCGTATCATACGGGAGGAGTTAAGGGTAAAAATAACCCCATTTTCTAAATGCTAATTTTTTGACATTTTGATTTTAGAATATGGTATTATTTCTACGTAAAAATGGTCTCTTGGTACGTCTCGATAGGGCTAACCGTTTTCGAGAGAAATGCATTTATTCATTTACAATAGCCTGCATCGATTCAGTAATTTGCATTTTTCTCGAAAACGGTTAGCCCTATCGAGATGTACCGAGAGACCATTTTTACGTAGAAATCTCTGAAATACCATATTCTAAAATCAAAATGTCAAAAAAATTACCATTTAGAAAATGGGGTTATTTTTACCCTTAACTCCTTCCGTATGATACGCCTCTGATTAAAATTATGAAATTCTGAATTCAGAATCAGATTCAGCGTCAATAGTTTACCCATCGTACCTAATTTTGTAATTTTGTTATGAATGGTTTCGAGAATATCGAGGGAAAACCGTCTTCAGGGTGCCCCATGCAAAGGAGCGTAGCTCCCTTAGGAAGCATTTCCGGACCCATGTTCATATGACATTTTCTTTCTATTTTTCGGAGTACTATTCTTGGTTAAAGTTTGTTAACATACTTAGTTAACTGAGCAGACCGCGTAGGCAGAGCCTAAATACCAGAATACCGCGGCTGCTGTGAAAGGGTTATGTTAGAGGAAGTTTGTTAACACGGGATTTGAATGGGCCAATACCCGCAGGCCCAATAGATACATCTCCTGGCCGCCCATTCCAAGCCTTGGATACCCTGGGAATGAATGTGCGGCTGTACCACTCGGTTCTTGATGTATGAAGAACGACCGCCTTGGGATAAGATGCAGTGGTCGCGCGGGTGCATCTAATTGAAGCGGTGAGCGGCGGAACGATAGAGGATAGCTCAAAGGAGCAGATTCCGTTTGAATATCGGTAGAAGAGCGAGAGGTCACCAACAACACGCCGCGCCGGTGAGAAAGTGGCTGGAGGTGGCGCGTTAAGGCCGGGTCGCCAATTAGTCGAATTGCCTTTCTCTGGACGGCATCAAGTATAGACAGGGTAGTAGGGGCAGCAGCTCCCCAAACATGAAAGCAATACTCCAGGCCAGGTACCCAAGCTTTTTACCAGCAGCTGTTGCAATTGACGCAACGTGTTCGTGCCAGATCAGCTTTAGTCCTAATGAAAACAAAATCCATATAATGAAGATCCAAAAACCAACAACTGAGCATAGACACCAAAGTCCGGAATAACAAACCACGCATGGGCCAAGCACCAAAAAATTATTTGGGACAACGCTAAGGTCATTGACAAAAAACCTCGCTGCTATCACCAAAGATTGAGAGAAGCAGCATAATATACCGCCAGCAGCAAAAACGTATACAGTATCCCTAGCGTGGGTATCAAACCTATATGGCACTCCCTCATAATAAAAATCGGAAACTAAAGGGTGATTCAATAAGGGTTTCCACATCAAAATGATGAAAAAACTCAGAAGAATAGAAAAATATGCAAAAATTTTTATTTGCCATTTTAGGTTAGTGTATTACAATCAGCTATGAAAGATGATTTCATGCAAATGACCCCCGCGACTCATGTGGCATGACGTAATTCGTTTATTGAAATTGCCTATCACTTTTTGACACAATTCAGGTTCTATGCCGGCTATTTCGCGTCTAATCTCCTGTTTCAGCTCTGGAATAGTGTTTGGTTTATTTTTATACACTCTGCTTTTTAGATACCCCTAAAGAAAAAAATCAAGGGGAGTAAGATCACATGATCGCGGCGGCCAAATGATATCGCCGTTACGTGAGCTAATCCGGCCTGGAAACTTGCCGCACAGCAATTGCATCGTTTCTCTGGATGTGTGACAAGTGGCGCCATCCTGTTGGAACCAAAAATCTTCAATGTTCACACCTTCCAACTGCTCCCAGAAAAAATCAGATATCATGTTTCGATAGCGAACACCATTAACCGTAACAGCGTTCTCCGCATTATCCTCGAAAAAAAAGGGCCAATGATTCCTCCGCACCAAAAGGCGCACCAAACAGTCACTTTTTGAGGATGCATTGCTTTTTCAACAATCTCTCTTGGATTTTCTAATCCCCAAATACGAGCATTGTGTTTGTTTACAAAGCCACCAACGTGAAAATATGCCTCATCGCTATAAAGATGATTTTCGTTGCAAAATGAATCCCTTGTTCTCGTATCCATTCTGCAAACACGCGACGCTGTTGATGATCTCGAGGTTTCAACTCCTGAGTTATTTGGACTTTATATGGGTGTAGATGCAAGTCTTGTGTTAAAATTCGCTGTGTGGTTGAATACGTAAGGCGTAAGGTCCACTTGTTGCGATCGGTGACGAATCGATGTCTTTGGATCTTCGGCTACACTTTCGCGAACAATGGCAATATTTTGATCTGACCGACCTGCACGAGAACGTTGAAGGACTTTGAGGTTAGTTGCAGATCCAGTTTGCTCGAAGTTTTGAACCACATTCCAAATTGTCCTCTCAGAAGGTCGATTTTGTGCGCCGAAAAATTCACGTAGAGCCCGAAATGCATTTTTTCTTGATCGACCATTTTCATAATAGGCTTGCACCATTTTTATACATTGGTTAGTCGTATATTGCTCCATGACTAATTTTGTTTATGTTTTGAGGTTAGAAATCTCATATGACAATCAACAAATACAGTGGCGTTTCACAAATATTTCAGATTGTAATGTGGAAACTCTTATTGAATCGCCCATTACAACTCGATACCCCAAACTTGAATACAAACGTGAAGGGAAAGGAAAAAGCAGAGAAGAATGGCACGTCAACAAGATAAGAATTAATTATTCATGGAAGAACACGTTCGTCAGATCTCAACTGAATACGACAGACAGTAAATCAATCAAAACGTGTACTCAAAATTTTTGTAAACAGTGGAAGTCTTACCTTTTGAAACATTTACCTTGCTTACACATTTCAAAAAACCATGAGAAATAGGACTATTACCATTGGATTGATGAAATATGTTGTACGTATCTGCTATAATTGGTAAAAGATTCTTGAAAATTTGTAAAAACTTCGAAATATTATTACAACAACAACTCAACTGAACATCGATATTTTTAACTTTTGAATCTATATATTTATTTTTAAGTAGCTGACCCAACAGACGCTGTCCTCTCTAAACTATGAATATTGGAATTGAGGTTAAATGCAATAAATAATAGTTATCTGAAAAGCATAGTGTTCGTTGAAATACTTGTTGATATCCAACTTGTTTTGTTTTATTTTCGGGCGCGTAAATAAATAATGATGGTTTTGTCAACACGGAACAGGCTACATGACTATTATCAAGATTGATCCCACAAACGTTCAACGACTGCCCTTGCGATTTAGTTATCCTTGCAAATGCAAGCCGCACTGAAAATTGTTAACTGTTTAAAGTCGAATGGCATGTTGTTGGAATCATAAGGATTCGTGGAAACAAGACATCTTCGCTTTTGTATTCCACTGTTTTTGATGAATTTTACGTTTCTTCTCTGAACGTTATCATCGACCGTTAATTAATGATAGGCCGTAATTTCGAAGGCGTATTTCTGACCGAAATTCAAGTAGAAGGGGTAGAGAAAAATGTGAAAAATTAAGGGGGCTCCTACGGAGAGCGTAAACGGTCATTTTCAAGTGATTTAATCCCAATTCCTGACGCTCTAGTTTTCAATATTTTTGCATGAAATTTTTACAAGAAGTTTAAAAGGAAATTACTCAAGGGGCTATCGAAGCATTTTTTGAGAAAGATTGATTGAACATGAAATATGATCGCTTGAAGTTGCCTATTTTCTTCGTCAACTTTGTAATTTTTTTAAGAAAAGCCCAGAAGCAAAAATGAAAAAGTGCTTCGATATCACTCTGGGCAATTTCCCTCTAAACATCATGTGAAAATTTCATGTAAAAATATTGGAAAATGAAGCGTCAGGAATTGGGATAAAAAACATCTGCAAATCACCTTCCTCTTCAATTTTACAAATTTCGGGCGACGCGCTAACATGACTGTTTCCATTTCTTTCTAATGTAGCGCGCACCCGTTTTTTATCACGCCCATCGTCGGTTCCTTTTCGGCTCCCCGCATCTTCCGGAGAAACTATTATATAATATAATGTAGGAGCAGCGTTAACTTTACATCAGTGTCCCTGATTATACACTAGTACTTTCCATTGAAGCAGGAACGTTGAGGAGAAAGGGGAATATTGGGAGAAAGGAGAGCTGTCCAAGGAACTGGTTATAATTTTGATACTTTCTGGATTTATTTGTATGAGCGAACAACATGTTTTTGAAGAGGTATATACATAAAGGTCCATTTTGATTAATGAATATTTTTCTAAATATTTCTTTACGCGCTACGAATTTGTGGAAAGGTCAACATTTCTTGTCCAGGGCAAACTCCGCTAAAAACTATTCATGATGATCAGAATTCTTTCGCAAGTAACGTCAAAATAAACAAGTTTCAAGTCAATTTACCTGATAGCATTTCACATGACACAATACATGAAAATTATTAGCATGCAACCAATTAGGGAACTTAAAATTATCAGCAAAAAAACCCATAAACAAACTGATACTTCCAGGAACGAATAACTCAAATAGTAGTAAAATGACACGAAATAAAGAATACTTAAATAAAAATAAACTTTGAAGCACGGATTTTCATGTAGAACAGAACTTACTTGTTTTTCAAAAAACATAAATAAAATTTCAGAGGATGATAGTTAAGGGTCTAAGGTCTTGAGCGCGAAATTGAGAATCCAAGAAAAGATTTATTCCCGTGTTAGCCAGGAGGTGTGGCCGCCTGTTCTCTTTCTCTAGTGTGTATGTCTAGAATTGGGAGAGATAAGTCCAAAAATCAAAAGGAACGGTCAAAAGGTCCAAGATAAGGTCCAAAGGTCACCTTAAAAATGAATTTCGCATTTCCAAGCTCCTGACGTTACCTTTAAACTTACAGTAATGGTTCAAAAAGCAAATTGAAGAGGAAACCTTGCGCTTTGTCATCATCTATTTGGCCTTTTTTTGATATCGTGTTTGGTTGTTAAATTAAAGACATTTGAAAAATGTATGATTTTGCATTGCGAGTTTTTTTGCAAACTTTTTTGAGAAAATCGCAAATAGTTGTCATTCGTTAAGGTCTTAACTATCATCTTCTGAAATACTGAGTATGTAGTTTGAAAAACAAGTGAGTTCTGTTCGAAATGGAAATCGGTGTTTTAACATGGCAAATACATATGTACAGCTGTGTATACCCAGGCCCCTTAAAGACATTCATTTGTATTTTGAATAATATTTTATATTATGTGAACTATACCGCTAATAACCTTACGTTGATAAACCGGTTTTAAATGTTCAATAAAAAAAATTAAACTTAATTTGGTTACTAGCTGAATGAGCAACATTTCGATTAAATTTTTTGTAGTCAAAATAGCGCTTTCGCTGGAGGTTCTGAGTGTCTTACATTCCCTTTATAACAAAACACTTTTCTATGTATTTAATAAACAGTCCGACCACTCACCAAATCAATTTTTCAAACTTAACACGTGTTTCGCCAACTATGTTAGCATCTTTAGGGGAAGATTTAATCTGAATCTTCAGTGTTTAGTAAGGCTACGCCAAAGAATCAAAAGTTAATTTGCTATTTATGTGTATTTATTACTTTTAAGGAACTTTCAATAGTTCGCTTAAAAATTTTATGTTCGGTGTAATATCCATTGTAATTGTAACACTGATTGAGGTACTTCATGATACGAATATGTCATTTCAACGCGTCAGAGGAATCGGGAGCTGGGATCGACCATATTTGCTAATTTATGATTGAATTTTCTTATTTCGCCCTACAGACATGTGACCAGACACAACGGGTATAATGGGTGAAATTACCCATCATATACTCGGAATGGTCTCGGACTATATGGTTCCCCAAGCGCATATAGAGCGATCCTATAACGTCCTTTTCCCGGGCAGGGACGAATGGAGGAGGGACGGCTTCATATCACCCTCCGATCTTGCGCTATTTAGTCTCAACTGGGGGCAGGATCGGGAGTAGTTGGTACTAATCCCAGTTGAAATTTCAGTCAACCTAGGGAGGTATACCACAGTCTTCCAAGCAGAAATGATTTCCATAGAGCTGGGAGTCAGGAAACTAATCAAAAGGCCCCTGACAAACAGATCTATAAAAATCTTTTCAGGCAGACAGGCTGCATGGTGCTCCAGTTGGGTTGATTCAAGACTGGTATGGAACTGCATGCACCTCCTCAACAAACTCGGAACGGGAAACAGGGTAACCTTGATTTGGGTTCCGCGTCACAGCGGAGTGGAAGGCAATGTATTGGCCGACGCGCTAGCAAGAGGAGGAACTGAATCTATGTTCATAGGACCAGAACCATTTGCGGGCATTGCGAAAAGCACCCCTAAAAAGACCATCTCAGACTGGGCAGTGAGGAAAGCACTCCTGAACTGGCGAGATACACCAGGGCTGCTGTACTCGAAGGCGTTTATAAGGTACCCCTCGGGTCAGCCCCCCCCCCCGTATTCTGGTCGGTCTGCTGACGAGACGTGGTCGTATGAGGAACCATATGCGGAAGTTGGGTCTTGAACAAACTTCAGACTGTCGCTTCTGCTACGTGGAGGACGAAACAGCGGAGCATATTCTTTGCTCTTTTCCAGAACTGGATAATGCTAGGTTCCAGATATTCGGATTTGCACAACTGGAACCTCATGGGTTCAAAGAAGTTTCACCCTTCACGTTGATCGCCTTCGCAAAGAGGTGCAAACTGTACGGTGAACTCTAAAAAGGTGTGAGTCACAATAGACACAACTGGGTCGCAGTGGAAGGAGGCAGCGCTGCCCCACTCACTTTCAACCTAACCTATCCTACAGACATGTGTGAAAGCAACAAATCAGTAATCTATGAATTGCTTTCCAGGTCTATGGGGTAAGACGGCAATGGTATGAAACCACTGATTCGTTTATAACTTCTCAGATAAAAGAGATAGCTAAAGCAAAGTTGCTCAAAAGAAAGGCGTTTGCCGTTACATCATCAAACGGTGTTTTCCTTGTTTCTAAATTCACTGTACACATTAAAGTAATCGTCATCAAATACCACCATAAAAACCTTTTTCGCTGACAATCCTTGACCAACATAACTTTGTTTTATCATATTCATGCAAATCCTCACATTCGTAAGCTATCAAATAAGCTACACTGAATCCATAATTGTGAGCAATATATTGACTAACAAAAAATGATGTTACACATTAAATTTGTGCTATATATGTATTTGCTAACAGTTGTACGGAATTAAAAAGTATTTGCTAACTCAACGCCTCTGTACACGTATTATGTGTCCCTGTATTAATGTTATGGCACCGATGTTTTTCAATCTCTATGTCTCAGATTTGCCTAGAACCGAAGCGAGAAAGTTTGGGTACGCTGACAACCTAGCCCTAGCTGTATAACACAAACAGTTTGAGCCTACAGATAACACGCTAACCAACGAACTCAACAAGCTGTACAGATATTTTACCAAGTGGCGGTTAATACCAAACCTAAATAAAACTGAAGTCAGCTGCTTCCACCTTAACAACAACAAGGCAAATTATGAGTTAGATGTCAAAATGAATAATACAGCCCTACCCTATCAACGGTATCCAAAGTATCTCGGGGTAATCCTGGATAGAACCCTATCTTTTAAAAAACACCTCGAAACAACAGCGCAAAAAATAAGTACTCGAAATAACATTATCCAAAGACTATGTAGCACTAGCTGGGGGGCTTCAGCAAATACACTGCGAACATCTGTACTTAGTCTGGTGTACTCTGCGGCCGAGTATTGTGCACCGGTGTGGCTGAACAGCGCACATACCAAGAAAGTCGATACTCAGCTTAACATATCAATGAGAACGATTAGTGGCTGCATTAAGAAGACAAGACGCCCTGATAAAAGAATACAAGAAAATATCCAGTAATACACAACTCCCTATCCATGAGGATATCCCGGACCTGTCAATAAATCGACTTCGATCTAGGAAACCCCCAATATTATCAGCACAACAACTAGCAGCCAACAACTTCAGCATCAGCTCGGAATGGCGGGCCCTCTGGACTGAAAATGCCCCACCCAGTCGTAAAACGCGATGTGTTCGACCAACCACGACATATATGGAAGACCCTAACCCGAATCAGAACAGGACACGGTGTATGTGCCTATAACCTCCATAAATGGGGAAAACGACCCAACCCAGGCTGCGACTGTGGCGCCCCCAACCAAACAATTGACCACATAGTGACAGAGTGTGAACTGAGGGCATATCAAGGCGATTCGAGGGACTTCTTCGATACCACACAATGAAGTCTTGAATGGATGGCTGAACTAGACCTTTTAATATAACAGCATTGTATCTACTTATATACATATGTTTGTTTGTTATTCATGCATTGTAATGTCTTATTTACACACTGACTTGTACGTATTTTATGAATTTACCATGTGTTGCGCCATACAATAAATAAATAATGTTATAGTTTTAAGAAAATGAAATGTAAAGGCCGCTAGGTCTTTCTTTCACAGGACAATGGACAGCCTATTATGAATGGAATGGACCATGTCTGACCAGCGCGGACAGTGAACGCATCGAAAGGGTACAAAAATCCTGCCTTAGATTTATTTTTGGCATTAGGAAGTTTGATAGGATATCTCATAAGCGGAAAGAGTGTAACTGGCTCGATATGCGTTCTAGAAGAAAACTCCACTTCGCTGCTTTGTCTCACAGAATAATAAAATGTAAAACTCCACCATACCTTCATAAAAAGATATCGTTTAGAGGAGACATCCACAGCGTTAATATTCGGAATCCTGATCTCATAACACCTCCTGCGCACCGTACATGCTTGTTTGAGAGATCGTTTTCGTATACAGTTTATAAGATATTTAACAGCATTCCGGCAAACATCAAGTCTTTATCGTATTCAAGGTTTAAACAAAAGTTGAAAGATCTTCTACTATCGGATTAATTTGCTGCCTCCTGATTTTATATATATGTATGTGTGTATATGTCTGTATTGTGTATATGTGTATATATTTACTCGTAATTAGCATGTTTTACGCTAAATGAAGGACCCTTTCTTGATGTTGTCTGATACCTATGTACATCATACCTTTAACAAAAGCTTGTTTTGATAGCAGATTTTTTAAAAGTTCTTGTATATTCTGTTCCTTTGTGAAGACCTACTTGTTGTATGATAACCTCCCCTAGAATCGGTAGTCTGGCTTTTATTATTAGATTAGATTTATATGTATTTTCATTTTTAGTCTTTATTATCCATCTTTATATACGGCTTTACAATTATTTCAATTTCCATTATTGTGTGAGTTTGAAATGTTCAGTATAATAAGGAATTTAGTCTTTTTAATTCATTCTTTAAGTCAGTTTTAGTGTAAGTTGAGGGCCAGTGCTTTGATCAGTTTTTCTGTTTGCTGGTCCTTTTTGCAGTTACATTTCATTTATTATTTAACTTATTTACGCTGTACTTATACCTAACTGCAAATAAATCTGTTTATTATTATTATTATTATTATTAATAGAACAAATTTTTTAGTTTTACAACCACCCACCCCCTAACCACCCCAATTTCACCCCCGCCCAAAAAAGGTAGAAAATGATCAGGAACTCCTAAAACGCCTAAAAACGAAGTTTGAGGAACATTACCTACTATGACACAACAACATATTGCTACTCAAATTTCATCACAATCCATGCAGCGGTTACTGAGATTACGACGTTAGGAAAACGCCAACAGACAGACAGACAGACAGACAGACAGACAGACAGACAGACCGACGGAAATGAGTGACGTGGATTTTCGTTATGTAGACATCAATAACACGCCCAAAAAGCGTATTATCTCAAAATCGAAAATTTTCGCGATCACAATACTCCCCTCACCTATCGGTGTGGGAAGTAAAACATGCAATTTGTAGTAATATTGCAAAATATGGGTTTTCTGACCCCTGTACTAAACCATTGTGAATTTTTTGGAATACTACACCGAATTCTGAATAGCGTTTAATATAGGTATTGAAAATACATTGGTTGTATCAAAAGTACATTGCACAAATATTGCATTTCAAAAAAAATGCAGCAATCAGACTTTCAATGGGCCTACTTAGAACAAGCCCTATCAACAGCATACGAGTACTGGCAAACGAACCTCCTTTAAACCTCCGGAGACAGTATCTGACATTATGCTATACAGCAAGAGTAGCGAGTACACCAGACAACCCATCTTACAATGTTTTATTCGATAGAAACACGGAGTCACTTCAAAACGGCAAACACCTCCCAATAGCAGAAAGGATTAAACGTACAAATTTCAACACAGATCACTTCCGCAATGTCATCACATGTTTAGTACACTCTCCACCCTGGACAACAAAACTACCAGATTTTGATGTAACCTTAGCAGGCTACCCTAAAAGCGAAACAAACCATGAAGTTATATATAATAAGTACCAAACCATAATAGAATCGCATCCAAACTGCCAATTGATTTTCACAGATGCTTCAAAGTCAGCAAGTGGGGTCGGTTGCGCCGTAATATCCGTAAACCAACAAGTATCTTTCACTCTATCACAACATTGCAGCATCTACACAGGAGAACTGACAGCCATCAAGGAAGCATTACATCTCGCTCAATCAACACCAAATACCAACTATTTACTAGTAACAGACTCGATGAGTGCACTGGAAGGCATAAGGCAGTTGTATCCCCGCAACTGCACACTCAAAGATATCAAAGAAAGTCTACACCAATTGAACAAGAGGGGTAAAAATATAAAGTTTCTGTGTGTACCATCACATGCCGGCATACCTGGCAACGAAAAGGCGGACAGAGCAGCAACATCAGCAGTAGCATCAAACCAAAGAACAGTAGCTTGTACACCCTATGCAGACTTAAAGCAATTGATAAAAGATCATATAACCAATCTGTGGCAAGAAGAGCAGTAGTCCTAGCAAATTACACGAAATTCTCCCGAATGTTACCACAAAGTTAACTCTCCCTGTAAATAGAAGAGAACAAATTGTTATGTCACGACCACGAGTAGGACACACTCTAGCTACACATAAGCATATATTCGAACAAACTGAAGGTCCAGTCTGTCCAGCATGTAACGAACGGGTAACAGTGACCCACATCCTTATGGACTGCACGTTTTATTTGAACGAGAGAATATCCAACCACCTGTCCAGCGACATCAAAGAAGTACTTCTGCTACAACCCAAAAATGTGGTGAAATTTATCAAGGACATTAATTTATTTTTTAAAATTTAATCAGTATAAATACCTATGTATGAATTGTACCGTCTTCACCGCTAATAACCCTGCGTGGTTGATGCGGTTTCTTGTTTGAATAAAAAAAAAAAAAAGATACGAAATCAGTTCTTGATGGATGTATCCAGGATCTATTTTCAGCAGAAGTTCAATATATTTAACAAACAGCTGATCAGAGAAATAATTGCCTAACGCTCAAGTAACGTGGCCTTCAGCGCTAATTTAAGCGGACCATGCGAGAAATATTTGAATTTCTAAAGATGTTTTGTTGCCTGCATATCAAGAATCGCATAATTCCGTAGCAAATTTTTACATAAAAAAGGGATGGCAAATATTGTACGACAACAGGTTCCCAGAAGTGAACAATTATGTTTTCTCCAAATCTTTTAGATACAATAAGTATAATTTAAAATATCGAAATCAGTATAATGGGAAAAACAGAAGACATGTTATTTCAAACTGTTGAATGACTTAAAAAGTTTATTTTATTGCGCCCTTGAATTATCAGCAACATGAGAAACGTATACCTGATAACAAGGACGTATCCAGACCTCAGTCTTGGGGGGGTAGCGGGGCATGAAGTTGTGTGCGCTTCCACCATTTTTTGTAATACCTTCGTGAAGGACGTTGATGCAAGAGAAAAGGAAAATGTTAATAGTATTGAAATAAAAAAGAAGATATAAACAGTAAGTGAAACAGTGGAGTATCAGGTATTTTAGGGAGATGAAATAAAAAATTTATTGATGCATTAATCAATTTTAATTTTACGGAAAAAAATAATATGTAATACGTATCATCCGTGATGAACATTTTATTGGCACAGCATACAAAATTAAACGAACATAAATACTCAACAGTCAGGTACCATAGTAGCCACAACACGTACTCCATTTTTTTTTTAATTATTGTTTTAACTTTTCTTTGCAATTTTCAAAACAGGTTATTAATGAGTTAGGTAAATTTTTGCGACAAGCTATTACGTTCAACTAATCATGTTACAATGGGAATATATTAGATATGCATCACTGTAATAATGCAAAACAAACCCTTTTGTAATTTAGTTACTGAAAAAAGATGTTTTCAATTGTTTAAATACATAAGTCAAATAAAATAAGTCAAAGTTAAATTGAGTTTTTTTTTCGAAAATCTTGGGAGAGGTAATTACCCCTATCTATTACCCCCCCCCCCCCCCTTGTATACGCCTGTGCATGATAAGTGATACCCCAGCAAATAAGGTAAAACACAAGGAGATCTGCGGAATGAGGACGAGCGAGCTCAATTTTTGCAGAGACGACCCAATGAAGCTAAAAAAAATCTCATATGGCTACCCTTGTGCATCTTGAGATATTGAAAATCAAGTGTCATGAAAATCGGTTTTTCGCAAAAATCATCTGACGTCGCAAGAACCAATAACAAAATTTACGCAAAATAGAATTCTCTACAAAATTCTGTATAAACATGTTTCACATAGGTCCAACCATTTTCGAGATGTACCCCTGAATTTTGAATCATTTTAAACACTTGTCAACACTGTAGCATATAGGGACTGTGTTGGGGGCAGTTGCATCTTGGTATACATATAGGTAAGTATTATTATTGTTATATGCTTCTAGCTTCCATATTCAAGTTCATATTATTTTTAAATAAAGGGTGTCCCACAACAATTAAAACTAGCAATATATTGGAACTGGGCAGTAGTAGAGAATTATAATGTTGGGGATGTAAATTAGAGCAAATGTTGTGTCTTTCTTGTCATTGTGTTACCGAATAAGGTATCTATTTATGGTCACGTGACATTCGATTCAAAATTATTAATGGGACACCCTGTATATTTGTGCCTTTCTGTGTTCTTCCAAGTAAAACAATTCCAGCAAACTAGAACATTTGGGGTCTAAAGTGATTAATTCAAGTGCTACAGGTACTTAATGAATTGTACCACTACGATTGATGATAACATGTACCCCTATTGTTAAATTATTTTGCTAGTGTTTCATAATGATAGTGGTACCATCCTTTAAGGACCTGTAACTCTTGAATTAATCACTTTAGACCCCAATTGTCTTAGTTTGTTGGAGTTTTCTTGTCGGCAGAAACACAGAAAGGCACAAATATACAGGGTGTCCCATTAATAATTTTGAATCCGACATCACATGACCAAAGACAAATACCTCATTGGGTAACACAATAATAGGAAAAGATACATTTGCTCTAATTTACACTCCCAAAATTATAATTCTCTACTACTGCCCACTTCCGATATATTGCTTGTCTTAATCATTGTGGGACACCCTGCATAAGCAGATGTATGTATGTATTATCTATATATTAAGGACTCACATTATTCTCCACTACAATTTATTTGAAATGTTTTCTATATTAAAGTAGTGAAATTATGAATTTTCATAATTTCACCTGTCATAAAGTATTTCTAGTTAATACATCAATAGATAGAATCAAAGTTTTGTGAAAATCATCCAATAGATTATGCGTTCAAAGGCTGGAAAATTGCAAAATTCACATACCCAAGGGTTTAACTAAGCTCTTTAATTTCTAAAATATGCTAAACTAGTTTGTGGTCAAAATGCAACAAACCATATTTTCCAGTTTTTTTCGAATCCTATCATTAATGTAATAATTATTATAATGACCCAACGATGGAGATGTAACACAACTTTCTGAAATATAAATGTACAGTACAGTACAAATTTGTACTGTATAATGTGCAAAATCAGGTGCAAAATATTGTTAAAGTCAGTAGTGGAGGAAACTATAACCCTATATTCATACTAACTGAATGAATACCTAAAATAATTATCAATATGCAGAGTCCTCTTACCTAGCATCATGTTCGGTGAATGAATTCCTAAGACTGTAATCAACTTATCAGCACCATATACAAAAATGGCACCTAGCAAAAACCCAAAAGCAACTGGAAGAAAAGCATATTCTCCATTTTGTCCATAAATTTTTGATTCAGTTGCCATTTCTATTGCAGGGTTAAGGAGAGACCAGAATGACGCAGCTGTCATCACCCCCGCTGCAAATCCCAAGCTAGCATCAAGCAGCTTTCTCTGCAAAAAAGGAGGGAATATTAAAATTATATTACCATAGTCATAGAAATAATAGAATGAAGTGAATTCTCACATTTTCTGAGCTACACAAGCTTTACAAGTAACTATTTATTATAAGCCAAGCCAGTAGATTTTGTGTTTAAGCAATGTTCCCAAGACAATTTTTGACCTAAGGGGCCATCCATTAATCCCCCATTTAGAGGGGGGGTCCAGACCCCCCTCGAAACATTATATAATGCCGTCTAAAAATAGGAATCCATAAATTTCCACAGGAGCAAATTTAAGGTGGCAACCCTAATCTGGTCCTCACCCGAAAGGGTCACCCATAATCTGGACTCCCCCAAAACCAAATCCTGGATATGTGCCTGGGGGGAAGCGTTTCACAAAAATCATGAAACATCACAATGGGGGAGGGAGGGTCATGTGTCTGTCTACAAATTTTTTATCCTGGTCCTTAATTTCAGAATAAAATAAGATAATATATTATGTACTTTATACCTGTATTTAAAGATATAATATTTGAAAAATTTTACGATTCTTTGTAGAGGTACGAAAAATACAGGTGATGGATGGGGGAGGGGGTTAGTCTTAAATCTCATCACATATCACCAGAGGGCAGGGGGGGCGTTAAAAAATAATAATAAAAAATCATGTGAGTAACGGATGGCCCCTCAGCTAATACGAAGAAGTTGACTAGCACTTCAGCCAGTTTTATGAAGAAATTGATATTATTTGATCTAGAATATATATGTTAACCTTATTAGGAATTGTGTAAATTCATCTATATATAGGTAGGTTATTTAATAATTGTGACTATTTTGATATAGATAATGTATTTCTTTAATTTTATGTTGGTAGGGGGTGCCCATGGATGACAATTTTTTTAAAATTCATAAACAAAATTCCATAAACAATACTTTTCAATTTTTGTAGTAATGGCTTAATATTACCATGATTTATAATTATAAAAAATGACTTTTAATCTCCATATAGGTACACCAGAAAATTCAAGATTGGACAAAACTGCACTCACATTCCTCTAGTTCAGATCCACAAAAAAATAAAATTATGACTGTATCATGCAACAACTACATAATATCCAAGGTCTTTAGTTGTTTATAGTTATAACAGGCTTAACATAACTATTTAAATGTTACCAAGTGTAAACATTTAATTTTATTGTCCTACCTCAACATTGTTTAAGGCAATTAAGATCATTATTAAAAGAACCAGCCATTAAGTGCCATAAAATCAAGCAATTAAATTGAAAAATGAAAATGGTCATTCATAAAAGGCGAAAAGCAAAACCTCCTAGTAAAAAAAAATTTATTCAAAGAAGTTTGTTTACAAAAAAATTGAGGTTATGTTTTAACCTGTGATCCCCTGATGACGATGACGAGGGCAGCCCCTGCGGCCGTGAGGGCCCAGGTGAAGAGGGTGCCTAAAAAGGCCTGCATAACCGGTCCATAGCCCTCCAACATGTTGATTTCTTTTCTCACCAACAGCAAAACATACCACAAGCAAACAAGTTCACGCGCCGATTTGAACTGCCATCTTACAGCGCGAACACTTTTAAATATAAATTTGTACGTGTCAACAAAAGACAACCAACTCTTATCACAAAACACAGCATGCGCGCTAACGGTTGATTATTTTTTTTATTGATGGCATTGACATTCAACTTTTCGTTGAAGGTTCACTAGTTTGCAGATTTTCTTGTTTACACTGGACCTTTTGATGGTATAGTCAGCTGATGAGGCGAAGGAAGATTATACGGATTCAGACTCAAAAGTACGGCACGGGTAGGTAGGTAGTTTCTTATCACTGTTCGAGTTTTTCAACACGTATTTGCGAGATCCCTGATAAATATCACACACACTTGACTTAATGCAACATGATCTTGAATTCTTGAATCGTCCAGTATGATGACAGATTAGTATTTGTTTACGGTAGGTATTTGCACAAGAGCAACAACGCAGGGACGGGCTTTAAAAATTCATACGTCGTGTCAGGCTGCAAATTATAATAATCTGTCAGCTTCTGTGAACACGTAACGTAGGTACTGATTTTTTAACGTTATACCTATGTAAATGAAAATGTAAGAATCGCTCGTTTATATTTCAGTGGCGTGCTTGAGCTTTAAGCAGGGATATTTTTTTTACAGGCCTATAGACTCGAACAAGACTCGAAGAACTTTTCGGCTCATTTTGACTTAGTAAAAATACCTACGACATCTTTACATTAATATACTGAATTTATTTTATGAAAAAACCTACCATACGGTTTGATTACCTACGCGCAACATTCAGTACAAAATGTACCGAAAAAGCACCACAATGATGCAAAATTGTATTCAAAGAAACGGATATGAAAAAAACTTATCCCATTCCATCACACAGAGCTGTCGCAAGCCGTCGAATAATCGATGATCAAATTTGGAACACTTTGTTCCAGCCAATTTCAGCGACGAATAGAAGTCACAAATTAGAAATTTGGATTAAGATGAGTATATATTAAGAGGGAATAAACACGTGGCCAAAGGCTATCTAGAACAACTCACACTCTTGCTGCTATTGAAATGAGGCAATTTGTAATCGTACTTTATGATTTATTTTAAAATTTTGTAAATTTAAGTGACTGAAAACGGGCGCTTATTATACGTCAATAAAGGGGTGACACACGTACGAACTTTAAGTACGCGGTTTTTAAGTTCGAGAACTTACTCGGCTCGACGCGGTGACACACGTGAAGCTGAAATCAGTCATTTTGATAATTTTCCGAAATAAACAAAACTTTTAACAAACGCTAAACATGACAAACGTTGCGCATCGATGGCCTGCCGAAATAAAGTGGAGGCTCGCTGCTCGCAGTACGAGCCGAGACAAGCTACGACCAAGATTTCAAACCAGTTGGCTCGCCGGCGGTTTGCGCGATGGTTTTAAAGTACGCGTACTTACGGTGACACACAGGCGAAAAAGGTCGTCGAGCCATAAGTACGCGTACTTGCTCGTACGTGTATCACCCCTGTTAGACTGAGACAGTACGATATCGACATTAATCTACCCTCTAGCTATAATAAAATTATTGTCAACAATGTCAACCATGACGTTTACCGCTTACGTTTAGGTTAGGATGTCAATGCTTACGTCAATCCTCCATGGGGATTTTGACTTGCTGATGCGCATTAAAAATGACAGATGCCTATATGCCTAACTTCAATAAGCATTTTTCGCGAGATCTCGGTGTAACATGAACCGGGTATGGCCAGGTGACAAACGGGTTCCCTCTCCACGGCAGTTCTAGTTCCCGCAAGGGAACCGCCTTCCTATTGACATAACAAAATGTCACCCGCCAGTACCTCACCTACGTCTGGCGGGTAGGAATTCAGTTCCCGGTATCACGTGACCTTGTCATATTCGAATGACGTCACATCCGTCTTCCCCTATTCCCGTTTGACGCGAAAATTTCCAGTTCTGTACCCGGTAGTACACAGTGTTGGACCGAGATCTCGCGAAAAAATGCTTATTGAAAATATGACTTGCGTCAAGTGTGACAACAAAAATTATCGACTATAATGCTCATCCCTTACATCCCTATAATGGGTGTGTTCAACATGGCGCTAGCATGGAAGCGCCTGCAGGCGCTAGGTGTGACCGTTGAACGACTTCCTTTTCGGCGTGATAAAACTGTCATATCCATTTCCATATTTAATATTTATTATTTGTATGTGCAGCTGCCTGTTGTACATCAGCCATTGCGTCGTTATCAACTGACCTCGATATTAACAAACAAAAAAAGATTCTTATGTGGCAAGAAGAATTCCGCCTCTTCAGGAGGTTCCTTTCCTCCTCGCTTAACTTCTTAAGCGAGTAGTGTGGTGACCCTCCTCGTACTCGACTTACTTTGACAAGTTACTTCGACGAAAAACTTTGCGAGCAATATGGACGAGGCATCAGTTGGTGTCATTGTTTGCGGGTAAAGTGGCAATCGGTAACGCGTTTTGTCAATCCAGAAGAGGCAGAGGATTATAATTTTCCATTTGGAGCGTGGTTCCACCACGCACACCTATATGTATACACATAGGCGTAGTTAGGTGGGGGCTCGGGGGGGCTTAGCCCCCAAGAATGAAATTAGCCCCCCCAAAAATCCTAAAATAATTCGTTCTGTTAAATCTTTGTATCTAGGGCGGGAACTTGAGCCCGCTAGATCCAGGGACTTAAGCCCCCCCAGATTTAGGGACTTAACTACGCCTTTGTTGCTTAGTGGGGAAGGTATGGGTTCGCCTATACAATGTCCGTAAACCACCATATTATTCCATATTGCTTCCCGCAAGCAACAAAAATGTCAAGTTTGAAGGGGACGACACCATCAACTGCCCCCCCCCCGTGCCCGCTATTGCATTCAAACATTTATCGTTCGTGAACCAAACAATTTTTATTATTATTTATCTTATACTATATTTTCTAAGAGCACTTTACATTTCATATTACAGTTAGAATTCTTTATTTTTATATATTTACTTTATTTATATATATTTTGACAAAGCCTTGTTCGACGAAATGTCAACCACTTTATTCAAAACTTATATGAACAACATCGCATCAGATGATGCTATTAGATATTAATAGCCGAAGACAAAGACATACATTTTGCTTGATTACTAGGATATGCTAACCTACTGCCTAATTAAAGTTTTATTGAATTGATTTTTTGAGAGTAAAAATAGATACGAATAATTTTTTTCTCTTTATCATAAGTGTGCTATCACAAAAGGTTAAGGTTACAAACAAAGAAAAAGAGTTGATAAGACCTGATATTTTGACTTAGGGGATAATGCATTATGAATATTTATTAAGAAGTGCCGTTGCTAAAAATATACCAGCAATTTTGATATCAAATGTATTTTGACCACAACAAGATTAGCTGCGTCGTTATATGGTTCAAAAAGCCTTATGATTAAACATGCATTAGTTTAGTCACATCGGAAGGCTGATTGGTGGATGAATACCTTACTATAGGGTAACCAACTATCAAGTGCAATTAATAATTCTAAAGAAAACTGCATTTTTGACAGAGGTGGCAATGAATGTTGACTAGTGTAGGTATATTTTCAAGAGCTATACATGTCCTGTGGGGCTGCAAAATCAATTCCAACAATTTTAAAAGAAGGTCCCTCGTGGGGAGTGCCTTTAGTCGACAGTTCAGCTATTTAAAGGATGCATAGTGATTTACTTTGTTTAAACCAAAGTATACGCCACAGAATATTATGACTCATGGCAAATGCATCATTTTTTTCTTGTGATTTCCATGGCACTTCCTTTAAAAGCTGTTAGACTGCACAATTTCTTCTATTATAAAACAAAATAAATTTTCAAAACCAGTTTTTTACGAATAATTTTCTGTTTAGTCAAACTAAGTCTGGTCATTTCTCTTTCAAGGTCGAGGTTGCTTTTCCCGAACATACAATAGAACATGGAAATAACGCAAGGCGACGGTATACAAGAAATATGTAGCCTGAAACAATATCTGACGGGATCTCCGTTAGAGCATATGATTTGATTTTTGAGCAATATACGTATTGAACATTCAAAAACCGATATTTTTCTTCACATAGGCGACGCATGGATATTTAGAAATCGACGGAAAAACATCGATGTTTCAAGTTGAATATCGATTTTTCGATACATCGATGCATCGTTTGTGGTCGTTGTCATCCCTACTTCACTTTGTGCTCTGACGTCTTTTGTGCTTTCCTGTGGTGCATTGACGTTTTGTGCCTTGACGTTGACGTAAAGCGTGTTAACAAGGTTAGGTTTGCTTTTGACAACAGATAACAGAAAATTTACTGGAAAATATTATGTTATCCTAAACTTTCAACCTTCATATTGTTATCTCTATATCTCTTTATCATACATTCAAAGACTCACAGATAAGTGAAGACATCGAAATGGTTCGTGCATGGTATATGGATGAAGATGAAGGTGACCAAAGAAATGAACACCATAAGAATCCTCCAGAATTTGTGGATATAGAGGATCTCAAAAAGCTTACAGGTTGTGAATATTTCAAGGTAAGATCGTTATGAATTTGCCAACTACATTTAGAACCAGGCGTATCCATTATTTGATTTTGGGGGGTCCAGATCAACGAAATGTCAACACAGATGGAATGGCACCTTCCCATTTAAACAATGTACTGCCTTTGTGGACGACATAAGAAAGAGTAAGAGAGATAAATCTCGACAGGGAAAAATCACACACATTTTAGCTTCAAGCCAATGCATGCATGCCCCTTCCATCTGTATTGATATTTCATTGGTCCCAATTACATTTGTCACCTTTTAATTTTGCTTGACCTTTGGGGTCCAGGTTAGAGTTACCAGCTCAAATTTGCTCTCGTCAGGGAGATTACATTTTTTGGGCTGTGCCCCCTGGAACCCCCCCCTCAATATGTGTCTGTATAGAACAGAAAGATATGCTGGTATAGCCTGAGAGCTTTCTAGGATGATATATGGAAGTTGGACAACACTAACTCACAAATATAATCATTTTTGATACATCTGAGGCAGAAGCACCATCAGCACGAGCAATATCGGCCCCTAGACAATGATCTGAGTATGTGCTGCTATATACAAGACATGTTCAACAAAAGTACATAGCTAAACCTTCACTCCTAGTACACTCCTTGAGGTGAAAACAACTTACTATTATTTGAAAAACATTAATTTTTGGCAACCTTTAATGTTTTAAATCAAAAAGTAATGTTGACAAGGCTGGCAGTCCAATTTTGGGGAACCGTAATTAATTTTCCCATTACTGATTTTTATGGTTTCTCTCCATAGTCTCTCTTGTTACTCTATCATTTGCATCTTTGTATTTTAGTTAAATGTTGGCACATTGGATAAAGATAATACCCTGAAAAAAATTAAAGATGAAAGAGGATACACTTATGAAGATGAGATTGTCTGTTCCAAAGAGTGTCTTCCAAACTACGAGGATAAATTGAAAATGTTTTACACAGAACATTTGCATACTGACGAAGAAATAAGGCTTGTAGTTGAAGGATCTGGTTACTTTGATGTTAGAGACAACAATGACAAGTGGATTCGTGTGGAAGTTGTGCCTGGAGATATGTTGATACTGCCTGGTGGAATCTATCATCGCTTTACGTTGGATAATAAGGTGAGGGTGTAGAGGTTTAATATTTTTTCCATATACTGGGTGCAGCAAAACAAACAGTGCAGTTGTGATGGGCAGCTACACCCGCTGTGGTGGGGATGGTAACCTAGGAGCGGTCTCATTGTAACCGGGATTCAAACCGTTTTCAGGTGTAGCAATGGTTGGAGCGGAGAGCGTGGCGCACGTATTTTGAAAATGATTCTTACATCACTCAGCGAAAATTTCGACGCCACTTCAACATTCCACGCTATGATCCTGTACCACACCGTAATGTTATCGCGTATTGGGTTTTTGCATTGGAAGAAACTGGTTCAACAAAACGGCCTAGAGGTATGGGAACACCAAAGTCAGTGAGAACACCCGAAAATGTTACTGTAGCGACAGCAGCTGTTGAACAGTCATCAACACGCTCTGCCCGGCAACATGCAACTGCATTAAACATGTCCGACCGCTCTGTAAGGAGGATCTTGCATAATGATTTACTCTTCCACCCCTATAAGATTATGGTGGTTCAAGAGTTGATGCCTCCAGACTTTGAGAACCGCGTGAATCGCGCCCAAGAGATGTTAGACGTGTGTTAGACTGTAGACACAACTGAAAGTTTCAGAAATCGCCTACATCAGTGCATCGCTGTCGGAGGACATCATCTTGCTGATGTCATCTTTAAAACTTGAGTGAAAAAATGGGGTTTAGTACTGACACAAGCAGAATAAATCACTTGTTCATAAGTTGTGCCAATTTTTTTTAATAGCCCTTCAAAACTGCACTGTTTGATTTGCCACACCCTGTACTAGGCCTACTAGCCGAGAAAAATTGTCACAAGGTTTGCTGGACTGTGGCAATTCAAGGATAACCTTCCATATTAACACGTCTGCCAAATGATGATGAGTCTTTATGAAGAAGTGAGCACCAAGCAGCCATGGAAAAAAACTAGTTTCTTCTTGCTTTGTACATTGCACCTTAATGAACCCTTTCAGAAAAACCAATTTTTTCAGGCTGTACTGTGTTGGATGGCATGAGGAATGCATGGTGCAGGATGACTGCCATACTTGCATGGCAGCAGTCATGTATTTCAGATGTACAATTATGGTGCCCAGCTATGTGTGGGCAGAATGCTGTCATACAGATACAGAAGCAGGTCTGAGAAAAACAAAAAAAAAAATTAAAATGTGTACAACAGCCATTTGAAGCCACTGCACATGAAGTGGTAGAAGTACAGCAACCAGCCGTGAATGTACTCCTCGGGTACAGTACAAGTACATTGACCATCCTGAAAGGGTTAAACAAAAAAAATGATCATCTGGTGCATAAATCTGTTAAGCTACTATTTATCATACCTAAGTTTTGCCTCATTTTGTCAGATGAAACACATCGGCAATAAGAATTGCCTTATAGCCTTATAGTAGGGTGAGATTATCTGAGAAGACAGATGCAAGAAAAGTGTTGTTTTATTGCCAACAACTTCAGATACTTAGCTATTTAGAAAAAGTCGCTAAAATTATATTTTGCCCGATTTTTCAGAATTACATCAGAGCTAGAAGGTTCTTCATTGGAGAACCTGTATGGACAGCTTACAACAGACCTAGTGATGATATGGACTGCAGGAAGGAATACCTTCAAGGGCTACAGAAAGGGAAATTTGTTAGAGCCAGTTAACCAAAAACTAACTTGTTGTGTTTTTTTAAGCTTCAATGTATATTGAGGAACCTGGCTTTTTGTACATTTTTCGCCAAGAAAAAAATCTACATCGTTTCTGTCAGTTTGTAATGGAAAATAGAATTTAGCTGAGGAAAAGATTGCTGGGGTTTGATTTAATTAGCTTCAGCATTTTTATTAGAACTATAACATATTTTTTCATTATAGTTTCTTTTTGAACACAATACAATTTGTTTTTACTTCCAAAAAAATTATGTTTCTTCTATATACTTATAAGTATTTGCACTAATAACCCTTTTTATCGTCTGTTTTGCATGAGAATATATTTTATAAGGTATATTTTATATAATGATGTAGTTTCAATAAAATTATATTTTAATAAAAGTATATTTTTGACAAAAATTGTTTTAGTGTGTATCCTTCTGTCTTCCATAGAAAGATTGAAAGATCAAGTCGAAAATGTTGTCTCCGTATTGTAGGAAATGGATAGCAGAAAAATACAACAAAGAAACAAGCTCTCCCATACACACCTTCATGTTTCAGCTCTCCTGGTATTAAATCAAGGTGGAATGGATTATCAAATCAAAATACAAACTCGTACGCATCATTGCGTTTCTGATATCCTGGTAGCAAATGAGAGGCGGATAGTCGAAATTGCAGTAAAGAAACAATACTAGTACCCACTTCCACCTGTGTGCTCTCCTCATAGCAAGTAGGAGGTGGATAACGGAAAAGATATCGAGAAACAGAGGTCCTCATACACATCCTTGCATTTCTGCTCTACTGGTAGCAAATGGAGTTGGGTAGCGGAAAGTACAGTGAAGAAACAAACTCCCTCATACATACCCTCGCGTTTATGCTCTCCTAGTAGCAAACTAAGGTGGATAGCCTTCATACATACCCTTGCGTTTCTGTTTTGGTAGCAAATGGAGATGGATGATGGAAAATGCGGTGGTGGGACGAACTTCCTCATAAACACCGAAAATGCAATGTAGAAACAAACTCATACGGGGGATGTACTCCGCGTTTCTGCTCTCCTGGTATAGCATGTGGATATGGATAGCAGAAAATGTAGTGAAGAAACAAATTGCCTTATACATACCCCCGCGTGTTTGCTCTCTTAGTAACAAAAGGAAGTGGAGTGCCGAAACGCACTCGTACAGACCTTCGCGTTTCTGCTCTCCTGGTAGAAAATGGATATGGATAGCAGAAAATGTAGTGAAGAAACAAACTCCCTTATACATACCCCGCGTGTTGTTCATCCTAGCAACAAATCGAAGTGGAGCGCCAAAACATTCAAGAAACAAACGCACTCATATACATCCTGGCGTTGCTGCCCTCCTGGTAACAAATGAGAGTTGGATGGCCGAACATGCAGTCAAGGGACAAACCTCTCGTGTTGCTGCTCTCCTGGTAGTCTCTGCCCTCCTGGTATCAAATGGAGGTGGGTAGCCGAAAATGCAAACATGAAACAAACGCCCTTACATACCCTCGCGTTTCTGATCTGGTAGCAAATCGAGTATCGAGTTGGAGCGTCTAAAACGCAATCAAGAAACGAACGCACTCGTACAGACCTTTGCGTTTTTGCTCTCTTGGTAGTGAATGAAGATGGTTAGCACAAAATGCAGTGAAGAAACAGACTGCCTAGTCCTAGTCGCTTCCCCTGGTATCAAAACAAAGTGGAGCGCCGAAAAACGAAATCAAGAAACAAACGCCCTCACACGCTCTGTCGTTTCTGCTCTCCTGGTAACAAATAAAATGTGGATAGCCGAACATGGAGTCAAGAAAAAACTTGCTCATACGTACCCTAGCGTTCTGCTCTCCTAATAGCAAATGGAGTTGGAGTGGCCGAAGATAATCAAGAAACACGCTTATATACGCCCTCAGGTTTCTGCTCTCCTGGTAGTCTCTGCCCTCCTGGTATCAAATGGAGGTAAACTCCCTTATACATACCCTCGCGTTTCTGATCTCCTGGTAGCAAGTCGAGTTGGAGCGTCTATAACGCAATCAAGAAACGGACGCACTCATACAGACCTTTGCGTTTTTTATCTTGGTAGCGAAGATGGTTACCACAAAATGCAGTGAAGAAACAAACTGCCTAGTTCTTGTCGCCTCCCCTGGTATCAAAACGAAGTGGAGCGCCGAAAACAAAATCAAGAAACAAACGCCCTCATACACTCTGTCGTTTCTGCTCTCCTGGTAACAAATAAAATGTGGATAGCCGAACATGGAGTCAAGAAAAAACCTGCTCATACGTACCCTAGCGTTCTGCTCTCCTAATAGCAAATGGAGTTGGAGTGGCCGAAGATAATCAAGAAACACGCTTATATACGCCCTCAGGTTTCTGCTTTCCTGGTAGTAGAGATTGATAGCTGAAAACACAATCAGAGAGATGCAAGAAACCAGCGCAGTGATATATACTCTCGCGTTTCTGCTATTCTGGAAGCAAATCGAGGTAGATCTGATGGAATTAAATCATAATAGAAACTTCCTCATACCTACCTTCGCGTTTCTGCTCTCCTGGTAGCAGGTAGAGGTCGTTAGCCGAAAATATACTCAAGAGACAAACCCTCGTTTCTGCTGGTTGCTACCAAATAAAGGTGGATCGGAAAGTGAAAGCAAAATAGATAACAGAAACTCCCTCATACATATCCTCGCGTTTCTGCATCCCTGATACTAATGAACTAATGAGGGTGGATCGGAAAATGCAATAAAGAAACAAACCGCTTCCAACACCCTCGTCGCATTTATATTATCTTGGTTCAATCAGAACCAGAATTATTTTCCATATCAATCAAACCTCTCATTTCTACCATTATTTAAAGCAGTGTATAAAATAATATTTGGGAAAAAAGGAATAAGGTAAATAAAAAATCCGGTGGTAATGATTCGTTTTTTATTATATTTATATATGTGGTATGTACTTATGTACATCAAAATTAACACTATTATTAGATCAATACGAATAATGACAATCATTCCCAGAGTAATCGCATCAAACGTCTCCGTGTAATTTAATTTTTTAGTTAACAGTATATCAAGCACAATCGCATATTCAAGATTGAAAATAAATAACAGTAAAAATATATTACAAACTTTGTATAAAACATACTAATAGTGTAATAAAAACATGAAAATATATTATCATCTGTATAATATATACAGAAATTTTACAACTAATGACTGTATATTGATACACAATACTTTAAATTGAAAGGAAATAACTGTCATTCTGGTTTGGAAATGAAAATAAAACAGACGACTGATGCTATAATCAAGATGTGAAACAGCAGAGTAACAGTAAATTCTATTTAAAGTAATATTTTGCAGTATAAAAATGGAATGATTTGTATACACGTTGGAAGTCTAGCACGTAACTTATGGTTTTCCAGGTTATTATGGAATGTGTTAAGTGACCTTTTCAATAGAAATAATATGAATGATTCTCTAGTTTTGAAACGTCCGTAAACAGTAGTATGTTTGGTGACTTGATTGGTATTTTACAACAGCTACTTGCAAATTTGATAAAGAGTAAATTTCTATTTGGGTAATAACCTAATGAGTGCATAAAAGTTGGAATTCTCGGTAACCTCCAGCCAAAGGATTTTGGATAAAAAATCGGATTTAATTCCCATAGAAAATGATAAGCTCTTGAAAAATTGTACTGTGTAAGGCTTTCGCGGCCATCGTCCAATGAATTTGTGGTTCTTGGGTTTTTAGGCCGGCGTCGTTTAGCGTTAAGGCTTGACGAAAAAAAAAACGTCAAGACCATCTACAAGCCCACAAGAAAGATACAGGAGTATCTGAGAACGGTGAAGGATAAAAGAGACCCACTCACTACACCGGGGGTTTATCGCATGCCATGCACATGTGGGAGTGTATACGTAGGAACAACGAAGCGATGGATAAACACAATGATTTCAGAACATAAGGCTAGCTGTCGACTAGGTTATACCGAAAAATCAGCGGTAGCCCAACATGCGCTTAAGGAAGGAGGCCATAAGGTCAAGTTTGAAGAAACTCAGGTTCTTGCCGCAACATCTTCATACTATGCCAGACTTAACAGAGAAGCCATCGAGATACAAAAACACCACAATAATTTCAATAGAAAAGGGCCACGTCACCGTTGACAGGTAATGCAGGTGCAGATCCTCCAGCCGTCAGTACTTTGGAAGTCGCCGTAGTGAAATAGCTTCTGAAGATGCCATCCACTCGTGGTGGCGAAACGTCAAGCCTTAACGCTAAACGACGCCGGCCTAAAAACCCATGAATCACAAATTCTCTTGAAAAATTGTGTTGTAGAAAATGTAGGGGGAGATTTTCTGGTTTTTATTAGCAATTGATTTATTAATGTAAATTTATGGAGTCGATCATATCTCCCTCAAATTTACATTATATTTTTCAAGCTATAAGTCTTAAGTCGTACCTGTATCATACAAAGAATTGAAAGATTATTTGTATAGTATTTTTCGAGTTGAATTACTTTTACAATCATCATAGTAACGGGTTAAAAAAACTTCGCAGTAAAAAAAAAACCAAAAATGTGTCGTTCAGTTTGTTAAACCCGAAAATCTTTCCGAAAATTGCACGTTTACGAGAAAATTGAAATTTAGAAAAAAATGAACTCATTCTCAAAATGCTGTCCTGCTCCCCGAATTGTTTGAAAATACGGCATTTTGGTCACATCATTGTGATTCTGGGGATTCTTTTATAATCGATCATACTGATCGACTTAGTTTGAGCATAACTTTTTTCATTAAATATTATAATTTTGACGTATTAGAAACCTCAAATATCACCAGAGCGATTCAAAAGAGTTTTGCTCTTAGTCGTCAAGTTGACTAACTCAATACTTCTCACACATTACGGTGATACCAGTGTATTATTTTCCCATAGCATGAAGTTATAGCCGAGAACACTTGCAACCAAATTTAACTTGTCGGCAAAAAAGTGTTTTATGCCGCTAGGTCTTTCATTCAGGGTGTATGGACAGTCTATTACAAATACAAACAATTTTGCATTTTTTAAGCCCCCACCTCCCAACCACCCTTATTTTACCACCACCCAAAAAAAGTAGAAAATTATCTGGAACCTCATAAACGCCTAAAAACTAAATTTGTGCTGTTTTTATATATTTAGTTTTTTTATTATTGCTACGTCTGGCCACTGACACGATTTCCAAAAACCATACGTTGTTTTTCATCCTCGCCAAGGTGATAATATTATTGTGTCGCAGATGTCAATTCAATAGTTTTCACGTTACAATAAGGGGATGTAACAAGTAACTGCAATTAACATTTTACCAACACAATAAACAATTTTTCTTTTTTTTAATTGAAGTCTTTAATTTTGAAGAGTCAAGAATAAAATATACAAACAATGTAAGAGGTTAAAAAATAATCAAAAATCAAACCAATTTAAAAAAAGAACTAAATCTAGGTTAGATATTAAAATGAAGATCCATTCTTCTAGTCGCACCCAGAATTGTTCATCGCGACACGCAACGATATTTTAGTTTGTACCCCGAATGAGATGCGTTTAGGATACCGCATCACCCACCGACGTGAAACAGCGAAATAGACTAGACCTATAATTCGTGGACCTCGGATCGCTTTCGGCAGCGTTCAAGATGTGACCAAGACAGTCACATCACTCGCATCATCGCGCTGTCGGGATATTTTTATTTTTAGCGTTTAGCATAGCCGTTAGCGTTATCTATAAAGCTCGACCAATACATACAGTCAATAACTGAAATTGAATTTAATTATTTGTATAAACATTTTTAGAATTTTAATTTATTATAGCAGATCTTCTCTTTTAAATATAAACGTATTACATTCCTTTGAAAGGTTGCGGAGCATCACCCGCATCAATGGACGCTATGCCGCTGAAGCATTCCATAAAATAGTGTCAGTATTAAGCAAATAAATTTTGTAGGCTATGTCAATCAACACATATAACAGTTTAGTTAAAAGAAAGGGGTCGGTAAAAAGGTTTCTCAGAGAGTAACATGGCTGAAACGCAACCTCATTTTGAACGTTACCTTTTGCTTCCAAACCTCGGGTATTTGCATTATACGTTGTACTTGTTCACATTCATTTTTCACAATTGCACCTGAAAAACCATAAAACTTAGCTCTCTCGCCGACCGACATGAATAAAAGATGTATCCGAAACTGAACATGCTCGTATTTTCATTTCATAAGCACCAAAAAATGTACAGTACTAGTATTGCAATTTTATAAAAATGGCACAATCTTATACACTATTAGTTTACTATAATATCCTTAACCAAACAATATATAATTTTATAGAGAATTAAACAGAATTTACTTTACAGTATAAACAATTCACTTTTCACATCCAAAAGCTATACAAGGACACCGGTTTTCCTCATTTTTAGGTTTATACTTTTTGTACTAGGTAAATATAGCAAAATGAAGTGTCTACATGTAGCTCAGGAAATTTTAGATTATTAATCTAAGCATACAAGGTAATGTCCAAATCTGCTTCAGAATTATACTAATACATGATGGTTGGTTAACATAAGCGCAATATAACATTAAATAGGCTTTAGACAACTATTAAATGCTTGAGTCAAGTCATTACACGTATTATTTAACTGCTCTAACAGTATGGTCAGTATGTCTTCTACTCATATGGCCGAAAAATAGATTGTTTTCTGAATTACAATGGCGAATAGTTCTTTTATAGATTAACAAAAATAAATGTCCAACAGAGTGAGTCTTAAGTACGTGACGCCTCTGTTATCTCTCGACTTCTTAGTTAAAAATAATATAAAATACGGCCGATCTTATGGCAGCAACTAGATACATTGTTGTCATATCTCCCGTTTTTCCGAAAATATTATGAACTCTAATATTTCAAATGGATCACCCCATATATTCGTTTATTTTTTAAATACTTCAAAAATACTTATTATTTTTTATCAATACGCAAATTCTAACAGCTAAATTTATATTATATCCACCCAAGTTAAAATTAGACATTCACTTCAAAAAACATAATGTTACAACAGATGCTCAAAATGTTGTCCGTTTAACTGAATACAACAAGCCATGCGATTCTTGAAACTTTGCAGTACGTTTTGCAACATTCCTGACTGCTCAACTCAACTTATCTCTCTTATAATTATTTTAACTTGTAATTCCAAAATCATGACGTTTAAGAATAGGTACCATTATAGAAAATAATCAGTGTTATTCAAGGATTTCAAAAAGAAAGAAATATACAGGGTGATCCATTTGCTATAACAAAGTTTATTATGTTTCCGCAAAAACGGTAGATATGTCAACATTGTAAGTACCAACGTACGATCGGCAGTATTACAAAACCCCCATAGCCAAAAATTTATGAAAAATCGTGGAAATTGTTTTCGAGATGCTTCGGGTGATCCATGCTTAAGGGACTCACTCTGTATATAGTTATTTGCTACGCAGGACTGCACACACAAAATTACGATAATTCTACGAAATAATTTTTTTTCCAAACAATTTTTGTTGTGGAAAATTTAAGAAAATTTATGCAAGTTGATTTAAATAGCAATATGGCATTTTCTAATAAGGTGGATGTGATATATGTCCATAGTGAAAGTGACGACAAATATAAATAAAAAACAACTAACCAAATTCGGTATGAGCGAGGTTACCATGTCACCAACCCCAAAGCATAAAAACCTATCATTTTGTATGCAATAAGTTCATTGTCTAAAACCTATTTATACAGTGACTTTTGTCAATACTTAGCTGGTTCCTCCAAATCTTTATATATTTGTCCGTGAATAAGTTAATCAATTATATTTGTTATCATCTTCCAAGACAGCTCATGCCATTTTCACATTATCCACATACCTTTATAATAATTTGGACCTAAATATGCAATATACTTTATAAATACATGTATAATCATAGATATGATGATTCATAATAAAAACATGCAATAAACTTCGACTACTTTTCAAGTTGTCATAGTAAAATAAATTTTTGCTAATGATATGTCAATTCTACCCCTATCTAAATGAGCTGTATCCTGAATCCCTCAAAACTAAGTACGACCTGACCCGTCCCTACATCATCAGTTTAATTGAACTGATTTTCTTCCGCGTTCTGGGCTTCAGTTAAGCAACTAAGTGTTAGTGATACCGATAAGCGTTGGAAAATGTATCTAATTGTACATATCAAATACGTGGTTTATCTACATATTATGAAACTTCTTAAGTGGCACCAAATGTATATTATTCAATTTATGATTGACTGTTAGATCACTCAAAAGAACTGGATATAACAGGCTAGTTAGTGAAGGTAATATTATTACGAAAGAACGCAGCTTACAAAATAAGAAATAAAAAATAAACGAAAATCACTTTAAGATCGACTGCTCGGGCTAATCATTCAGTTGACATAGGTATCTTTCCAGTTCCGTAAATGAGTGGTCACATTCAACAACAGAATGTGTCATAGTGGGCGTTTCGGTTTTGACAATTTTGACATTTACAACAGCGAAGTCACCATTTCTGATGATTTTCATTCATTCATGCCAAAGGTTGACAACTTCTGGCGAATTTCATGCCCTACAATCATACTGATTTGGCAACGTCGCTGACCGCACTACTGGCACGGTGCGTGGCTCAGCTCTCAAATGTGAATGTACATGTAGTGGGAACGTAGGATGTGTGAGGAGTGTCTGTTTTTAACCGATGGCCTTGCTCCTATGTACCTTCATCTTTTTTTTCAGGAGCCGTCCCATCATGCTGTCCCCGTCAACACTGAAGCCTTAAGGCCTATTGTACTATAACCCCTCTCATTTCCAGTATCCACTCCAGCACTCTAGATCCCTGCCTAAGTTTATGCAGTCTTCCTACTGATCCTGGTGCTGAGCTGTACTCCATTGGTTCTAGCTTGGGCTTTCCAAAGAGCTGTTGTCTCTTGTGATCTAGCGCTTCGCACTCATAGAGCACATGTTGGGCTGACTCACTCCCTCTACCACACAGTCTACAGTTGAGGTCTCAATTGTGAAGTCCCATTTTATTCAGGTGTTCCTTCAGGCCACAATGTCCCGTGAAGAGGCCCGTCGTTATTAGGAGCTGATTCCTACTCAAGGAGAGTAGTGTTTGAGCTGTTTTCTTGCATGGAGCTTTTATGGATGTTTTTCCATGAACACATCCCGACAACAAGTTCTACTGCTTCTTGTGCTGATGTTTCATCGATTTCTCCTTAGTTCAATCGAAGATTTCGAATTCCAGACTCATCTCTGCCAATCGTGTATAGAAGTGAATTCACTTATAGGAGTTCTGAAGCCTAGTCAAGTGACCGATCGCTGGCTATTATTGCCAGCCGCTCATTCTAAAATCAATCGCATCAACTTGCTTAGTTATACCATTGATTAACATATCTATGTTAATCAATGGTTATACTAGTACTTTTTGGACTGAGAAACTCTTACTATTTTACACAGTCGACCATACAGTTCACGGAAAAATAGATTGGAGTTTATATAAATCAAATCAGTCAATAATACGCTTCCAGTCAGCTGAGTCAGCAGAGCACAATTTTCAATGATTATTGTACATCAACCACATATAAACATTTTGTCAACCTTGTTAACTAACCTTCCAACGACTGTGACAGATTGAAACAGTTTTGGGTTTGAATTTGCACGTTTTAATTTTCTTTAACAGTCAGACGGGTTTAACTTGAAAGAATCTAAGGCAAGCAGGCCGTACAAGGTTTTGGCGTATTGAGGATAATGTTGCGAGAGCCCTTAATTTAAAACAAGCAGAGCAGACGTACGGATAATTTTACTGACGTATACCTTTATAATACATCCAACATAGTACTACACATATTTAAAAAAGGGTAAAAAAGTATCTCATCCCAATTCACGGTACAATACATTGACTAGAGAATGAGTGAGATAGAATGGTAACTAGAAATTGTCTCGCAGGTGATCTAGATTGAAAGATATACACTATACATAAATTCAGATATCAACAAACACAAAATAAAGTTCATGGTAACTTATCAAGAAGATCATAAATAAACCTAAGGTATCGGTGAATGAAGGTTGATCCACATCTCATTTAACCACCACAAAAGAGGTTTAAAATCTACAAGTTCGTGAAACACTCATGTTACGTCTATATATTGGGTCGTCCTCTTTATAATGGCAAATTTTCAGGACGTCCTAGATAGTGTTAAAATAATGAAAATTGCTCAATACCCTTATATCCGTAACAGCTTCGTTTTCGAAATATAGGGTATTCAAATTAAAAAAAAATCTATATTATTTTGAGTATTTCCTAAACCACTGCTTAATCTTTGCACACAGGATAAGATAAAAGTCCTGCATCATCTAGTGGATATGATGATAGATTACAAAAACCAGTGATGGCGATGGCTATACAAGTACCCTTTTCTTAATTCCTACCCCACTGACTGTCTTGCAAATAACAGTAATATTGAGAGTAGGCGGCAGAAAAGATCTGCCTGTGCGCCATCTGGTACCCGGAGGTAACGGCAAACCAAAGGAAGTCACTGCTAAAAAGCAGCAAACTTCTTGGTGGAACGCAAAGGCGCATTCGCTTCACCTAACCAGATAGGCGCGCTTCTATGCCAACTGCATATGAGAGTCGATATACGAGGGTTGCTCCATACCTCCGTCAATTCACCAGTACGCAGACAGCTGTTTCACGCTTATGAGCGATCATCAGTGCGCCATAGGTTGACTGACGGAGATAGCATCAGAATTTTCATGTCTATCAGACATGTAAAGCTATACTGATGCTCTCTATCTCCGTCAGTCAACCTATGGCGCACTGATGATCGCTAATAAGCATGAAACAGCTGTTTGCGTACTGGTGGATTGACGGAGATATATGTAGAGCAACCCTCGTAACAGTAATATTATTCGATGATCCATGCCTTTTTAAAATAAAACATATTTTTGCTTTTTTTGTTATGATGGACAGCTTTAGAGATACTTACTTGCAATTTTCCTCAAGTACTGTTAGTAATAAATTGTTAAGAATAACATGGCATATAACTTCTAATTAAATTAGTTTCTAGAAATCAGTGGAAGTACATAAGGGTCCAAGAGGTTACAAATATAGATTCCCATCCAAATATTAACGCTAAATTTATGCTGAAACCTTCTTGGCCTAATTTGATGGAGATTTTAATGGGCCCATACATGTTGATTATGGAAATGTACAATCTTATGTCGAGTAAAACATATGAGAATGGCGCTCAAACCCTGACAAACCAACTGATTGTAGTGTACATTTGAGAAAACATCACGATGTAGCTGTCATCTGTTAAGATTAAAAGTCGTCTGTGGTATTCTCGAACACCTTGTGCTGCACACAAAATTCATAAATAAAATGTATGTCAGCATATTCAGGTTAGAAAATTGGAAAGGCAAGGCAAGTTAAATAATAATATACATAATTGCTTTAACCCAGTGATACTTCAGAAGTATAAAATTAGTGAAAACGTCAAAAATGAATCAGCCTACTTCCAGATTATTTACTTTACTTTTTTAGTCCTACAAAACCAAAGAAAATCGCAAATACACATCACGAAAACAGTTCGTTGTACGTAAAAAATGCAAGATATATTTTTTGTTTTAAAAAGCATGAAGCATTGGCTAATATTATTGTTATTTGTAACACAGCCAGAGATGTAGAAGTTTTTTTTAAGAATTATTGTATACCCATATATCCACCACTGGTTTTTGTAATTTATCGATATATTCTCTAAATCATGGCGAATCCTTTGCTTATCCTGTGTGCCAAATTAAAACATTTTTAAGCAGTCGTTTAGGAAATATTCAAAATTATATAGATTTTTATTGAAACTTGAACACCCTGTACCTCGAAAGCGGAGATTTCCTGGATGTAGGTATATAAAGAAATTATCATTATTTTAACTTTACCTATATGATGTCCTGAAGTTATGCCAGTATAAAGTGGACCACCCTGTATAGTGCTGTAAATATTTTTAACACAATAGTGTTTTAATTTACAAAAATAGCAAAGTCGCTTTTTTGATTTTTAGTTCAAAACTAAAAATCTGGTGTTATGGTTATCAAGAATTTAACATCATTCAATTTAATTACAAATGATTCTGGAGTCATATTAAGTGAGGATACCTTAAATAAGGAGAGAGAGGGGATACCGCACGCCCTTTTGAAGCTATATGAATTAGCTGTGACCGAAAATGAATAGCTATTTGACAGCTGTGAAAATATTTTTTTATGATATTTAGCGTTTTTAAGACCAATCATTGTAAAATATTGTAGTGTGCTAAATGGTAGGGTGTCCAGCTTACAGTTGTAAAAGCCACAGCAGCAGGAAGGAGCCAGGAATCACGTATCACAGTTAAATTTAGTAGCGCTTTGGTACATTTTTGGCGCTTTTTGGTAACAGAAACGTCAGTCGCGCGTTCCGTCCTCTCTCATTCCTTGTCTAAGGAGGATACTTTGTGAAAGAAATACTATTTTTCTCATAATTGGCATAACATGGCAGCAAGATCAGATGTAATCAGTTCTGCAAACTTTGTTACTCTTGGTAATCTTATATCCGTTAAAGAAAACGGAATTCATTACAAAATGAAGATGAAATTACGAATAGTGTATATACCTATCTACCAACACTTTATATAATACCTATAAACGTCTGCCCTTTGGTAAACATATAACTACAAAGATTTTATCGAGACGTGGACATTACCTGGTTAGGCATACATTTGTTTATCATACGTCGTATATTACCATAGTATTATAATACATTATATATATAAATATTAAAATAATGTTAAGCAGTCTCACGGTAAGTTGCGCAAAAATTTCCCGAGCTTTTCAGAAGCGCTTAACAGAGATGACAGCACCGAGAGTGTAAGACGTCTGTTGCGAAAATGCAAAGGCTAGAAATTACTATTTGTTCGATAACTAATACACGCCCGCTTTGTAGTAAACATATAGTTCATATCTAATCTATAAATCGCTCAAAAACCTTTTTGTTTTAGGTAGACATTTTACAAAGCAGCTTGGATAGAGTTGGAAGCGATCAAATCCTCCTTATAAAACTTTTCATCTATTGGAGTTGATAAAAAAATATTAGATAATTGATAAATATCAAATATATGTATATTACCAGTAGAATGCGAAATATGTTAAGGACAATCGATGGCATCGATACATCAACTGATAAAAACACCGCTAAACTTCATTTGAAGTATTCGTACGAGTGATATAATGTGTTTACAGAATTACATAGAAAAAATCCGATTATGATTTGTTTATATACGATGGTCTTTTTATGTATTAGAGGACTTAAGGGAACTAACCTTTGCGTCATACGAAAAAATCCTATACACAGGTTAACAATAGCGTCAAAGAAAAAAAATTCTGCAAACAGAATTCTAAAAATATACCTAATAGATAGAATGTAGATTTGGATCTGGAAGTAAAAACATGAAAATTGTGTTCAGTTTGATTCCCTAGAGCTAAGAAAAAGTAACCGTCGTGACAATTGGTGTCAGAAGTGGGATAAGCCAGGAAAAGGAGACAAGGCATGAGTACAGTGTCCATTAATGCCAGTAACCAGACCTATGGCATCCGAATGATGAATATGATACAAGAAATGAGGGCAGAAATGAGAACCAACTTAGCCCAAGCCGTACCAAATCTTCAAAGTAGTCAAGACAACCAGGCAGCCGTTATGCAAGCTACCGTCGTGGGCCTTGAACAAAAGTTGAGGCAACATTAAGACCAGGCAGTAGCAGACTTGAAGAGTCTTATTTCGGGACTGACCGATGGGCGTTCTAGAATGTCATCTGGGGGTCTCGAATTCTCTAGAAGGTTTGAAGACGTATATATAAGGCGCCACGAGTAGCGTGGCAGGAGTTGAAGTTGAGATAAGGTTGAGCGATTCTGTAGTCAATTGTGAAGTAAAAACATGAAAAGTGTGTACAGTTTGATTCCTGGAGCTAAGAAAAAGTGGCTGTCGTGACAATATACATAATCAATAAGTATCCTTTTACCAAAAAATTTCATCTGGAAGTTCACCATATATAGCTAATGGGTGCTTTGTTATAGAAAAGATCTCTATAAGGGCGATCTTGACACAAGTTCTTGAACGTAAGTATAATAACTACACTAAACATTGTGTGATTTAAATAATACTGCTAATTCTTCAATGAGTAGAAGCGGGGCTACAAAAGGGGCTCCTTGGGCATTCCGCCGAACTACCCACCCAATCCTTCACTGAATACAAGTTTCCAACGAGTTAATCTCACTTTACGTGTTGTGACGTTAGGATCTTTGCGCTTTTCAATTGATTCGAAACAGAACGTCTTACACTTCATAGAAGTATAGTGCAGGCACGCATGGGGTAATACTGACTGACACTACCACATTCAACAATATTTTTTCTTATCCGATCGCCGGTAACCCAACAACAAGTTTTTTCTTTGAATGTACATTTAGTAATACTATGAGTTATTCACGATACAGGGTACTTTATGTTACCTTTTTTTAGTTCATTAAAGCTCATATGTCATTTCTTACGCGCTTGCGAGTCGTCATGAGAAACGTCACAATAATAAAAGCTGTGATGATTTTATTGATTCGTTGGCCCTATCGTTATCATTTTACGTTCAGACGTAACGCACATTGTTAAACAAATTTAAAAAAAAAACGATAAACTTCGGATAATTAAAATCAGTTCGTCGAAAAAACATTATTTGTAGGTTTATTTCATAGAATTTAATGTCATGTTTTATGGTAAGATATACAGGGTGTACCACGACGATTAAGACAAGCAATATACCGGAACTGGGCAGTAGTAGCGAATTATAATTTTGGGGGTGTAAATAAGAGCAAATGTAATACAGGGTGGGCCAATAGTGCGTGGACGGAGGATTGTGGGCTTACGAAAAAATATTTCAAAAATCTGTCACTTGACCATGGTAGGGCCCCTTGAGGGCTATACCGTAAAAATATGTTCACTTAAATTTTGACGTTTATACAGGGTGATTCATATCAAACTTACATTTTTTATAATGGAACCCCCTATATATTATTGCATATTTGGATTTCTTGGTCAATTCTAGTGTGACTTTATGTATCACACATGGAACTTTAAACGAACTGTTTTGGCGCAAATCACCATTTTTGGTATAAGTAGGTATCAGAAAAAAATTGAATATCGCAGTGATTATAAAACTTAGAAGGCCTTGACTTTGCGGTACGACTAAGCATGAAATGCGTCACTTTATGTCAGACGTCTAAATTTGAATTCTTTTTGTACTTGGAGAAATCAGAGGATAAATTAAGGAAATTTTAATCACAGATAACTTGATTTTTTCAAATGGGAATGCCTATTTTGGTTTAAAGAATCAAATGTGGAATTTGATTACCTTTCTAACGATATAGCATTCTTGCTATCAATCTTTTTTTGTTTTCATTTTATTTCAAATTTTCAGTCAAATCGGTGTTTTTCAATTTTCCTGCATGCAAGTAACCTAGCAGGCCATGAAAAATAAACAAAAGCTCATTAATATGGAAGAAAGCAACTAACTTAGTAGAAAGATGCAAACTAACTAGAGCAGCGAGGCAAGATTACGAAAATTCCTTATAACATATTAGCTCTAACCAGAAACAATAGCGGTAACAAGAACGCTCATTTTTCACAGCCTACTAGCTATTAGCTAATTTCCAAAGTCAGTAAAAAAATATTTAATCAAATGAAAACTACTAGTGACTAGTGCTGGCAGTAGAATATCTATTTCTTCTGAATAAATTTGAATAGATTTTCACATTTAATGCTATAAAAAAGTAGCTATTTCCGTAAGTCAAAAGTAATGATACCTCTGACTGGAACCCTTCAAATTCTTCAGTAGGTACTTCTACTTATTAGCAAAATCGCGGAGAATGAAATTTGAATTGCAGTCTGTTTGAATTGTAAAACATAATCTAGTTTGCAGAAAACTACATGAAATAATCACAATTACAACATAGTGTAATTATAAAATTCTAGCAATTATTTCAATAGATGCTCAGAATGCTCCAGTTGGAGGTATCTTTACTTTTGACTTAACTACTAACTAACGGAAATTACTATTTTTTTATCCCATCAAATGTGAAATTTCATTCTAAACATGTTAGACTGTAAGCAAAAATCGCTGGTAGTTTTCCTTTCGTTTCAAAATTTTTAATCGTTTTGGAAAGTTGTCAGGCTCTAGTAGACCTCAATAGCTAGCAGACTGTGAAAAACAAACACTTCTGTCATACCCCAGCTACTTATTGACATTAGATATCTTGCCGCTGTTGTTTCCGGTTAGAGCTGATGTGTTGTAAGGAATTTTCATGTTCTTGCCTCGCTACTCGAGTTCGTTTGCATATTTCTAATAAGTTAGTTGTTTTCTTCCATATTAATGAGCTTTTGTTTATTTTTCATGGCCTGCTAGGTTGCTTGCACGCAGGAAGATTGAAAAACACCGATTTGACTGAAAATTTGAAATAAAATGAAAACCAAAGAAGATTGACATCAAGAATGCTATATCGTTAGAAAGGCAATCAAATTTTACATTTGATTCTTCAAACGAAAATAGGCATTCCCATTTGAAAAAATCAAGTTATCTGTGATTGAAGTTTCCTTAATTAATCTACTGATTTCAACTGTACAAAAAGAATTAAAATTTAGCCGTCTAACCTTAGGTGACGCGCATTTCATGCTTAGTCGTACCGCAAAGTCACGGCCTTCTAAGTTTTATAATCACTGCGATGTTCAATTTTTTTCTGATACCTACTTATACCAAAAATGGTGATTTGCGCATAAACGGTTCATTTAAAGTTCCATGTATGATACATAGAGTCACATTAGAATTGACCAAGGAATCCAAATATGCAATAATATATAGAGGGTTCCATTCAAAAAAAAGTATGTTTGATATGAATCACCCTGTATAAACGTCAAAATTTAAGTGAAAATATTTTTACGTTATAGCCGTCAAGGGTCCCTACCATGACCAAGTAACAGATTTTTGAAATACTTTTTAGTAAGCCCACAATCCTCCATCCACGCACTATTGGCCCACCCTGTATATGTTCCTATTATTGTGTTACCCAATGAGGTATTTGTTTTTGATTACGTGACGTCCGATTTAAAAATTTTAATAGGACACCCTGTACATTTGTGACTTTTTCTGTTCCTCCCGATAAACCAATTCCAACAAACTAGCACACTTGGGGTCTAGAAGAGTGATTAATTGAAGAGATACGGGAGGAACACAAACGAATATACAGGGTGTCCCATTAAAATGTTTGAATTGGACGTCACGTGACAAACAAATACCTCATTGGGTGACACAATAATAAGAAAAGATACCATATTTGCTCTAATTTACACCCCCAAAATTATATTTCGTTACTACTGCCCATTTCCGATATATTGCTTGTCTTAATCGTCGTGGGACACCTTGTATAAATTTTATTAAACTTGTTTATAACAGAGTTTTGTATCACTCTCACACACGGTTTGAGAAGAAGAAAATACTAAGAAAGTGATTGTACGTTTCACTATAATTGATAATATAATTTGGCAAGTTTCCTTATTGTCAGCCTGAGGATGTTACTCAATATAGCGAAACCTACCTATTTTTGTGAGAACTGATTGAAATACAGTAACATGTTGTAATAGACACTTCAAATGCGTTTGTCATGTTTGTGACGTTGACAGCTAGGTTGCCAACCATGTTTTTCCACGTGTTCTCATCATACTATGATGACATATTAGCGCTGTTCCAAATTACGGTTCTATTACCGTCTTAGAACTGTTTTCATCATGCCTCGCCCATTTTACAGTTCTAAAAACGGTGATTGGTCGGTCCGTCAGCATACCAACCAATCATCGATTCTAGAATCACAAAATGGGTGGGGCATGATGAAAACAGTTCTAGGACGGTAATAGAACCGTAATTTGGAACAGCCCTATTATGTATTTGATCCTTCTAGGGCTCAAAATGACTGAATGATTTCAGTACCAACAAAATAATAAAACCTTCACCCTCTCTATCATCATTTTTAGAACTGTTCTGGTCAAGGTCATAGCATAACCTAAGTTATGCTCGTTCTGGGGGCTTTATGAACTACAAGTATGTCCATTAGAGCTATGTTGTAAACCTAAAAACCTTTGTGGTTAAGATTACGAAAATATTTTTCTCGTTTGTCCCTATTACACATACATTTTTATACATATACAACATTATTAGTATTAGTTACACCTACTATTGTTCTACCACTGGGCTAAGTATACTATGTTATCATTATGGAAGTGCTTTGCATTTCAAGACCAACTGAATTTATACTGTGCTTCCCATCTGTTACAACAAGGCTGTCAGTAGATACCGGGGTTCGCTTTTTCAGGATACTATCAAAAAAAAAAAGGTTAGAAGATTATATTATTAGTTTATTATCTCAACAGACCGCACATATCAATGACGATGCTTTCCCTTTTATGGGCCTAAAAATCCAAATAAATCATGTCTAGGGAAAGAGCACTATGACTACATACAAAGCGACAACCAGAAAAGTTAAGGTGGAAAAACATATTTGTGACTGAATTCACTTAAATTTATCTGATTTAAAAATTTTAAGGTTTTTTGTATGTAAAATGGAATACTCACTCTTTTTTATATAAAAAAAGATTAGGACCCCATATCTATCATATGTCAGAATTTTATAAATTAGGTTATGCCTGACCATATTTACCGCACTAAAATTAAAAGTACATCGTATTCCTTAGATATAATGAAACATCGAAAAGTGAATGTCACATTTTTATTGTAAATATGCTGTTTTATTTGTAATATAATGGAGTTTATTTGTCTGAAACACTTTTAACACTACCTAAACTGATTTTCTCCATTTAATGATTGACAGCTAATGCATATAATACAGAAGCATCAAATATGCGTCTTAAGTAACCAAATAACTTTTGTATTTGACATTTTCTTCTATCAGGTATACCTTGCGAGATATCGAAGAATTACACACTAAGTGGACACCCTGTATAATAAAACCGATTCATCTTTGTGATAAAAAATCAGATGAGTCATGGCCGTCTCTACTCACTAGGCCGGAGCATTGAAATATGGCAACGTTGGAGATCAGGCCGTGTTTTCATTTGTTGTTATGTCATGTGTATTCTTCCAGGTGCAGAAAATATGGTTGGAAGGTGATTATTAATTTGTTTCTAATTATTTACCTGCACATACGAAACTATAAAGATAACAAGATGCCTGCAAAGCGTGTAGTACCAGGTTGCAGCCCAGTAGAGTACTACCAAACCATGGCCCAACATCACCTTATTCCAGATTAAAAAGAACGCTGCAAGGTGATTTTTAATGGGTTTCTACTTATTTACCTGCACAAACGAAACTATAAAGATAAAAAGATGCCTGCAAAGCGTGTAGTACCAGGTTGCAGCCCAGTAGAGGCATGAGTAGAGGACTACCAAACCATGGCCCAACATAACCTTATTCCAGATTAAAAAGAACGTTGCAAGGTGATTTTGAATGGGTTTCTACTTATTTACCTGCACAAATGAAACTATAAAGATAAAAAGATGCTTGCAAAGTGTGTAGTACCAGGTTGCACTAGCAATTGTGCGTCCGATAAGGGACATAAACAGAAGTGGGTGAAAGGTATTCCTCGGAAGGGCTGGTTATATTTATAAGGATAAAGACAATAATTGACAAACATTTCAAAGAATAAGACCTATTTTAAAGCACAATGTGGTACCTATAATGTTTTCTGGACCTCCCAAATATCACAGAAAAATACAGTTAATAGAACTCATCTGGGCATGGCCTGGGGCATACCTACTAAAGGATTTGATAGTGAAAGGGAAATCAAGACCAGCAAGAATGGCTTCACAGTGACCTAATAGTGAATTTTTCTAGCTCAAGTGACAATTTACAAAGTATACTGAGTGTTCATTTAAGTGGAAGTGGAAGTGGCAGCAGGAAACAGGTTGCGTTTATTTTTATTTTGTAGTGTCTGACTGTGATGAACCAGACATCAGATGTAAGTGGTATTAGTAGTAGTAGTTCTAAAAAGTATTTTTCTTAATTTATTAACCGAGATGAACTCTAATACATATAAAATGTAATAATTATTCTGAAACTATAGGGCCACTATTTGACAGCTAAGCCACGTTGCCACATCTAAGGCTCCGGCCTAGTGTAGAGTCGGCCATGGATGAGTGCATGGCAAGTACCCTATTTTGAAAATTTCCTAAGCTGAAACTTTTCTTGGAATTCGCGTCAAAACTCAAAGAAACAATTGACAAAAATACAATGATCATGCTTTTGGAAACCTGGTAGTGTGCGATTCAAATTGAGTGAAAATTCACCTTTCGATTCTTTCCAATATTTAGAGGAACACCTTGTACTCACTAGGCGTCTTCCACATCGCCGTTCCTTTCCCCGCTGACGCACAAAACAACAACAACACCGGAAGAGGTAGAGCACGGCCTACTGCGTCGTATCCGTACATGCACGCGATCTGGAGACTCGCTCGCGTCCGAGGCGGAACACCAAACTCGTCTGGATCCCTCTGTACGACGGTAGATGGCGCTGCGTCGGGTTTTACCGCATCTGCGCCGCGGCGGCGGCCGCTGCGGTGGGGTCTCCGCCCGACGACGGGCCGCCGTATCAAGATCGGCCGTCCTCGGATCGTCGATCCGTACCTACTCGCAACAGGTTCACGAACTCCACTTCGAGCGACTGCCGGGCCTGAAAATCGAATCGTTCCTTTTAAAGGTCTATTTGGCAGTGGGGCTCACTGTCTACAGGGTTATTCACGTTATTCGACACGGAGCATTATGGCTAAAGTATTTGATAAAAAAGAAAATAATAATTTCGGATAGATAGAGACCCAGAAAGGCCACATTTTAAAAATATTTTCATGTTATACAGGGTGTCCCAAAAACACGAAATGTATCAAAGTTGTTTTTTTTAAATGGAGCACCCCGTATATTATTGCATATTCAGATCCTTTGGTGAATTCTACTGTGACTTTATGTATCATACATAACCTAAGGTGAACCGTTTAGTTGTAAATCGCCATTTTCGGTATAAGTAGACATCAGGAAAAAATTGAATATGGCAGAGATTATAAAATATGGAAGGCTGTGACTTTGCCATATTACTAAGCATAAAATGCGTCAGCTTTGATGAGACTGTCAAATTTGAATTACTTTTATGCTTGGAGAAATCAGTCCAATAGTTAAGGAAACTTCGATCAGCGATAACTTGATTTTTTCAAATGCGAATGCCTAATTTTTTTTATACGGTTAAACGTAGAATTTGATAACCTTTCTAATGATATAAGGTTGTCAATATCAATCTCTGGTAGTTTTCATTTAATTTTAAATTTTCAAACAAATCGGCGATTTTCAATTTTCCTACCTATAAGCAACGTAGCAAGCCATGAAATATAAACAAAAACCCGTTCAGGTAGAAGAAAACAACTGACTTAGCTGAAAAATACACACTAACTAGACTAAAGGGACAAGATTATAAAAATTCCTTACAACAAATCAACTCTCCCAGAGACAACTGCGATAGCATCTCTAAAATCAAAGAGAAGCTGGAGTATGGCAGTAATAGATATTTTTTACAGTCTACTGGCTACCGCAATTCACTAGAGGTAAAAAATTTCCAAGACAATTAAAAACCCTGATATGAAACAAAAACAACCAGCGACTGTTGCTCCAGCACGCAACTATCAATCATATGTAATGGTGTAAAAAAGTACTAATTTGCCTCGAAGTCAATACCTCCGACTGGAGCCCTTCTATTTTTCAATATCTATTAGCAATATTGCAAAAAATACTGACAAATCAGATTCAAATTTTCTGCCATTAGTTATGTTTTATAATTTGAACAAATTTTAATTCATTCCTCATTTTCTGCGATCTTAGTGAAGAATTTTCAGAACTCCAGTCAGAGGCACTTTTGACTTGAGTTTTGACAGAATTGCATACTTTTTTATATCATTAAATGTGAAATTTTATTATAAAAATAATAAACTGCTTACAACATTATCTAGTAGTTTTTATTTTATTTCAAAATTTTCAATGGTTTTGGAAATTGCCAATCTCTAGTACATTGCAGTGGCTAGTAGACCGTGAAAAAATCCATTTCTGCCATACTCCAGCTTCTGTTTGACCAAAGATATTTACCGCCGTTGTTTCTGGTTAGACTTTGTTTGTTGTGAGTAATTTTTATCATCTTGTCCCTTTAGTCTAGTTTAGAAGACGATGCAGATGGAAATTGGAAGAAGGTGGAAAGGAAACCAAGAAGAAGAAACGTGGTTATTGGTAACAGAGATGATACTAACATTAAAGGTGTTCCAAAATATACTTATTTGCATGTTTATAGAATAAACAAAGAAACAACTGTAGAGTCACTGACTGAGCTACTTGCTAGTCAATTCCCTGAAGTAGTTTGTGAAAGTATAACTGCAAAACATCCAGACATGTATTCCTCATTCCGAATAGGTATCTATGATCGTAATTTCCGGAAGGCAATGGATCCTGATATCTGGCCATCTGGGGCTTGCGTAAGCCGGTTTTTATTCCTAAAGAGGAAGAGCAACGAAAACACCTAAGCTTTAATCCTACATTTCTTCTTATTAATATACAGTGCGCTAATGAATATAAATTAGATAATTTACTTACTGACCTTTGGTATGCTAACATTAATGTAATATGTATAACAGAAGTATGGTGTACGCCTGATATGATCTCTTTGCTCCATATTACTAATTTTACACTAGCAAGTAGCTATTCTAGAAGTAATTCTAAAGGTGGCGGCACTGCAATTTATATTAAATCGGGTTTACCGTTTGAGGAATTAGATTTATATGATATCTGCTTAGAAAAAGAATTCGAAATTTGTGGAATCTCATCAGAAATTGACGGCACAGGAAAAGCAATGATTTTGTGTTGTTATAGATCACCAAACTCAAACTGTAATGTGTTCATTGATTGTCTTACTGACTTACTTTATGACGTATATAAGACTAATCATTCTATATTCTTGCTAGGGGACTTCAATATTGATCCGACTAGAAATAAGCGTGAATACGCAAAACTATGTAATGCGTTAAACGTGTTCGGCCTTACGCCAAGAGTTAAGTGGCCCACACGGGTGACTCATAGTACAGCATCAACAATTGATAACATATTCAGCAATTGCTCAACGGATTCAGCTTCTCTTGCAATTGATAATAATATTTCAGATCATCGCACTGTACTGTTTGATCGCGGGGACAGCGCGCAGATGGCTCCCTCTCATACTATGAATTTTGTCAGGTCTTTCACTGATCAGGCCATTGCAAATTTCATATCCGACATATCAACGGAAGATTGGCTCCAGGTATACGATTCAAACGATATAAACACAGCATACAGTCAGTTTCATAGAATATTCTCTTTTTACTTCGAAAAAAACTTCCCCAAACGCAAAAAAAATTGTCGTCCTGCGATTAGAAATCCCTGGATCAACGAAAAAATTATTGAATCAGGTGAAAAATTAAAAGATCTACATTATATAAAATTAGATAATCCAGATTTGTACGACTACTATAAAAGAGAAAAATTAAAACACAAAAAACTAATAAATCTTACAAGAAAACAATTTTATCAGGAAAAAATCACCCAGTCAGATAATCCGACAAAAACTGCCTGGCACACCATTCACCACCTCTTGAATAAAAATAAAAATAAACAAAGAAAGACCATATCCATTGTACAGAACGGCAACCTTATCGGCAACGATGAAGAAATAGCTGAATTATTCAATGAACATTTTTTTCTGGCACCAATAAATATCTCAAATCAAATAAACTCAAATATAAATCATAATGGCATTAGTAAGGGAACGATTCCAGCCACAAATTCAGTATGTAATTCTATCTTTCTCCATACTTATAACAATGCTGAACTATATTCACTCCTTTACAATAAAATAAAAAACAAATACTCTAGTGGTTACGATGACGTTCCAATGTTTTTGATAAGGAAAGTTCTCCACATCGTTATAGATCCTCTTGTATATTTAGTGAATCTATCTTTCATGACTGGAGCCTTCCCTGAGCGCTTGAAACTTGGAAAATTAGTACCAATACATAAAAAAGGAAATGTTAAATCGATAGAAAACTACCGACCAATTATAATACCTTCTGTTTTTTCCAAAGTATTTGAATATGGGTTTTTACATCGACTTTTAGGGTACCTAGAGAAGCACGCCGTTTTCTCAAATGATCAGCATGGCTTTATAAATAATCGATCCACTAGTACAGCATTATACTCGTATTATGAGCGCATAGTCAGCTTTATAGAGGATGGAGAATGTCCAGTAGGTATATTTTGCGATTTGAGCAAAGCCTTCGACTGCGTGAATCATTCAATACTTTTAGATAAGCTAGTTAGATACGGCATTCGAGGAAATGCTTCCTGCTGGTTAAGTTCTTTCTTAACTGATAGACAACAATATGTATACATTAATGACTCTGCGGTATCAAAAAGCATAACAATCAACATTGGTGTTGCTCAAGGTTCAATTCTAGGGCCATTTTTATTTTTGCTATATATTAACGACCTGGACAATCTACAAGTACCAGCAGCCTTAACTATGTATGCGGACGATACGTCGATCATTGTCTCGGATAAAGCGGACCTGTCTTTGAATATAAAATGTAATACAGTAACCAATATGGTAAATCAATGGTTTTGTGAAAACGGTTTATTTCTGAATGCCGAAAAGACGGCCGTACTGCGCTTCCATAATCGGCAGAAACAGTGTGATAATATTTGCATTACTATTAACAACCATACCGTAACCACTGATGATTCAAGCTTCACAACATTTTTAGGACTACGTATTGACTGTTGTTTTACATGGAAATATCACTGCGAGTTCTTGACATCAAAACTAAATTCCTCAGCTTTCATGTTTATTAACCTTAGGAATATCTTAGAAGTAGACCAATTATTGATGTTGTACTATGCTCAGGTAGAAAGCAGACTGAGGTACGGCATCTGCATATGGGGTATGAGTGCATCCATACATGATGTCTTCATTGCACAAAAAAGAGTAGTACGATGTATAGCCGGTCTTTCCAGGAGGGACTCCTATAGGGATACATTTCGTAATCTTAATATTCTAACTGTCACCAGTTTATTTATAATTGAAATGTGCACATTTGTATATAAAAACAAACAAAATTACAGCCGTGTCTGTGATATACATCAAAAAAGTACCAGACAACAATCTGATATATATGTGCCCTTCAGAAAGTACCTACTCGGTTTTAATGCACCCAGCTGTCTAGGCCTTAAACTTTTTAACATGTTACCAGATGACATAAAAAATCAGCGAGGTTTGCATAGTTTTAGAGGGAAAATTAAGAACTTCTTAGTGAACAAATGTATATACAATCTAAATGAATTTTTGTAACATTTCATAGTCCAAGTTTTATGCTCGCAGTATAATAGTTCCTTAATATTGTATATATATGTATATGTGTGTATATATAGGAGTCTATATAGGTGTATATATGTATGTTTCCGTAATTATTATTGTACTACTCTTAATTTTTCAATCTCTGTATTTATTATTCTCAATTATTGTATTTCCAGTTTTTTTTTCTCTTGCTGTTTTCTTATGACGATTCCAACACGATCTTGTATTGTCTTCTGGAAAATAAATATTGTATTGTATTGTATTGTATTGTGTGTATTTTTCAGCTAAAATAGTTGTTTTCTTCTACCTGAACAGGTTTTTGTTTATATTTCATGGCCTGCTACGTTGCTTATAGGTAGGATATTTGAAAAACGCTGATTTGTTAGGATGTCTATAAAAAGCGTGACATCAAAGTTGTTATTCAAAATGGAACACCCTGTATTATTATTGAATATTTAGATTCCCTACTCAATTCTAGTGTGACTTTATGTATCACACGTCGAACTTAAAGTAAACCGTTTGCACGTCTTTGGTACACCATTTTCAGTGTTATTGAATAGATAACAATAGAAAAAACCCAGTAATTGCCCCAAACCCGGGTGGTACTACCTGCAATAGATGAAAGGAAAGAATTTTGCAATGAAATCAATGGCGAACAACAACAACATATGTAATGAGCTTTTATTGCTCTATACCTTTCTGAAATGCACTATAAAAAATTTCAAATGAAATATTCAAAATAAAATAGATTTTTATTAAAACTTGAACGAAGCTTTCCCGGATATAGGTATATATAGAAATTATCATTATTTTAACGTTATTTATAAGGTCCTGAAGTTTTGCCGTTATAAAGAGGACCACCCTGTATATACCAGTTGCTTAGTATACTGCTCAGAGTAACAACTGAACATAGAGGTAGTAAACAACTAATTCTAATACGCCGACATCTTTTCGTACGTTGTCATATCGACCACCACGTACGGCAATCATAATTATTTACTATCGTCTTAATTGTATAGTATCCCGAAATATTCCATTCTACGTTAAGAAAGACGGTATTTTGATGGTTCAGGAATGATTACAGCAAAATCAATAGATATGTTGACCTCTGCTGCGTTACTGCATGTGTCTTCATCATAAACGCAACTTCTGAAGTCTTGCATAATTTTGAGGAGCTGGCAACGCCGCATGCCCTCAACTTCAAACGTTTGCTTTGTTTATTGTTTGTGAATCTTTTATGCTTGGTCAGTAAAATCCAGTTTGCTTGCTATTTGTTGGTATCTCTAGTGAAGCTTTACGGATTTGCTGTGCTATATTCGAGTGTAGTTAACAGTTTTTCGAGATGGAACCCAAAAAGTGCAGTGTTTGTAACATGGTTTGTATTGGAAGAATTTTCAGGTTAGTTGGCCACAGCATTGTTTACAATTTGAACTGTCACTGCGAGGTCACAACTGATCAATGTTTGATGGCTGAAGTGTCAAAGATGATGGCTTTGAGCATTCCATGCTGAAGAGATTTGTTTACTACCTCTATGTTCAGTTGTTACTCTGAGGCATACTGTGACCAAATTTTAGATAGAGCCCACATGAGATTACCAAATAAACTATAATAAAACGTTGATGACCATTGAATAACTTACCTGTGTATTCTGCGTGGGAATTTGTAACGCAAGTGCCATACTGTTCGCGTCAAAACTCTCATCCAACGCAATCAAAGCACCATGTACACCGGACTCTAATAAATTATTACCGTATTCCTGAAATATAAATATGTACTTGTTAAACATAATTTGTTCAGCCTATATAAACACAGCATCGTAAACAATCAGCACAATATCTCAGGTTGGCGGCAATTACACGCGCATCCCTGCTTTTGGATGATTATTTGTAGGGATGCTAACGATACTTCGATACTTGAAATGTATCGATACTTCTGCACTAATATCGACTATTTTTATCTTAAGATACTTTTTGAGAGATTCCAAGTTGGTATCGCTACTTTTGTAGCGGTATCGGTATCGAAAATAATTACGAACCAAACGCGCCTACATTGGCGTGTACAGCTCTATACTTGGTCAAAAAATATCGAATTGGTACCGGTATCTATATTTTTATTTTCGCATCTCTACCCAGACTTCACACCCGTAAAATCATCCCAAGGTCAAATTCTGTGGGAACTATTTTTATACAGGAAATCCTCAGAGATATTCTGCTGGTTGTTTACTATGCTGTGATATAAATATGCCTCGACAGAAATATATATGTGTCATCTGAATGTCGGCATATCATTGATACTATATAATTGATAAGGTCTATCTCCCAAAACGTGATCTTTTGAGTAAATTTGAAACCAATTTTCTGATCAAAATAATCGAAAAAACGTTTATCACTACCAGAAATCAATCCTACGAAACGCATAATTAAAACATGTGTCGTACTTGATTCAGAGCTGTCAAGATTACAAGAACTCTATTCAAATGTAAAGCAATTCGTTGTGAGATTTCGAAAAAACTATTATGCATTCAAGCTTTATTAGTATAACGATTATTTTCCCTTAAGATTTCTTTTTTTTGAGTAATTATACAGAAACGTTGTTTTGTTAGTTCACTTGCGTATATAAGGACCTCTTAATGCATTATAGCCCCGAAGTAGAAATAGGGCTGTTACAGGAGTTGATATTTTATGTCAATTATTAAAGAAAATTAACTCAAGCTCATAACCTCATGAGAGCAGCTATACAACATTATCACAATTTTAATTCTCATATCTGGTAAGTAATGAGAAGCCGACTATATAGTAAAAATTAATAGTTACTTACTTTTAATCCTATTGCAGCTACCCATCTGATTAGGCGTTCATTACTCCATACTAATACATCGGTTAAAGTATTTTCACAGTTTTTCCTCCGTTCTTCTAATGCGTTCCTATCATAATTTAGTCTTTTTAAACATGATATGCCGTACTGCAAGCTCGTCCTGAAACAAGTCGGCAGATTGTAACCATAACAATATATCAACATAAAAATAATACATTTTTTCACTTGTGTGCTATCCGCATCGACTGATCTGGTCATTAGCCTCGTGTTCTGTGTAGGCTTTGTTACTGTTTCCCGGCGCCACTGTAGGAACAGCGCTGTTAATTAGAAGCCAACAGTGAAGGCTGAGGTGGGGACATCCGCTGAACTTTTTTATGGATATTTATTTGTGATTGAGATTGAAAAAATCAGAAATAAATTTCCTCTTCTAAGGAGAATAATGATAGCATAGAGTGAAAATAATGATCATAACTTTCAGAGACATCCACATCAAACCATAAACGAAACACTCAATTCAGTTGAGCTGTCCTGTGACTTGAAAATGGATTGGAGGGCACTGAGATTTTCTTTATCTTCACGGAGAGATCCTGTAATAATTTTTTCACCTTACCTATGAAACCCGTCGACCATTTTCAACTGTCCTCTGAGATCCTTCTTGGTAAGGTGGTCCAACATCCTCGCGTCTACCAAACACTCCATGAAGGTGGTCCTATACTGGGGTAACCCTAAGGAAGGCAGCCACACGTTGCCAATCCATTCGTGGTTCATGTCACCGAAGGCCAGCGTGGTGCGTGAAGTCTTCGGCGCCGAAGGTGACGTTAGCGACACCATTTCTTGGATGGCCAGGCGCAGCTTCAGCCTATGAAGCGGGTTGCTTATTCCTGCAAAAATCGCCATACAATATATATCGTGGTGATGATAATTTAACTTAAGATATCGGAACCAAACAACCAGGGCTCATTTGCCTTTAAGTTGAATTAACATCAGACGTATTTCCAATAAATGCCGCTGTCTCTCAGGGATCAGTCCTGTCCCCTACACTGCTTCTGCTGTACATCAACGAGCTGCTGGAAACAACATCCAATCGAATCTACAGCTGCGCAGATGGCAGTACATTAATATCACGCAAGCCACTATCATCCCAGGAGACGGTACGTCGGCGACAGCAACGTAGTAAAAGTACAGTTGAACGTACAGAAACTCAGGCAACAACACTGACAAAGAAGTCTCTCGTTGGTTTACCAACTGTGGAAATAGAGAGTCACCATCCGTCAAGCTTTTGGGGATTAACATCAACATTAACATGTCCTGGCACGTCCACGTCATCAGTATTGCTAATACGTTTTTGCTCCGCTATAGGAAGCTGTATACACCAGAGCAACTACTGCTGCTCTACAAGGCACAGAAGCTTCTGGACACTATCCAGAAGAGAGCAATTAGACTAATCGAAACGCCTAACCTCACAAAGGATCTCCACAGCCTAGAACATTGAAGAAGGGTGGCTGACCTATCCCTGTCTTACAAATTCTTGGTATAAATTAGGAAAACATGCGAAACCTTATCCTAGAATGCGGTATTTTCGTTGTCAAAGTGTCACAGTCGTTTTCTGAAATGACTGACTACCTATTTTGTAGAAACAGCTAATTTCGATGTTCTCCACGCTACTACCTGGGCTTCTGTATTAGAACCCCGAAATTTATCGATTATATGTCTACAAAGTCGACGTCCTCTATAAAACTGATCCGTCCCGTGATCCTAACACTATTAATCTAACCTAAAAATTAATATTACAATATTACCAGTTTCGTTTTGTGCCACCTGTTTAGTTGCTCACCCCAAAAAAAGACAACGTAAAATTGTTGCGTTCTCAAAAATGTTAGGTTCACTAATAAATTCTATAAGTAACAAATCTGTTTTTCAGAAAAATAAAGCTCTTTCTTTAGACAATATATTACCTATTGATTACTTGAAAGTTAATTCTTACTTTCGAATAAATTTGGACAACAATTTTGACCATCAATTAATTCCACTTTTTCCTGTATGGTTAACATGCAGGTAATATTTTCCTCCATAAAACATTCTCACAGGAAAGATAAGTCATAAATGAAGTACCAAACTCCAACTTTGGCTACAAGGAAAAGGATAGATTCAATATAAGTAACAAATAATCAATATAAGTAATAAATAACTTATTTTCGACTTACATGGTTCTTCGTATGTACTTTGACTACCATGATCAACATAAAGGAAAAATTACCACTTGACTGCCTTGAATGATTCCTTAAAAAATCCTAGGAACTCCTTTAAACTTAAAGGAATTTTCGGTGTTATAATGGAGAAATTTGGACTGTTAAAAAGGCAGATTGAGCTCGCATAGATGCTTTTGAAATGTGGACGTGGAGGAGAATGCCGAGAGCTCCTTATACCGCCCATCGAAGTAACGTTTCTATACTGGATGAGTTTGGTAAAAAGAGACTATATCCATTGTGTCGACGAGAATGCTTACATTCTTCGGACATATACACAGAAGCGATAATATGGAGAAACTTGTAATTCAGGGTCACGCCCTGAGTGGGCGGCGCCGTGGCCGTTCCTCTACACGCTGGGTGGATACGACGAAACTGTTGCTGGATATGAGTATCGAGAGCGCCACTGAACTGACAGTAAATCGCGAAAGATGGCGAGCTACAGTTCTCAAAACTATTGATAAAATTCGTGTCGGCAATACTCTAGCTCCGACTTAATGCATTGTACGAGATCACAACATGTCTGTTAAGACATTGTAACTATGCTGATGATGAATGGAGTAAGGTTTTACTAAAGGCATCCATATTTTTTCTTGGTTCATAAACTCAGGAATTAGGATATAATTAAGTAAATAATTACCTAATATATACTTACTTACTTACTTGTCGTTGAAGGCATTATTCAAGTATTAAATTACCAATTCTGGAGAAGGAAAATGCTTTTTTGGTCGGTTTCACTATTAGAAAAAACTTGTAATATTTTACCATACTAGGTTATTCTTAGCCAAGAATTGGGATTTGTGATCTTATAGCGTTTTCGACTTATTGCCCTATCACTGCACTCATAGGAACTCAGTGTACAAAATTATGTTCGTCTTAGATTTGAGTGCAAAACTAGTGTGGTTCTTTGTTTTCGACTTATCCCCTTAATTGCACTTGAGTGCAAATTATCGCCACGGACTCTCTGAGCTCGTGGACACAGATAGGTACTCATTTTTAGTGCAAAAGCCATATTGCACACAATGCTGTTAGTTTTTATGTCGATAAATAGAATAAATGTTTGAATAAGGCGGATTCAAACTATTCAAATTCCAAAACCACCACAGAATGAAATTGAGCTCTCGGGACGCAAAATGACATCAAACTGTAATCCGTTGGCTGACAGAACAGTTACTTGAATTGCACTGAGATTTGTTGTATGTTCGACTTACCAGTTCAGATTTATTGCACTTCTGGGCACCAGACGAGTTTTCAATGTGCACTTTAGTGCAATCGTGCGGTGGCGTATATAGAAATCAATTTCGGGGGGGGGGGCATCGGAAAAACTTCAATATAAAATAAGAATGTACTAATATTAACGAAAATAATTATACAGGGTGAATTTTAAGTACCGGCTCGGTCGATAACTCCACTACTGTAGAAGATATGCTCCTTGCTCAGAAAATATTTTGATCCATAACTACGTGGAGATTTTACTAATAATTTCTGTTCTCACGATATAAGGTATTACATTATACAGGGTATTTCATCATTTTTATATTCAAATCGCTGTCAAACGAACGTACTGTATATCAAAAAGTAATGAATCAAAAATTATTTTTTTTACATGGAAAGATTAAAAATATCCTCTAGTTTTAAAATCGGCTATAAAAAGAGCCCGCGACGCATACTCGTATACAGGGTGCAAAATCCAGATTTTCTCTTTTTTTTTAAATGCAACCACCAATATTTTATTATGCCAAAGAATTGCTTTTAAAATCTCTTTCATCTTTGTATAGCACTTGTTGTACCTACGTCCATCAGTTTCCGAAATATTTCGATTTTTCGGTAAATTTAAAATATAGCTTCTAATTATGTACTGAAATTTATTTATTTTGAGCAAGTACTATCGAATTTGTTTTTTATTCAACGAACAACTAAATTATAAGGTCATGGTAGTATTTGACGAAGTCAAAACTCTGCATCATCGAGATTATAAAGTCAAGTATGCTGAGGAAACGATTTTGTAGGCGTGATGCATAATTATCAAGCAATTTGTCAGGTAGACTTTGAAAAATTGGCAGTTTATATAACCTACTCAATAATTCCATACTGCCTGAAAAACGAGCTTTAAAAATTAATTTTTCCATTGAGGGTATTTAGGAGAATCTTTGAGAAATTGCCTACTTGCCTCTAGAATACTATATATCAACTATGAATAGCAATATCAAGAACGGAGGCACTTTAAAACTAATGCGTTTGAAAGATTGAAGAATCGTTTTATTTCGACTGTGTCGTTTAATATTTCCTAGCCTACCTGATAGATCTGCTTGATAATTATGCACGATGTCTATATAATTGTTTCCTCAGCACACTTGGCCTATAATATCTCGTTAGTTCAGTGTTTTGAATTGATCAAGTCTATTATGGCCTTATATTTTGGTTGTTTGTTAAGCAAAAATAAAATTTGATAGTATTTTCTCAAAAAAAAATATAAATTTTAGTAAACAAATAGAAGGCACATTAAAAATTTGTAGAAAAATCGAAATATCTAAGAAACTAATGAATGCAGCCATAACAAGTGCTATGCAAAGATGAAAGAGCATATTAAAAGCAATTCTTTGGAATAATAAAATATTGGGGGTTATATTTAAAAGAAGAGAGAAAATCTAGATTATGCATTCTATATCACCCTGTATACGAACATGCCTCGCGGGATTTTTTTATAGCCGATTTAAAAACTAGAGAATATTTTTTATTCATCCGTGTACAAAATATTATTTTTGATTCTACACTTTTTGATATACAGTACGTTCATTTGACAGCGATTTGGATATAAAAATGGTCATAACTTTTGAAATACCCTGTATAATGCAACAATACCCTATATTGGAAGAACGGAAATAATTAGTAGAATTTGAATATGGAATAATATATAGGATATCTCATTTAAAAAAATGCATGTTTGCATCACCACGCAGTTATGGATCACCCTGTATAAAACTAAATATTTTCTGAGCATATCCGTGGCTATAACTTTTATATATAACTTTTTTTCGCTATTTTCTACAGTAGTGGAGTTATCGACCAAGCCGGTTCTAAAAACTCACCCTATTTATAACACATAATTATGGATATTAGAAATGTAAATTTATATTTTTATAGATAATAATTCTAAATTGAAGCAAAGAAACCAAGGTGTACTTCCTAATCGGACATCTATCATCGTTAAAGTTGCCCTATTTGCTTTATTATTAGATCACATTTTGATGTCGCTGCTAATTTTATTCAGTACTATATTTTTTGACAACTACTTCAGCGTCTTCCCAGACGTCAAAACTGAATGCGTGGCTGGTTTCGGTGGGGGGGGGGGGTCCCGGGCCACTGCAATCGTGGTTAAAATCAGTGCAGTAAGTCGAAAACGCTATTAGTTTATAGTTGGGTAATGGACGTTGTTGAAGAACTTACCGATTTCCCGTTGTATCTCGGTGTCGCTGAGAGCGCTCATGATGGCACCCGACTTGACGTTAGCCCTGCACGCGGCTACATACCACGCAGGCATCCCCACCCACAACTCCAGCCAAGCGACGATGGTCGGGCCGTTCCATAACGCGAACGGCGTTCCTGCTTTCATCGCCTCCGCCAACAGTTCGTGTCTGTAATCACGCTCTCTATTGTGAGCAACATAGTTTCGGGGATTAGTATATGACACACGCACCTCTAGAAACACTACGCTATTCGGATACGCATACATGTTTCGTACTTATTTCAAAAGTGGCATTAACCTAATCAATAACTTATAAAAGTCATCAGTAGATCATTAAATGTGATTAAAGTCATAAGTAGACCATTAAATGTGATTAAAGTCATAAGTAGACCACTAACTGTGATAAGCTTCACCCCAAAGCTTAAAAATATATACAGGGTGTCCCAGAAATAACACGCCAGAGTGACATGGAAGGTAGATTGGCTTTAGATCAATCAGATAACATCGACATGTCCTTAGTAAAAGTTTTCTGGGTTTCGAGATATTGCCACTTTTGAGGTTTTTTTTTAAATTCCTACTTTTACTCCTTTTGTTGCCTGTTATGACTATAAAGATTTGCGGACTTATTATCTTTTTTTCTTGGGCTACTATTAATAGTTGGTTGAGACAACAGAGTATTGATTTTATTGAAAACAATTTTTAAGAAGATGCAGGTTGTGTATAAGAGTGGGTGGTTAACATTTTGAAAATCTGTTATAGTGACTAAAAATCAATGGAAATAAAAAGACAGCTTTATGTTCTATCCATTATATTGATGCCTACAACGAATTAAAAAGGACAATCTAGGCGTTTTAGACGTAGAAGTATTATGTCAAAACTTGGGGCTATTCAATTTTTAGTAGAAAGAACCTATAAATGTTATACTATTTTTGAAAGAGCATTAAGTAGGTTTTTTTATGAGTTTTTGCTGATTCAGTCTGGTTCATTCGTTGTCACAGCAATCAGGCAAACCTTGGTTAAGGTTTTCGCATTGACACAAAATCTAAGAATTCGGTTGTTTTTTTAACACACCATGATGGTTCTCAATGAAATCAATACTCTGTCGTCTCAACCAACTATAAATAGTAGTCCGACAAAAAAAAATCGTAAGTCCGCAAATCCTTATAGCCATACTAGGCAACAAAAGGAGCAAAAGTAGGAATTTTTTGAAAAACCTTAAAAGTGGCAATATCTCGAAAACTAGAAAACTTTTACTAAGGTCATGTCGATGTTATCTGATAGATCTAAAGCTAATCTACCTTCCATGTCACTCTGGCGTGTTATTTCTGGGACACTCTGTATGTTTAGGGTAAGGACCCGTCAGTCAGCAATAACGATATACTGCTGCAGTACATTTTAATAAACTTCCTTTGAACTATTTCGCATTTGTATGTTTGTGAACGCCAATTGTTGGCGCAGCAAAAGTAGGATCTGTATTGTAGCTCGCGGCACCAACGTTTTATGATATCTACATCCAAGTCACTCATTTCCGTCGGTCTTTCTAGTCTCGTAATCTCAATAACCGCTGTATGGATTCTGATGAAATTTGGGTAGGGATATGCTGGGCTGTGAGGTCGTAGTAGGCAATGCTGCTATAATTTCGAAAATTGGTGCTTGGGTGGCGGAGTAATTGAAAAAAATCTAATATTCCTCAAACCTCGCTTTTAGGAATTTTAGGGGTTCCTCATCGTTTTTTACTTTTTTTGGAAGGAGGTAAATTTGGTGCGGTTGGAGGGTGGCGGGTTGTAAAACTGAAAAATTTGTTGTATTCATAATAGGTTTTAGAATCGTTAGATTGACCTGTGCAAGAAAGACCAAGTAGTCTAATAATTTTTTTATATCCATCCAAACATTGCCTTGCCTATTATAGAAACCAAGAAACTAAGAATTTTGTGATGTATACATACGAGTATTGCTTTAAATCATTATGTATCGTCTATTGAATTGATTTAATGAAATTTTGACAAAGCATTATTAACGTGGCGAGGACGGAAAACGCGATTTTAGAAATTGTGTCAGTGGCGCCGTAGCCTTAATAAAAAAACTGGAAATATAAAAACAGCTCAAAGTTCTTTTTAGGCGTTTTAGGGGTTCCTGATCATTTTCTGCTTTTTTTAGGTGGAGGCGACATTGAGGTCGTTGAGGGGTGGAGGGTTCTTAGACTGTAAAATATGTTGTATTCATAATGGGCTATCATTTAACTTGAGAATGAAAGGCCTAGCGACATAACACTTTTTTGCGGGCGAGCGATGATTTTGTTATAAGGGAATCTCAGACTATAGTATATATGCGTATGAGTAACTCACATGGGCACAGCATATCGACTATGTGTATAAAAAGTCTACAGCTACCATGTGGCAGTTGCGTCGGGTAGTCGGCGGAACCTGGGGCCTCAAACCCAAGGTTCTAAACTGGCTATATACGGCAGTAGTCAGATCTAGGATCCAGTATGGCTGCTCGGTCTGGTGGCCGAGCGTAGAGAAGATCTCTGTTAGGCGCAAGCTCGCAAAGATTCAGAGGCTTGCAGCAGTGAGCATAACAGGTGCCATGAGGACAACACCCACTGCTGCCCTGGAGGTACTCTTGGGCTTGCCGCCTCTGCACCTCTGGATAAAGAGAGAGGCGATGTCGGCCTGCCTGAGAATGCGTGACGGGGGAACGTGGGTAGCACGAGAACCATTAGTTGACCACACCAGAATAGAGCGATTCGCGGAGAGTAATATCCCGATATCGTCATTCAGGGTGGAAAAAGCTAAAGACATCTTAAATTTAGATAATGGATTCTCACTAGTCATCCCGGAAAGAGACGACTGGATGAGAGGGAAAGTCAAGTTTCCGCCCAATAGTCTCGTATGCTTCACCGACGGATCGCTCATAAAGGAGTCAGGATCCCGGAGAGCGGGCTTCTGTCTGAAGGGTAAAGAAGTGCGGCGGAACTTCGCTCTGGGAACCTGCACTACTGTCTTCCAGGCGGAAGTGTATGCGATATTGATGGCGGCATACTCGACGGAAGTCGAAAAGTGTTCTGAACAGAGCATATATATATGCTCTGACAGCCAATCAGCTCTGAAAGCGGTGGCAGCTTCGAGGGCCAGATCAGCTCTGGCACAAGAATGCTCTGCCGCCCTTCAGAAGTTGGCAAGACATAAGAAGGTGACCCTACTGTGGGTCCCCGGACATATTGGTATACCGGGTAACGAGAGAGCGGACCGATTAGCTAGGATAGGGGCCAACAACCCCTGCATTGGCCCAGAACCTATGCTGGGAATTAGTAGACGCCAGGTCAATGTGGCCCTGGATAACTGGGCCTACAAGGAACTGGCGAAAGCCTGGTTAGAGAGAGACGACTGCAGGCAAGCCAAACGATTCATAGCAGGCCCTGATAGGGGCCGAACGCAATGGCTTTTGAGTAAAGGCAGAGAGACGCTCAACCTTCTGGTGGGGGTTCTCACTGGCCATTGCCGGCTGAATAGACATCTGTCACTTATGAGAGTGGTAGGGGACCCCATTTGCTCCAGATGCTGGGAGGAGGACGAGACAGCGTTCCACTTCCTGGGCAGACGTGCAGTTTATCGCAACCTTAGGGTTCAGATATTCGGCACGACGGAGTTTAGGGAGGAGCCACTACATTCAGCGAAATGGTTGGACATACTGACTTTCGTCAGGAGGTCTGGTAGGTTCGACAAGGAGCTTTCTAAGGTGTAGAATTTTAGTGTTTTCAGAGATTGGTTCAGTGGGGTTGGCAAAAAGGGCCAAAGGTGGCCTACTTGCCTGGCTTCGCCTCTCCATCACTACTACTACTACTGCGTATGAGTACAGCAGTACTCATGCTATAGGAAAATAAATTAAACTGGTATCATCGTAATGTGTGGGAAGTACAGATTCAATCAACTTCGACTTCATTTTTTACATCTGTAGTGAAGTATTTGAATATTAATTTTCAGGTTTATCATTAAACTGATTTTCAATTTTGTTCACAGGCTATTTTTGACATCAGGTGAAGACTCATTAAATATTTTAGTAGAACATAGTTGAACAAATGATTTTAGTTTAGATTTTAAACGTACTTCACTGAATACAGTTGAAAAAATAACTATCAGACAATTCAATTACGAGGTTTTTTGCCTTGGTCGCAAGGTTTCTATAGATTGGATTTTTTTAGACAATATTTTTTTATCATAATCTCAACATATCAACAGGACTATCGATACTCTGAAAGGTACGAGATAAGTGAAAATATTTACTTGGTACACAATATTTCATCCGCAGTATGAATTCATTTTTACGAATTCATTTACGAATATGCAATATGTATCTTGTTCGTAAAATATTTTTTTGCTACGAACTACTTTATTTTGGGCAAAAAATTCAAGAGACATTTTTGTTTAGAATGAAACAGGCTATCGGAAATAAATTTTTAAATGGTAAACAAATAATAAGACAAAAAGCTGCATTGGAAATAAATTTCAGGGGTTGCGTTTTTCACCCCTTACAACCATGGGGTAAACTAAATTAATTACTGGCAGTAGAAAATGTCAGGTTAATTTCAATATTGTTAACTTTTTCAGTGCTTATGAAAAAAATTGTTTAACAAATTTTATGTACCCCCTTTAAGAGGCTGTATCTTAACAAGGGATGCTCCAATGAAGTTTCTTTATATGAAAGATCCTATCTTCTTTTCGATGAGGAATCACCCCCTTAAATGTTTTACACTTATTTAGTTACACCCTGTATAGCCTAAAGCTTCAAATAACTTTGGAGCAAGGACAAAGCAAACGAAATTTTTTCGCAGTATCTTCGTAAAAGGATCAATTAGAAATAATTTCCTCGTGTGAGAGATATTTCAACATGAGTTAATGCTACTTTTGTAATTCATGTCTAATAATTTCAAATTTTCATCATAATGCCAATTGGGCTGATACCGTTTCAACTTTATTCTCGAGGTGGTGTCAATTAACAAATTGTCATAAGTGAAACAAAGCCCAGTCAAGCTTTGCATATAAGCAATTTGTGTATTTTGCGGTAAGCTTAGACTTCGGCCATTCTATGCTAAATCGGTGAGTGTAAATAGTTCTTTTGACTTTTATTGTTACCTTAAAATATGTTTGAACGATAGTCATTGAAATCGGTTTTCTATAATGTGCCAGTCGGAAGCTGAAAGGCACAGAATGACCGTTTACATAAATTAGCTGTGCTATACGTGAGTATTTAAAGTAAGTAAGAAGAATTGGTATGATTAGTTACAATAATTCATATTACTAACAAAAGATTAATTTTTTCTCAGCATATCTAAAAATATTATTTTTATGCCTAATAATACAGAGTTTCATAAATTTTAACTACTCTGCCTGATGAGATAAAACATTTGTGTCGAGAATAGAATGTTTATAGAATCAAATTAATAAATATAAATGTGACATTATATATCTAATTCAAAATTATCATTATCGTATTCTAAGATGTGTAAGATTGTCCACATATTGAGGACTAACCTGTATAGATGTAGTCGTTATTAACATGTCATTAAGGTATGGCACATATAAAGAGAATTTGTAAATCATTCGTCGTTCATTAGGTAGCAGTGAGAAACTATAATACTAGCCAAGGCAATCAGTATACTATGAAGAACTTAATGACTATATCGTCTGTACCTCCATGTGATGATAAATGTATGAAGTGCAGCCAAGCCCATTGCAGTTGAATAAAAATTCGAAATTATTATTTTAGAAGGAAGTTAAGCAAGAGTTGTAATGTTAAGGTGTATCAAGACCACTGACTAATGCGATTGTTCTTCAGATCTTTTATCATCTTAGTGTTTGTTTATTTATAAATTAGTTGTACTATAGTCATACTACCACGCACAAGGTTCATCACCTTCTGTGGTTCTACTATTTGAGGCCTTGATGCATCTTACAAGATGAATGAGATCAAATTCCCCTGTAAAAGTCTGTCAACCTACAAAAGATTGCAACATGAACTGAAACTAATAAGACACAATAGGTTTATATTATTATTCTCATTGCTTCTTGGCAGCACCAACGGTGTTGCCAAGAAGTAAGCATCATCAAATAATTAACATGAATACAATTTGAAATGCACACTTGAAGTAAACCAATATTGGAAAATGTAATTTAGGAGTGGTAATATTACATATCATTACACGAACCAATAGATGGCTTCAACTTTGTATGCTTTGACTGGCTGATGGTACTGACAGTTAACAGACTTCAAGGTCTAAGCTATACTTCGGATTCCAAGCGACATATGCTATACCCCGACCCGGGATTAAACTGTGTGAATGTACATGGGCGTAATGGATTTTCACATTTCAACGCTCTAGCTTACTGTACTTGTTGTTAGAGTTATTTCAGCAATGACCCTCTAGTTATTTCAGAAAATATAAACGTCCATCAAGCGATTATAATTTCGCCCCTTATTTTTTCTAAGCACCCTGCTCTATATCTCCGTCAATCCACCGGTTATATAGAACAACCCTCGTATATCGACTCTCATATGCAGTTGGCATAGAAGCGCGCTCTCCTGGTCAGGCCAAGGGAATGCGCCGTGGCGTTGCACCAAGAAGTCTGCTGCTTTTTAGCAGTGACTTCTTTTGGTTTGCCGTTACCTCCGGGTACCAGATGGCACACAGGCAGATCTTTTCTGTCGCCTACTCTCAGTAATGATAATGGTACTCAAAATAATTGGATCAGCTGTTATTCTCTCCTTAAATAACGAAACTTACTAACGAGCTTATTGGGTATTGCATGTACCTCCGCTAAAGCTTACTGCCTAAAAGAAAGCCCACTTTGAGGTTGATTAGACAAATTAAGTTGTATAGCTTTCATTTTATCGCCCACCGTCCGAAGTATATCTTATCCTAACTTAGAGGTTTCGTTAAATGGATAGAGACAGTAACGAATTGAAAGCACCATTATAGATGGAACAGAGTTAAAAGGAGAAAAATAATGTATAGTAGACGCACTTTTTCTTTTGTCTTCTATCAAAGTCTCCCTTCTGTCCCATTTTCCCTGATATGCTCATCGAATCACTCAGTTCTCCGTCTGGTAAACCACCGATGCTGCTCTGACTCAACGTGAGATTGCTGTCAGTCACATCCTTCCCTTTCACCTGAAATTATAATAAGTATTATTTAAACGTAAGTAAAATGTCAGTCTTTGATAATGGAATGTGACACAGCAACGAAAAAATTCTATCTCTATACAAATTTTTAAAGTTATAACACATCGTAGCAAAACCCAAAATTATAGTAACTTAGGCAGAGTTTTGCAATTACACCTTTTCCAGCTGTAGTTGCTAAACCGTCAAGTGATCAGGCTATTAAAGGCAGACCTTCTTTTTGATAGATTAGTGCCATACAATTTACTGCCGGGCATATCTTCAACGTTTCTAGTATAGCTCAGAAGGTGTGCAGTTCGCATGCAGTCGAATGGCTGCCATTAGATTAGATTGAGTTGGAGTCGACTCTGGCCCTCACACGTCAACTGAGACTTATTGTGTCCTGGACCTTGTGGTGATCCGGAACGCGCTCCTGGCTGCCAGACATTAGAACGCACCTTTAGCGGTCATGTGACCAAAGTTTGACATTGATGTCATCGACGGATAATTTACAAAAAATGTAAGATCTGAGTATGAGTGTAGTCATTTGATGAAGTTCAGATAAGTAATTTATTTGATTATTACTACATCATATATTGTTCAGATATTTTGATATATGTCATATCATGAGTGACTTTCCATAGAGCAAAAATTCCTTTCATTCTGTGACTCAAAGCTACAGGTCTGTGATGCTTTTGGGTTTTGTCACTTGAATAAAGTAGTGGGTCGTGGTAAACGTTGCCACAGTTTTGTTTATGGATTACGAGCGGGGATTGTTTTTGAAAAACGTAACAATCTGGAGATCAAAATTTCAACAAAGGGGTTTTTGAGTCTTTTTCACGAATATCTGCAGGTATGTTGGCTTTTGACATTGTAATATTAACTAATGTGGTCTGACTACAAAATTGTTTCACAAGGTATACTATCACATCCTGCTTTTGAAACGATACTATATGGCGTTGGGTCTCTGATTTCCGTCTGCTCTAGGTATTAAGTCCTGGAGCTTGCAGCTTGGTGGTGTTTAGGTGTATTTATTTAAATCCTTACTGATTTCTCTTTTTTTATATATGATATTTATTTACGGAAGGTCAATAGCCTAGCAACAACCCAGGTTGGGTCTATTCCAATTATCTCCTTTATTTACTCCTTTATATGGTTGTTTATATTTATTTATTTATATATGCTGATATTTTACATTTTTCCACATCCTATCCATATTTCTCTCCCTGACGTTGAACAGAGACCTAGCCCATCATGTATTATTATTATTATTTATCATTTAGACTGTGAATGTTTATAAGCATTTCTTTATTATAACAATATCAATAACAAGAGCCAGTTTACCACTATTATTAAGACATTTTGAATCGTATATTTTAAAATATCAGTATAAATACTCCACCAGTAAATTATATGAAATACAAAGCACTCATGATTTGATAAATACAAGAATCAAGTAATAAAACCATACCATAAACACTCAGCACTCATGATTAATAAATACAAAACAAATGTTAAGAAACAAGTAATAAAAAAACCATATCATAACATTTCTGTGTTTTGATTTCATTTTCTCTGAATTGGTACACATGCATGCTAAAAGAATCTGGTTACCATGGGCACACATACAACATTAGGTTCTAAATTCCACCACTAGACATCTTGATCACTTTGGCTATTTTAAAATGAGGTATCGGTTTTGACAGTGGCCTGCTGCTGCTCACTACAACCTATTATTAAGGTGAGCAAATTCCTGTGCCCCCAAACAGAGCTTTCTCCTCGCTCCGTGTGTTTCGCAGTCCAAACATGCCCACCATTACTTATTTAGTTATGTACAATAGAAAACTTGTTCAATGTAACTTTCTGGATGTGTATGTGTGTGATCGTACCTTTTCTTTTTTGCTGAAAAACCTGCCCAGCGACGACTTGATGCCCTTCTTCTTCTGCGCAGCCGCCGCAGCTGCCGCCGCTGCCGACACGTCCCTGGGCAGCCCGCCGCCCATTCCCATGCCCATGCCGCCCATCGCGTTCTTGTGAAGGCTCTCCTGGCTGCTGTGACGAGAGGACAATGGTGATGGGGTCAGCCCGCCCTGATGCCTAAACACACTAAGTGCCCATCTACTGCTAAAGCTACGCCTATCACTCCAGCTCAATGATTCCCAACCTATTGTCTATTTTCGTACTTCCCCTATTTTTTACCATTCCCCTAATGTAGGGAATGCAAATATCTCGGGATTGGATAATCTCGGGATTTTCGAGACTGAAGTTTCTAATCCGCGATTAGAATAACTAACAAATGCATGATAAGCGTTTTTTAATCACAAGGAAACTAAACATTTTCAGATGACAATCAAGAAACGGTGTACTTAAACTGCCGTCCAACGGCAGCCTACTAAAATGCCGTTAACAGATGTGACGTCATTGAAGTGAAGTATTTGACGGCTTTGTAATCGCTGTACTTAAACTGTCGTCAAACGAAAGTCCACTGAAATGACGTTCCAACTGCTTCATCAGTATTCCCATGATCATATACCTACTCTTTATGAGCAGCAAGACAGACAAGATCCATTCAGTCTATTCAGTAGGAAGTCATACTTAGATTTAGTCTGATTTGACTGAAGTTCATGGATAAAATGCATTTTGATTGCGATTTAATTTTCGTTTATTGTTCTCTCGGGAGCTGAAATACTAGCCGCAATACGTGAGAAAACTGTGCCAAACTAGTGAAGTATGGAACGAGAAAGGAACTATATGTTTTTGATTGAGCTGAGAATAATCAAAATAGTATATTAAAAAAAATTAATAATCCTCTACACATACCGCATTATGTCCAACAGTTTTTTCTTAATTTTACAAGTTGTTTTTCAACTTCTTGTACCAAGTTTTGCGATTGAGTTCCATAGACCCTATATGAGTATATTATCCCAAATACGTTTTCTCTATGATTTGGTTTCTCTGTACCAGTTTTTTCCTTCTGAAAATTTGTAATAATGAAAAAAATGCAATTTGAAAGTCTGCTTCTCTAATTGTCGATGAAATTTAAAATTTGGTGTTCGGTTCCAGACTTTTATTGAAAACTTTACCCAGAGAAATACATCATGCAACATTATGGAATCTTTTCACAGATGTTACAGTACTTCTTTCCTTTTTCTATGATAATTTTTTTTTTTTTTATTGGAACAGACATATTCATTATCGGCAATGTGATATCACTGACTCCAACTTTCAATAAGATGATTGCTGAACTGTTGACGTCATTTGGAACTAATTCATTGATATTTAAGATTCATCAGCTTTAATTGAATCAGGTATTATAAGGTGCTTTCCTTTTACATCTGCACTAACTCAGATCACTTAAAAATCAGGTGGCTCAGCTCAGTTGGAAACCTCAGATGCTCAGATGAGTTAAAGGAACGTGTTTGTGCAGTTAAATGTCAATCCTCGAAATTTTGTAATATGCTATGGTTCTATAATATGTCGATCCTTTCCAGAGCCTATTTTTTTACGTTTTTCGTAGCTCACCATACACTATCGACTATCCATACACCACAAAACCCGCTAAAATTCAAACTTACAAAAAATTCTAACCTCGTTTATTGATTTATTTGACATCTAAATGATCTGAGACAACTGATCTACCTTTCGATCTTGTGCAGATGGGCTTAAGTGGGGGTAAAATATCTCACTTTAGACTCAGATTCAGAAGACAAAAGGAACGTACATCGAAATGAGTCATGACGTCACAAGTGAGATTTATCAGATAAATCAGGTAAAAGGAAAGCGCCTATATCCTCCTCTACAATGTCACATGGTCCTAGAGAAGACAGTGGGCTACCGTTTGACGGCAGTTTAATCACGGCGAATATAAAGCCGTCAAATACGTCACATATGTTAATGGCATTTTAGTAGGCTGCCGTTGAACGGCAGTTTAAGTACAGCCATCAAGAAATACAAATCTAAAATTATTCTGTTAGGCGTGTAAGTGTTACGCCAACGCCAATTTAAAGGAACATTCGAAAAGTAAAGTATACAAAAAAGACCCCCTAGTAAAGTAATACAATAAATTATTCTGACACAGGAGAGTTTTTAAGTAGCAAAGCAAGAAGGTCTGTTCGTCAAGACCACTCTCTTATTCTTGACCTCCTTTTTGTGCAGACAGTTCCTGCAGCTGAAAAAACCCTCTCTGATTTCATGATTCCACACTTGTAGGTGCAATAGTTAGCAAAAAGTTTTACATCAACTGTAAACTTCTCCCTTTATTTCCACCTTCTTCATATACCACCACTTCCTGACGAATAGTTGATCCATTTTTTGACAGCTGAGCAGGGAGATTCATCATTTTCAAAACTTTGCTGTAATGTTGAGCAATGTGAAATTTTGGTAGAATATTGTACAAGCTCAGCAAGACGGATATCAGCATTCTCATCAAATAAATCTATCCGAGGATGGCCTGAAAAGTTCTCGGCCAAAATAGGACGCAGGCGCGCGCGAACGTGCACCACTTACGTGCATATTCATACAAGTCTCTGCAAGTCTCACATGAAATACCAATCAGTTGCGATCAGCAGTTTGGCTGTGACAGTCGATCATCGTGAGTGTAATGTGAAGCACCGTAAGACATGGAGAAGCTTGAGTACCGTGTGGTAATAAACTTCTTTGTGAAAGAAGGTTCATCTCCGAAGGAGATCCACCAAAGGTTTGTTAACGTGTATAAGGAAGATTCACCTTCATACTCCACAGTCAAGAAATGGGCTGCAGAGTTTAAGCGAGGGAAGGAGAACATTAACGGTGACCCACGCGAAGGACGTCCAAAAAGTGCAACAGCTCCTGAATTGATTGACCGTGTGCACGATATGGTTTTGCAAGACAGCAGAGTGAAGCTGCGCGAAATTGTCGAGGCTGTTGACATCTCAAGGGAATGGGTTGGTCACATTTTGCATGAAGAGTTACACATCAAGAAGCTCGGTGCAAGATGGGTGCCGCGAATCCCCACTCCTGAGCAGAAACGCAACCGCATGCGGATGTCACAGCAGGCTTTGGAGCTATATAGAAAAAATAAGGCGGACTTTTTGCGCAGATTTGTAACAATGGAGGAAACATGGATTCACCATTATATACCAGGATCCAATCCAATCAAAGCAGTGGACTGAAGCCAGGTCCTCTGCAGTCAGTTCACCCCGCAGAAAAGGTGATGGCTTCTGTTTTTTGGGACGCTAAAGGCACTCTTCTCGTGGATTATCTTGAAAACGGTAAAACCATAACAGGGGAGTACTATTCTGACCTTTTAACCCAGTTGGATTAGAAAATTCGTGAAAAGAGACCAGTTTTGCAAAAGAAGTCATCTTTCATCAAGAAAATGCGCCGGTGCACAAAGGGCAACATGCAATGGCAAAACAGCACGATTTAAAGTACGAATTGTTGGAGCACCCACCCTATTCTCCTGACTTGGCCCTGTAGGACTTTCATCTGTTCCCAAAACCCAAAACATTTCTTGGTGGGCAAAGTTTTTCATCAAACGAAAAAGCGATTGCTGCCGTAGATGACTACTTTACAGGACTTGCACAAGATCATTTTAAAGCCGGCATCGTGGCTCTGGGACATCGATGGACCAAGTGTATAGAGTTAAGAGGAGACTATGTCGAAAAATAAAAATAATTTTGAAGGTCCAAACCGCTTCTTTCTGTATCAGGCCGAGAACTTTTCAGGTCATCCTCGTATATCTGAACACTCCGAGTCGGTATTATCATATAAAATTGTTAATCGTCTTTCCATATAATGTTTCCATACACCATTGCATTCTTGTCAGGTATTGTGAAAATCTCATTGGTATTTTTCTCATGCGGAATGTGTAAATAGCGAATTAATCCGGAAAAAATTGTTCGGCATTCTTGTATTCGATGTCTGATGAGAGATAATTTGAACCAATCTAGAAAATCCCGGGATTGTATGCTCGCAAATCCCGGAATTTTTGATACCGATAAATGACCGGAATCCCGGGTTCCCGGGATTATCAATTCCGGGATTGCATTCCCTTCCCTAATGGCGAAAAATTTTGAAATTGAAAGAATGAGTTTTTTCGATGTTTCATGATGTGCCACCGCAAAAAAAATGTCATTATTTCCTCTGATTTATGAGACATGTGCGTGCCTGTTCGTATGAACACTTGTTATTAAACATCATTTTGAACTGATTTTGGGTTTACAAAAACTGGCAGAAGGCGATCTGCGGTTGGGAACCAGTGCTCTTTGTGGATACTATGTACAGGGCGGGCTTATCTTGCATGCATTCAAACACTGGCGGTTCATGACGACCAAAACGACAAGCTTAAAGATGAGCATATGGCGAAATAATGAAATCTAAAATCAACGATGCAATTTACCTCGTTCTGGTACAGTATTGAAACGTGTGAAAGTTACGATAAATAGATTAATAAAAAAGCTTTGATCAATAAATTTAAAAAGAGTTGATGGTATAGCTGTTTAAATGTTAAAACTATGATTGCGAGCAAAGCGCATTATATTAAATATATTTGTATAATAAATCGCTGATTTAAAACAGCCTATTTTCATAGTCTTCTTTGCACTGTCAAAAGTTTAAAAAAAATTGTGAACAAACAGATTTAAGAGTATATTGATAAGAACGACACCCTACTAAAATCATGGTACTACAACATGATTGCTGTGTTAATGATCGATCCAAAGCAACGTCTCACTCGCATTCGGCATAATCATATAATTTGCTTGTTTTTGAGGACCTTGAAAATAAAAGTGATCGCAATGGGACACTAACTTGCTAGTCAGTTTCTAAAAGAGGACAAATATGACAGTGAGTTGCCTAGTATCTCTCATACTCGTACGAATTTCTAAAGAGTACTTTTAATTTCACTAAGATTAAATCTCTATATATTAATCGACCCACTATACAAGGTGATACACATTTTAATTTGGTTAGATAGATACTATAGCAGCATATATTTTTTTAGAAGGGAAACCAGCTTTGAAAATATCTAGCAAAGCAGTATGTTCACAATAATTGTATCGTGGTGGCTTCAGTTTTATGGACGTCAATAATCCAACTGATAGTTCTGACATATGTTAGCCACAGCAAATTTTGACGTTTTTCAATTGTGTAATACACTTCATTGTTAGGTATACTTTTGGATATGAATTTTTAACAATATAATTCAAACTACAATCCACCAATGTTTGTAAGGGCTGAGTTCAGTAGTGTCTCAATTTGTAAAGAATATAGGTATTAATTCATTACTTCCTAATTTTGTTCCATGTTCCGATAGATCTAAATAAAACTATTTAAGTCTTTATCAATAAAAAAAGCTATAATAAAGACACAAAGGCAGTACGGAGCTCAGCCGATGAAAAAGCAAAGGAAAAAAGAGGATCGTCATAAAAATTGTAAGACTTGATAATACCTTATTTATTTTAAGGTATTGTAAAATGAAAATGATTTTTTTTTGGAATATAACTATGATGAAAACACTAAATGAGTGTACTGGACTTTTTTGTTACTAGATGAATTTATTTCAAACTGATTCAGTAATATTTGGATAATTTGAATTCAAACTTAATTTAACGCAGTAGGTTTTTGAGGGCGCCTACGTGGTTCAAGCTATTTTTGAAGTCATTCTAGAGGCTTTATTTTGAGGTTTGAAAAACCAGGTATTATATGATTATTATGCCATTCTTGACCATCCAATAATTTTATTTTCAATTTCAGAAGTGCAGTTTTATATCGGCCAGGTATTTTGGTTTTCATTATTAGAAACAAAAAACCTCATACAGATCAACAAAGATATTTGAATTTATCATTAGTACTATAAAATTCAACGCCTTTATGTATAGAAATAGTCAAGCTTACAATTTTCATGAATATGATACTATACAAAAACAACACCAATTAATGCTAATAACCTGTATGATACTCCTGGAGGTATAACACCACCTCCTGTACGTCTAGCATGGCAAAGAAAGTTTAAGTGTCAGATAGGTGAACAGGAAAATTATGTTATAAATAATTGAAGTGCCCACCATATCACTAGCGCAACGACAAAAGTTATTCAATTTACTGAATTTTTGGAGGTTTTTTCAAAGATCCTATAAAACATGTTATCCAAACTAGGATCTTGAACTGTAACGAGAAAATTTTCAGCTACACCAAGAAAAGACTCTGCCCTTTCAAATATCTTACATGATAGTCCTATGTTTGAAAGTAACATTTACGGTTCAATTTTCTGTTAGATTCTTTCTGACTGAATCTCATTGTGATCCTTACTGTTTAATAGGTGCAATATTCACTGCTTAGAGTTCACTACACTTTCATTATACATTCATTTTGAAAGTGTCAAACTGTATGATCATATATACAATTTTACACAAGGCTGATGTGTTGATATAAAACGATCAAATGTCAATTATGCATAGCAGTTTACTCAAAAAGTCATGTCGATTATTTTAGTTTGGTGTTAGGACTATCGAAAATTAAAATGCAGATTCGAATATACTTCTTATTTAAGTAAACTAAGCAAGTCATAAATGACATAAAAACGTGAGAGTGTAAAGAATATCGAATTAAAATATAGATGTAATGAAAATGCTATCTGCATGAAGGCCTTTCCTACAACAATTGTATCTATTTATTGGAGGTACATAATGCGCTTATAGTGTATTCGGGTCATGAGATCAACTGAGGGCTTGAACATACCTTCTGAGCTCCTCTTGGCTATGCGCCAATGCTTGTGCGACCCTTTCCAATCTCAGGGACCTCGCGGTTAAAGGAGAGGCACCACCACCGCTACTGCTGTCACCCATGTGCATCTCTTCTCTGGACATCTCTGAAGAGAGTGGGGCCAACTGGAGCTGTTTGGTTCATTATATATGAATGCATGATTAGGGTTCGCAAAATATGCTAATGAAAAGATATACCAGTTGAAATAGACAAACGATTGGTTAAGATTATTCACATTTTAAGGTCTAAGAGACTGCAGGGTGGATTCAGAAATCAGTTTTAGGGAATTAAGTTTTTATCACATTGATTTCCATGTAACTTAGTGTTGGTATACTCGTATATTGCACTAAAATAATGTATATTCACAAAAAAATAATATACTTATAAAAAGCAATTTTTAACCTCAACTTTTGATTGTTTTTGTAATTAACTGCATAATGTGCCATTTTGGCTGCATTTTTAATCAGGCTTCGACTGTTATAAATTAATGTGCAATGATATTGTTGCATCACCAGCAATTTTGAGATCTGGGCAAATTATTCCAAATGTTAATGTCTATTTTGACTGGAACCAAAATATTCTAACATGCAGCTAGTGAGTGAGAGGGAAATAACTAGTGTGGTGTGATGTGTGTCAAAGCCAACAACTTGGGGTTATGTCTGCATCTAGCTTGATAGCCGAAACAATAGTTATATATAGTCCCATTTACTCAAAACTGTGAAACTATGAATTGTTCAAACTAATCATCAGCTTTAATCGTGTTATCGTGTTGAATCAGTTATAACTTGAGTAGAGTTGTTTGAACGTATCATAAACTAGATGCAATTTTCACCTCGGTAGATATACATGACTGACAGCTAGTTTATCAAATTGTATCAGCTAACTGACTTGATAGCAGATAATTAGACGGAAACTTAAATTGGAAGAGATAACAGACATGAAACATATACCTCAATTCAAAATTTCCAGCCTAGAGCATTGCATCCGTAGACAGAGGCGGATCTAAGATTTGGATGGAGGTGCTCATAGAATGACTTTATAATAAACGAAAATATAATTAATTCTATAATATAAATTCATTTCATTCAATGCCTTTCAGACATTAGAAAAAATAAAACCGAATGTCAAAACGACTTCTCCTAATTTGATTTGACAACCTATAGTCCCCCTTGAATGCGACACTGTCCTCGAATTTCCAAAAATAATGGAATGAATGTAAAACTTGAGTATTCGTTTTTTCGCGGACGTTTTATAACATGTAAGCAAATGGCATATTCTTGGGACGTAACCGCTGTAAACAAAAAAATAATAATTATAATAATAAAAACTAGTGCCATTCCAGCTGCAGATAACTATTAAGTACTGTTTGAAGACCAGGTGCTTTATTTAGTTGAGCAGTTTTATATCAAATATAAAACTGATAAGGTATAAATACATTAACACAACTTAGTAGCAAAGAATTTACTCAAAGAAAATTATTTCCACCTTACCCAAAGTATATTGGATATCACATTACTTGTTTACATTAAATCATTTGAAAAGTTTTAAACGCCTGACGTCTCAGCAAGTAAAGTACTGTAATCGTGAAAATGTTTGAGATTGAAATACCTAATTCATTTTTTAACGACCTGTAGCTAATTTTAGAGTTTTCTGATCTAAGGAATATTTATTGATGAAGGTTTACAGTCACTGAAGAGTTTTCAATGAAATTACGATAATTACTGAGTCCATTTAATTATAAACCAGAACCGTTTAAGTGAAGAAGGGACACTTCACTTCACTCACGATTACAAGGTGACAAATGAGACATTGTGCTTACTCATCGATAAAACCACATATGCTAAAATATAAACTTTTTCTGGCGTTTTGGCCACCTCTGAAGGCTTTATAAAATTACCAAATACCAGAAAACAGCTTTTGTTTTTTGTGAAATAACTTCCTAAGGGCCGGTTTCTCAATGTCCAGTTAAAGTGTCAGATAGGTATCTGCCAGATAGCGTTGCTATGGATACAACTGTCAGATAAGATTTACGTGACTTCGTAAGTTTAGCCTTCAATTGTTTAAACAATTTTTCTAACAGTTGCTGTTATCTTGCAGATAAATATTTAACTGGACATTGAGAAACCGGTCCTAAGTCGGTGATTCTGAAATCTTAAAGAAGAGTGTGTGTAACATATTAGTGTCCTAAAACCATAAGAAAATATGCAAAAACTTATAGTCCACTCATTGGTAGTATGTAGTAATTGTCTATAATATTGTCTATTGTTCATATCCTGCCCCCCTCATATACAGGGTGGGCCAATAGTGAGTGGACGGAAGATTTGGGCTTACTAAAAAACATTTCTAAAATCTGTCACCTCATCTTGGTAGGGACACTTGAGGGCTATAACGTAAAAATATTTTCACTTAAATTTTGATGGTGATTCATATCAAACCTACATTTTTTTTAATGGAACCCTCTATATATTATTGCATATTTGGATTCCTTGGTGAATTCTAGTGTGACTTTATGTATCATACACGGAACTTTAAACCAACCGTTTAGGAGCAAATCACCATTTCTGGTAAACGTAGGTATCAGAAAAAAAATTGAATATCGCAGCGATTATAAAACTTAGAATGCCGTGACTTTGTGGTATGATCAAGCATGAAACGTGTCACCTTAGATTAGACGGATAAACTTCAATTCTTTTTATATTTGGAGAAATCAGTAGATTAATTAAGGAAACTTAAGAAGTTATTTCGCAAAAAAGTGGTATCCTGGTATTTAGTACTTTGATAAGGGCTACAGAGGTGGTCGAAACGTCATCAAAAACTGTATAATTTAGCATATCTGGTTTGATTGACGAACCAGTAAACAGAGCGCAATGCATCAGAGAGATAACCACATGATAAGTTTCAAGAATTACATTGTCTGGTTTTAGCATTTACAAATATTTCTGGTATTTTGTAAATATCTCTGATCGATTCGAAGATCAAAATAATTACTTCTACGTATGTCTCTGCATGGTGATATTGTCATATTAACGATATTGTTGCGATCATGCAGAGAAACAGTTTTATTTTTTTAAGCGAAAACCGTGCATCGAATTGAAAAAATCAAGTGTTAAACTTTGGTTAGAAATGAGCGGGGATTTCAAAAATAATCTTTATTTTAGGAGAAATCAGTGGTGTACCATCAATGTCTGCCATAATAGGCAGGTCAAATTACGTACGAAAGCCACTGTTGGAAATTTAAGAAAGAGTGATACATTAAAAAATGTCTCTTGCTTGATTCATGGTACATGTATGACGAATTTTATTAAAATATCTGAAGTGGTATTATAACTATTATGTAACTATTATAAAGTTTTCTTCTTAAAATGAACAAAAAAATCGCCCCATAAATATTGACATTCAATGGGCCTATACAACATTTTTTGTTTATTGGCTTAAACGAACCCTGACACCACGTAGATGCCATAAATAATTTTACAAAATTTTTCTATCAAATTTATAACCGAAAAAAATTGCTCTAAATATTGAATTTTTTGAATCCATACACTTCCCGCCCAGGTCGTGACGTCACCTGTAGGGAACCAATAAGAGCTCACTGGTACAAAACAATAGCATCGGCTTGTAGTCATCGGACCACGAAAGGACGCTTCTCATTGGTTCCCTACAGAAAGGACGCTTCTCATTGGTTCCCTACAGGTGACGTCATCATCGGCTATTTCAAATTACAGTACAATTTTCTTTTTAGTGTTATTCTCATTTGGATCAAGTTTTCTGCTCACTTTTTACAGTAAACGGTCCTATGTATCATCAAAAATAATACCGCAGTAAATAAGTTGATCAATTTGAGATCACGGTACAGGCCCATTAGGAAACACCCTGTATCTAGCTGTCCCTGAACCTATTACTAATAAAACGGTGTAAACAATTACGAAGAGATCGCCTCTGGTAAAATTTGAAGTGATAAAAGTCAGGTAGCTGGAATGATAAACCGGCCCAGATAGTGTGAATGAGTTTGAGTCTTTAGACAAACCTGACTAGACGGCAATGATTCCGACAAGGAGCCGGGACTGAAGGAGGAGTGATATTGTTGCAAATGGGCCGGAGACATGCTAGCCGGAGCCTACAACATCACACACAACGTCGTTCACACACCAGACACATTTTATAATCATCACACCCGGTACACGAACGGGCGATCAGCTTTGTTCTTTATGTTGGCTTTATGTGAGACACAACATGTTACGTACTTGGGACATGACAAGTATCATATAGGTATACTTTGACCCTTTAATAGATCGATTCGTACAAATAACCATTTCCAAGAAAAAAGAATGAAATGCTGAAACGATAAGTGGCAGCGTTGCCAACAAACTTTGAGAAAAATTCCTTGAGTGCTCTTTAAAACTTCCCTAGATTAGCACCTTTTTCCCTAAATTTAAAATCGCGGGAATACTAAAATTAGTTGGTAGTTATATTTATCGGAAAAAGTTAGGATAAAACGATAAAAACACAAATAAACGCGATTGTTGGAAAAAACATTCTATAAAACATACATTATTAAAAACCTAGTTATTTTAACAAACGATATTAAAACACAAAAATACATAATCATTTAATCTGATTCATCGTCTGATTCATAACATTTTATTCATTTTACCCAATAACGAATTATCAATTTCAACATTGTAATAGTATTTTTTCAAATTAAACATTCTTTTGTGAGTTTATTTCGATCCTTAGTTTTAATTAGCACATTAGCACTAGAGTGCGGTAAAGTAAATATGTGTCCAACTAGTTTTTTTGATAACGGAAATGCCAAATTTCCTTCGCCGTTTTTTATTTTGGTAATATAACCCCAAAAACTTTCAGAGTCATTTTCCACAAAATCAAAATCATAATTTCTCAAGATTGTTCACTTTCTTCTCTGTCTAAATCATTATGTATGTTTTCTTCAATTCCTGTTAATTTCAACTCCACAGCTAATGATACTATTATGGAAGCGTGCCTCTTAATTTTTTATGTTTTCTGGAATTATTATTTATTATTCTCATATCATAAGTCGGTGGTCTTTTCTCCGAAAATCCAGCTTAGTGAGTTGGATAACAGATGGCGAATAGCGATTTAATCATTTTAAAATGAATAATTGATTTGAATATTGTGAAATGATTGTTTTATTGAATTGGTACCTCTACCAGTTCTACCACTAATTTTAAATTGAGAAAAATGCTGCTTTTCAAAATTTCTGAATTTCCCTAGAATTCAAGTCTGTTTCCCTAACTCCCTAAAGCTGATCGAATTTTCCTGGAATACGGAAATTTCTCTAGATTTGGCAACGCTGATAAGTGGTCTTAAAGGAATCAAACTTTAGCAAAAAAAAAAAACAAAAATATCGGTCACTTGGTGGGACCAAGCCCGTGTCTTTGCATTAACGTCGCAGCGTGGTTACCAGTTACAATAAGTTGTTTTAAGACTTCTTCAGATTACATTATTTCTTGAACAAGATTTGGTTCAATGTCTTGATCAATATAAATTGGCTGGTATTATACAGCTAACTGTTTCAAAAGCGTAACTTGAACCAAAAATCGAGTGAAATGAATATAGTTAAAAAAAACTCGGACTAAAGAGGCGTGGTGATATCTAACTGTTTGGGAGTTGGTATTTTTGTGAAATTTATTCAGGAATGTTGACAGTTTTAATTATCGTTTATGCAGTAATGGCGATAATTCTGCTGTGAATATTGATCAAAAACAACTGTTCACCTTGATAACACAGAGATAACAAATACAATCTAAAAAAACCAAAAAAACACGCTTTAATGATAAGGTTAACTGAAAAATAAAAAAAATAAATATAGTTTAAACATCTAAAAAACACGCTTTCAAAGAACAGCGGACTAAAAAGTTAACTATAATTTTTAAAATGAGGCTTAAAACAATATAATGAACGGAAAATACTAGGATCATTGTGAAAAAAGCATAGGGCCCTCAATTTACGAAAATATGGTACAAAGGCCCACGCCTACATTTAGAAAAAAAATTGAAAAAAAATGTTTGTTGAACAATAACTAATCAAAAAACATGTTTTCGCTTTGATAACTCTCGCAGATATATTATTGTCAGCAATATAATTGAGACAAAAATGCTGTAATGGCCAATTTCTTGATATTAAAAGTGACACATCTTTTGTCATGACCCAATCACATACTAACCAGAACAATAAGTGCAAAAAGAGTTAATGAGTGCATGCTAAAAATCGAAAACCGTAAGGATTCAGCACTTGTGAAACTTCGAATTTTAAATAGTTCACTAGTGGATAGCGGCTCTTAAACTTTTCCGTATCGTGAAAAAGCCTTACAGTATTGCGGCAAACTATTATGGTCCTTCGAGAGGTTACTTTCCATCTAGATCAAGTACATAGATAAAAATATTCAAAAAAGTAGTAGCCACAGCACAAAAGTACGATTATGCCAATAAACTGGCATCAATCAGATGTATGGGTAAATAAACTTCAGAATCAATAACATACTAGACCAAACGGAAGATGTGCTTAGGAGTATAGTAAGAGGTGGATACTATAGTTGCTAAGAATCAATGGACTTGTATCATGAGTTTGAAAATAATGATTAAATCAATATAACCTTTTAGTGTACTGATGCGTTTCATTACTTTCTGCTTCATTTTGTTTACTAGTAATTGCATTTTAAAGTTTAAAAAAGTAAATTCAAATTTAGCCAATCAGAATTGTTGCCTCGTCAACTCTCAAGCCGCGGTATTGACCCAATTTTCACGAAACAAAATACTGTTTTGTGATTTGTCTTCCATCAAGGGGATGCCCTGTGGATTTCATCTCTTGGCTCCGTCACATGAAGAAAGGTTCTGTGAGGTTTGTTTTGTGAATTATGCAGTTGATTGTCAAGTGAAGTTAAACCTAACCTTATAATTTTATAAATTTCCTGTCTCGAAGCTTTTTTTGTCTTTAATTATTATTGGGTGGTGAATGACTGATTCCGAGAATTTGGACAGTTCACAAATTTTCGCATTAGTGGATACTGAACAGCCTAAATTGTAGTTCTTTGCAATTGGAAAAGGAGATATGCCTAAACAACATGCATATTGCTATTGCAAAGATATAAATTATTATGTTGTTTATTACTGCAAATGTTATTTAAATATTTTGAAACTTATTTCTTGGTTTTCACATTTATAGTCTCTGGATTGAAGAAGTGAAGAATATAAATAGCTAGTCGTTCACCACATCCGTATCCACGTTAACCTTACGCATCATCATCATAGTCACAATGTCTTAACAGACATGTTGTGAACTCATAAAATGCATTTACTCATTTTAGGAGTTTCTCTTGGGATATCTTGAAGATCTTTAATGCAGTAGTTTCCCATTTGCTTTCTGACGCAGATTATCTGAATCGGTTTTAGTTAATCCACTATCTTCTTTACCAATCTTTATTTGTTCTAAGCACCTAACTTGAAAAACATATCTAAAATACTGATAAAGGATACTCTACAATAAAAAGGGAAACAAGTCAGGTTTCCACACGAAAAAGTACAAATACAGAGTCAACGCAATGACATGCAAACTGCCACTGGTCGCATTCTGCAGAAAGATCGGGAGCCGCTACTTTTGTAGCCGCTACATCTCAACAGTTGGCGTTCTGCTGAAAAGCATTAATTTGTGCGCTCTGAGATATCACGATAAATAGTTTGTGTCGACTGTCAGTTGTCAGTGAAATGTCAAATGAGTGGTCACATTTGAGGTTATTAAAAATAAAAATAAAAAGATATGTCAACTTGTATCAAAGTTTTGGACTGTGTAAAGCAGTGTAGACTTTTTCTTTTAAATATGACAACATAACCTATAACCCAAGTGTCATAACATGTGACATTCACAAGTTCAAAAGTAGCTTATTCCGCTCCGCTCCAAGTGAGCGTACTTTTCCATCGCTACAAAAAATGGCGACCGCTGGAGCGGTAGCTGCTAGGTAGCGCAAGCGTTCAGCAGAAAATTTGGTAGCTGCTCCGCCCGCAACTGTTGAGCCTGCTGAATGCACTCACTCATGAGTGACGGCAGTGACAGGAAAGATCGAAGGATCACGAACCTTAACCTAAATCATGGTCACCGAATCACGGATCAATAAAACGAGAACACAAGACAATATACGTACGTACGACCTCAGATCAGGTAGAACGGCAACACGGCACACACATATCTGTCTTCAAATTGGCTGTTTCAGTGCTAGAGGGGATTAAATATTTTCCTCATTTTCTCGGCTTTCCCGTGCCCAAAAAATTGCGGAAAAATATGAGAAGGTTCTTATGCCATACTCTATCATATGCTATCATCAAAATATTCACGATACTAGTCCATGATGAATATTCAATTTTTCGATGTATGTCTGTGTCTATGAGAACCGTAAATATACATATATTCAGGTAGCCTTGTGTTCATGGATAGCTATTAACCCTGATTGGATAACTCACTACTTTCCATGAATCGTGACCATATTAGTTTGCCAATGAACAACAATTAGATAAGGAAACAAATCTTGCACAAACTTCCTGGGGAATTACACTAACATTCTTAAAAATGATCTCACCGTATGATACTTGTGCAAGTAGTCCCTTTGCGGAGAATGGTGTGATTTTGGTGTCGATCTCCCACTGACTGGTGGACTTTGTCTTTCCAGACTTCTGCCTCTCGCTAGTAGATTCATGTGCTCCATACTACCCACCTATTAAAATGAAACATCACGAATATAGCTAAAATATGTTCCAATGAAATTAGGAATATCGGTAAAACAATCAGGGCCGGTATTCTTGACCGCTCGCGTGGAGCGATAACGCTGCCTTTAAACGCGAGGGGAGCGAAAATCACTGCTGTTTAGATTCTCACATCCTCTCCTCACAATTGAAGCGCTCGCGTCAAAGGGGAGTGCTTTCTGTCGCTCGTGTCACTGGTGTATCAATGTAGATAGGTTATCACCGACGATTAGGGTATCTGAAGTTGAGGTATGTGCTCGTATTTATAATTATTATGCTTTATAGAGGACGATCCTGTATGTATTGGACTGTTAAACCAAGAAGAAGCATAAAAACATGTTTCAGAGCTCTATCGAGTTGTTTTAAGAGGCCCTCTTTTTCAACCTTTTCCGTAACACGACCCCCCTAGTATTAAAAAATATTTCTAAATTCCCGACCCTTTTTTTCCATGTATGTTAAAAATATTTAAACCGTACAAAAATTTTAGGCGTTTGCGTCATTATAATCTGCTGGAATTATCTGCCAATGGGATGTTACGCTGGGAGTTCAAATCTAGAAATTTTGATACCTTCTGGTTGAAAAGAGAAAATAAGTACACGGAATTAACAATCGAGGCTTTGAAGTCGTATTTCATTCCACTTTCTACCTCGTACTTGTGCAAGTGCGCAATTTCATGCCCCAAATAAGAAGTAAACTAAAAATCGCCTAAATTTGGAAAACGATTTAATATTTAATATTGCAAATCGGATCCGTTATGGGAGAAATTGATTAGACAAAGTCAAGCGCAACCTTCACATTAAAATGTACCGTTTTAAAATGTATAGATTTTTTACCGAGTTCCCACTCAAAAAACACTAACAAAACTCGCTGAAAGCTAGTTCAAAAGGTTATTTAGATTAACAAAACAAACCTTTTGATATGTCTTGGACACAACTAGCATTTATCTGGATGACCTTGTAAAAATTACAGATTTATATCCTCAAACAATAGCAAAAATTTTGGTTTATCATTTTTCAGTGATTTTATAAAAAAAATTGTAAGCTTTTAAAAGTTTATAGCTTATTGTACTGATATATGATTCGAAGTTATAATAAGAACTATAACTAAAGTATAATCGCTGTGATTATCATTATTTAATTTCAAACAAGAATATTGGTATCGAAATAGAAAACAACAGTTCCTTTCACATTAAATGGGGGCGAAATTCGCCGCTAATTAAATCAGATTCATCCTGAATGTTGCTTTTTGGTTGATACTAATCTTCATGTTTAGAATAGTTAGTTCAACCTCGATCGATGTATATCATCGACAATTATTATTTATCGTCTGTGATGTATACGGTACTTTATCAAACGAACATATTGGTTATGTTTTGACAACTTGACGTTTTGTTCGTACATTTTACATCAATTCGCGATGTTGTCGTATCTCAATGCTCGCTTTCCAAATTTGCGAGGGGAGCGGTAGGTGAGAATCTAGAAATGCCATATCGCTGCAAATCATATCGCTCCTTTGACGGATCGCTCGCTTGCGAGGTGAGTGAGTTGGGAATACCGGCCCAGGTCGACCATAAAAATGTATTCATTATATAGACGGAGAGCTAACGTTCGAAGGTGCATAAGGCGTGTTCTTTTATTCCGTCGATGAATAATCGCAAAATAACATCGATGAGTTGCGATGACGTCATAAATGGATTATGAATTTTTTTATAACTGAGCAGACCGCGTAGGCAGAGCCTAAATACCAGAGTACCGCGGCTGCTGTGAAAGGGTTATGTTAGGGAAAGTTTGTTAACGCGGGATGGGCAGGCCCAATAAATACATCTCCTGGCAGTCCATTCCAAGCCGTGGACACCCTGGGAATAAAGGTGCGTTTGTACCGCTCGGTTCTTGATGTATGCCGCCTTAGGATGAGGTGCAGCGGTCGCGCGGGTGCATCTGATAGGAGAGGTGAGCGGCCGAACGATAGAGGATAGCTCAGATGAGCAGATTCCGTTTGAAAATAGGTAAAAGAGTGAGAGATCACCAACAACACGCCGGTGAGCAATTGGCTGGAGGTGGCGCGTTAAGGCCGGGTCGCCAATTAGTCGAACTGCCCTTCTTTGGACGGCATCTAAACATGAGAGCAATACTCCGGCCAGGTGTTATCTGGGCTTTATATAGCGTGAGGAGGTTACATGGTGAGAAATACTTTCTGGCTCTAAATAGGTACCCAAGCTTTTTACCAGCAGCTGTTGCAATTGACGCAACGTGTACGTGCCAGATCAGATTTTCTATAATCTTGCCTCCTAACAGCTTGAATGAGTGACTCCTTGGTAGAGCCCGGTTGTTCATTAGAACCTGGTGTTGGCTTGGGCACTTCTTGCTTGATAGCGTACAATACCGGGTCTTTGAAGCATTAGATTTTACCATATTCTTGAGCCCCCAAGCGGTAATGGTATCGAGATCCTTTGAAAGTGAAGCTGCCACTGAATTTAAGGACTTGTAGCATTTGATAACTGCTATATTTGATGATTCCAAATACCATTAATAGTGTAATACAAATGTGCAAGTTTGATAACTATAAAAAACCACATGAACTTTAACAGAAACTTGATCAGAATATGTAGCAGCGACTTTTTGGAATTAGAGCAAGCATTAGAATAAGTTTAAAACCGATTTATAAGTACTCAATGTGACTTTGTATTAAAGTAACTATATAATCAACAAATTGTTGAAATAACAAAGCTGTACACTCACTCTGGATTCTAATTCTTCTGCCCTGGCTTCGGTATTCTGTTTTTCTTCTTGAATGAGCCTGATCTCGTTGTTAATGGCATCCAATTGTTCTTGAAGCATCATAGCCAGAGTTTGAGCATCAGTATGTCCACTGGGCGAGAGAATGTCCTGAGTACTGAAGATGCTCTCATTGTCATCACCTATGGAAGCATATGAAAAATTATTTTCACCGATGGGGATGTGGGCGTCTTCATTACTGGATTCAAAAATTAATTTATAGCTTTTTTTGCGGAAAAAATGGTTTTAAAACTTTTACAGACTGGCGCGAACTATTCGTGCCTGTCGAGGATTCGTCTTAGTTGCGGAAGTTTCGCGATAGCTGCGGGAGCGATAGTCGCTTACCTGTTCACACTCAGGCGTCACAACGCAGACGGTGTCGCAAAGAAGGTATTGTTAAAAAATTTAATACAAAACACAGAAATGACACTTCTACTAGTTAAGACTGACCTAAAGAGGGCAGTAAGAATTTCATTTTTTACCCGACACAAATCCACGGAAAAAACAATGTTTTTAGTTTGATTCCGTTTCAGTGAAGCTACTAATATGTGAATTTTATTTTTGGCAAATATGGCTAGAAGGAAGTGGCAAGCAGAACATGGGTATAAATATTGCAGTGAAGCGAAATATTCTTCAGTTTCAAAATATCCTTCCAATTTCAATTGTTGTTAGTTAAAGCGCTTCTCATGTATCAGTTTATTTTTTTAGCATGTTACGTCACTATCTAAAAGAATTTGAAAATGGTGTTTTGTCATTCTAAGTATATAAAATATTACTAAGAATAAAATATTTTTCTCATATATTTCATCCGTTTTTGAAAGCCTTTAAAATACCACGTGAGAATTACATAACGCTTTAATGCTGTTTCTGGTTTAGTGTCATTTTATATTAACTTACAGGTATTTATCACGTACACCAAGTTCTTTTGATATTTGGTCCCATATTTGATGTTTTTTAGCACATTCCTATAATCTTCGTGGGATAAATAGAATAACATAAGATAATTTTTAACCAGCTCAATTAGTTTCTCGTTTTTCCATGGCGAATTGGGAGCATTAGCGACCAAAACGCAGTCGGAGGTGAAATGGAATTCGCGGCGAAATAAACGCTGTCAGATCCGCAGTCGACGCGGAAAAAATCGTACAGGTCTGAACAGGCACGTATGCCGCTACGTAAACAATATGGTGCGATTTTTACCGACGCGAATTATTCGCAGTCGTCGCGAAACATTCGCGCCAGTCTGTGAAAGTCTTTATTATTAAACTTATATATTTCTATTTATCATAAAAAAATATTTTTTCCCAAATCAAAATCCCGATTATAAATCCTTTATCCACATTTTACGAGAACTACAATCTTCAAAGCATATAGCTCTAGTAGGAATCTATAGCTGTTAACATCGTCATTTGAATGAGTTTCATTAGAAGCAATTTATTCTCGTCCATAATTAAATCTATGGGGTATTTAACTAACTCATTGTATACCGCTTTCCCTAATTCTAAAACATATTCAGGATGTACCAGAAGTCAACGTCAAGCCGCAACGGGGTGACAGGATTGGTTGTAACCATCATGAGAAAAATCAGAAAAAAAATCTATCCCATGTAGTTTGAAAATTATGGGCATTTAAAAAAACCTAGAAATTTGGTCAAATTATAACAATTTTTCGGTTATTTTTCAAGCTGCTGAGGTCATCAACTCTCGAGGATATGCCTGGCTAATAAGTAGATCTTTTTTAATAAGATGTAGGGCGTGTATTGAGGCTGATGGTAAACAATTTGAACATTTATTGTCTGACTTTTATTCCAATAAACCTAAACTAAACTAGGTCAAAATTTCTCATTATTTTATTAATTTTACTTATTTTTGTTGACTTTGCTAGAAGTGGCGTCACTATCTGTCTCGCTCTCTCATGGCAAACATGTCCACTATCCACCTCTCTCATCATTTTGCCGTAAAATTAAGAACCTACCAGAAGCTTGTGCTAATAAAGATCATCTGACCTGAGTGAAATGGGTTGGCAAAAATCGGGTTACTTGAGGTCTGTATTTTTTTACTAGTTTTTTTTTTTTAGTATGAAACTAACAAATATTGTACCATTTTATAATCCTGGTTAAATGCGCCAACTTTAATGGCACTTGCCAAGACACTTTAGTACATTTTTTTTAGGAGGGCCTTTCAAGTCGGCAAATTTTGAAAATTTTAAATTCGTAGTTTAATAAATAGCCTTTAAATAGTCGTCATTCTAGAAAACTTGGGGCAATTGTGTATTGTGTCATTACTTTTGACTGTGCTTCTAGAAATGTTATTTAGGGTTACGGTTCCAAAGTTTAAATGAACAAAAATAATAAAAGTCAACCACAATAACCGAAAAATTGTTATAATTTGACCAAATTTCTAGGTCTTCTTTAAATGCCCATAATTTTCAAACTGCATGGGATAGATTTTTTTTCTGGTTTTTCTCATGATAGTTACAACCAATCCTGTCACCCCGTTGTGGCTTGACGTTGACTTTTGGGACATCCTGTATGTTCATAGTACCTTCGGCATCGCTGGATACGTCAAACGCCTGCTGCACATTCGCAAGGACGTGTGCCTGTTGCAGCTTTTCCCATTCGTGCTCGGCCATCGACCTGGAGGTGAAAGGCATTTTGGCTTCTTCCTCGATCGGTGTCCGACTTTTGTTGCCAGGGCCCTGAGCACCTGGCCCCCTGCGCGGCAACGAATGCGTATCGAAACTGGAGTGGCTGGCACTGCGGGAGAAGTTCGAGGGGTCCACTGCGTTCGGAGACAGAGATCTATAGAGGACAGTAAGATAAAATAAGCATATAATCAACGCACAAAATTTCTTGGTATTGAACTAGATTCATTTTTAGTCTGGGATGAACAAATACATTATGTTTGCTCCAAACTTAGCAAAAGCCACTATCTTCTAAATAATCTTAAGGAAATACTGGATATAGAATCTCTTTTAAATATTTATTATGCAACAGTGTACTCCGCTATTTCTTATTGTATTGTTGTTTGGGGTCAAGCTAGAGAGATTCAGCGTGTTTTTCTATTACAAAAAAGAATTATCCGTTTAATGTTCAAATTACCTTATCGACAATCCTGTCGCGAAACATTCAGGCATTATAAAATACTAACGGTAACTAGTATTTATATACTTAAGGTTTTAACTTATATTTTTTGTAACAGGAGTAAATTAAAAAGGCACAGTGACAATCATAAATATAATACTAGGAAGAAAGATGACCTGGTTATCAACAAATTTTATCATTCGTATTACAAAAAATCACCTCTTCATGTAGGTTGTTTCCTCTTCAACTTACTACCACTACAAATTAAGGAAGCTGACGAGTTTGTGAGTTTTCTAACAAACTGCGTTTAAGCATACTATATTTTTTAGTATTATAAACTTATTGTATTATTCTTCATATGATTCATAAATTATATGATGATATACCTGCTCTTGACATGTTCAATATCATTTTTGTGATGATCCTATGAAGAAATATCATTGTATTGTATTGTAATGAATAGTAGTATGGAAGGTTTTTTAATTTCTAAACTGATGTGGAGATAATCTGAAGAATGTCAAATATACAGGATTTAATGTAATGCGACGTATTCCTGTCAGGGCATGATAGTCCTCGTAGAGCCGAAATGCAATATATGTATGGACAAAAGCCAATAGTTTTTGGGAATTTTTAATTTTAACGGAATTCTAATCATTATCCAAAATCTGACATTTTTGCCTAAACAATGAAAAATCTACGTTAAAAATCCGTGACATGTTCGCTTATTTTACATTAATTCAATAACGTTACAAATAGGTGAAAAAGTACAAGACTTAAAAAAACAGATATTGGGAAAAATAAAATTATTCTCATTTTCGTTTCTGTTTCGGTAGAATCATACCTGGCTCAAAATATTGCCAATACACTGCGTATACAAATCACTGGGAAAACTTGCCCACAATAGGGTACTTGCAGAAAAAAATATTATGTCATTTACGCGTTCCTTAGAGCCTAGTAAACATGACAAAATCACTTGTTTGGTTTTTTGGAATCGGCTGTGAGAGATATTCCAAAAATTATTTCAAATGTTGGAAAATCCCGCGCAAACAACCTCTGACGTCAGTAATATCGTATAGTGATGGGATGTAAAGTATTGATATTCGATATCGATAGCCAGTGCTAACCTAACATTTTGACTTGATCATTATAACCCCAAAACACAGTCACACACAAAAGTACAAAAATCAAAATAAAAGTTAGGCTAGATTACTAATTCACTTTGTAGGGATGGGCTTGAATTAGATTCTATCTTTGGATTCATTCATAATGGGATGCGCCGAAATAAAATGATGGCTTCGATTAGTTGCGAATCTCGGTCACAAACAGGATGAGCTGTGATACCTATCAGATATAAAAATGTATTGCAACGAAAATGCTAGTGGGTAAATTGCCTGTTTCAAATATGTTTGAGTATCAATAAATTGAGTCGCATTGTTAAAGAATTCATATCATCTCTAGTCGAATGCGCAGTTGAATCTCACTGACCTGCGCTGTAGCAGTATCGTGTCGATATCGATAAGATATCTGTGACGTCAGCCCTTGTTTTAAGTCACGTGAAAAAATTTATATATCCTTATTTTATTATGCAAATATCTTTTTTTGGCCGCCAGTAAAGTCATGTTTTTTGTTTCCTACTGCTTCTTGATGTGGTTTTCTTTACGCTATGTATACTCCCGAGGCGATCTCACGACCTCTGCAAGTACCCTATCGCAGCTTCTCAAAAAGGTATAAAAAACCTACATTCAGGAGTATAACCAGCATTCAAATTCGGGGAACTGCGTCTAATGGTTGGGTCATCGACCACCTATTATCCTTATGGTGATAAATATTTTCCCTGAGGGAGCGTAATACGGCATAAAGATAGCGAAAATACTCCTCAACAAACTCTGAACAGGCGACAGGGTAACCTTGATTTGGGTTTCGGGTCACAGCGGAGTGGAAGGCAATGTACTGGCCGACGCGCTAGCAAGAGGAGGAACTGAATCAGTGTTCATAGGACCAGAACCATTTGCGTGCATTGCAAAAGCACCGCTAAAAAGACCATCTCAGACTGGGCAGAGAGGAAAGCACTCCTGCATTGGCGAGATACACCGGGGCTACTGCACTCGAAGGCGTTCATAAGATACCTCTCGAATCAGGCCCCCCCGAGGATCATGGAAGATAACAGGAACGATCTCCGCGTTCTGGTTGGTCTACTGACGGGACATGGTCGTCTGAGGAACCATATGCGGAAGTTGGGTCTTGAACAAACTTTAGACTGTCGCTTCTGCTACATGGAGGACGAAACAGCGGAGCATCTTCTTTGCTCCTGTCCAGTACTGACATGACTTCAAGGAAGTTTCACCCTTCGCGTTGATCGCCTTCGCAAAGAGGTGCGGACTGTACGGTGAACTCTAAAAAGGTGTGAGCCACAATAGACACAACTGAGTCGCAGTGGAAGGAGGCAGTGCTAGCGAAATTAATTCGAGGGCCTGAAGCACCTCAAGTCTTTCTGGTTATACAGGGTGTCAAGCACCTCTGGTTATACAGGGTTTTTGATAAATATGCGGCCAAAATTTAAAGGGTGACTTTGGACCATTTTGAGAATATTTTGTTATTTGATGAGTTTTGAAAAACTTCTCCATATTAAAGAAACAGGATGTTGCTCAATCTACAATAAATGTTCAAAATGACTTCCACCAGATGGATGGATTTAATTGAAGCAGCGGAACCGATTTTCTCAAACATTTTTATCCTTTCTTCAAATGGCTTCCAGGGGCGATCACTACGTTAATTGAAAGCACACGTAAAATTAAGCCCAGCCAGACTTTTTTATTTTCGAGCAATCTTTGTTCTACACGGTAAGATGTTTTCCATCGAGATTTATACTCATTCATTCATTCATATTTTTAATACTTGATGTTTCAAGCTACATTGCTTACCTAGTAAGGGCATCTGTTTGTTGAATATTATACGCGATTTCTTGTTGCAACATCTGCCTCTTCACGTTATCAATTTCTAACCTGGACTTCGCCAACTCTTTCATAATTTCGGTTTTCTGGTTATCTAGTTCTTCCATCATCTTTCTAGTTTTATCTAGCTCTTGAGTGAGGTTATTTTTCTCCTAGAAGTTGAATACATATTTTAATCAAATTAAACTGTAAAAAAGATCGCAAAATGGGAAATGCAGAAAAGCGTAAGAATATCTTTTACTTATACAGGGTTGGGATAAAGTATGGAACCAAGCAAATAACTTTGGAACGGAAAGAATGATATTGCTGAAAATTTGCACGCAAGTGTAGCGACGTATAGTGCATCCGAAGACATTATGATAGCTATCAATGTACTTCCGGTTTAACCGGAAGTACCGTCAACTTTTTTAATTTAAATGGGACACCCTGTATATTTTTGCAGGTTTTAATACATCTTTTTTTTTCCGAATACGTCCATAGTGGTTTGGGTATTAGTTTCTGTAAAAACGGGAAAGATAAAGCTTCTTCACATGTTTAAAATGCTGGCCATTTACCTCCTGACGTCCTGATCCTGACGTGAATTGATTCGACAAGGTAACTCAGCAATTTGTCAACAAACTTGCATATTGTCAGGAAGCAAACGGCGGGCATTTTTAACGTCTGAGATTATTCCTTGATAATTCATTTTAAATTTTCTTATTGTAACACATCAAATAAAATGAACGTTTCAGTAAATAAAAAAGCTTTATCTTTCCCATTTTTACAGAAACAAATACTAAACCTACTATGGACGTATTCGAAAAAAAAAGGTGTATTAAAATGTGCAAAAATATACAGGGTGTCCCATTTAAATTAAAAAAGTTGACGGTACTTCCGGTTAGACCGGAAGTACATTAATAGCTAACATAATGTCTTCAGATGCATTATGCGTCACTACATTTACCTGCAAATTTACAGCAATATCACCCATTCCGTTTCAAAGATATTTGCTTGGTTAAATACTTTATCCCAACCCTGTATAGGGTGTCATCTATTACTTATACAGGGAACATTGAAATTGGAACATGAAGTCTTGAAATGCCCAATTTTCAAGATACAGGATGTCAAAGTATTGTTTTTTACCATGAATAGGGGGGCCACCTACAGCACATTGAACTTATTTAGATTATCAAAACTTTTTCCGATTTGGTGCATCAATGTGAGTTTCAAAGAAATCATTTGCACAATATGTTTTACCGGAAAAAGATATACTTGGTTTAAGTCTCTAGGTCTCTAGAGGTAACCGTTTTCGATATAACTTTCATTGAAATTTCCAATGTGACTGAAATATTGGTATTTCCGCACTAATGAATATTAGGCTCACACTTTTACATACCATTTACGAAGTATTTTTAAACTTCAACACCAACTATTTTAAAAATTGGATATGTTTGAAATGCGTTTTTGGTCTATTAATTCATGCGAGAATAGCTTCTATTCTTTCGATCACATTTTACAATTAGTGCCTTGGAAATTTCAAGGATATCTCGAAAACGGTTACCTCTAGGGGCTTAGACAAAGTATACCTTTTTTACGTAAAACATATTGAGAAAACGATTTTTATAATATTCACATTGTTGCACCAAACAGGAAAAAATTTTTGTTAATTTAAAAGAGCTCGATGTGCCGTAGCTGGTGACCTCTAGTGACGATAGCAAAACCGTGGTTGAATTTGGATTTTTCGCCTTAATAAAATCCCCTGATACGTAATTTAAGATAACTGTGCCATTTTATTGCTGAATAATTGACAAAAAACGAAAATAAAAGTAAAACTTTGACACTCCTTATCTTGAAAATCAAGCATTTTAAGGCGTCACGTTCCAATCTCAATGTTCATGAAAAAGTGAGGTCTATCACCTATCAAGCGGTGTCGGTCCAATTTCCGGACACTCTGTAGATGATTTATATAGTCCCTGTGCTTTGGAGTATTTACATTTAAACTGAGATAAATATAAATTCCTATTGTTTCACGTATAATCTTCAGTGATAAATGTTACTAATTAAAGAGTTCCCATTTGGTTTCCACTTGGCATATCTATCGCTGTTTTTGTTGTTCATTTTAAAACGAAAAATGATATCAGTGTGTATAGATCATTAAGATTTTCTATAACGGATATGTCAGGGGCAAAGAAGGGGGAAAGAAGAAAGCAAGGAAATAAGGACGGAAACGGGAAAAGAAGGAAGGAAGAAAGGAAGTAGGATTGTAAGGAAGCAATAAAAAAGTGCAAAAACAAGGTATTAGGAGCACGGTTGCATTGAACTTAGCCATAGCTGCAGAAAGACTCACCTGTAAGGCGTGCATTCTCTCCTTGAGGTGATCTTGTAATCGATCATTGGACTCCGACAGTAACTTGTCAACAGTTGCCGACAAACGCGAGTTGTGATCTTCGTTCATTTTCAGCCTTTGGTTTAACCTGATCAGCTCTGCGTTCTTCTCGTCTAGGTTTGCTTCCAACCTCTGTATGCGATCCTCCGCAGAACCGTGACGTTCTTGCGCCTGTAAAAGGTAAATAACAACTTTGGGGATTAGATCACAGCTACCTCGACATATTAGACGCCACCACAATAGTCGCTTATCCTATTTGACACATCTGAAGAATTTTGGGATCCATGGTTATATTATTATAATGAAAGTGTTTTAAAGTTTTTATTCCTCGTAGGTACTGTATTCATATACTTTTTTAATATATACTTTTTGTTTAGAATATGATCCACTCGATAGCTTTTAATAAAATAATTTACTCATAACTAAAAATACTTTTTTTTAATAAAAATAGAAGATCATTTGGATATAAAAGAGATTTTTTGTATTACATTATATTTTGGATTATACTATATCATTCTATATCATTCTCTTTTTACGGATTGGCATAAAAATACTCATTTGTATTACAATGTATTTAGTATATGCAATTTTTCGAATTGTTGTAATAACGCATTCCAGTATTCATATATATTCAGTTTGCATAACGCATTCCAGTATTCATATTCTTAAAGCTTATCACGAGCTGAGCGTAAACCGCCGAATCATGTAGCTTAACCGGAGCTTAGCGGTGGTTTGAATAAAAATGACATCTGATTTGTGTCTAATTACACAAAGAAAGCAAATAGAAGAACAGAGATGAAACGGACGTTTCCCGGATTTGACATAAACCGTCATAAGTGACAAACCAGAAAAGGTTGCTCTCCTAGATATTTATGACTATAACAATACGCATTACTTCATTAGTGCCAACCGTAGTGAATTTTATTATCAACAAGGTTTAACTGAGGCGGCGATTGTACAACGGGTGTCAATTTTAAGCCTAAGCTTAGCTAAGCTTAGGCTCTAAGTTACATCCCAGATTTCCTAATAACGGCTCAATTGTACGCTACGGTTTTCGGCGCGATAGCTTTCCTTTGTGACTTTTATATGGTTAAAGGATAAGAAAATCTTTTAAAATGTAAATAACCAACTATTTTGATTTAACATCATTCAATTGGTTACCCGCTTCGAAAAAATTATTGAGCGATACTCGGTAAATGTATATTTTAGTGTTGAATGAACATACGAAAGTTTCACCTAAAAGCTTTCTCCAACCTGCTCTAAAATTTGAGGCAGAAACCCTAGGTTATTCATTTCTTGTTCCCAATTTGAAGCGTTTTTTATATTCTATGTTCATCTTGTCTGTATAACTGTCACTGTATTAAATTTATCATAAATTTGCCTGTTATCTGAAGTCTCAGAATCTTAAAACTGTTTGCATTATGCAGCGACGATTATGAAATTGGAAATGGGTCTATAGTTAGTTATGTTTGTTGGAAAACTAGGGAATTGGAGGTGTATCAAATAGCATAAAATTGAAACATAGAAATAGAGAAAAATTGAAGCATAGAGAAGAGTCATCTTTTTTACGATTTTTGGGTTTTTTTGGGTGACGCCGTTTTTTATGTTTCCAAATTGTTTATCGTCTAATGATCACTGATCACTTTACGTTTATATTTTCGTACTTGAAAAATTCCCAGTAGTTTTTGAACGTAGCCAAAGGAATTTTCAGATTTTCAAAAATTTTATTTGCACTTCTGTACTTACCAAGTCAAATTATGTGAGTCGTTTTAAACATTATCAGGCAACACTATATAACCTTAACTGCTATGTCTACACAGTGAATTTCGTATTTTTAGAAAGATGCACAATGCTCATATGACAAGAAATAGAAATAATTTTTTGAACCAACATAACTTCGTCATTTGAAGAAATATGAGTGAGGTAAAAATCGTAATAAATGATAAATTTTCCGGGAGACATTTTAGTTGGTTCAAAAAATACTACGGGCAAGGGTTATACATAGAGGTGAGCAAGCAAAGGTGATAAATCCTGAAAATGAAATGATTGGTGCAAGAAGCTCTAGGCTCACTTTGTCTATACAATGAAAGCAATAGTTCTGAGTATTTTTTTGGATAGTGAAATGATATGTATAGTATGTGCACATACTTATTTATGTGATACCGCTGTATATTTCTATTATATGTATCTGTGTATTAATATCACATAAATAATTCAGCTGTAAGAGTATGTCTTCATAAGGTTTCTGTATGTCGCTAATTCACATCTAAAGTATGAGTCTAAGGAGAAGAAACACATAACGTATTAGTTAACATGCAGAATAGGTGTGATCTTAGATTAGTCTATACATATCCATGAAATATTTGACAAATTTTACAGTGGTTCTCTCCAAGATTCGACCTGGTCATTCTAGCTGGCGAATAATACTTAACTGACAAAATAATCGAATTTTTGTACAAGCTGTCAAAATGTTTAGCTTCCTCAAAATATGTGGTTTCAATAATTGGCCAGAATGACCAGGATTAATTATGCAATGAGCTGATGTTTGGTGCTAGTAACATAACAACTAAGGTGAGGTATTCTACTTCTATTAAATATTTATGAAAAACTTGATCAATAAGAAATATTATAATATAATTTTGTACATCAAAACCGCTTGTTTTCAGAACACAGAGAGGGTCAAGGGTCCATTACGTTTGGAAAATGCTTCCGACTTAATCAAATACAATACGACTTTTGAATCAAATCCTGTTAGAAGATTTCGGAAGGAAAAGAAAGAAATCTGGTCCTGAAGGTGTACACTAGCGTATCGCATTCTGCAAACCACTAGATTCAGTACGTCCATTGGAAGGCATATTCCAAGAGAATTTGATCAAAATAACATCCGCGTTCTACTATATGAATTTAGTGGTCCATACAATAATACGGCCTTACTATTGTAGTATAGAGCCAGAACACCAACTTGGGAATCACATTCACTCATAAAACCCTTCTACATGCCCATAACGAATAACTTGCTTTCTATACTTACTTGTTGTTATTCAAATAGGTGCCCACACAAGTACCAGGTAATGCTTGACTATTTTGTATATCCATCATTTACCTCTTCCTATATTAGTAGAAAAATTTTACATTATAGCCTCCCATACTGTGCGCCAGTATACTTGCTCATTATTACATTTTTATATATCTAAATACCGTATTTTTTCACACAGAATGATAATAATGTAACTAGAAGCAGAACATCTCACCGTACCGTTCTAACAACAGTAACAACTAACGGTTATCGTCTGGCATATTCTATACATATATAAAAAGACATCAAAGTGAGCTGAGAGCTTCGTACCTGCGGTCTCACCTGAGTCAGCGCCTCCATCCGTTGCTTCAGCTGTTCCTCAATTTCTGGTAACTTGGAACACTGCGTCAGCTTTTGCTCAGATAGCTCTAGCTTCTCCTGTATCGCCGCTATCTTTTCTTCGTGCAGCTGTAAATACAAAAGAATCAGAGATTATTATACAATAATTTTAGGTTCTCGTTAATTTTGAATCCTGCCACATTTGTTGGGTGCCCAGGGCCTGAAACGACTTTATCAAAACCAATGAAACCGTTGGCCGAACCTACGATGTTGGAATAATCAGAGCTCCAGTCAACAAACTTCCCCTAACCTAACTTCTCCATAGCAGCCGCGGTATTCGAGCTTTGCCTTAGTGGCTGCTTAGCTATGAAAAAATGGAGGTTGATTGACTCAGTACCTCCTACACATTACGGTGACACCATTTTAATATTTTCTCATAGCATGAAGCTATAGTCTGAGATCCCATGGCAACCAAATCATTGCCCGCCAGCAAAAAACCTCCAACACAAAAACTCTCCGTACTAACTAGGACGACACAGTCTCTGTTCTGCAATCGTCAACTGATATCCTAATCACATCGTATGGCGATTTACCGATAATTGAAAACATATTATATTTCCAGTATCAATGTTTGAAGGGCAATGAAATGTTCCGGAGTTTCCCAGCGTCCCTATCTGAGACCCTATCCTACCTCGGCCCATTCTAACGAGTTTCTCTTGGGATATCTTTAAGATCTTTAATGCAGTAGTTTTCCATTTGCTTTCTGCATCCTCATGCCGTTGACCAGATGTATCTACTGGTTCATCCGCCTTTAGAGACAATTTCTCACCCCAAGGACAAGAAGGTGTCCTGACTCTTCTCAACTCGTCCACCCAAAGCTGTTGGTTGAGAAGAGGTTACTGCTTATATCGACAGTAGTTCGGTTCCTTTTAGTCGCCTTTTACGACACGCAGGATATGCGATGGGAGATATTCTAACCCGCCCCCACACGGGGGGAGAGATCCCATTATTAAACTGTTTTTTTAATTCAGTTTCACCGCCACTAAAGTTTTCAAAAACCATAGATTTTATCAATCTCTAACGCGGCCCATGGCATGGTTCACATTCATAGAAATATACATTTCAAAAATAATTTCTAATCTAAGGTAGAGCAGCCTTGGGATAACACTGAAACACTATGAATACAACAAATTTTTCACTTTCAAAAACGATCAAGAAATCTCCGAAAAACGAAATTTGGCCTGATTTTATATCTTTAGTTTTTTTAATATTGTTGCGCCGCTACTGACATGATTTATAAAAACGATAGGATTTTTCCATCCCCGCCACGGTAATAATACAGTGACAAAATTTCATGAAAATCGATTCACTAATTACCAGACTACACAATAAAGAATGATCTCAAGCAATACTCGAATGTATCCGTCAGAAAATTCTAAGGCCCTTGGTTTCTGTAGTAGGCAAGGTAATGTCAGGATGTACTAAAAAAAGCATATTATGCCGCTAGGTCAAAAACTTTCGTGATCACAATACAAATAATACTCCCCGAACCTATCGGTATGGGAAGTAAAAGACAGCAATACTACAGAAGCGGCTTTTGGGAAGAGATCAAGCTGAAATAAGATGAGGATGGGAGTAAGAGAATTCTTAAGAAATTCTTAAAGTTCCCTGAATGCTTTATAAAAATTATTATTGGATGACTGAGGAATTAAACTGCCTACTCTTACCTTTAGTAGCACTATAACGTTTAATAGGACATCCGGATTTTTTCCTAGCACGATTCTTTGTAAGTGATGGAAAGGGTCGAACTTTACACAGATAATCTGGTAAGCTTTAAAGTGAATATAAGCAGTAATTCTATACAATTTGAAAAGAACATGTTTTGCCAATGACAACGCTAACGAAATGATGAACAACATGATTGCACAGTTAAAGTAAACTCATCAAAATCTCATTCAAATGTGGCAAAACACCAACAATATGTGATTAGAAATGGATGTGGCTGGCATCTTCAAGCAAACAATTAATTATATTGAATATATAAAATATTTGTTCATTTTCAATTCCGTTGTTTGGAAGATAAAGATATTACGTAGGATGAGGCAAGGTTATTATATTGTGCATCAGACAATTGGGGCAGCAAACCTAATTTTGTAATTTGAACCAGTGCCATGTAGATAATCAAATAATAAAACAATCAATGTGGCTAAATATAACGTTGATATTATAGCTGATTAGAAACAGATATAGCTGATGACTCTAGGAAAACAGACAATTATCTACTTGTGGTATGCGTTCGTTGAAATATACATGGTGTTCTAAAAGTTGGGACTTTCCTCTTTAGAAGCAACGGCCCTTGAACCGGCAAAGCTAATGCACGGTGAACCAGCAGCAAAACAGTAAAAAAAAATTCAAGCAAGTACTCTCTATTTGATTGCTACGAAGTTGTAAGTGCGGTTCTGTCGCAGGCGTCTTACAGGTAAAAGTACGATTTACGATGTCTTCTTCAATTTGGACCATACGAGGTTGTCTAGGTCTTCCAGCGTGTCCATCACGATGTGGATTCAGACATCCTGTGTCTCTAGCTCTTTGTACGAGCGAGACAAATCGACGAGGTGCAGGGTGAGTACGGTTAGGGAAACGATCGACATACACTCGCGAAGCCGCAGCGGTATTTTGACCACACTCACCGTATGTACATTTAAACATTACATTACATTATTTAGACTACCACAAATCATGTCCACCAGTTCATTATTGTTATAAGCGTGCGCCATTGTTGTTGTTTTTAAAGTCCGATCGTCAGATGCAGCAAGTCAAGCACTCTCGTACACTATGCCACAGCAACGCGACGTATGACGAACTGTCTGTTTTAGTGTTTTCTCACCGGCATCGGCACCGCTAGCGCTGCCTTGTTTGTTGTGATACTATGCCATGGTGAGCCATTGCCCAGGGCGGACTTAGAATTGAGGATTTCTTCAATGGTCAGTATCTTGTTTTCTCTAAATTTTTCGTTTATATGTTACTGGGAAGAAACACTATTACTATCCGCTGTACGAAAAAAAGTCCCAACCTATGAAACACACTGTATGACATAGTAACTTACAGCTGGCTCTACAAGCTGTGCCAAAAGTGCCGAAAAAAAAATCTCGCTCAGGACGCATTTTAGAGAAAATATTACATATGGGGGAAATATGATCTTTCCCGGCTATGCGAGAGTGATCTAGACTTGCACAATAACCTTTTGTTCATTTGAAGTTCAATTTTAAAATTTTTAATGCTCTTCCTCAGCATATCTTGGTAAATTTCAGCTCTAATAGAAAATGCAAAGTATATATATTGTTTTCATTGACCCGTTATAACGAACACCCCAACAAATACCTAGAATTACCGTTAGAAAGCTGCGATAGGTAGAAAAAAGCTCACCTTTATTTGAGCCTCTTTATGCTGCAACTCCTGCTCCAACTTCTCGTTCAGGTCGTGTAACGATGTGGACTCTCTCTGCGCGTTGAGGTACCTCTTCTCTAACGTGGCTATCCTCTCCTCCTGGTCCTCTTTCTGTGCCACGTTCTCCCTCAGATCCCGCTGCAGTTTTGAGTTGATGTCCTGAGCTTTGAGAAGTTCCTTCTGGGCTTTCGCCAGGTTCTCCTCCAGCTCGCCTACTCGTGTTTGCATCTCGGCCACGCGACGTTGCCACGTGCTTATTTCGCTTGTCTGAAACGGTGAAGTTATGAGATAGAAAACAGTTTATTAAAAAAAATAACGATTTCTTTGTAAGATGGCCAACAATATGAGACTTTCGCCGGAATAGCATCCAAATATAATCCAACCACTGCAAAGACCTATACAGGGTGTCCCTGAATTTCCTTGACACGTGATATTCTCGTAACAAAACAGTTGAAATGAAAACTGAGTGGAATTTTTGAAAGTACTATAGGGTCTATCATACCATGCTTTTAAAACATTTTTTTTTGTACTTCAACCCTTAAAACTCACCCCCAACTTTTGTTTTTTAAATAGCACCAAATAGTTTTTTCTACACAAATTAAGTGCTTATATTATTTAAAATCTTGCAATACCTTTGATTTTATACACAAACTTATTTTTTTTCGTAAAATCATAAGCATAACATAAAATAAAATATGAATTTGCTGACGCAAAAAACGGGTAAAAGTAAAACTAACTGGGTTTTTAAGGGTACTGAATGACCTATAATACACGCTTTCGGAAACAAACGTCTTTTTTATGCTCTTTTATTACGCCTCAAACTCAGTATATCTCTATCCTTTTCAATTTCACGGACCCATGACATGCGCACTCTCTTTCATTTAATGGCCGAGCTACACGCAGCTGCTATGCTGCGTCCTTTGTTAATACACGGGATAGTTCGCTCGGACCTCTCTGGCGCACGTATCCACTGGCAGCAATATTTTGATCTTTAAAATTCGACAACCGGAATTCCAGACTAATTTTTTGCAGACAACCCTATATCGACGAGTTTGCCAGAAAATTATCTTTATTTTGTCAGAAGTTTCATGCATTAACCACACCGGTGCAAATTACTATTATTGATGTACCTGTTTATACCTGCCTATCCTATAGTTGGGACGAGAAAAACGTAGCCAACCTAACGTTTGCATATTCTATGGGCTTCATACTTTCGATTGGTATGCGATTTGTCTATTAAACAAACCAGTGAAATCAAAAAAAAACTAATTTTTCAATATTTAATTAATCATATCCTGAACTGAAATTTTTCAGCCAACCCACCCGCAAAAATTTAATATAAAATGGTTTTCATCCATTAACCAGTTCGGTGAAGGTCATCTTATATTCGTACCTTAGACTATTAGAACTTATATACAAACCTGTTGTTCTAAGGCCTGTTGCAAATCAGCAATTCTTGCAGCTGCTTCAGCATCTCCAGCTCCCTCGGAACCGCCGGTGCCTCCGTTCGTAAGTCGCGTTTTGCCAGCTGCTGCGCTTGCTGATGACTGTTCAAGAATGAAAAAAGTGCTTTGTTAGATAAATGAGTTTTTCCAAACTTCCAAACTAAATTTTTCGTGTATTTTCATTAAATGCTGAACGGTAGAAGCTGTCAATTAGTGCTAAATAGTTCAAAATGAAGTGCAGCTTTACGAAATTCTCAATCTTTCAATTAAAAAAGTATGCAGGCTCATAAGCTAAGACGAAGTACTTAGTAGTTATTATCGTTAATTCGGAAATGCATTTCAATCTCTTTGCAAAAGAATGCATTTTTACTTTTACTTTCTCCACATTTAACTATAGCGGAATGCCATTCATAGTAATAACATAGCATAGTAAACAACCAGCACAATAACTCAGGTTTGCGGCAGTTACACGCGCGTCCCCACTTTTGGATGATTTTTTTTGTAGGGATGCTAACGATACTTCGATACTTGTACTTCTGCACTAATATCGACTATTTTTATCTCAGATACTTTTTGAGAGATTCCAAGCTGGTATCGATACTTTTGTAGGGGTATCGGTATCGAAAATAATTATATAATTATTGAGGGGTGTAATCAATTGCACAAAATTCTCTGTACGAACCAAACGCGCCTATTTGGTTAAAAAATATCGAGTTGGTACCGGTATCGATATTTTCATTTTCGCATCTCTACCCAAACTTCTCAACCGTAAAATCATCCATAAATCATCCCAAGGTCAAATTTTGTGGGAACCATTTTTATTTAGGAAATCCTCAGAGACATTGTGCTGGTTGTTTACTATGCTGTGGTAATAATATAGTATACAAGTGTTTCAATTTTGCGTTCCTTAGTGCACGTTTTGTTAGCTCATGAGTCCTTCAACTTCTTATGATAATCTTTCTTTGACATTACTGACCTTATTATTAGCGTTAGCTACTTGGTCCCCTGATTCCACTTGTCCGTTTTCTTTGGGCTTATCTTCTATGGCAGGTACAGTCGAAATTACCCCTTGTTTGTATTGTTGTAACTGCAATATAAAAAACTTGAGGGTATAGGGTATAGCGCGCAAAATTGAGAATCGAAGAAAAGACGTATTCCCATGTTAGCAAGGAGGCATGGCCGCCTGTTCCCTTTCTCGAGTGTGTGTGTCTAAAATGAGGGGAGATGAGTTCACAAATCCAAACGGTCCAAAAGTCACCATAAAAATGAATTTCGCATTTCCATGCTCCTGACGTTAGCCTTAAACTTAAAGTAATGATTCAAAAAGCAAATTGAAGAAGAAAGCTTGTGCTTTGTCATCTATTTGGCCTTTTTTGATATCGTGTTTGGTTGTTAAATTACAGACATTTGAAGAACGTCTGATTTTGCATTGCGAGTTTTTTGCACACTAAAAAACTTTTTTGAAAAAATCGCAAATAGTTGCCATTCATTAAGGTCTTAACTATCACCTTCTAAAATACTGTGTATGTAGTTCGAAAAACAAGTAAGTTCTGTTCGAAATGGGAATCCGTGTTTCAACATGGCAAATACATTTGTATAACTGTGACCAGACGCCTTAAATGTGCAGATTTTCAAATTAAGTGGGAAATATTGATATTACACAATATGTGTACCTATACATCATAAAAAAACAATAAACAGGACACTAAAAGTAAGGATATACACTAGAAACTAACTGTTCCTATCGTAACTTGTACAACGTATAAGTGTTGGAAAAACTTGTGCTAGAAGAGTTAAATGTAAGAATAGCCTGTGGCTAAATTTCGTCCTAATAATAAAGACGTTCATTATTATTATTATTAAGGGTGTACTCACCTCTTCTTTGGTTGATGCTAATTCTTCTTCTAAAGTTGAATTTCTTTCTAATGCTACCCTCAGTCTTTCTCGTACCTAAAAAACGAAAGTCAATAACTTGTGTAATCTATAACATGAAACAAATTAACAATAACCATGTGTGGGTTATGGTAATCTATAATACAACTCGACCCATTACGACATAATGGTACAAGCAATACCGGACAACAGAGAGGTTTTAGTTCGACGGGCTTCAGTGGATATTGCGAATTGAAAGAGTCGGAAAAGGCTGATGAAATAATTCTATCGAGCTTTTACTTCTGATAAGTCTATAAAAATTGTGCAATACCAAACTAGTATATCTTGATGTTTCTTGAACAAGACAAAAACCAGATGTTTTGGCAGTATTTCAAAACTTGTTTTACATACAATCAGTATAAATATATAAATAAGTTAAAACACTGTACACAGGGTAAGCTCTAATCTGATACTTTTTTCTGGTAAATCCTAAAAGTCGCGTTAATAATATTGTGTCACTTTTAGGATTTACCAAGTTAAAATTAACAACGAAAACAGAAAGTGACTACTGCAATGTCTAACCGGGGCAATGCCTAATCGATAAGACAAAAATGTGAGCAAAAAACAGATTAGTTACGGCCTGATACACAAGCCCAGATTTATATTTTTTATTTTGCATTTCGCTTATTTTACAGTTTTCTGAAAAAAGTTATTTAAAGACGTTGTTTATTTTAACGACTTCTATAGATAGTTGATAAAAAATATCAACTTGAGGCTCACTCTGTATATAAGAGATAATGAAAGTTTTCACAATTAAAAGTGTTACGGATGGTCACACGCCTCTGCCTAGTCAATTCACCACGTCAAACAAATCTAAATATTCACTTATGTAAAGGAGAACTAAAGCGCCGCCAATAATTGCACAAATACTCCAATTACAATAAATTAGATAATTAAATTTTCATGTGTACACGATGGAACAGTCACCACAAACTAGTATCACGACTATCGTGTTCACCCAACTTGATACGGCTGGTTATATGAAGCGTTAGTTTAGGGTGGTGTTTATTAAACGGCATTGGGTAGTAGATCGAGTAAATATTACTGGTGCATCCCTGTGTGGTGTTACACGGGAGGTGAAGATGTAAAGAGGTTGTCCGCTAGATGGCGTACAGTCACCGAGACTGTGGAACCTGGTAGGATAGGTAGGCCCAAGGATATGCCGATGACATTGTAATCCTAATAAAAGGTACACATATTCTCATATGTGGAACTAATGCAGAAGGCATTATCCCTAGTGGAGAGATGGTGCGTTGTGGAGAGACTATCTGTAGACCCCTCGAAAATCATCATGGTACCATTCACGAAGAAATGGAATGTAAAGACGCCAAGGCACCAATTCTCTTCGACAAGCAAATAGAAGCTGCTAGAGAAGCGAAACACCTGGGAGTCATAGATAGACGATAAACTAAGTTGGAACAGCCACGCATAGAGAACATTACGGTCGATCTCAGTTTACCTGAATGATGATGAGACGAGTGATCGGTTGTACCTGGGGTTTAACCCCTTCGATGGTAAACTGGCTACACCTGAGGTCTGAGTGGAACTTAAGTATCCTCCTAGGTAGCTGCGGCAGAATATGCATACATAAAAGATACAGCGAAAAGACTATCTATGTAAACACAGGCAGCCAGGCGGCTCTGATGGTCTTGGCAAGCAATCACTATACTTCAAAAATAGTGCGGGACTGCCACAATACCCTAAGGACACTGGCGAAGACCACCAAGGTAACATTATCGTGGGCGCCTAGTCACATAGGAGTGGGTGGTAATGAGAGGGCCGACAGATGTGGCAAGGAAGGTGCAGAACTCCCTCTCATCGGGCCAGAACCAGCATGTCGTGTATCATACAACATGGTATGAATAGCTGGCACCAAATGGGTGTCAAACGAGCTCCAGAAGCGCTGCTGGGACAAAGTGGTGGGGAATGTTCAGTCTAAGAGGATGCTGATGAAACCCTCGTGTTCTAATACCGCAGACGCTCTCAGATTCAGCAGGAAGGAACTACGAAAGGCGGTTGGATTTACAACTGGCCATTGGAACGTTTGGTGCACACCTGCAAAAGCTGGGGATTGATGTGCCAGACCCATTAGGCAGGAAGTGCTGTAAGGCCGAGGAAACAGCTAAGCATGTTATCTTCCACTAACACCCTGAGCGAAAGCAGGTATTTCTATCTGAATGTGGGACAGGAGGGAACCCAGGAGAGCATAGTCCAATACATCTCGAAGTTTGTAAAGAACTGAGGATGGGACTCTGTTTGATCCCTGTGACTTGGAGGTGCACAATAAGGCTTAAGGCCGAGCAGCAACTATTAGGGCGATTGAACCTTAACCCCCCCCCCACTAACAAAAAAAACATATTGGTGGTTGCGTTACGAAACAAAAATGATCATAGGAGGTTACGAAATAAAATCTGGAATGTAAACTTTACAGTTCCAATACGTCCGAAAATACCGGACATTAAATTAAATAACCAAAATTATTATCACCACTTATGATTTACTTAAAATTGACATCTTTGTTATGTAAATTTACCTGAAATATTAACATGTGCCTTACTTGAAATAGAGGCTTTTTTCACTCTCATTTTAAAGTTACTAATCACATAGAGCATATTTATAAACAACTATATAGAAACAGAGCCTTTTTTATACAGCATATTTGTTTTTTTTTCAACCTTGACGAATAAGCTAAATGTGACTCGACAGGAACAACATTATTTAATAATAAACAGCCACAATCATTAAACATGAACTTGGTTTTTTGAAATTATCTGGAACTGATTTTTTAAACAATATCTAAAGTTTTTGAGTTGTTTTAATTGAGTCGTTCCATTTCAAAAGTCGTCTTATCCACTTTTTATGAAAATTATACTACTTCGCAATTGGAATCTTTGCCATAAACTCTATATTGTAACATCCTGTATATTACATTGCTTATTTGGATTTGTTAATGTTTCTTTCACAACGATTAGGTTAGATTTTTTTTGATGTGTAAACGTCATCGAATCATCTGGAATTTTCTAGACTGACAGATCGGCATTCTCGAATGTCATCTGGGTGTCTGGAATCTTCTAGATGGTTCGATGAAGTATATAAGGCACCACGAGTAGCGTGGCAGGAGTCAGTTGAGTTGAGACCTAGTTGAGATAAGGTTAAGAGATTTTGTATCGAGTTGTGAAGTAAAACGGTGAAAGTTACGTCGAGTTTGATTCCCTGGGTGAAGAAAAAGAGGCCGTCGTGACAATTGGTGTCGGAAGTGTGGGATCATCCATCGAATCAAGCCAGGAAAAGGAAAGAAGAAGTGAGTACAGTGTCCATTAATGCCAGTAACCAGAGCTATGGCGTCCGAAATGAATGCATTGATGGCTATGCTACAAGAAATGGGAAACAAATTAGATCAAAGTGCAGCTCAATCGAGAACAAATATGCAAGACCTAGAAGAGAAGCTAAAGCACCACCAAGAGGACCTTGAGCAAAAGTTGAAGCGACATCAAGATGAGGCAGTCGCAGGTTTGAAGAGTGACTTGAAAAGTGGACAGGAGCTGGTAATGACTAGATTGGAGGAGCAGAGACAGGCCGTAAGTCAGGCATTAGAAAATCAAGATCAGCGTATTAGTGCTATAGAGACATCACAAAAGCACATCGAGGAACAGTTAGCGACATCACAAAAAAACGTTGAGGAACAGCTGCAGCAAGTGAAAGATCAAGTCAAGGAAATCGTGAGAGAGGAGCTGCTAGAACTTGGTGCAGGTGAGCGTTGTTTAACAGCTGTACCATCCGCTTTTCCTGATAGACACAGTAGCGTAGTAGCAAAGCCCTATCCGTACAATGGCAAAACATCCTGGGACATTTATTATATGCAATTTGAAAACATCGCACGTATGAATAACTGGTCAAGTGAAGAAAAAGCTTGTGTGCTGACATCTATGCTTAGAGACTCTGCCGCAGCTATTTTGGAAAATCTCTGCTCATCAGATCTACGTGACTATGATAAGATAACATCTGCACTAAAGTTACGCTTTGGAGATGCACACTTAACAGAGCTGCTGCATGGCCAGCTGCATAACCGGACACAACAAGCTAAGGAAGATCTAACCACATTTGCATACGAAGTCCAAAGCCTAGCTAAACGAGCATTCGTCAGCAGTCCCATCGAGACACAGGAATACGTCGCTGCTCGTCAGTTTGTCGAAGGCATTGCGGACCTAGACGTTCAGCATATCGTAAGATTATCCAGTCCCAGAACTTTACAAGACGCATTGGTCAAGGCTCTAGAAATTGAAGCTGCCACGAAAGCCACGCGAATGACACGGAGGGTGCGATCTGTAGAACAAGATGATGAAGCAGAGGTCAGGGCGACAGCGTTCGTTCCAAGAAGAAGAGGTGGTACCTTTCAACGAAACCCAGCTCGCACAAATTTAGAAGGACCTGAGAAGTTTACGTGCTGGAGATGTGGGCAGAAGGGGCACCTTAGAGTGGGCTGTCGCATGCAGGTGTCAGAAAAGTCAAGAGAGGCTAGTACTAATACAGAGAATGAGTCGGAAAACTAAAGCCGGCCAGTTTTAGGGGGCAAAAACTGGCTGGCCATCATGACGAAAGCCCCGTGGTCATCGAAATAGAGGTTAATAAAATTGAGAAGAGTCCAGTAGTTGAAGGTTACATAGAAAATATACCATGCAAGATGTTAGTCGATACCGGAGCAAATGTGACTATAATAAGCCCTAACATATACCAAGAAATTCGAAGAAAGTCGCCAAGCAGAACCAAACAAACAGATAGAATGTTGCTAAAGACCGCTAATGGAGACCGTATACCAGTACTGGGTGTTGAAGAATTAGAGATTCGCATCGGCAGTTTCGGTAAGAAGCATCCCATTTTAGTCGCTTCAGTCACGAATGATTGCATCCTTGGTGCTGAGTTTCTGCAGAGTTCTGGCTGCGTAATAAACTTCACCGGTAATACCTTAAGCATTGGGGATTCAGAAGAGATTTCATTTAGCTGCCGAACTGTTCAGCTAGAGGAAATGGACGTTGTGTCACCAAGGAATTTTACAATACCACCGCAAAAAGAGATTGTTATACCTATATACGCACATAAGGCCCTTGAACATAACCTTACCCCATGCATTTTTGAACCAGAGCCTACGCTAGGTTGGAATAAACCTATTTTATTAGCCAGAACAATAACGGATTCTTCAAATATGTTAATAAGGGCCGTGAATGTATCCAGGAATTCAATACAAATCAAGAAGGGTACGCCACTGGGTAGACTAGAACCAGTAGCATGGATACGAAGGCTAGATGGCGCGGAAGAAGAAGATGATAGTGACTTCACCCAAATCTCAGATAGTCTTCAAGATTTGTATGATAGAAGCTGTGAGCATTTGCGACCCGAACAGCAGCGGAAGGTCCTGAAGCTACTAAGAGAATTTCATTCGATTTTCGCTAAAAATAATGATGACCTAGGGCGAACCCATCTGGTACGTCATAAAATTAATGTAGGAGATGCCCAGCCAGTCAAGCAGCCCCCAAGAAGAACTCCATTATCTAGGATTGATGAAGTACAGAATATGGTAAAAGATATGCAGAAACGAGGAGTAATCGAGCCATCATCTAGCCCTTGGGCCTCTCCGATAGTCCTTGTTAGGAAGAAGGACGGATCAACGAGGTTTTGTGTGGATTACAGGCGGCTTAACGATTTGACCAAAAAGGATTCATACCCTTTACCAAGAATTGACGACACTTTGGATGCAGTTGGAAATTCTTCATGGTTCTCCACCTTGGACCTGCAAAGTGGGTACTGGCAGGTTGAAATGGATGAAAAAGATAAAGAGAAAACGGCATTTACATCGTGCGCTGGGCTATGGCAGTTTACAGTAATGCCTTTCGGTCTATGCAATGCACCCAGTACCTTCGAAAGATTAATGGATGTTGTACTACAAGGTTTATCTTGGAAGACAGCACTGATATATCTCGATGACGTTATTGTGTTTGGAAAGGATTTTGAAGAAGAGCTACTCCGACTAAGACAAGTTTTCCAGCGGCTTAAGGAAGCGAACTTGAAGCTAAACCCTAAGAAATGCCATCTTTTCAAAAGGGAAGTAAAATACCTCGGACATCTGTTAACCAAAGACGGAATCCGGACGGATCCAGAGAAGGTGCAGGCTGTGAAGGAATGGAAAGTACCGTCCAACACTCATGAGGTACGAAGCTTTTTGGGACTGTGCAGTTATTATCGCAGATTTGTGAAAGATTTCTCTACCATCGCCAAACCATTATTTGCCTTAACTGAAAATGGTAATAAGTTTTATTGGGACTCCATCTGCCAAGAAGCCTTCGACGCATTGAAAACGGCTTTGACCTCCTCACCGATACTAGCTCATCCTACAAGGGAAGGAACTTTCTACTTGGACACAGATGCTAGCCAATATGCTGTTGGAGCTGTCTTATCTCAATCTCAAGATGGCATCGAAAAGGTAATTGGATACTACAGTAAAACTTTGCACAAAGCGCAGAAAAACTGGTGTGTCACACGAAAAGAGTTGTACAGTGTGGTGAAAGGGATCGGAAATTTCCACCACTTATTGTACGGAAGAAGATTTGTCGTGAGAACCGATCATTCAGCTTTGCAGTGGTTAATGAAGTTCAAGAATCCAGAAGGCCAGCTTGCTCGATGGATTGAATACCTCCAAAGCTATGACTTTGAAATTCGTCATCGTCCAGGAAAGCAACACGGAAATGCCGATTCTATGTCACGCCGGCCCTGTGATGAAGACTGTAAGCACTGCTCGAAAGAAGAGAAACAACGAGAATTCGACATAAACACATTAAGAATAGAAGAATTTGAATTGGAAGGAACCAAGATTTCACTAGAAACCTTCAAGCAAGCTCAGTCACAAGACGCTGAGCTAGGGTTAGTTATTCATTCGCTATTAAATGGAAACAAGCCTAATCAACAGGAAATAAGTGCTATGAGTCCCATCACTAAAGCCTACCTAGCACAATGGGACTCACTAAAGGTAAGGGGTAACCTCCTGTATCGAATCTGGGAGGATACTGATGGCAGACATGCTAAAGAAAAACTTGTAGTACCAAGGAAATTACGGAAAGCAATTATGGAACAACTACATGATAGTAGCAGTGGGGGTCACTTTGGCATCAGGAAGACCCTGGAAAGAATCAAGGAGAGATTTTACTGGGTTGGCTGTCGCGAAGATGTTGAAAATTACTGTTCCACGTGCGATGTCTGCAACTCAAGAAAAGGTCCAAGTATTCGTCAACGATCACGCATGCAGCAGTACAACGTTGGATCGCCGTTTGAGAGAATCGCCATAGACATTTTGGGTCCTTTGCCGGAAACCAGCCTTGGGAACAAGTATCTGCTTGTTGTAATGGATTATTTCTCTAAATGGCCAGAAGCAATTCCTGTGCCCAATCAAGAAACAGGCACAGTGGCACAGGCTCTTTTAGAACACGTGGTGTCCAGATTCGGAGTTCCTAAGGAACTACATTCAGACCAGGGACGAAGCTTTGAATCGGAAGTCTTCATACAGCTGATGAGAAAACTCGGAATTCGGAAGACTAGAACAACTGCTCTTCATCCGCAGTCCGACGGTATGGTGGAACGCTTCAACAAGACAATCCTGGATTACCTATCAAAATTCGTTAACGAACATCAGTCTGATTGGGATACGAAGATTCCTCTGGGAATGTTGGCCTACAGATCAGCGGTGAACGAGTCAACTCGGTTGAGCCCAGCGAAGATAATTTTTGGTCGAGAACTGCGGCTGCCTCTGGACTTAGCTCTTGGTCCACCCCCAGAAACGGAACGCCGTCTTCCATGCGAATGGGTGAGCGAGCTTCAGGAAACGCTCTGGGATATCCATGAGTCTGCTAGAGGAAACATCCAGTCTGCCAGCGACAGAATGAAAGCCAGATACGATCTGAAAGCAAATAGCCCAAAGTTCGTCGAAGGTGATCTGGTATGGTTCTACAATCCACGACGGAGAAGGGGTACATGTCCGAAGCTACAACGCCATTGGGAGGGACCCTACGTGGTGATGAAGCGCCTCAACGACGTAGTCTACAGGATACGTATGGGTAGTGGAAAACCGAAGGTCGTCCATAGCGATCGCCTGTGGCCATACAAGGATCGAAGCGAACTGTTCGTCGAGGACGCCGAACGCTAAGGGGGGAAGAGTGTAACATCCTGTATATTACATTGCTTATTTGGATTTGTTAATGTTTCTTTCACAACGATTAGGTTAGATTTTTTTTTGATGTGTAAACGTCATCGAATCATCTGGAATTTTCTAGACTGACAGATCGGCATTCTCGAATGTCATCTGGGTGTCTGGAATCTTCTAGATGGTTCGATGAAGTATATAAGGCACCACGAGTAGCGTGGCAGGAGTCAGTTGAGTTGAGACCTAGTTGAGATAAGGTTAAGAGATTTTGTATCGAGTTGTGAAGTAAAACGGTGAAAGTTACGTCGAGTTTGATTCCCTGGGTGAAGAAAAAGAGGCCGTCGTGACAATATTTTCAGTAGAAAATATCGTTCCGGAACTTGCCTTAACCAATAGCACAGTGTAGGAGAAAATTGAGAATCGCTACAAAATCGCCTAATCCATTCAGAATGTCGCGCCAAAAGTTCCCTTATCCCACTGACCAATCACAGCGCTTTGAATGGTTGGAAGACGTGTAGCCGGTGTTGCGTGTTTTAGTGTGTAATGAGCTGCTATATCATAGACATTACGTTTTATTATCTTGTTTAGAACAAAATTGGTATAGTGGGTATTATTATCAAAAGTAAAAATAATATTAACAATATTTTGGAGACTCATATTTTGATACAATGGAAGTAGAAAACCTATGTTTTAGTTTGCTTTCTGGTACTTGAGAATAACCTTATGTTTTATGTTGTATAATCAGAATTAGTTTCCTTTCTGATACTTAAAAACAACCTTACGTCTTGTGTTGAATGATACAAGTCTTGAGTTTAGATTAAATCATTTCTTTCTTTTTATATGCCTTCATCTGACGAATTTTTTTTGCGTCAAAACTTGCTTTATCCACTGATGATACATCAAAACTTGCCAAATCCAAACCAAAAAGCTGAAATTGTTGTTATTATATCAGTTTTCTTTAAAATAAAAACACCGTTACTGTTGCTACTACCTTATCAATACATAAAAAAAATTATGCACCGATAGTTAAATTAGTATGTTCAAAAAACGATTTTCTTCATTTACCAAAAATTGGGTAAACTGGATAAGAGGACTTTTGGAATGGAACGACTCAATTGCATTATAACACATAGCTTCTGATTATGTTGTTCATTAATTTGGATAAGCCTGAATGTTCAAACTCTGTTGAAAAATATTCATGAGAGGGTATAGGAACTACCTACATGAATTCATGCAACCTCAAAACAAATTTTGAAAATAAATAAAATCGTCGCTTTTAAAATTTCTCCTCGATGTCTTGAATAATATCTCAAAGTTTATACCCGAAGGCTTGAGATACAGTTGCATATTGTGCCACTCCGGCCCTGGACGGCCGGCCATATACGTGAATTCTAGAAAGTTTTCTTCTCGACCGGTATTTTACAAGCCGCGGACTGTCTAGAAGGAATAAAGAGTTCGCCGAGAACGTTCCAGAGATGGCGCGCCGCATAATATAAGGCGCCATCGCACGAGAGACAGGGCCAGTCAATGCAGTGCAGCAGTCAGGTTCGGTATTACGCGACGTTCCAGTGGCGCGCGCGAAACAAATGAACTGTGACATAAATTAGTGAAATGTAGGACCAATATAAATTAGTACAAGGTAAGCTTATGGCCAAAAAAACTGAATTTAGATGAGAAAATCTTGGGGTTGTGGCCAAAATTTTGAAAAAGAGGCTGGGTCACAGCGTGGAGGAGACTCTGGTGCTAACAGCCAATTGGACAAACATCAAGATATTTGCAAGGTAGAATTAACTCACATAGAAGTGATATCAATCGTAATATAACTAGCTGTGGTTTAACACAACATGCCATTGATACAGGCCACACAGTATCCTGGAGCAATGCTAAGATCTTGGATGTTGAATCTAACTATTTTAAGAGAACTTTTCTGGAAATGGTACATATTAGGAACACCCCCAACAATTTAAATAAGAAGTCGGACATTGATGGTTTGAGCTGCATTTAGTCTTATATCTTAAACATGGAGAAGGAAAGGTTTTCTGGTGTTCCTTCACGACCTTAATAGTCTTGTTGGAATCTCGGAAGGTTTTTCTTTTTTCGTCTCTACATATCTTTTCACGACAATTTTATTATCCTATTTTAGGCCACCGTGTATTCACGTTTTACAACTGAGATCTTGGTTTCTTTAGTGTGTTTTGACTTTTCAGGTTTTTGTTTTTCTCACAGTTGGTATCGTACAACTGTCAATATAATTAATATTAATAATTCATATGTCAATCGTTTTCCCTTCCTGCTTTCTGCTTCCACATTTCACTAAGTAACGGCCATTGTTATCACCTGTTAGACCAAGAAGGTCTTTATTTTAAGAAAAACCTAGATCATAAAATGTGTGTTTTCAAACCACGGATTTAGTAATACACCTACGGGTTTTTTAAAATTTAAACATGTAAAGGTCGTTCCTGTGTGTTTGTAATTTACAAGTATATGTTCGTTTGTGTTCCTGACCTGTTAGTAGAAGACGCCATGATAGCATAGGTTTTGAAAGATTTTATCAAAAATTGTGACGATTATTTAATTGCATTTAGAAGTCGTGTTGCACTCAATGCAATTGCTGTTTTCAAATTGGCAAACCTCAACGTTGTGAGTATAACTTTAATAATTTATTATACATTTTGAAACTAAATTCTTTTTTGTTTTCCTTTAACTATGTAGAAAGCCCTGAAGATGGCAATAAACATTGCCGAAAGCTTGGCTGTTAGCACCAGAGTCTCCTCCATGCTGTGACCCAGCCTCTTTTTCAAAATTTTGGCCACAACCCCAAGATTTTCTCATCCAAAATATAAATTAGTGTAGCGACTGTAGATAAATTAGACTGTTAAGTATTAGGATAGGCGTAGTGTACATAGTTAGTGAAAATAAATAGTAAAATCCGTACCAAGTGTTTCCTTGCCCAATCGGACTAAAGACTTGTAACAATATCGTACCTTTTCGTCTAGTGCCTTGTGATGTTCGAAAAGGCTTTTGAGTGCCTTGAGCACCTCCACTTCGCTGGAGACGCCGGATTGTGCAGCCGCCTGACGTTTCACTACGGTCATCCTCAGGGATCGCTCGTGCCGCGACACCAGGCATTCCAAATGTTCTAATAATAACTGTAAAAAAATACAAAAAAATTACAACCTCGAAAAACAGACAATCGAGAAATGAGACAGTGCTCCGAAAAGTTGTATGTTAATAGGACGTATCAAAGTCGTGATACTATTTTATCAAGCAAATAATATTATGTAGTAGTAGCTCTATCAAACATCTTAGAACAACATAGTGCAGCGTATGGTCTTGGTATTAACTACAATAAGACCAACGTTATGATCGTAGATAGAGAGCATGATAACCATCGAGATATAAAGTCAATAGGCCGTTGTGAAGTAGTTCAAAGTTTTGTATACCTCGGTTCTTTGATCGATAATTCGAGAGCTGTGAAAATGAGAAGCTTACTAAAATATGGCGCGACCTACTATCCTCCATTGTGTCGACGAGAATGCTTACATTCTTCGGGCATATACACAGAAGGGATAATATAGAGAAACTTGTAGTTCAGGGTCATGCCCCGAGTCGGCGGCACCGTGGCCGTCCCCCTACACGCTGGGTGGATACGACGAAACAATTGCTGGATATGAGTATCAAGAGCGCCACTAAACTGACAGTAAATCCCGAACGATGGCGAGCTACAGTGATCAAAACTATTGATAATATTCGTGTCGGCAATACTCTAGCTCCGACTTAATACATTTTACGAGTTCACAACATGTCTGTTAAGACATTGTGACTATGATGATGATGAGACGGCAAAAAAGATTGCCTGTGCGCTATCTGGTACCCGGAGGTAACGGCAAACCAAAGGAAGTCACTGCTAAAGAGCAGCAAACTTCTTGGGCGAAACGCAAAGGTGCATTCGCTTCACATAACCAGATAAGCGCGCGTCTACTCCAACTGCACATGAGAGTCGATATACGGGGGTTGCTCTATATCGAATACTATGTAATTTAGGTAGCGATAGTATAACGGTTTTTTAATAGATTTTTGCAAGCGTAAGATATGAATTGCTGATGATTATAACGTAACAGATTAAAGGTTGATGTATTATAGTAAACATGGATTGTTAACAACAACAGGTCTGCTTCGGACCTCAGGGGAACTGTCGAGCATGTTCCTTTCGTTGCTACTTATTCTCGCCTCGCTGACGTGCCGCCTTTCGTGGCTTGTTCTAATTGGTCGGTGCCGGGTTCTGATCAGTGCGTCAGTACTTGATGACGTGTCGTTTTTCACGGTTTGTTCTGACCGGTCGCTGTTGTGTTTTGGTTTAGCGGGGTCGGTTCTCACTAATGATGACGTGGCCGTTCGATGGTCACTGCCTCCCACATTTGTGTCCAAGTTTGTTCTGTCCATATTGGTCTAATTTTGATGTTAGGCTTGCTGTACACGTTCTTGTTGCTGGCGATATAAGCTGCTTCTTTGAAGCAATAACCTTATTCTTTTGGTTGTTCCCCTATAGGATCCTGACGTCACGGTCCTAGAGGGATTCAAATATTTTCCTCATGTTCTTGGTTTTCCGGTGCCAAAGAAAAATCGCGGAAAATTATGAGAAGGTTCTTACGTCATACTCTGTCCTAAGCAGTCATAAAAAAATCATGGTATTAGTTAGAAACAGAAGTGATTTATTCCCACTTATTGCAAGAACCTTTACTACTAAAGACAATAAAATGAAGGAGTTACGTTAATAAATACAAACGATATACATATTTAATAAATAGTTAATTGACCTTCAGGAGCTCACCACTTCATTTAGCTGTAGAATATTCCACCAAATATTTTATATTTTGCTAAAACTACCCATTTACGAGAAAAAAGCGAGTTTCTGTAATTCCCACTATGACTGAGCTACATTGCAGATCAAAAAATGAAAAACAAGACATTCGAAGAAGTCTGCTCTGAGATACAGAAATTATTAGACTTTTACGAATTGAGTTTTCTACTCGAACGCTTATTGTGCCCAATCTGACAATTTTTATTTGCTCTCTGAAGGAGGAAGATAACTTGAAATTGTATTGCTTATTATCAGTGTGGTAGCCAGCTGCAGTTCACCTAGTCGTCTTTCAATAATACGCCGGTGGTGATTTTCAGAATAAAGATTTAAGCTTTGGCCCGATATTCTTAATATTCGCCGCATTAAATATTGAAACGTTGGGAAGTTTAGAACTAGATTAATTTTATCGAAGTCGAAGCACAATACAAATACATAATGCTGTTTATTTTCTTTGGTGACAACAACAACTGATGTGGTCACTAGCCTTGTTTTTTGTAGGCGTTGTTTCTGTTTCTGGCGCCACTCTTGGAACATCACTGTTAAGCCTCGTGGCCACTAGCAAATAAAATTGCTACAGTTACTCTCAGAAGTCACTTGCGTAGCGTGTGCACGACGTCATTAGAGAATTATTGCAGCAAAATTACTTGCACATAAAGGACTTGCGACTTGCTGAGAGCTTGTAGTGTACACGTTTACTCTCAGGAAATTAGTTTGCCACAAAAATTTCGAGCCTGTTCCGAAAGTCTTGCAGCAAGAAGTGTTGTAAATCGATCAAATATGGAGAAGTTCAACTGGACGAGAGTAGACACGTGTCTTTTAATTGAAAATTTTGAATTATATCCTGAATTATGGAATGTACATACTCCAGAATTTAAGGACAGAGTCAAAAAGCAGAATGCATTACAAAAATTGGCCGACTTACTTAATACTTCTACAGCGGGAATTCAAAGGAAGCCACATAATTTGAGAACGCAAGTTAACCAGGAGCGGAGAAAAATTCAAAAAAAAAGTGGACAAGGGACTAATGAAATATATAAGAGTATAGTAAACACGATGTCAGTTGGAACACGGCGATGTGACGGCGATATACGAGGTAGTATCAATTCACCTGTATTTGCGGTGCTATTCCACTGGTGAAAATGCTCGAATTAGCAGCATATATCCCTGGTATACATTCAAAAGCTGCCGTCAAAGCACCCCTGCCGAATTGTATTCAGCAGGTAGTTGGGACTGTCCAGCCAAGGGGTCGAGCCAGTCTTACCAGTGCCGTTCACGGATACGGATTGTAAGGCGCTGCTTCCGCAACTTTGCGAATTCGCCATTTCTTATATTTTGGAAATACGTAATCATGGCCGTTTGGAGACCCTGGGAGAATGCACGTGATAGTGTGGCAGATGTGGATGCGGATCCTATTCGGGAAGACTTTTTTCACAAGGATTTAGAAGAACAGACACAAAAAGTAATATTAAATATTTACGATTGTCTAAAAAATGAAAACTGTGATGCCTCAAATGTGTTCACAAGATGCAGGGGTGGTGGAGGGACCGAACAGGGGCGAGAGTCGTCCATCGTCCGTCTTTTGACATAAATGCAGTATCCTAAACGAATTACTTTTATTTCAGCGTTTGACAAAAAATCCTGAAATCTAAAAAAAATTGCGCGATGCCGTCTGCGTCATCTGTAGAGAACATAGTGCTGTTCGGGTTTTTAGGTCGTTGTTTGTTAAAATTTCTTCTTAACGCTTCACAAGCACGGGTGACTAGGATCTTCAGATATCTGACGAGTCTTCACTACGAGAGCTACCCGCCAATTATTGTTATTTGTTGCGCTCTTGAGTTGTTAGTCAGTTCTCGTGATGAAGACAGCGATCTCTGAAGATCCCAGTCACTCGTGTTTGCAAATCGTTAGGATTTTTTATAAGGCACTATAATAATCGATTTTATTTGAGGAAAACGTAATAATTCGTTCACATCCTTTGTATATTTTATACTTATTATATACTGTAGAAGGTCCCTATGTGAACCTTCTTCATTAAATACTCAAATAAGAAATATTAGTTCATTTCATATTCAACTTCCATTTGATCATAAAATTATTTCAATTACGGCGCGCCGCCTATGGATCCTTCGGCCCTTACAAAGGAAATGCCGCAAAAGCTTTTTTATGCTGTTTCAAGTGACTTCGTATATACTTTACTTGCAAGCTCTTTGACTCATTAAAGTTCATGTATCCCTAGAGTAGTTCTACGCTGAATCCACTTTCTCACCTAACATTTTTTCCGCCTTTTACTATCTTCCTCTTGTTTTCTTTTTTTTTAATTAAATATATCACAGCTACCGCAGCAGCTACAGATTTTGCGTACGTCTTAGCTATAGTGTACACGGAATCAGAACAATCAAGCCCAAGTGAACTTGCGAGAGCGAGAGTTTCCTAGATTAAATTTGCGAACAATTAAAAGATGTGTACACAAGCAAGCAAGTACTTGCTGCAAAAACTATCGCACGTTACTTGCGAGTAGACACGAGTAGTGTGTAAAAGATAGTCTTGAAATATACCCCCCACTCTCTACGCCTGTAGATCCCCCACCCATACCCCCCTCTCTTCACAAATATACCCACTTCTCCGACGTATTCGAATGAAGTATATCCTCCCACCACCGTCTTAGAATATAATTAAACCTCTCTCCAAGATGAAGGCCACACCTCAAGACCAGTTCATTAATTGATAATCGGTTTAAGTGGAGGTGAATGAGTTTTACTGAGTTCAATATAGGTTGAATGAAACCAGAATGAAAAAAGGGTAAACTGGTTTGATCGAGAGCCAATAGATCTTACTTCTCAGACTATGTGAGATGAAAATCATGGGATTGCAAAATTTTTCTATTCCCAGATATTTTTAGTTTCATAATGACTAAAGGACGAAGAATTATGCATCTCATTTTTGTCAGGTTATCTGTGTGTCTGCAAATTTGACTGTTTTGGCGATCTTCATGGAATTTTGGGAGTAGTATGTGTGGAAAATCGCTGTATTGGCGTGATTCTTGTAAACGAAGAACATTGGATTTTTTTATGGTATACCTCCCACAAAGGCTGAAAGCCTATCGGTGCACGTTATATTTGAAATGCTGCAGGTTGTAGCCGTCGGAAAACAAATGCCCCGGCAGCTCATTCCACAGTGTCTAAGTTCTCCAAAAGAAGGAATGCTGCAGGAGACTGGTTGGGGGAGCAGGGACCTCGACTTGGTAAGGATGCGCTCGGAGGGCCTCTCTAGTGTTCCTCGTTTCGACGGCTTTTGGTGTTATTAATAGGAGAGGTCATTCGGACTTCTTCCGTGATAGAATTCGTAAAACAGGGACAGGTCAGCCGCCCTTCTTCTATGTTCCAGGCTATGGAGGTCCTTTGTGAGGTTAGGCATACCGATTAGTCTAATTGCTCTCTTTTGGACAGTGTCCAGAAGCTTTAGAGAGTGCTTCTGAGTGCATACCCATCACATATGGGAGTAATACTCCAACGAAAGGAGAACTCGAGGATACACTCAAACAAGAAATAGCTTGGTTTACTGACGGTTCCAAAACAGACAATGGAGCAGGAGCAGGAATTCACGGTCAATATCCCAGATGTGACATCAGTGAACCTCTGGGAGTTTACGCCACTGTATTCCAAGCAGAAATATATGCAATCGACTCTTGTCTGAGAGAAAACATAAGGGGATACAAAAGTAAAAGCATTTTTATCTGCTCGGATAGCCAAGCGTCGATTGAAGCTCTTAACGGCTGCCAAATCAAATCCAAACTCGTCTGGGAATGCTTAGAAAACCTCAAACAACTTAGTGCCACGAACAAGGTAACCCTGAAATGGGTGCCAGGTCACAAGGGAATTGAAGGGAAGGAACGAAAAAGCAGATACCTTAGCACGAAACGGATCGGCATCCAGTTTTACCGGCCACGAACCGGCGATAGGCATTACAAGGTCTTTGGTAAGAACTACAATAAACCAGTGGGTGCATTCACAGCATAAAATACTGGCAATCACATCCAAAGCTCAGACACAGCAAGCTGATGGTGAACCAACCCTCAACAAAACTAGCTGAAGAGATCCTAAAATTAAACAGGAAAGAAACTAGGCTAATAACCGGCCTCCTAACCGGACACTGCGGCCTAAGAAAACATCTGCACACATTAGGGATCTTCAAAGAAAACCCAATATGCAGACTATGTGACGAGGACGACGAAACAGTCTCTCACATAATCTTTGAATGTGAGGCCCTACGCTGGTGGAGATTCAGACTGATAGGCCCAAATAACCCCAAATCACTCCCCAATCGAGATATGGTGAAGATACTCTTGGATCTCATCAAGGTCACAAAACTCTTCACGGATTAACAAACGCACAGGACAATACAATAAGCCAATGGCTGCAGTGTTGGGGCTACCTAACCCGGCCTGTACGTTTGATCACCCTAAGCTAACCTAACCTAACCTAATACTCCAACGAGGGTCGAATCTGCGCCTTGTATAGCAGCAGTAGTTGCTCTGGTGTATACAGCTTGCTACAGCGGAACAAAACTCCAAGCTTCTGGGATGCCGTTTTAGCTATACTGACGACGTAGTTGTACCAGGACATCTTATTGTTGATGTTGATTCCCATAAGCTTGACGGAAGATGATTCGACTATTGGGAGACCAGCCATTTCCACAGTTGGTGAGCCAAGGTGAGCGTCTTTTTCAGTGTTGTTGCATGAGTTTTCTGTAGGTTAAACTCTACTTTATTTACTAATCCTAACTCGATGGGCAGATAGTGGTCTTGGGACTGACATCTTGTTGGTGGATCACGGCCAATGAAGCGTGCCTTACGGTATCAAAATCTATTGTCAACTATTCATAATATCAATGGGAAAACATCCTATAAATTACTACACTGACCAGACTACAATTCTTTCCAAGCTCTACCAGCAGTTACCTTAACTCTTTATGCGCATTTCAGAATTTCAGATTAAGCTCTAAATTAATATAGCTACTCTGGTAGCAAGTAGCTAGTATCGCTTCTACGGGATTTCTCATTTTATCCTTGGCTGGCCGCTTTTCTTACTTTAACTTTGTTGCGAACCAGTGACGTCGGGTTGATACCGAATAAGTAAAAGTGGAGCACATTTACTTTAGATTGCACGACGTTGACATCTTGTTAGATATATTATCTTTAACACAAGAAGCGTGATCTATGTAAAATGTATTTTTGTAGGAATTTGGCACTTTGCAAGTTATTTTGACTAGTTTTTGAACACAACATCAGTCAAGTAGCCGCCTTGATTAGCAAAATGTACGCTTTTTGCTACGTTTTCCATAATCTTTTCGACCATCTCTGGGGGTATAATGATGATTTCAGCACAAATGTTAGCTTCAACCTTGTAAATAGTGATGCTTGTTGACGTTTTTGTATGCAAGTTATCCTATATGATGTTTTCGTAACACTTAAGAACAAACTATATGAAAGATGGTGCGAAGAATGAAGAGAATATAAATGCATCTATAAGCCCTACAAGATACACCCGAATTCATCCAAGTTTGCCTCGCACGTACTGGCACAACTTCAAGTTACCTAGAAAGTACATTTCTTCTACAGGGTGGGGCATAGGAATCAAATGTTTTTGAAATAATCATAAAATTATTAGTTTTTACTCTAAAAAAATTATTGGTAGTAGAACATAGCTGATAATAAACCATTTTGAAATATCTAAGAGCAAAAATTACATCTGGCATATGATGCAGCCGTTCACGAAAATTGCACTCCACTGTTTCCAGCAGCATGTCTCTGTTGATTTTCGAGAGATTCCATGGCGAATTGCTTCCTTCTCTGCGACTAACGTACGGGGCTTGGCCCTTTAAACACGTGACTTGAGTTACTCCCATAAAAAATCACAAATTGATAAGTCGGAAGACGGAGGAGGTCATGAAATGCCACCAAACCTCGAAATTGAACGATTTGGAAACAGGTGGCGAAGAACAGCAATGGATGCTCTGGCGGTGTGTGCTGTGGCCCCATCTTGCTGGAACCACAAATATTTGATATCCACACCTCTTCTTTGCAATTCAGGTATAAAAAAGGTATTCACCATATGAATGTAACGTTTAGATGTTACTGTAGCGGTGACCCCATTTTCTCCAGAAAATATGGGCCAATGATGCCACGCCATATGCCACACGTTGTTCTAGCGTCTACCGCTCCATGATGGCAAGTAGCAAGTAAGAAAATAAAATGGTATTATGAGTCAAGAAATGGACTACAATAAACCGCGCGCTCCTCCCTTTTCTAATATATGAGTACTACTCAAACCAAAAACACTTGGTTTTATGCCCCACCCTGTATAATTAGGGCTAAAATTCTGAAAAATACAGGTTTGAGAATATAGTTTTGTTGCTTATAGTTTTTTCCTTTGCATCTATCTTCCGTATATCGTATAAATCGTCCGTACCGTGGCCCAATTGTTATTTGTGTCTTGAGGAATGCTGCAATGGGCCCTTAGGTGAGAAGATTGTGTGACCCTCTCCATCCTGTCCTTTATTTGCATTATTTATCGGTAGGTTTCTACAGGTTCTTTAGATTGTACAGAATATTCAAATTTAGGTTTATCTTTCTCTTTAAATTGTACACATTATCTATTTATCTTCACGCATTATGCAATTTCTCATTAATTACTATAGTATATTACTATACGTGTACGCTGCCGATGCCGGTGACAAAACACTAAAACAGGCAATTCGTCATACCATTGATTAACGTATTTACCCCTAAATACGTTAATCAATGGTCATACGTAACGTTACTGTGGCATGGTGTACGAGAGTGCTTGACTTGCTACATCTGACGATCGAACTTTAAAAACAACAACAATAGTGCACGCTTATAACAATAATGAACTGGTGGACATGATTTTAATGTACGGTGAGTGTGGTCAAAATACCACTGCGGCTTCGCGAGTGTATGTCGATCATTTCCCTAACCGTACTCACCCTGCACCTCGTCGATTTGTCTCGCTCGTGCAAAGACCTAGAGACACAGGATGTCTGAATCCACATCGTGATGGACACGCTGGAAGACCTAGACACCTCGTATGGTCCAAATTGAAGAAAGCATCGTAAATCGTAATTTTACCTGTAAGACGCCTGCGACAGAACCGCACTTACAACTTCGTAGCAACCAAACAGCGAGTACTTGCTTGAAATTTTTTTTACTGTTTTGCTGCTGGTTCACCGCGCATTAGCTTTGCCGTCTCAAGGGCCGTTGCTTCTAAAGAGGAAAGTCCCAACTTTTAGAACACCCTGTATATCGGTTTGTCATTTAATCCCACAATGTGGAGGTGTTTTCTGAATTGACAATGGCCAGTAGAGATTTCTACTATGAGACGTAAGTTTGACCTGGTCATCGCCAAGTACTTCTTAGATATTGCCATGCCACAGCCTGCAAGGGTTTTCTTAGCAAATCGGTATCCTTGTTGTGGACCAATGTAGGTTAAATTTCATCAACGCATACAAGTAGAGTCTCAGAAGTAACTAAATCACAACAAACGCAGTATTAAAATATAAGTATGTCATCGATGTCAACAACCAAAATTGTCAGTGAGGGGAGAATGTGAAAAACGTTATGTTGCAGTTAACGGGATACGTGACGGACTCCACAAGAATGATATTTGGATGCTGTGATGGCCCACCAGATGAAGGCAACACCGACCATGAAGGTATACGGAACTATATGGATTGGGAGAGGGTGTAGGAGAAACGCTGGTGGAACTGTCAGGCAATGAGGAGTGTCAAAATTTAATGTATTATTTATCAGCCAATACCCTTATACAAGTTCTACTTTCAAGGGTGGCATTAGTTTGTACCAGTTTGTACGACTAAATAAATAAAATAAATAAAAATAGGTCACCATGGTATAGCCTTATTTCCTTCACATGATCCATGTGGCCCCAATGTCATTTGTGGAACCCAGTTGGTATTTCCAGTTTGGAGAGAGCAGTTCTTTTGCCATTTTGGAGCATGTATCTTTGACGTCTATATTCAGCCTTCAAGGCCCCATATGTATTGCGTTAGAGCTTTACAAAGGCGCTTGTGGTTCCTTACTCAGATTTTAGGTACCTCCATGGATAACATTGTTATGAAGTAATTCAAAGTTTTGTGTACCTCGGTTCTTTGATCGACAATTCGGATAGCTGTGAAAATGAGATTCGACGGCGCATTCAACAGGCACGTGTGGCCATGACAAAGCTTAATAAAATATGGCGTGACCATAACATCACTAAAGCTACCAAAATGCCGCTGGCTCAATCTCTTGTGTTCTACATATTTTTGTATGTCTCGGAAACTTGGACTGTTAAAAAGGCAGATCGAGCTCGCATAGATGCTTTTGAAATGTGGACGTGCAGGAGAATGCTGAGAGTTCCTTATACCGCCCATCGAACTAATGTTTCCATACTGGATGAGCTCCGTAATGCAAAGAGACTATCCTCCATTGTGTCGACGAGAATGCTTACATTTTTTGGACATATTCACAGAAGCGATAATATGGAGAAACTTGTAGTTCAGCGTCACGCCCCGAGTGGGCGGGGCCTTGGCCGTACCCATACACGCTGGGTGGATATGACGAAACAGTTGCTGTATATGAGTGCCAAGAGCGCCACTGAACTGGCAGTAAATCGCGAACGATGGCGAGCTACAGTTCTCAAAACTACTGATAATATTCGTGTCAGCAATACTCTAGCTCCGAGTTAATGTATTTTAGGAGTCTACAACATGTCTGTTAAGACATTGTGACTATTTTTTTTTTTGCTATTATAATGACTCTGGTCAGAGACCAACAGGCCAGATCATTTTGCCCCATCCTTGCATAAGGAAGGGAAATTTTAAACTGTATTAAATATAGGACAGTGGAACACAAATCATAGCTATGGAACAGTAGCTAGTATTTCATTTTATGTTTTCTTGTACCTTTTCTTTTTTTTATGTTTTTTTTTTAATTTTGTTTTTGTTTAGCTATTATTACTTTTTTTTAAATTTTAAATCTTTTCCTGCCTCTGCATATACTACAATTTTTGAGTCGATCCATTTTATATACAATTTGTTCTTATTTAATTTTCTATCTAAATTAAAAGTTTTAGTTTTCCAGTACAATAATTATAAACTAGTTCATATATTTGCTGGTTTTCGCAGCCCAGAATAAAAGTTATACTAGTTGGAAGCGCAAGATGAATAGAGAGATTGAAATACATTTGAGTGGTTTCTTCTGTTGTATTTAGACACTCCAGAAGACAATGTTCTAATTTGCCGACCTCACCGCATCTGCAGAACGAATCTCCCCCAATCCTATTCTTGATTTATATTGTGGGACCAAGGTGTGACCACTTCTGAGGCGACATATTGTTCTAATATAACTTCTTCTTATTTCCTTCTCAAACCAAGTACTTGTTCTAATGTATGGTTGTATCGATTTGTAAAAGTTTCCTTTAGGACAACTTGTATAGTATTCTTGTCACTCTCTTCTCTGCTTTTTTCTTAATAAGGGCATTTATGTCTGAGCTAGGGAGTTTGAAATTTGCTATAAACTCTCCATCAGCTTTTTTGCTAATCGATGCACAGTTTCATTCTCAATTATATTTGAATGTCCTCTGATCCATACAACTTTTATCTGCTCATTTAAATCCTGTTGTTTTTTAATGAGATCGATGATATCAGCAGATAATTAATATTTGGTAATGGACTTAGTTTTTCTAGTTTTTGTGCAGCACTTTTGCAATCTGTGAATATGACAAATTTGTTATTTGTTGTATAACTTGATGATGATGATGATGATGATGATGATGATGATGATGATGGATAACATAACCAATGTGGGGTAATGATTTTATACTTTCGTGACCGTAGATTTCAAACTTGGTTTTTTCTAATGGTATTGCGGTCAATTAAATGAAACGATTTACCTTTCCACGACGTTTCGGTTTATTATATCTAAACCATCGTCAGGTGTCTATAAAGAATGATAAAAACAGGTAAATATGGTGTCTAGTAGATGAAATGTATATACATATAAGAAAACATCTAGTAAAAATGAAAATTAAACATTACATAGCAATATATATATAACAGAACAATGTACAATGAAAAAAAAATGTTTTTTTTTCTTGACTAAAAGAAGATAAAATAAAAACACTACTTACATTTTGCTTTAGTTTGTTACATATTTTTAAGCGAAACCGTCCCTGAGGATTCAGGAAACAGAATGACCTTAAAGTTTGGAATTATAAGATGCCATAAAATACCAGATGCTTAGAAAGTGGTGGTGACAAAAGCTAGAGAGTGGGTGTAGGGTGGTAACCTAACGTATATATCTGTATTAATGATTTATTGATTTAGATAAGATGCAGAAACCTCATTTCAATAAGCTATTGTAAAAATTTCCTAACCTGTCAACATCAGACCCAAAGTTTATAGCTTTATCATTATTTTTAATAAAAATCATTTCTTTTATATTTCTTTTATAATAATTTTTTTCCTGTGAAAGAATTTTAGGATTTCGGAAGTCAAATTTGTGTCCGGTTTCATATGTATGTTTACTTAAAGCGGTTGATTCTTTTCCGTTCAATGTATCGTACCTGTGATTATAAACTCTATTCTTTAAATATTGTTTTGTTTGTCCAATATATACCACATCACAATGCTGACAGTCTATTTGGTAAACTATGTCCGTTTTATTATTTAAGTCTATGTTTGGTTTAAAATTATTGTAAAATTTATTAGTTGAGTTTGTAGGTTTGTTTGCTATTTTAATATTATATGGTTTTAGACATTTTTCTATTTGTTTATTTATTTGAGGTATATATGGCAAGCTAATATATTTATTTTCTGTTTTTTGTATATTGTTTTCTTCTTTGCTATTGTAAAGTTTATTAATTCTGCTTCTAATAATTGGATTGAGAAACTGTGTAGGGTAGTTGTTGTTAATAAGTGTGTTCTTAACTGTATTTATATTTTTAATTCGGTTACTTGGTTCAGTGAAATGAATGGCTCTGTCTATAAGCCCCGTTACAAAACTTTTTTATATGAATTTGGAACAAAATGTATGGTCTGGGAGATACCTAAATTATAAATCTGTTATATATATATATTGCTATGTAATGTTTAATTTTCATTTTTACTAGATGTTTTCTTATATGTATATACATTTCATCTACTAGACACCATATTTACCTGTTTTTATCATTCTTTATAGACACCTGACGATGGTTTAGATATAATAAACCGAAACGTCGTGGAAAGGAAAATTGTTTCATTTAATTGACCGCAATACCATTAGAAAAAACCAAATGTGGGGTAATCAACGCATATGAGTTTCAAAACAACCACGCCACCGCTGCATGGAGATTTCCTATACATGTTCATGAAACCCAAGTCAGTAATAAAATGTTAGTGGAAGATTTAAACTGCCCTGTAAGCGAGTTTCCTGTTATTACACGTTTATACGATGATGGGGGGACGGAAGGGGTTTGTTTGTTGTAGTTGGAGGCAAGAGAAAAGCGACCATTAGAATCTCATGCATTACAGGATGAGAAGAATGAGACGGTGATGTCGCTGGATGAAACTTTTAAATGCAATTAGAATGTCTAAAAGTCCGAAGCGGAAATGCGGAATCGGATGAATTATGTAAGAAGAGAGACTAACGAGCAGTATTTCAGTTATATAATATAGGAGCTTGATTGGATTAACAATGAAATCTGAAGTGTCTTGTACCTGTTTCAATCATAGCACATTTTCAGATAGAAGGCCTTAATGGTATACTGGCCGCATCAAGTTTTGCACAATGCTATAGGTATAGAAGAAAAGTTTGACATCAAAGTCGCAGGGTTCTTCTTTCAAAAAATTTGAAACCCAAAACTGACTTTAAAAAAAATTACGTCAAGTTGATTGCCTTAGTACTTCCCACATGTTACGGCGATACCATTTTATTATTTTTCCATAGCATGAATCTATAGTCTGAGATTCCCTTGCAACCAAATCATCGCCCAATCGCCCGCAAAAAAACAGCCAACGCAAAAACTCTCGTAGTTTCTTGCATCTCCCTCCGTAAGAACTAGGACGACACAGTTTTTATAATGCAATCTTCAACTGAGATCCTAATCATATATTAATCAAGTAGAAAATGGTCAGGAACCCCCAAAAAACCTAAAAGCGAAGTTTGAGGGATATTTGAATTTTTTTGTTTTTTGCTAATTGCTCTACCAGTCCACCACCCATGCATTGATTTTCAAAATTGTAGCAGTGTTACCTACTACGACCGCTCAGCATATCGCTACCCCAATTTCATCAAAATCCATGCAGCGGTCACTGACAGACCGACAGACAGACAACAGGCAGACCGGCTGTCGGAAATGAGTGACGTGGATTTTCGTTATGTAGACATCATAAAACGCCTAAGAAGCGTATTATCCCAAAATCAAAAATGTTCGATCACAATACTCCCCTCACCTATAGGCGTGGGAGGTAGAAATGAATAGAGGAACTGAAAAATCCATAGATCTTCTCGGGTTTTTAGGCCGTCGGCGTCGTCTGTTGGAACTTCTTCCTAACGTTTCGCCAGCACGAGTGGCTAGCTTCTTCAGAGGTCGGTGTTTTCGGACCGAAATCTATCTGACAACAATATCTGTACTGAGCGTTGTTTGTTAATCGCTTCGGGGAACTTGCCTGGACACGTGGTTGTTTGTCATTATTTCTGTTTTTAAAAACAGGATGCCAACAGGGACGACTGAATCACAGAGTGTACAGAAAACCTACTCACACAGATGGGTACTTACACAAACTCTCAAATCACCACCCTACTCAAAAAACAGGAATGATCAAGACCCTGTCAGAACGGACGAAACGAATTTGTGCACAGAATACATAGAAGAAGAACAGAAATACCTAAAACAGGTTTTGATAAGAAATGGCTACTGCAAGAGCGAAATCAGGAAAGCAATAAATTCAAAAAAAAAACTAAGAAAGAAGAACCGACTACAGCAAAAGCGTACCTTCCATACATCAAAAGTGTCACCGATAGGGTTGCCTGGATCTTGAGAAAACATAAAACAAAAACAGTTTAAGCCCACGCAGAAAATTAAGAATTTACTCAGCTCAGTGAAATACAAGAGAGACCCGAAAACATCGGCAGGGGTATACGAAATACCATGCTCCTGTGGAATAATATATGTAGGAACAACTAAACGCTCCTTGAATTCGAGAATAACCGAACATAAGAAGGCCTGCAGACTAGGACAGACAGAAAGATCAGCGGTAGCAGAACACGCATTAGGACAAGTGGGCATGAAATTCAATTCAAGGATGCGAGATTATTAGTTGCCACGAATAGTTACCACTCACGCTTAGTCAGGGAGGTTATAGAAATACATAGACACCCGTATAATTTCAACAGAAAAGAAGAGTCATTGAACCTGAGCAAAATAAGGCATCCTGTTTTGAAAAACAGAATTAATGACAAACAACCACGTGTCCAGGCAAGTTCCCCGAAGCGATTAACAAACAACGCTCAGTACAAATATGACCTGCACCCGAGGGTACAGTGACAGTCAGTTGTCAGAAAGATTTCGATCCGAAAACACCGACCTCTGAAGATGCTAGCCACTCGTGGCGAAACGTTAGGAAGAAGTTCCAACAGACGACGGCCTAAAAACCCGAGAAGATCTATGGATTTTTCAGTTGACGACGGCCGCGAAAGCTTCAACACTTGAATAGAGGAACTGCAGTAAACTAGCTGGACACAATAATTAAAAAAAAAGTTGTTCATGGATGATGGATGATCAGCTGGTTTTTGCGCTGTTCGGCCGGCATCGACACGCTCCGCGGCCTTGGCGTCGGCGCACTTTGCTGCCTGACGTTTCGCTAACACGAGTGGTTGGCATCCTCAGAAGGTGTTATCTGTTTGGGGTGTTCCAAGAACGTTTTTACAATATCGAAAGTAATCCAGATAGATAGGTAGATCATAACATAACATGTTTCAAAACTGTTGTCCATACTGTTTTACTTCCCACACAGATAGGTGAGAAGAGTATTGTGATCGCGAAGAAAGACAGATATAGGGTGCCCCAATAGAAGTGATAGGTTTTCTAATAGGGATATCTAGACAGTTGTCAAAGTTACAAACGTCATTTAGCTGTCAAACTATTCAGTAACATTTGACAATTCATCATGGATCGTTTCATGCTTGCCGATCGTTCGGAAATTATTAAAAAAGAACTACGGAAATTTCGGCTCAACTGTAAATACGCAACGCGCATTTCGTCGTGAACTCGGCCCTCATCGTGGCTTCAGCGAGCAGGCAATTCGTCGCACTGTGGAAAAGTTTGAGCGTGAGTACACTCTATTGGACTTAAAGAAACCAACCCGAATGAGAACCAGTCGACGTGAAGAAAATATCGCCGCCTTGACGGCCAGTGTTCACTACGACCCCAATTTGTCGTATCGACACAAGAGACAACTCGACGAATTTTGCGTTTGGATTTGGGACTGCACTCGTATGAGATCGGGATGACGCAACAATTGAAGCCGGACGACCGTAGGCCGTCGCCGTGAGTTCGCAAATTGGGCGCTACAAATGTTGGACGAAGATCCTCATTTTGGCCAAAAAATCTTCTCAGATGAAGCCAATTTTTACCTCAGTGGCTGTGTCAATTAGCAGAATTGTCTGGGCTGTGAACAATCCACAAATGACCGAAGAAGTGGTCCAGTAGCCGAAAAAATGTGTGGTGCGGATTGCGGCAAGGCGGCATCATCGGTCCTTACTTCCTTGGAAATGAGGAAGAAGACACCGTTACAACCAATGGGCCACGCTACCAAGCAATGTTGGAAGAATTTCTGTGACCAGAGCTCGACAACATCGATACTACCGACATGTGGTTCCAACAGGATGGAGCCATGAGCCACAAAAGCGACGCAATGCTCGAAGCTGTTCGACAGAAGTTTTGCGACTGGATCATCACCAGACGACCGTTCATAGATTGGCCACCGCGATCGTGTAATTTGACACCTCTCGATTATTTTCTTTGGGGGTAAGTCAAATCATTGGTCTACTGCAACAAACCAGCCACTTTGGATGCCCTCAAAAACAATATTCGAGTAGCCATTAACGCCATAACGCCGCAAATGCTCAAAAATGTTATCCGAAATGGGACCGACCGCTTGAAGCACTGCCAGTGAGCCCGAGGCGGACACTTGAATGATGTTCTATTCGATACATAATGTCATGGAGGTAGCTTCAAAATAAAGCCAAAACCAAATTGGTATCTCAAACCGTTGTTGTTTTATTCAATTTTTCTTTTCTGATAAAGTAGCAGAAAAAATGTGGAGATTTGCGGGAAAAATTCGTTACGACCAGTTTTGGGAGTCTGCAAACATCGCGTCTATCAGTATGAATAAGGCAGCCTAGCAGATGAATATGAAGAAAAGTAATCAAGAGATGTATTCAATTCCAAATCCAACGTGTATGTCACTTGGTTGATGGCCGTGCACAAGGTATCATACCTTCTACGGACGATAGCCTGTTATATTTTTGCTTTACATGAATATTTGTACATAGCAGAAATAAACTAAACTAAACTAAACTAAACTAAACTAAACTAAACTAAACTAAACTAAACTAAACTAAACTAAACTAAACTAAACTAAACTAAACTAAACTAAACTAAACTAAACTAAACTAAACTAAACTAAACTAAACTAAACTAAACTAAACTAAACTAAACTAAACTAAACTAAACTAAACTAAACTAAACTAAACTAAACTAAACTAAACTAAACTAAACTAAACTAAACTAAACTAAACTAAACTAAACTAAACTAAACTAAACTAAACTAAACTAAACTAAACTAAACTAAACTAAACTAAACTAAACTAAACTAAACTAAACTAAACTAAACTAAACTAAACTAAACTAAACTAAACTAAACTAAACTAAACTAAACTAAACTAAACTAAACTAAACTAAACTAAACTAAACTAAACTAAACTAAACTAAACTAAACTAAACTAAACTAAACTAAACTATCGTTCTTACTGGGGCACCCTATAGATAGCCAGATCCTGACAGACAGATCGGCGAAAGTGGTTTGTTGTGGTCTAGGTATCATATCCGACTATTGTCTTTCCAAAGAATAGGAGGCAAGTAGGTAAAGGAATCCGATAAAGGGCCGGTTGTACAATGCAAGCTTAAGCTTCGACTTAAGGTAAACCGACGTTAAATCACGTCAGTTGCAAAATGTTCGTTGTACAATGCTGGCTTAACCTCCCACTCCAAGCTTAACACGAGCTTACGTAAGCCGAAGCTTAACGCGCGCTTAGCTGAGGTTTAAACCTAACCTGATACAAGTGACATGATATGTCAAGGAGGAACCTTCAAATTGCTTGTCACTTTATTAGGTCATATTTTTTGAAAGATTTGTGTCTAATTTAACAAAGAAAGCAAATGAAAGAACAGAGACAGAAACGATCGATGCCGAAATTTGACACAAACTGTCATAAGTGCCTAACCAAAAAAGGTGATTTTTCGGATGATTATGTCAGCTGTCAGCCGTGTCAAAAGCGAACAGCTGTTCGGCTAGTGATAACTAAAGATAACCCAGATTGAGTCTTGACCTATCAATTTTAAGCCTTGAAGGAATACAGGGCTGTACTGATTGCAAGTCCTACTAATGACGAGTAATTGATACTTGGTGACGTTTTCGTCTCATGCTCTGAGGTCTGTGCTTATTTTACATTTTCTCGGAAAATCCGGCGTTTCTTTCAGTATATCAGTATGGCTGATCTGAATGATGATGATTACGCTTTAAATGAGGTAAGAATGAAGATAAAAGCATTATAGCTTAACCATACACAAGCACACTGATTTCCTAACATTTCTTTTTACAGCAATTGAAGAAAAATAAAACGTTGAAGGGCAACGCGCAACGGCTATACAAATAGTAAAAAATGTATGGAGCTATTTCAGACAGTTTACACAGGTTCGATTTCCTGAATTAGAGCTGAACATTACTGAGGTACCAAATAATTAGTAGTTTAATTAGAAACATTTTAGACGCAAGCTGATCAGTTAAACTCTACCTTATTATATTAATTTTACTCCATGTACTTTATACTCTTCTCCAATTGTACGTTGTGCGTTTTAACCAATAAATATCCCACTAGTGAGGCAAGCTATGCATTGAATCGTCCTTATTGCTAAATATAGGAGTATTTTGATAGACTCTAACAATATACAAATCAATAAAATAATAATTTATTTCTTTTAACCAACCATTTTTGATGCGAATTTCTGCATATTGAAGCAATTTCATGTTCACAAAAATAGTCATTCCTTTTTGGCAATGAGATATTCAGTATTCAGTATTCAGAATATTACTAATACGGTCCTGATCGCAGGATTGCCAATCAACACCACTAGTGAAAAATTAAATTTGAGATGCACTTCTTCGTCAGCTGATACCTATCAAATAGACGTCAAGTCAGTTTAAAGTATCAGGTAACAGAGTATACGTATCGCTTCATTGATGCCAACTGTAGTGAATTTCATTTACAACCAGGTTTAACTAAGCCGACGATTGTACAACGGGTGTTGACTTTAAGCCTGAGCTTAGCTAAGCTTAGGTTTAACAAAGCTCGTATTAAACCCGCATTTGTACAAAAATGTAGTTAAACGCTATTTTAATGTTGTCCCGCTGTAATATAATAAACGATTGTAGTACACGATAAGATTAAACTTGATCTGAACAGAATCAGTTCGGGCACTTCATACACGTGTGAAAATATTGATTTTGCAGTATCAAACACAACACGAAATTACACCGCCAAAATGGTGTCATTATCGAAGTTACGCTGTACACACTCTTCCAAACGTTATCATAAATCTAAGTATAATCAAATTATATTTAAACGCCACCTTACTCCACTTTGGAGTTTCTTTACGGCCATTCTAGGACGTTCGTTAAATGGAGTTCATAATTCGGGCTCTCCAGACACACCTGAGGCCTAGGCGCGAGACATTTTGTCAAGGTTTCCTTTACACTAATTGATGCATATCAACTACGAGGTAACAATGGCGTGCGCAAGGGCCTGATGCATAATACGATTAGATATACGAGGCGCATCCAGAAAGTGTGTTTCCCGATTTTTTCCCCTTGAGGTAAATGTAATTAGCTGCTGCTCTATACACGGTGGGCCAATACTGCGTGGACGGATGATTGTGGGCTTACTAAAAATATTTCAAAAATCTGTCACTTGATCATGGTAAGGACCCTTGAGGGCTATAACGTAAACATATTTTCACTTAAATTTTGACGTTTAAACAGGGTGATTCATATCAAACTTACATTTTTTGGAATTGAACCCCCTATATGTTATTGCATATTTGGATTCCTTAGTCAATTCTAGTGTGACTTTATGTATCACGCATGGAACATTAAATGGAACATTAAACGAGTCGTTTAGGTGTAAAACATCATTTTTGGTATAAGTAGGTATCAGAAGAAAATTTGGAGAAATCAGTAGATTAATAATTAAAGAAACTTCAATCACAGATAACTTAATTTTTTCAAATGGGAATGCCTATTTTGGTTTAAAGAATGAAATGTAAAATTTGATTGCTTTTCTAACGATATAGCATTCTTGATATCAATCCTGGTTTTCATTTTATTTCAAATTCTCAGTCAAATCGGAGTTTTTCAATTTTCCTGCGTGAAAGCAACCTAGCAGGCCAGGAAAAACAAACAAAAGCCCGTTAATATGGAAGAAACCAACTAACTTAGTAGAAAGATGCAACCTAACCAGAGTAACGAGGCAAGATTATGAAAATTGCTTACAACATATTAGCTCTAACCGGATACAACAGCGACAAGATATCTAATGTCAATGAGTAGCTGGGATATGACAGAAGTGTTTGTTTTTCACAGCCTACTAGCTATCGAGGTCTACTAGAGCTTGACAACTTTCCAAAACGATTAAAAATTTTGAAACAAAAGGAAAACTACCAGCGATTTTTGCTTGCAGTCTAACAGGTTTAGAATGAAGTTTCACATTTAATGAGGTAACAAAATTAGTCATTTCCGTTTAGTTGAGTAAAAGTGAAGTAGTGAAGATATCTCTAACTGGAGCATTCTGAACGTCTATCGAGATAATTGCTAGAATTTTTTAATTACGCTATGTTATAATTGTGTTTGTTTCATGCAGTTTTCTGCAAACTAAATTATGTTTTACAATTCAAACAGACTGCAATTCAAGTTTCATTTTCCGCGATTTTGCTAATAAGTAGAAGTACATACTGAAGAATTTGAAGGGTTCCAGTCAGAGGTATCATTACTTTTACCTTACGGAAGTGGCTACTTTTTTATAGCATTAAATATGAAAATTGATTCAGAAGACATAGATATTATACTGCCAGCAACAATCACTAGTAGTTTTTCTTTGATTAAATACTTTTTTACTGACTTTGGAAATTGGCTAATAGCTAGTAGGCTGTGAAAAATGAGCGTTCTTGTTACCGCTACTGTTTCTGGTTAGCGCTAATATGTTGTAAGGAATTTTCATAATCTTGCCTCGTTACTCTAGTTATTTTGCATCTTTCTACTAAGTTAGTTGGTTGCTTCCATATTAACGGACTATTGTTTATTTTTCATGGCCTGCTAGGTTGCTTGCACGCAGGAAAATTGAAAAACACTGATTTGACTGAAAATTTGAAATAAAATGAAAACTTGAAAAGATTGATATCGAGAATGCTATATCGTTAGAAAGGTAATCAAATTTTACATTTGATTCTTTAAACCAGAATAGGTATTCTCATTTGAAAAAATCAAGTTCTCTGTGATTGAAGTTTCTTTAACTAATCTATTGATTTCTCCAAGTACAAGAAGAATTCAAATTTAGCCGTCTGACCTAAGATGACGCATTTCAGGCTTAGTCGTACCGCAAAGTCACGGCCAAAGTTTTATAATCGCTGCGATATTCAATTTTTTTTTTGATACCTACTTATACCAAAAATGGTGATTTGCGCCTGAATGGTTCGTTTAAAGTTCCTTGTGTGATACATAAAGTCACACTAGAATTGACCAAGGAATCCAAATATGTAATAATATATAGGGGGTTCCATTCAAAAAATGTAAGTTTGATATGGATCACCCTGTACAAACGTCAAAATTTAAGTGAAAATATTTTTGCGTTATAGCCTTCAAGGGTCCCTACCATGATCAAGTAACAGATTTTTGGAATATTTTTTAGTAAGCCCACAATCCTCCGTCCAAGCACTATTGGCCCACCCTGTATAGAGCAATCCTCGTACATATATCGACTGTCATATGCTATTGGCATAGAAGCGCGCTCTTCTGGTCAGGCCAAGCGAACGCACCTTCGCGTTCCACCAAGAAGTTTGGCAGTGACTTTCTTTGGTTTGCCGTTACTTTCGGGTACCAGATGGTGCACAGGCGCATCTTTTCTGCCGCCTACTCTCAAAATACAATTTTCTATTAATGGGATGGAAAATATGGGCAGAACAAGGTTTGACTCTTTGTATATTTTAGTTCCTTTTACGGATCAAGTTTCCACAAAACCTCGTAGATATTATGTATGCCCCTCAACAACGCAACATCTGTTGAGTTTTGAAACTGTTAGCAACGACTAAACACGGCGAGAGCAGGCCAAAATTAGTTGCTGATTTAACGTGTGGGTTACGCCTTCTTGAATAAATCCGGTCATTAAGCCCCCTAATTTGTCTGTACATAACGATAGTTGGTAGTTGCCCGATTTAACTCCAAATCCGTTAAGTAGCTTGTTTCGGAAATGTACTACAAAATGTTCAGCTTCATTTACTGTATAGCTGGGTTACTGGCATCGCTGCTTTAACGAAAGAAATTATTTGGATATGTTTTTGGAGTGTAAATATTGTTATGGATATATGTAATATTGATATTTGAGTCGTTCCATTGTAAATGTCGTCTTATCCACTTTTTATGAAATTTGCACCATTTGTACTAACCTCGCAATTGGAATCTTTGCCATAAACTCTACGTTTTCAGTAGAAGATATCGTTCCGGAACTTGTCTCAACCAGTAGCAAAGTGAAGGAGAAAATTGAGAGTCGCTCCAAAACTCGCCTAATCCATTCAGAATGTCAAAAGTTCCCTTATCCCACTGACCAATCACAGCTCTTTGAATGGTTGGCAGACATGTGGTGTTTTAGTGTGTAATGAGCTGCTACATCATAAATATCACGTTTTATTATCTTGATTAGAACAAAATTGGTATAGTGGTTATTATGTGTTATTAAAAGTGAAAATAATATTAACAATATTATGGAGACTCATATTTCACCACAATAGAAGTAAACCTAGGTTTTAGTTTACTTTCTGTTACTTGGAACAAGCTAATTTTTTATGTTGTATAACCAGAATAAGTTTCCCTTCTGATACTTAAAAGCAACCTTAGTTGTTGTGTTGAATGAAAGAAATCTTGAGTTTAGATTAAATGATTTGTTTCTTTTAATATGCCTTCATGTGACGATTTTTTTGCGTCAAAACTTACTTTATCCACTGGTGATACATCAAAACTCGCCAAATCGAAACCAAAAAGTTGAAATTGTTATTTATATGTTTTCTTTAAAAGAAAAACACCGTTGCTGTTGCTATCATCTTATCAATATATAAAAAAATATATGCACCGATAGTGTAATTAGTATGTTCAAAGAGGTTAAATTTTAACCAACAATTTACTTTTAGTTAGTCTTTACCTTGTCTGGCTGTAGAGAGAATCAATGTCAACAGTTTCTGACGGTTGGGTTTTTATAAATGCAGTAGACTTCTGTTGCCACGACAGAAAATCAAGAGAGTTAATAAAAACTAGCAATTTTTTAATGCCAGCCCTTATTCGTAAACTACTAAACCTCCCTGTGATTACGTGTTACTTCCACTTTCTCTGTTTTTTTAAGATCAGCACTTCACTTGGCGTAGCGTAGGTATTTGTTTGATTTGTCAAAAAACGCCAATTTGGGTTATTTGCCTTATTTGCACAAATAGGACCAATGATACAATTAGGCAAATACGCGTTTCCCCTCACTTGGCGGTTTCTAGTCACACATCACAGAGATCATGACGGTAATAATTCACACAGTTGAAGTTTGCAGCACAAGCCATAGGCGAGTGCTGTAAATCAACAATTGTGTTATTACCATTACTGCGAGTTGAATATTATATTTTACCTACGACCAAAGCAAAAAATAGTACGATTTAAATATATAATAATTAAGAACTGTTGCAACTTTGGAGCCCCATGTGGGGGCGGGTTAGAATATCTCCCATCGTATATCCTGCGTGTCGTACAAGGCGACTAAAAGCAACCGAACTACTGTCGGTATAAACAGTAACCTCTTCTCAACGAACAGCTTTGGGTGGACGAGTTGAGAAGAGTCAGGACACCTTCTTGTCCTTGGAGTGAGAAATTGTCCCTAAAGGCGGATGAACCAGTAGATACATCTGGTCAACGGCATGAGGATGCAGAAAGCAAATGGGAAACTACTGCATTAAAGATCTTAAAGATATTCCAAGAGAAAGTCGTAAAATAAGTAAATGCATTTTACGACTTCACAACCTGTCTGTTAAGACATTGTGACTATGATGATGATGACAACTTTCGATTACCCAGCTCATCCAGTACGGAACATTAGTTCGATGGGCGGTATAATGAACTCTTAGCATTCTCCTCCACGTCCACATTTCAAAAGCATCTATGCGAGCTCGATCTGCCTTTTTAACAGTCCAAGTTTCCGAGGCATACAAAAATATGGAGAACACAAGTGACAAAACCAGCAGTGTCTGTTGAATGGGAGTATATAAAAACGATAAAATCAATCACGCATCTGAATAAAATATGGTTCTATGGTGAAATAACGGGTTCAACTACCAGTTTCCCCTTGTAGACGGTATTACCGTCTCCTAGCGACGCTAGAGAACTCAAACTCTTGTCTGGTGTATGCACAATCAGATTACAGCGCTGGCGAGGTTTGCACATATCAATCAGCTAATTATCTTCACACCTTGATCCTCAAGCGCGTTACACAAATTGGATAACTTATAAAGTCCCTTGTCGATAAACTAGTTAATATTCAGACTTGTACAGGGCGAGTCAACGATAGATTGAAGTTCATTATTTCATAAGCTTAGATAGTTCCGACGTTGTGTACAACCGTTATAATGCACAATTCAAAAATATTTTCCGATTATACGAGGTAGCTTAAAAAGTGCCACGACTAACACGTTTTTTCCAGATTATTGTTTCACTGATTTTTAACGTATTTTCAGATCCTACAAAAAAGCGTACATTTTTTAATTAATGAGGCTTAGGCTGAAACTCAAGACAACGTCCGGATTTCAAATTGGCGTCCTCAAAGTATACACGATAAGAGTTTTCGTACTGATAGGAAGTCAGGTGACGACTTTAGATTTTTTGGGTGAACTTGAACATCAACGGTAATCAAAGTATACACGATACGACTATTTGTACTGACAGGAAGTCAGATAACGACTTTAGATTTTTTGAGTGAACTTGAAGATCTGAGGGTCTGGAAATTTTTGATTTTCTTTACCTTAGGCTGAAACTCAAAACAACGTCCGGATTTCAAATTGGCACCCTCAAAGTATACACGATACGAGTATTCGTACTGATAGGAAGTCAGATGACGACTTTAGATTTTTTGGATGAACTTGAAGATCTGAGGGTCTGGAAATTTTTGATTTTCTTTACCTTAGGCTGAAACTCAAAACAACGCCCGGATTTCAAATTGGCACCCTCAAAGTATACACGATACGAGTATTCGTACTGACAGGAAGTCAGATAACGACTTTAGATTTTTTGGGTGATCTTGAAGATCTGTGAGGGTCTGGAAATTTTTGATTTTCTTTACCTTCGGCTGAAACTTAAAACAACGTCCGGATTTCAAATTGGCACCCTCAAAGTATACACGATACGAGTTTTCGTACTGATAGGAAGTCAGATAACGACTTTAGATTTTTTGAGTGAACTTGAAGATCTGAGGGTCTGGAAATTTTTGATTTTCTTTACTTTAGGCTGAAACTCAAAACAACGTCCGGATTTCAAATTGGCACCCTCAGAGTATACACGATACGAGTTTTCGTACTGATAGGAAGTCAGATAACGACTTTAGATTTTTTGAGTGAACTTGAAGATCTGAGGGTCTGGAAATTTTTGATTTTCTTTACCTTAGGCTGAAACTCAAAACAACGTCCGGATTTCAAATTGGCACCCTTAAAGTATACACGATACGAGTTTTCGTACTGATAGGAAGTCAGATAACGACTTTAGATTTTTTGAGTGAACTTGAAGATCTGAGGGTCTGGAAATTTTTGATTTTCTTTACCTTAGGCTGAAACTCAAAACAACGTCCGGATTTCAAATTGGCACCCTCAAAGTATAGACGATACGAGTTTTCGTACTGACAGGAAGTCAGATGACGACTTTAGATTTTTTGGGTGAACTTAAGATCTGAGGGTCTGGAAATTTTTGATTTTCTTTATCTTAGGCTGAAACTCAGAACAACGTCCGGATTTCAAATTGGCACCCTCAAAGTATACACGATACGACTTTTCGTTCTGATAGGAAGTCAGATGACGACTTTAGATTTTTTGGGTGAACTTGAAGATCTGAGGGTCTGGAAATTTTTAATTTTCTTTACCTTAGGCTGAAACTCAAAACAACGTCCGGATTTAAAATTGGCACCCTCAAAGTATATACGATACGAGTTGTCGTACTGATAGGAAGTCAGATAACGACATTAGATTTTTTGGGTGAACTTGAAGATCTGAGGGTCTGGAAATTTTAGATTTTCTTTATCTTAGGCTGAAACTCAAAACAACGTCCGAATTTCAAATTGGCACCCTCAAATCCAGTGGTTTATAATGAAATAAGAGTTTTGATGAATATTGCATATTAAGTACTGGGTTTAGGTATAAAACAACATCAATAAAAAGGTATAGAATCCGAAAATAAATTAAAAAATAGGCGTTCCATCACAAAACATATGTTGTATTCGTCACATTCGTGGATAATAAAATAACAGCACTCATGTAGAGGCATAATATGAATAGCTACTTTGCTTTGATTGATCGTTTCGGGTTAATTGTTATAGTATTGAATGAATTGTGGGTTTTAACAGTGCATAAGTGTTAAAAGAGTATTTTAAACAATTCCATAAAATTGAAATCCCGCAGACTTCTCTAAAAAATAACATAGAGTTTGTGAACACAGTAAATAATAATAACGGGATCTTTGGCACACTCACATGCCTGTTAAGAGCATGGACGTTGCTACTTCTAACCGATTCGAATTCGTTGCTTCATACAAAGTTAACATACCGAACTTTGCGCACCCAAGCTCGAAGGATGGGAACTTTATACTCTATCAAGCTAAAATTCATGGCGCCAGTAATAACAATCCATATTCATTCGACAGTTACGTCGGCTTTGTCCATTCTCCCAATGCAATTTAATTAATAAAATGGAGGAGGTAATATTTCAGCCATGATCTAAATTTAATAGCTGGAAACATTCGCGCATCGTGCCTTCCGGAATTGAAATCAGAGGCAGCACATTAGCGACGTGTGAATATATTGGGAAT